>JAJJWX010000565.1:342500-960871 GCA_023529315.1 Papaver bracteatum | reverse complement strand
TGTTCTTCATTACAACAGCAGCCATCATAACCTCTTTTCTCTCTTCTCTGATTTGAGAATAATGATTGGGAAATAATGCCCACTGAATTCTAGGGTTGTGTAATAATGGGAGTGGATACAACCCAGATAAAGTGGATAAGGGGTACTCAAAATTACCATAAGCACCCACTCATTAATTAAGGGCCACCAAGATTCTTTGCTCCATGCTTCTCTAGACTAAGCTGCGGTGGTTGTCTCCTATCGCTGGCTAGGCTCGGCTCCCAATAGCATTGCACATGAGAATTGACGCTTTTTCTCTTCTTCAAATCCTTCCACCAACAGCAGCTCGTCTTTACTCCTCATATTTACTTCTTTTCTTCAATGAGAGTCATCACTAAAGTTGTCGTGCTTTTCAGACAGAAATTTGCATCACTAAGGCCGACATACTTTTCAGACAGAGATGAAGAAATAAAAGCAAATAATGAGAAATAATCCACCTCCAAGATAAGTTGCACATGAAATGAGACTTTTGCGCCGTTTCTTCCTCTTTTGTTCCAAATGATTCTAAAGTACCTAAATACTCAAAAACAAAACATAAGATACATAATTTTACAAGAAAACTAGCAGAGAAATCATAAACAATAGATAAATATCAAGGTGTTTTAGACACCTATCATCTTCCCTCAAATTGAATTCCCACCTCGTTTTCCAGTAAGCAGCCTTTTTTTTCCATGGTATCCGCCGAGAAGTTAACTTCCCTAAAGGTGTGAACGAAATTGATGTTTACATACACAAGACCGTAGGCTTGTGCTTTCATGCCCATGAAAAAGATTCAATTTGACATTCCCAAGGTTAAATTTGACATACCTATGATCAATTTTGAAGTGCCCATGCCCAATATTCAATTTGACATTCCCAAGTTTAAATTTGACATGTATATGATCAATTTTGAAGTGCCCAAGACCGTAGTATTGTGCTTTCATGCCCATGCCCAAGATTCAATTTGACATGCCCAAGTTTAGATTTGACATGTCTAGTTTCAATTTTGAGTTTCCTAAGACCGTAGGCTTGTGCTTTCATGCCCATGCCCAATATTTCAATTTGACATGCCCAAGTTTAAATTTGACATACATATGATCAATTTTGAAGTGCCCAAGACCGTAGGCTTGTGATTTCATGCCCATTCCCAAGATTCAATTTGACATGCCCAAGTTTAAATTTGACATGTATATGATCAATTTTGAAGTGCCCAAGTCCGTAGGATTGTGCTTTCATGCCCATGCCCAAGATTCAATTTTACATGCCCAAGTTTAACTTTGACATGGCCAGGATCATTTTTGAGATGCCCAAGACCATAGGCTTTCGCTTCCATGCCCATGCCCAAGATTCAATTTGACATGCCGAAGTTTAAATTTGAAATGTCTAGGATCAATTTTGAGATTCCCAAGACTGTAGGCTTGTGCTTTCATGCCCAAGTTTAAATTTGACATGTCTAGGTTCATTTTGGAGATGTCCAAGACCTTAGGCTTTTGCTTCCATGCCCATGCCCAAGATTCAATTTGACATGTCCAAGTTTAAATTTGACATGTCTATGATCAATTTTGAATTTCCCAAGACCCTAGGATTGTGCTTTCATGCCCATGCACAAGATTCAATTTGACATTCCCAAGTTTAAATTTGACATGTCTAGGTTCATTTTTGAGATGCCCAAGACCTTAGGCTTTTGCTTTCATACCCATGCCCAAGTTTAAATTTGACATGTCTAGGATCAATTTTGAGTTTCCCAAGACCGTAGGCTTGTTCTTTCATACCCATGCCCAAGATTCAATTTGACATGCCCAAGTTTAAATTTGACATACATATGAAAAATTTAGAAGTGCCCAAGACCGTAGGCTTGTGCTTTCATGCCCATGCCCAATTCAATTTCACATGTCTAGGTTCATTTTGGAGGTGCCCAAGACCTTAGGATTTTCCTTCCATGCCCATGCCCAAGATTCAATTTGACATGCCCAAGTTTAAATTTGACATGTCTAGGATCAATTTTGAGTTTCCTAAGACCGTAGGCTTGTGCTTTCATGCCCATGCCCAAGATTCTATTTGACATGCCCAAGTTTAAATTTGACATACATATGATCAATTTTGAAGTGCCCAAGACCGTAGGCTTGTGCTTTCATGCCCTGATAGGTGTGTAAAAACACCTTTCTAAGTATCGATTGGCTATGCTATCTTATCTAGTTTTCAAGTGAAATTGTATTATTAGCTATCTTTTATATTTTATGGGAATTTTGGAGCTTATTCCCGAAAAGAATAAGAAATCGTCCAATTGGCCAAAAAAAAAGTTAGAATTGTCATTGCATGGAAACTATTACGGGCAGTCGCTTGGGCGTATCGGACGCTCGAAGCCTCAAAGACCAAAAGATGTTGTTGGTGGTACTGTAGCTAAAGAGAAGAACTAGTAGCCAGGGAACTATGAAATTTCATCAATTAATAATTTTCACAACTGCTAAGTAAGCTAAATGGGTTGGAGGAAGTCTGTTACAACATGGGCTTAATATGGGATATGGTTGAGACAGGATTTGAAGGTAAGAGTACGGACCAGGGGAAGAGTTTTGGTTCGGTTTGGTTTTGAGTTTTGGTTAACAGGGAATGAAGAACTCAACAGATTGACGATGTTGCCAGACGGTATGTGACTTGCTGCTGGCGCTGAGAGTAATATAGGCTGGATATGAAGGCAGTAACAGACGAAGTTCATGGCAGTCGAAATGGGAGCATAGTAGTCGATGAGGAGTTGCAGGAAATGGTGGTCTGGTGGTTTGTGGTGATTATCGACAGCATAGTGATTTTGGTCGAGTTGAGCTGTGACTGACGGTTAACTGGACAGCGATGAAGAACGGGAAGCTGACAATGGAGATACTGATGGCATTTACGTGCAGTGAATGATGAATGTAACATGCTTGAGTCTGCGGTGGATTCGAACTGTTGGCTGATGCTGCTGTTGATGCCATTAGACGACAACGTGCTGTTGGTTGGCACTGACTTGCTGGTTCTGAGGCCGAGAATGGGGAAAATGTAGAAGTTCATGGAATGCTCTTGTTGTATAGGTTTATGTGGTTGGCAGCGATGATGAGAAAGCGAAGCTGTAAGAGTTGTGAGAGGCTGTATGCAAGTGCATGTGAGGGTGGTATGTTGTTGGAGGAATGCAGGTGGTGTATGAGTGATGTTGGTGTGGATAGTTATGCATTGATGGCTGGTAACAGATGGAGGTGCTGCTGGTTATAATGGAACTGAAATGTACGAGCTCGACAGAGAGTGATGCTTGGCAGCGATGAGAAAATGGACTTAAGGATTGGTGGTTAACTGGTGGAACTTTAGTTAATAATGGCATTTGAGAGCAGATGGAATTGAGATGGAGAAGCTTGGATGATTGAAGTCGTTGGAGCAGCAAGCCAGGATATCGAGTACAACAGGATCAATGAAGTTATAATGGCAGTGACGAGGAGTTAGAACTTAGAACTTGGCATAAAGTAAGTTTCTGTTGTTAGTGCATTTGGACTGACAGGCCAAGAACGATAACGGACTTGGGCTGGAAATGACATGCCAAGGACTAAATGGGAGAAGGTGTTATTTGGGATGAGATGAATGAGAAGAAATTGGATGGGCTGCTGACAGTATGAAGAAATGGGCTAGACTTAAACAGCCCATTGGACTGGTTGGAAATTTTCACGAGTAGCTTTGGCCGTGATTTACTTTGGGTTTTGGCGATATTTGGCAAGAGTTTGTGAACTATTTTGCATGGGGGTTTGATGCACGGGACACTCTCCTATTTTTGCTAGGTTTACTAGTTTTCTTCAAGAGGAGGTGCACTTTCCTATTTTTGCTAGGTTTTCTAGTTTCTTAAGAAGGAGGTTACAAAACTCTATATAAAGAGAACCCTAGGCACAATTTTATATATCTTCTTGACACATATCTTCTTTTCACCGTTTTTCTCCCCCTTATGGGGGAGAACTATCTCTTTTCTATTCTTTTAAATTGTAAGGATGAATTCAAAGTTCTAATGTGAATATCAATTATTTTGCAAGTTTGTTTCAAGTTTTAAATTGATTCATTGTGGATTGTTTTTACCATATCGAAGGTTTATGATTGGTTCTTAGATTGGTTTGGGTGCGCAACCAGATTAGTTTATTAATCATTCTAATGCTAGTAGAGAGGTGAGTTGATAAGAGCCTAAAATACATCTTTTGAATGTCTATTTCTTTTGCCTTTCTTTGTTATTTCTCTTGTATTTTTTTATATTACGCTTTGTTTTGATTTTATAGGTGATTTGGAGTCATGTGGCGTAAAAGACATGAAAATGAGGCTCAATTCATTATTTAGACACATTGAGTGCCAATGGAGCTGAAGCATAGCAACAACGTGAGTCTCCAATACGCCGAAACTGGATTTTTACCGAAGGTAGTCACAAAGAACACCAAAGCGAAGTAGTCATTTCTGTTTTAAGAAAAAATACTGAAACATACCCAGGATAGTTATTCTTGGACACCTCACCTTGGTGGCCCATATCCGAACATTGAGTGCATAAAGCACACGTCCCAAGTCTATAACCAAGGAGCTGGTCGAGAAGTCCTCATCAGTTCATAACTGAGCACTCCAAGTGAAATTGTTATGCCTAGTTCCAGCACCAGCTAACCATGGTTCCTAGGTCGGCTTACGAAGGGATTACGAGAGATCAAGAAAAAGACATTGTGTGTTCAGAACTTGGAGAAGATTCAGATATAGTCGAGGCAAGACAGGGATGAAGAACAGGTTGCTGTCATTAATTCCTGCTGCTGAGAGGTGAGGAGTAAAGTGTATTTGAGTGTTTGAGGGTCTGTAGTAACTGGAATTCGAAGTCAAGACAGAACTGAAGATTGGGTACAAGTTATAAGAAGAGTTGGGTTCAATTCAGAGTTGATGCAGAGAAGAACTTGAGTTTAAGGCTGGTAATCCAGGGAAGAAGAATGAGAAATTTCCGTTGACTTGTGATGACAAAATGAATGTTTATTTGCGTGTCTGAATATTTAGAACTCTGGGGTTGTCTCAATTGCAGGGAAGGAGGCAATCCAATTTACATCTAGTACCTAGCATTGGCCAGTTTACAAGTCGTATACAAGGTGTTTGCAGAATGGTCTCAATGATCAGTTTTGCCATCGTCTCTCTGCAGATTTGCCTCGAGTTTTCTGGATGTTTACAAAGAGCTGGGAGATTATTTCGCAGTTAAAATGAACCAAGGGATGGTACGAATTCAGGTGGAAGATTTGGTTAGTCTTGGTTCGATCTTGTAAGGGTTTTTGAATGAGTTTTTAAACCAAGAAAAGAGGGCACTGAAACTGAAGTTGTAGCATTGTTTTTGCTGTTTATTATGGCTCGTATGGCAGTTACAAATGTGTCCAAGAGGTTCATAACAATAGTTGGTTGAGTACAAGGGTCAGTGGCATTTTCAAGGACTCGAGTTAGAAACTGGAAACAAGACGGATTGCTGGCTTGGTGCAAAACCGTGAAGATCATATGAACTGAAGTTTGGACGATAATTTAGAAGTCTGGATGGTTTTAGGAATTTTGGGTTCGATCAGATTCGATATTCCAGGACTTGAGATATAAAAAAAGAAAACCTAAAGTTACATAAGAGATCTCATACCCCCCCCCCCCCCTTACCACTGCCGTTCACAGCCAATAGAGAGGAGCTTTTGCTCCTCTCCAAACCATATTCCACCACCATCTACACTCCACTTGCTGCTGTTTGGTTTTGTATTTCTGTTTTCTTAATTGCATCTCTGTTTGCTATGAACTCCAGTAGCTAATTGCACTTGGTTAGGGATGACTTCAACGTCCAAACTTGAACTCCAATTGATATTTAAAGTACCAGTTTTCTTGCAATTTATTTTATTATTGCTTATTCTTTACCGTGCTGTAAGTGTTTATGAGTTATTTATGAATCGTTTAAGTTGCAAATTAAATTGGTTTATGAATGATTCGATTGCTAATTCGAGAACTCTTCGACCCGTAATTGTATAGATGTTCCGAATACAAGTAGTAATATGTGGTTATTGACGATGGGATTTTGTTAAGTAATCACATGTATTGAATGACACTAGTAGATGAATCGAGCTTATGTGTTTGTCACTAGGAATAACCTATCTCACGGAGCATAATGCATTTTATTGAGTCACACCTAGTAAGCGTACCTCTAGGGAACTTGGCAAGTAGAATCCGGTAGTCGAGCGCTTCCGTGTCCGGAGAATTAGGAGATATTGCGGGATATTTGAGCTTACTAAATATTCTAGGGTTATTAGTAATGGGTACTTTGCAGAAACTATCTATATCAATAAGATTCATGTTTTGTGATTTAGAAGAAGTCCTTGATCATTCTCATTCTCATATTTGCATTTCTTATTTCAGAAATTGAATCGACAACTTAGACTCAACTCTCCCTGTGGATACGAACTCGACTTGCCTCACTACTTCTTTATAGATTTGTGTAGCATAAGATAATTATTATTGATAGGTTGACAGCCTCGTAAAAATTGGCGCTGTTGCCGGGGAGCGTTCGCTAGTTTGAGTTGTTATTTAGTTTTCTGTTTTTGCATTTATTTTCATTCTTTGCATTTTCTAATTTATCTTTTTAGAATTTTATTTTCAGGTACCAAAAAATCATTCTTTTTGCGTGTGCACAATTGGAACAAGAGGTAAGTCTCTAAACTAGTTGTGTGCAAGATGAATCCTTTTGCGAACAATATATATGGTTCAAGAGACCAAGCATACTATGGTGATAATTCTGATTTTCAATCTCACTCTTACAATAACTTCCAACCATATGCCGGATATAATCAAAACCAATCTTTTGGCTATGATGATTATTCGACAAGACCTTGTGATTATTCTCATACATCGCAACAACCTTTTGGTAGTTATGTAAGTGGACAATCACAAGGATGGGGGGATAGTTATACTTCTCATACGTGGCAATCTAGTTTCTTGCAGAGGCCTAATGAATTCATGAATTTGCGACCTGCATGGAACCAGATTAACTCAACTCCCAACGTGCCGAGTTTCGTACCAAGTGAAACATATGATAGTGTATATAGACCCGCTCTGGATCGTATTTATGATTCTTCACCCATTCAAAGGGAAGAGACGTGGTCTAGAGAACCTATTGTGAATAGTAGAGGAAAACGTGTTAACTTAAAGAAACTCTCTAAACTATATGAGCAGTTGGAAGAAGAGGGAGCAACGGAAGAAACTCTTCAAGCAATTACTAGGGCCGTACATGATGAGGTTAACCGCCGTATTGATAATGGAGAAGCCCAAGAAGAAGATTCCGAGGATGATGAACCCTTGGAAAATATTGATAATGATAGTGCTACTAGTTCAACTCATGATTTTAATGATCATTATCCTATTCAAAAGGAAGAAGTTGAGTCTAGAAACACTACCATTATTGATGGTAAGACTTATGTTTTGTATGAGAGCGATGATGATTATGACTTCTTTGTGCACCGTACCCCAAATTCAGAGATCGCCGATACTTTGAATGAGAAGTCAACTTGTGAAGAACGTAAGGATTACGATAATTTGCTTTTGGAAGATCCTGATTTCTTTTCCGATGAGGAGGACTTGGTTATAGAATAAACCAATGAATGTCTTTCCAAGAGTTCGAGTGAGAATGATGATACTTGTGACGTGAGAATGGAAGTGTCCAGCAGTACTAAGGATCCCGAAATACAAGAGGTTTTGCAAGGTTTGTCTAACCCTTTATGTGAATCTCTATCTAATGATGATCCTCCCAAAATAGTAGTAGTTTCTCAAAGAGTTGTTAATCCATCTTTTAGGAAAATACCTCATTTTTGGCTAGAATTATGTGCTTCTAAAGTTTTATCCGAATTTCTTGCATCTAAGTATCCACCATATGTGTTGGAGTCTAACACCATGCAGATTTGCCAAGAGGAACCAATAGAAGTTCCTTCCACTTACGTTTTGTATACACTTTCGAGTGTAGAAGAGACTAAGTGTGGGGGTAACTCTCGTGGGATGATAATCTCATTTTCACACAATTTTCTAACATTCTTGTTAAGATTTTGCAATATATGCAGATTGTTTTGTGGGTGGATCCTCAAATTTTTCAGATTGTTGATATATGGGGAGTCTAGTTTGAATATTACTCGTATGCGTCAATCAGGTGAACAATTCCAATTCTTACTTCCTTGTCTTTTTCAAGTATTCCTCTTATTATTTTTGCAATGGTTTAAAACATTGAGGACAATGTTTGATTTAAGTGAATATGAAGAAAAAAATTAAAAAAATTGACGTATACAAAACTCTAACTTTTAGAGATTTTTGAACAATTTAGAATAAACGCTAGCCTTTATAAGTAGATGGAATTTTTTCTTGGCAGTGAGGTATATATATTGGCTGAGTCAGGATTAAATTCCAACTAAATAGTTAGTTTAGTGTTTATCCTCTATTGTTCAGAAAGAGCTATGAGTTGGAGTATCATTTTATGTAATTTGTATATAATTTTTAGAGTTTGATGCCTTTAGTAAATAAAAAAATAGAAAACCAAAAAAAAATTGCTTGATAAACTCTGAAATCTAGAAACTTGTGCCCTTAGGATGACACTACCAATTTAAGTGGATGAAACCATCTTTGCAGGAGTTGAGGAACCTATTAATTGAAAGGACGGACATAGCTCAGAATTTATAAATTATATGATAGTTGTTACCATATCTCGGAAAATCACATTCTATTTTTATTTTTCCATATTTATCTATTGTTTTCTAAGTGTTTTGGTGGGTCACTAAACATCAACTTGTTATTACTGCTAGGATGAAATTGAGTGATTGAGTTACTAAAAAAAAAAAAAGAGAAAAAAAAGAGACCGACCAATTAAACCAATCGGAATAAAAAAGACACTTGGATAAAGCAGTATGTGTGAAACGTTGCCCCTGTCTCCGTCGCCTAAAAAAGCGTGGAATGCAGGATCCAAGGCAACTATCATGTACTTGCTGACAAGAATCATGCGCTTGGATCCAAAAGATCCAATCATGTTGTCTCGAAAAAAGAAAAAAAAAAGTGAAAAAGGAAAAAAATAAATAAAAAGATTATTATTGTGTTGAATAAAGTCGACTCTTGGTTCCCTTGTATATGCCAGTTGAGTTGATGTAGAATTAAGATTGTTGATCGCTGGTTCCCTTGTATATGCCAGTGTATTGACATTAGATTTCAGACCAGTAGCTCAATCCAATAGGATGCATAGGTTCATCTTGGCAGTGACCTTCAGACAGATATGGGAAATACCGATCACTTGTAAACATTCGCCACATCTACCTCTATATCCATCTTCTTAATCTTTTCATTGTGATTGTGGTTAGTCAGATTCCGAGTATTGTGGTTTTTTCAACTTTCTAAGAAAAACTTTATGCACTTATATATGAAATGAATTTGCACAAGGTACCTCCTCCTGAAATCATCTTGGATTTGTTCATAGACTTTTAACAGGTAGCTGGAATTTGGAGTAAAAGGTTTTGTAGGTATATCTCTAGTAAACCTTCACGAGACTATAACTCGTCCACTAGGGAGACCTAGGGGTTTAAAGGCTTGTTATTTATGCTAAAAGTAACCGTAATCTCGACGACATGGAGTTGTTGTGTTTTAGTTTTATTTTGTTTGCTCGAGGACTAGCAAAGAATAAGTGTGGGGGAATTTGATAAGAGCCTAAAATACATCTTTTGAATGTCTATTTCTTTTGCCTTTCTTTGTTATTTCTCTTGTATTTTTGTATATTACGTTTTGATTTGATTTTATAGGTGATTTGGAGTCATGTGGCGTAAAAGACATGAAAATGAGGCTCAATTCATTATTTAGACACATTGAGTGCCAATGGAGCTGAAGCATAGCAACAACGTGAGTCTCCATCTGTGGCTGGATTTTTACCGAAGGCAGTCACAAAGAACACCAAAGGGAAGTAGTCATTTCTATTTTAAGAAAAAAATACTGAAACATACCCAGGATAGTTATTCTTGGACACCTCACCTTGGTGGCCCATAGCCGAACATTGAGTGCATAAAGCACACGTCCCAAGTATATAACCAAGGAGCTGGTCGAGAAGTCCTCATCATTTCATAATTGAGCACTCCAAGTGAAATTGTTGTGCCTAGTTCCAGCACCGGCTAACCATGGTTCCTAGGTCGGCTTACAAAGGGATTACGAGAGATAAATAAAAAGACATTGTGTGTTCAGAACTTGGAGAAGATTCAGATATAGTCGAGGCAAGACAGGGATGAAGAACAAGTTGCTGTCATTAATTCCTGCTGCTGAGAGGCGAGGAGTAAAGTGTATTTGAGTGTTTGAGGGTCTGTAGTGACTGGAATTCGAAGTCAAGACAGAACTGAAGATTGGGTACAAGCTATAAGAAGAGTTGGGTTCAATTTAGAGTTGATGCAGAGAAGAACTTGAGTTTAAGGCTGGTAATCCAGGGAAGAAGAATGAGCAATTTCCGTTGACTTGTGATGAGAAACTGAATGTTTATTTGCGTGTCTGAATGTTTAGAACTCTGGGGTTGTCTCAATTTCAGGGAAGGAGCTGTGCAATCCAATTTACAACTAGTACCTAGCATTGGCCAGTTTACAAGTCGCATACAAGGTGTTTACCGAATGGTCTCAACGATCAGTTTTGCCATCGTCTCACTGCAGATTTGCCTCGAGTTTTCTGGATGTTTACAAAGAGCTGGGAGATGATTTCGCAGTTAAAATGAACCAAGGGATGGTACGAATTCAGGTGGAATATTTGGTTAGTCTTGGTTCGAGCTTATAAGGGTTTTTGAATGAGTTTTTAAACCAAGAAAAGAGGGCACTGAAACTTAAGTTGCAGCATTGTTGTTGTTGTTTATTATGGCTCGTATGGCAGTTACAAATGTGTCCAAGAGGTTCAGAACAACAGTTTGAGATATCGGAGATATCTTCTCGTGGTTGCACCTTGGATCTGTGGGGTTCACCATGGATCAATGGTTGAGTACAAGGGTCAGTGGCATTGGCAAGGACTCGAGTTAGAAACTGGAAACAAGACGGATTGCTGGATTGGTGCAAAACCGTGAAGATCATATGAACTGAAGTTTGGCCGATAAGTTAGAAGTCTGGATGGTTTTAGGAATTTTGGGTTCGATCAGATTCTATATTCCAGGACTTGAGATATAAAAAAAGAAAACCTAAAGCTACAGAAGAGATCTCATACCCCCCCTTACCACTGCCGTTCACAGCCAAAAGAGATGAGCTTTTGCTCCTCTCCAAACCATATTCCACCACCATCTACACTCCACTTGCTACTGTTTGGTTTTGTATTTCTGTTTTCTTAATTACATCTCTGTTTTCTAAGAACTCCAGTAGCTAATTGCATTTGGTTAGGGACGACTTCAACGTCCAAACTTGAACTCCAGTTGATATTTAAAGTGCCTGTTTTCTTGCAATTTATTTTATTATTTCTTATTCTTTACCGCGCCATAAGTGTTTATGAGCTATTTATGAATCGTTTAAGTTGCAAATTAAATTGGTTTATGGATGATTCGATTGCTAATTCGATAACTCTTCGACCCGTAATTGTCTAGATGTTCCGAATACAAGTAGTAATATGTGGTTATTGAGGATGGGATTTTGTTAAGTCATCACATGTGTTGAATGACACTAGTAGATGAATCAAGCTTATGTGTTTGTCACTAGGAATAACCTATCTCACGGATCTTAATGCATTTGATTGAGAGTCACACCTAGTAAGCGTACCTCTAGGGAACTTGGCAAGTAGAATCCGGTAGTCGGGCGCTTCCGTGTCCGGAGAATTAGGAGATATTGCGGGATATTTGAGCGTACTAAATATTCTAGGGTTATTAGTAATGGGTACTTTGCAGAAACTAGCTATATCAATAAGATTCATGTTTTGTGATTTAGAAGAAGTCCTTGATCAGTCTCATTCTCATATTTGCATTTCTTATTTCTGAAATTGAATCGACAACTTAGACTCAACTCTCCCTATGGATACGAACTCGACTTGCCTCACTACTTCTTTATAGATTTGTGTAGCATAAGAGAATTATTATTGATAGGTTGACAGCCTCGTCATGAGTCGACCCGTAATTGTCTCTTATCTCCTACACAAGTAGAAATCGCAAGACCTTACGGAGGGAGTCTATGGAGAAATTGCGAGTAAAGACAACACCAGTAAGTGGACCGAGCGTACCGAGTTTTACTGCTGGGATCAAACCTAAATTCACAAATATTAATTCGTTCTGGGAATTACATCTTGTAGTTGAGCGCTTCCGTGTCAAGGTGGTTCTTTTGAATAGAATCCGGTAGTCAAGCGCTTCCGTATCCGGTGATATATGGAGTTTTTGGGGATTTCTAAGCGTACCTGCTTTCCTACGGTTGGTGACAATTATTCTAACAAGAGATAAACGGGTACAATGTTGAGTTAACGGTTAGTAACTGCGAAGGATTTCTTCAATATCTTTTTCTTATTATCCTTCTTTTATATTTTCGCTGATTTAGATAACATATCAATTGCATTACTCTTCGTGGGAACGATCTCGTACCATGCCCATGCCCAAGATTCAATTTGACATGCCCAAGTTTAAATTTGACATGTATATGATCAATTTTGAAGAGCCCAAGATTCAATTTGACATGCCCAAGTTTAAATTTGACATGCCCAAGTTTAAATTTGACATGATCATTTTTGAGATGCCCAAGACCATAGGCTTTTGCTTCCATGCCCATGCCCAAGATTCAATTTGACATGCCCAAGTTTAAATTTGACATGTCTAGGATCAATTTTGATATTCCCAAAACCGTAGGCTTGTGCTTTCATGCCCATGACCAAGATTCAATTTGACATGCCCAAGTTTAGATTTGACATGTCTAGGTTCATTTTGGAGATGCCCAAGACCTTAGGCTTTTGCTTCCATGCCCATGCCCAAGATTCAATTTGACATGTCCAAGTTTAAATTTGACATGTATATGATCCCTTTTGAGATGCCCAAGACCGTAGGCTTGTGCTTTCATGCCCATTCCCAAGATTCAATTTGACATGCCCAAGTTTAAATTTGACATGTCTAGGATCATTTTTGAGATGCCCAAGACCATAGGCTTTTGCTTCCATGCCCATGCCAAAGATTCAATTTGACATGCCCAAGTTTAAATTTGACATGTCTAGGATCAATTTTGAGATTTCCAAGACCGTAGGCTTGTGCTTTCATGCCCATGACCAAGATTCAATTTGACATGCCCAAGTTTAAATTTGACATGCATATGATCAATTTTGAAGATGCCCAAGACCATAGGATTGTGATTTCATGCCCATGCCCAAGATTCAATTTGACATGCCCAAGTTTAAATTTGACATGTCTAGGATCATTTTTGAGATGCCCAAGACCATAGGCTTTTGCTTCCATGCCCATGCCCAAGATTCAATTTGACATGCCCAAGTTTAAATTTGACATGTCTAGGATCAATTTTGAGATTCCCAAGACCGTAGGCTTGTGCTTTCATGCCCATGAACAAAATTCAATTTGACATGCCCAAGTTTAAATTTGACATGTCTAGGATCAATTTTGAAATTCCCAAGACCGTAGGCTTGTGCTTTCATGCCCATGAACAAGATTCAATTTGACATGCCCAAGTTTAAATTTGACATGTCTAGGATCAATTTTGAGATGCCCAAGACCGTAGGCTTGTGCTTTCATGCCCATGCCCAAGATTCAATTTGACATGCCCAAGTTTAAATTTGACATGTCTAGGTTCATTTTTGAGATGCCCAAGACCATAGGCTTTTGCTTCCATGCCCATGCCCAAGATTCAATTTGACATGCCCAAGTTTAAATTTGACATGTCTAGGATCAATTTTGAGATTCCCAAGACCGTAGGCTTGTGCTTTCATGCCCATGCCCAAGATTCAATTTGACATGTCCTAGTTTAAATTTGACATGTATATGATCAATTTTGAAGTTCCCAAGACCGTAGGATTGTTCTTTCATGCCCATGCCCAAGATTCAATTTGACATGCCCAAGTTTAAATTTGACATGTCTAGGATCAATTTTGAGATTCCCAAGACCATAGGCTTGTGCTTTCATGCCCATGAACAAGATTCAATTTGACATGCCCAAGTTTAAATTTGACATGTCTATGATCAATTTTGAGATTCCCAAGACCGTAGGCTTGTGCTTTCATTTGTTAAGTCAAAATTCAAATTTGCCATGCACCAATATTTTTGAAGATGTCTAGGATCAATTTTAATTCCCAAGACCGATTAAGCACTACTTGAATCTAATTCAATTTGACATGCCTTTTCATTTTTAAATTTGACATGTCTAGGATCATTTTGAATTCCCAAGACCGTCGGCTTTCCTTTCATGCCCATGCCCAAGATTCAATTTGATCATGCCCAAGTTTAAATTTGACATGTGTAGGAACAAAATTGATGTTTACATTCACAAGACCGCAGCCTTGTGATTTCATGCCCATGAACAAGATTCAATTTGACATGCCCAAGTTTAAATTTGACATGTCTATGATCAATTTTGAAGTGCCCAAGACCGTAGGCTTGTGCTTTCATGCCCATGCCCAAGATTCAATTTGACATGCCCAAGTTTAAATTTGACATGTCTAGGTTCATTTTTGAGATGCCCAAGACCTTAGGCTTTTGCTTCCATGCACATGCCCAAGTTTAAATTTGACATGTCTAGGATCAATTTTGAGATTCCCAAGACCGTAGGCTTGTGCTTTCATGCCCATGCCCAAGATTCAATTTGACATGCCCAAGTTTAAATTTGACATGTCTAGGTTCATTTTTGAGATGCCCAAGACCTTAGGCTTTTGCTTCCATGCCCATGCCCAAGATTCAATTTGACATGCCCAAGTTTAAATTTGACATACATATGATCAATTTTGAAGTTCCCAAGACCGTAGGCTTGTGTTTTCATGCCCATGCCCAAGATTCAATTTGACATGCCCAAGTTTAAATTTGACATGTCTAGGTTCATTTTTGAGATGCCCAAGACCATAGGCTTTTTCTTCCATTCCCATGCACAAGATTCAATTTGACATGCCCAAGATTCAATTTGACATGCCCAAGTTTAAATTTGACATGTCTAGGATCAATTTTGACATGTCTAGGATCAATTTGGAGTTTCCCAAGACCGTAGGCTTGTGCTTTCATGCCCATGCCCAAGATTCAATTTGACATGCCCAAGTTTAAATTTGACATGTCTATGATCAATTTTGAGATGCCCAAGACCGTAGGATTGTGCTTTCATGCCCATGCCCAAGATTCAATTTGACATGCCCAAGTTTAAATTTGACATGTCTAGGATCATTTTTGAGATGCCCAAGACCATAGGCTTTTGATTCCATGCCCATGCCCAAGATTCAATTTGACATTCCCAAGTTTAAATTTGACATGTCTAGGATCAATTTTGAGATTCCCAAGACCGTAGGCTTGTGCTTTCATGCCCATGCCCAAGATTCAATTTGACATGCCCAAGTTTAAATTTGACATGTCTATGATCAATTTTGAAGTGCCCAAGACCGTAGGCTTGTTCTTTCATGCCCATGCCCAAGATTCAATTTGACATTCCCAAGTTTAAATTTGACATACATATGATCAATTTTGAAGTTCCCAAGACCGTAGGCTTGTGTTTTCATGCCCATGCCCAAGATTCAATTTGACATGCCCAAGTTTAAATTTGACATGTCTAGGATCATTTTTGAGATGCCCAAGACCATAGGCTTTTGCTTCCATGCCCATGCCCAAGATTCAATTTGACATGCCCAAGTTTAAATTTGACATGTCTAGGATCAATTTTGAGATTCCCAAGACCGTAGGCTTGTGCTTTCATGCCCATGCCCAAGATTCAATTTGACATTCCCAAGTTTAAATTTGACATGTCTAGGATCAATTTTGAGATTCCCAAGACCGTAGGCTTGTGCTTTCATGCCCATGCCCAAGATTCAATTTGACATGCCCAAGTTTAAATTTGACATGCATATGATCAATTTTGAAGTGCCCAAGACCATAGGCTTGTGCTTTCATGCCATGCCCAAGATTCAATTTGACATGCCCAAGTTTAAATTTGACATGTCTAGGATCATTTTTGAGATGCCCAAGACCATAGGCTTTTGCTTACATGCCCATGCCCAAGATTCAATTTGACATGCCCAAGTTTAAATTTGACATGTCTAGGATCAATTTCGAGATTCCCAAGACCGTAGGCTTGTGCTTTCATGCCCATGCCCAAGATTCAATTTGACATGCCCAAGTTTAAATTTGACATGTCTAGGATCAATTTTGAAATTCCCAAGACCATAGGCTTGTGCTTTCATGCCCATGCCCAAGATTCAATTTGACATGCCCAAGTTTAAATTTGACATGTCATATGATCAATTTTGAAGATGCCCAAGACCGTAGGCTTGTGCTTTCATGCCCATGCCCAAGATTCAATTTGACATGCCCAAGTTTAAATTTGACATGTCTAGGATCATTTTTGAGATGCCCAAGACCTTAGGCTTTTGCTTCCATGCCCATGCCCAAGATTCAATTTGACATGCCCAAGTTTAAATTTGACATGTCTAGGATCAATTTTGAGATTCCCAAGACCGTAGGCTTGTGCTTCCATGCCCATGCCCAAGATTCAATTTGACATGCCCAAGTTTAAATTTGACATGCCTATGATCAATTTTGAAGTTCCCAGAACCGTAGGCTTGTGCTTTCATGCCCATGCCCAAGATTCAATTTGACATGCCCAAGTTTAAATTTGACATGTCTAGGATCATTTTTGAGATGCCCAAGACCTTAGGCTTTTGCTTCCATGCCCATGCCCAAGATTCAATTTGACATGCCCAAGTTTAAATTTGACATGTCTAGGATCAATTTTGAGATTCCCAAGACCGTAGGCTTGTGCTTTCATGCCCATGCCCAAGATTCAATTTGACATGCCCAAGTTTAAATTTGACATGTCTAGGATCAATTTTGAGATTCCCAAGACCGTAGGCTTGTGCTTTCATGCCCATGCCCAAGATTCAATTTGACATGCCCAAGTTTAAATTTGACATGTATAGGATCAATTTTGAGATTCCCAAGACCGTAGGCTTGTGCTTTCATGCCCATGCCCAAGATTCAATTTGACATGCCCAAGTTTAAATTTGACATGTCTATGATCAATTTTGAAGTGCCCAAGACCGTAGGCTTGTGCTTTCATGCCCATGCCCAAGATTCAATTTGACATGCCCAAGTTTAAATTTGACATGTCTAGGATCATTTTTGAGATGCCCAAGACCGTTGGATTTTGCTTCCATGCCCATGCCCAAGATTCAATTTGACATGCCCAAGTTTAAATTTGACATGTCTAGGATCAATTTTGAGATTCCCAAGACCGTAGGCTTGTGCTTCCATGCCCATGCCCAAGATTCAATTTGACATGCCCAAGTTTAAATTTGACATGTATATGATCAATTTTGAGATGCCCAAGACCGTAGGCTTGTGCTTTCATGCCCATGCCCAAGATTCAATTTGACATGCCCAAGTTTAAATTTGACATGTCTATGATCAATTTTGAGATGCCCAAGACCGTAGGCTTGTGCTTTCATGCCCATGCCCAAGATTCAATTTGACATGCCCAAGTTTAAATTTGACATGTCTAGGATCATTTTTGAGATGCCCAAGACCATAGGCTTTTGCTTCCATGCCCATGCCCAAGATTCAATTTGACATGCCCAAGTTTAAATTTGACATGTCTAGGATCAATTTTGAGATTCCCAAGACCATAGGCTTGTGCTTCCATGCCCATGCCCAAGATTCAATTTGACATGCCCAAGTTTAAATTTGACATGTCTAGGATCAATTTTGAAATTCCCAAGACCGTAGGCTTTTGCTTTCATGCCCATGCCCAAGATTCAATTTGACATGCCCAAGTTTAAATTTGACATGTATGATCAATTTTGAAGTGCCCAAGACCGTAGGCTTTTGCTTTCATGCCCATGCCCATGCCCAAGATTCAATTTGACATGCCCAAGTTTAAATTTGACATGTCTAGGATCATTTTTGAGATTCCCAAGACCATAGGCTTTTGCTTCCATGCCCATGCCCAAGATTCAATTTGACATGTTTAGGATGAATTTTGATATTCCCAAGACCGTAGGCTTGTGCTTTCATTCCCATGCCCAAGATTCAATTTGACATGCCCAAGTTTAAATTTGACATGCCTATGATCAATTTTGAAGTGCCCAAGACCGTAGGCTTGTGCTTTCATGCCCATGCCCAAGATTCAATTTGACATGCCCAAGTTTAAATTTGACATGTCTAGGTTCATTTTGAGATGCCCAAGACCTTAGGCTTTTGCTTCCATGCCCATGCCCAAGATTCAATTTGACATGCCCAAGTTTAAATTTGACATGTCTAGGATCAATTTTGAGATTCCCAAGACCGTAGGCTTGTGCTTTCATGCCCATGCCCAAGATTTAATTTGACATGCCCAAGTTTAAATTTGACATGTATATGATCATTTTTGAGATGCCCAAGACCATAGGATTGTGCTTTCATGCCCATGCCCAAGATTCAATTTGACATGCCCAAGTTTAAATTTGACATGTCTAGGTTCATTTTTGAAGTGCCCAAGACCGTAGGCTTGTGCTTTCATGCCCATGCCCAAGATTCAATTTGACATGCCCAAGTTTAAATTTGACATGTCTAGGTTCATTTTTGAGATGCCCAAGACCTTAGGCTTTTGCTTCCATGCCCATGCCCAAGATTCAATTTGACATGCCCAAGTTTAAATTTGACATGTCTAGGATCAATTTTGAGATTCCCAAGACCGTAGGCTTGTGCTTTCATGCCCATGCCCAAGATTCAATTTGACATGCCCAAGTTTAAATTTGACATGTCTATGATCAATTTTGAGATTCCCAAGACCGTAGGCTTGTGCTTTCATGCCCATGCCCAAGATTCAATTTGACATGCCCAAGTTTAAATTTGACATGTCTAGGATCATTTTTGAGATGCCCAAGACCATAGGCTTTTGCTTTCATGCCCATGCCCAAGATTCAATTTGACATGCCCAAGTTTAAATTTGACATGCATATGATCAATTTTGAAGTGCCCAAGACCATAGGCTTGTGCTTTCATGCCCATGAACAAGATTCAATTTGACATGCCCAAGTTTAAATTTGACATGCATATAATCAATTTTGAGATGCCCAAGACCATAGGCTTTTGCTTTCATTCCCATGCCCAATATTCAATTTGACATGCCCAAGTTTAAATTTGACATGTCTAGGATAGATTTTGAGATTCCCAAGACCTTAGGCTTTTGCTTCCATGCCCATGCCCAAGATTCAATTTGACATGCCCAAGTTTAAATTTGACATGTCTAGGATCAATTTTGAGATTCCCAAGACCGTAGGCTTGTGCTTTCATGCCCATGCCCAAGATTCAATTTGACATGCCCAAGTTTAAATTTGACATGTCTAGGATCAATTTTGAAATTCCCAAGACCGTATGCTTGTGCTTTCATGCCCATGCCCAAGATTCAATTTGACATGCCCAAGTTTAAATTTGACATACATATGATCAATTTTGAAGTGCCCAAGACCGTAGGCTTGTGCTTTCATGCCCATGCCCATGCCCAAGATTCAATTTGACATGCCCAAGTTTAAATTTGACATGTCTAGGTTCATTTTTGAGATGCCCAAGACCTTAGGCTTTTGCTTCCATGCCCATGCCCAAGATTCAATTTGACATGCCCAAGTTTAAATTTGACATGTCTAGGATCAATTTTGAGATTCCCAAGACCGTAGGCTTGTGCTTTCATGCCCATGCCCAAGATTCAATTTGACATGCCCAAGTTTAAATTTGACATGTCTATGATCAATTTTGAAGTGCCCAAGACCGTAGGCTTGTGATTTCATGCCCATGCCCAAGATTCAATTTGACATGCCCAAGTTTAAATTTGACATGTCTAGGATCAATTTTGAGATGCCCATGCCCAAGATTCAATTTGACATTCCCAAGTTTAAATTTGACATGTCTAGGATCAATTTTGAGATTCCCAAGACCGTAGGCTTGTGCTTTCATGCCCATGCCCAAGATTCAATTTGACATGCCCAAGTTTAAATTTGACATGTCTAGGATCAATTTTGAAGTGCCCAAGACCATAGGATTTTGCTTTCATGCCCATGCCCAAGATTTAATTTGACATGCCCAAGTTTAAATTTGACATGTCTATGATCAATTTTGAAGTTCCCAAGACCCATAGGCTTGTGCTTTCATGCCCATGCCCAAGATTCAATTTGACATGCCCAAGTTTAAATTTGACATGTCTAGGTTCATTTTTGAGATGCCCAAGACCTTAGGCTTTTGCTTCCATGCCCATGCCCAAGATTCAATTTGACATGCCCAAGTTTAAATTTGACATGTCTAGGATCAATTTTGAGATTCCCAAGACCGTAGGCTTGTGCTTTCATGCCCATGCCCAAGATTCAATTTGACATGCCCAAGTTTAAATTTGACATGTCTAGGTTCATTTTTCAGATGCCCAAGACCTTAGGCTTTTGCTTCCATGCCCATGCCCAAGATTCAATTTGACATGCCCAAGTTTAAATTTGACATGTCTAGGATCAATTTTGAATTTCCCAAGACCGTAGGCTTGTGCTTTCATGCCCATGCCCAAGATTCAATTTGACATGCCCAAGTTTAAATTTGACATGTATATGATCAATTTTGAAGTTCCCAAGACTATAGGCTTGTGCTTTCATGCCCATGCCCAAGATTCAATTTGACATGCCCAAGTTTAAATTTGACATGTCTAGGATCATTTTGAGATGCCCAAGACCATAGGCTTTTGCTTCCATGCCCATGCCCAAGATTCAATTTGACATGCCCAAGTTTAAATTTGACATGTCTAGGATCAATTTTGAGATTCCCAAGACCATAGGCTTTTGCTTTCATGCCCATGCCCAAGATTCAATTTGACATGCCCAAGTTTAAATTTGACATGTCTAGGATCAATTTTGAGATTCCCAAGACCGTAGGCTTGTGCTTTCATGCCCATGCCCAAGATTCAATTTGACATGCCCAAGTTTAAATTTGACATGTCTAGGATCAATTTTGAGATTCCCAAGACCATAGGCTTGTGCTTTTATGCCCATGCCCAAGATTCAATTTGACATGCCCAAGTTTAAATTTGACATGTCTATGATCAATTTTGAGATTCCCAAGACCGTAGGCTTGTGCTTTCATGCCCATGAACAAGATTCAATTTGACATGCCCAAGTTTAAATTTGACATGCAGATGATCAATTTTGAAGTGCCCAAGACCGTAGGCTTTTGCTTTCATGCCCATGCCCAAGATTCAATTTGACATGCCCAAGTTTAAATTTGACATGTCTAGGATCATTTTTGAGATGCCCAAGACCATTAGCTTTTGCTTCCATGCCCATGCCCAAGATTCAATTTGACATGCCCAAGTTTAAATTTGACATGTCTAGGATCAATTTTGAGATTCCCAAGACCGTAGGCTTGTGCTTCCATGCCCATGCCCAAGATTCAATTTGACATGCCCAAGTTTAAATTTGACATGTCTATGATCAATTTTGAAGTGCCCAACACCATAGGCTTGTGCTTTCATACCCCTTCCCAAAATTCAATTTGACATGCCCAAGTTTAAATATGACATGTCTAGGATTTTTTTTGTAGATGCCCAAGACCGTAGGCTTGTGCTTTCATGCCCATGCCCAAGATTCAATTTGACATGCCCAAGTTTAAATTTGACATGTCTAGGATCATTTTTGAGATGCCCAAGACCATAGGCTTTTGCTTCCATGCCCATGCCCAAGATTCAATTTGACATGCCCAAGTTTAAATTTGACATGTCTAGGATCAATTTTTGGATTCCCAAGACCGTAGGCTTGTGCTTTCATGCCCATGCCCAAGATTCAATTTGACATGCCCAAGTTTAAATTTGACATGCATATGATCAATTTTGAAGTGCCCAAGACCGTAGGCTTGTGCTTTCATGCCCATGCCCAAGATTCAATTTGACATGCCCAAGTTTAAATTTGACATGTCTAGGATCAATTTTGAAGTGCCCAAGACCGTAGGCTTGTGCTTTCATGCCCATGCCCAAGATTCAATTTGACATGCCCAAGTTTAAATTTGACATGTCTAGGATCAATTTTGAGATTTCCAAGACCGTAGGCTTGTGCTTTCATGCCCATGCCCAAGATTCAATTTGACATGCCCAAGTTTAAATTTGACATGTCTATGATCAATTTTGAGATTCCCAAGACCGTAGGATTGTGCTTTCATGCCCATGCCCAAGATTCAATTTGACATGCCCAAGTTTAAATTTGACATGTCTAGGATCATTTTTGAGATGCCCAAGACCATAGGCTTTTGCTTTCATGCCCATGACCAAGATTCAATTTGACATGCCCAAGTTTAAATTTGACATGTCTAGGTTCATTTTTGAGATGTCCAAGACCTTAGGCTTTTGCTTCCATGTCCATGCCCAAGATTCAATTTGACATGCCCAAGTTTAAATTTGACATGTCTAGGATCAATTTTGAGATTCCCAAGACCGTAGGCTTGTGCTTTCATGCCCATGCCCAAGATTCAATTTGACATGCCCAAGTTTAAATTTGACATGTCTAGGATCAATTTTGAAGTGCCCAAGACCGTAGGCTTGTGCTTTGATGCCCATGCCCAAGATTCAATTTGACATGTCTAGGTTCAATTTTGAGATGCCCAAGACCTTAGGCTTTTGCTTCCATGCCCATGCCCAAGATTCAATTTGACATGCCCAAGTTTAAATTTGACATGTCTAGGATCAATTTTGAGATTCCCAAGACCGTAGGCTTGTGCTTTCATGCCCATGCCCAAGATTCAATTTGACATGCCCAAGTTTAAATTTGACATGCATATGATCAATTTTGAAGTGCCCAAGACCGTAGGCTTGTGCTTTCATGCCCATGCCCAAGATTCAATTTGACATGCCCAAGTTTAAATTTGACATGTCTAGGATCAATTTTGAGATTCCCAAGACCGTAGGCTTGTGCTTTCATGCCCATGCCCAAGATTCAATTTGACATGCCCAAGTTTAAATTTGACATGTCTAGGATCATTTTGAGATGCCCAAGACCGTAGGCTTGTGCTTTCATGCCCATGCCCAAGATTCAATTTGACATGCCCAAGTTTAAATTTGACATGTCTAGGATCATTTTTGAAATGCCCAAGACCATAGGCTTTTGCTTTCATGCCCATGCCCAAGATTCAATTTGACATGCCCAAGTTTAAATTTGACATGTCTAGGATCAATTTTGAGATGCCCAAGACCTTAGGCTTTTGCTTCCATGCCCATGCCCAAGATTCAATTTGACATGCCCAAGTTTAAATTTGACATGTCTAGGATCAATTTTGAGATTCCCAAGACCGTAGGCTTGTGCTTTCATGCCCATGCCCAAGATTCAATTTGACATGCCCAAGTTTAAATTTGACATGCATATGATCAATTTTGAATTGCCCAAGACCGTAGGCTTTTGCTTTCATGCCCATGCCCAAGATTCAATTTGACATGCCCAAGTTTAAATTTGACATGTCTAGGATCAATTTTGAGATTCCCAAGACCATAGGCTTTTGCTTCCATGCCCATGCCCAAGATTCAATTTGACATGCCCAAGTTTAAATTTGACATGTCTAGGATCAATTTTGAGATGCCCAAGACCGTAGGCTTTTGCTTTCATGCCCATGCCCAAGATTCAATTTGACATGCCCAAGTTTAAATTTGACATGTCTAGGATCATTTTTGAGATGCCCAAGACCTTAGGCTTTTGCTTCCATGCCCATGCCCAAGATTCAATTTGACATGCCCAAGTTTAAATTTGACATGTCTAGGATCAATTTTGAGATTCCCAAGACCGTAGGCTTGTGCTTTCATGCCCATGCCCAAGATTCAATTTGACATTCCCAAGTTTAAATTTGACATGTCTAGGATCAATTTTGAAGTGCCCAAGACCGTAGGCTTTTGCTTTCATGCCCATGCCCAAGATTCAATTTGACATGCCCAAGTTTAAATTTGACATGTCTAGGATCATTTTTGAGATGCCCAAGACCTTAGGCTTTTGCTTCCATGCCCATGCCCAAGATTCAATTTGACATGCCCAAGTTTAAATTTGACATGTCTAGGATCATTTTTGAGATTCCCAAGACCATAGGATTGTGCATTCATGCCCATGCCCAAGATTCAATTTGACATGCCCAAGTTTAAATTTGACATCTAGGATCATTTTTGAGATGCCCAAGACCATAGGCTTGTGCTTTCATGCCCATGCCCAAGATTCAATTTGACATGCCCAAGTTTAAATTTGACATGTCTAGGATCATTTTTGAGATGCCCAAGACCATAGGCTTTTGCTTTCATGCCCATGCCCAAGATTCAATTTGACATGCCCAAGTTTAAATTTGACATGTCTAGGATCAATTTTGAGATTCCCAAGACCGTAGGCTTGTGCTTTCATGCCCATGCCCAAGATTCAATTTGACATGCCCAAGTTTAAATTTGACATGTCTATTATCAATTTTGAGATTCCCAAGACCGTAGGCTTGTGCTTTCATGCCCATGCCCAAGATTCAATTTGACATGCCCAAGTT
Source organism: Papaver bracteatum (assembly GCA_023529315.1). NCBI lineage: Eukaryota > Viridiplantae > Streptophyta > Magnoliopsida > Ranunculales > Papaveraceae > Papaver > Papaver bracteatum. The sequence goes on along the minus strand of JAJJWX010000565.1, from coordinate 936,180 downwards.
TAAATTTGACATGTCTAGGATCATTTTTGAGATTCCCAAGACCATAGGCTTTTGCTTCCATGCCCATGCCCAAGATTCAATTTGACATGCCCAAGTTTAAATTTGACATGTCTAGGATCAATTTTGAGATTTCCAAGACCGTAGGCTTGTGCTTTCATGCCCATGCCCAAGATTCAATTTGACATGCCAAAGTTTAAATTTGACATGCATATGATCAATTTTGAAGTGCCCAAGACCGTAGGATTTTTCTTTCATGCCCATGCCCAAGATTCAATTTGACATGCCCAAGTTTAAATTTGACATGTCTAGGATCATTTTTGAGATGCCCAAGACCATAGGCTTTTGCTTTCATGCCCATGCCCAAGATTCAATTTGACATGCCCAAGTTTAAATTTGACATGTCTAGGATCAATTTTGAGATTCCCAAGACCATAGGATTTTGCTTCCATGCCCATGCCCAAGATTCAATTTGACATGCCCAAGTTTAAATTTGACATGTCTAGGATCAATTTTGAGATTCCCAAGACCGTAGGCTTGTGCTTTCATGCCCATGCCCAAGATTCAATTTGACATTCCCAAGTTTAAATTTGACATGTCTAGGATCATTTTTGAATGCCCAAGACCATAGGCTTTTGCTTCCATGCCCATTCCCAAGATTCAATTTGACATGCCCAAGTTTAAATTTGACATGTCTAGGATCATTTTTGAGATGCCCAAGACCATAGGCTTTTGCTTTCATGCCCATGCCCAAGATTCAATTTGACATGCCCAAGTTTAAATTTGACATGTCTAGGATCAATTTTGAGATCCCCAAGACCATAGGCTTTTGCTTCCATGCCCATGCCCAAGATTCAATTTGACATGCCCAAGTTTAAATTTGACATGTCTAGGATCAATTTTGAGATTCCCAAGACCATAGGCTTGTGCTTTCATGCCCATGCCCAAGATTCAATTTGACATGCCCAAGTTTAAATTTGACATGTCTAGGATCATTTTTAGATGCCCAAGACCATAGGCTTTTGCTTCCATGCCCATGCCCAAGATTCAATTTGACATGCCCAAGTTTAAATTTGACATGTCTAGGATCAATTTTGAGATTCCCAAGACCGTAGGCTTTGTGCTTTCATGCCCATGCCCAAGATTCAATTTGACATGCCCAAGTTTAAATTTGACATGTCTAGGATCAATTTTGAGATTCCCAAGACCATAGTCTTTTGCTTCCATGCCCATGCCCAAGATTCAATTTGACATGCCCAAGTTTAAATTTGACATGTCTAGGATCAATTTTGAGATTCCCAAGACCGTAGGCTTGTGCTTTCATGCCCATGCCCAAGATTCAATTTGACATGCCCAAGTTTAAATTTGACATGTCTAGGATCATTTTTGAGATGCCCAAGACCATAGGCTTTTGCTTCCATGCCCATGCCCAAGATTCAATTTGACATGCCCAAGTTTAAATTTGACATGTCTAGGATCAATTTTGAGATTCCCAAGACCGTAGGCTTGTGATTTCATGCCCATGCCCAAGATTCAATTTGACATGCCCAAGTTTAAATTTGACATGCATATGATCAATTTTGAAGTGCCCAAGACCGTAGGTTTGTGCTTTCATGCCCATGCCCAAGATTCAATTTGACATGCCCAAGTTTAAATTTGACATGTCTAGGTTCATTTTTGAGATGCCCAAGACCTTAGGCTTTGCTTCCATCCCCATGCCCAAGATTCAATTTGACATGCCCAAGTTTAAATTTGACATGTCTAGGATCAATTTTGAGATTCCCAAGACCGTAGGCTTGTGCTTTCATGCCCATGCCCAAGATTCAATTTGACATGCCCAAGTTTAAATTTGACATGTCATATGATCAATTTTGAAGATGCCCAAGACCGTAGGCTTGTGCTTTCATGCCCATGCCCAAGATTCAATTTGACATGCCCAAGTTTAAATTTGACATGCATATGATCAATTTTGAAGTGCCCAAGACCGTAGGCTTGTGCTTTCATGCCCATGCCCAAGATTCAATTTGACATGCCCAAGTTTAAATTTGACATGTCTAGGTTCATTTTTGAGATGCCCAAGACCTTAGGCTTGTGCTTTCATGCCCATGCCCAAGATTCAATTTGACATGCCCAAGTTTAAATTTGACATGTCTTGGTTCATTTTTGAGATTCCCAAGACTTTAGGCTTGTCCTTCCATGCCCATGCCAAAGATTCAATTTGACATGCCCAAGTTTAAATTTGACATGTCTAGGATCAATTTTGAGATTCCCAAGACCGTAGGCTTGTGCTTTCTTGCCCATGCCCAAGATTCAATTTGACATGCCCAAGTTTAAATTTGACATGTCTAGGATCATTTTTGAGATGCCCAACACCATATGCTTTTACTTTCATCCCATGCCCGAGATTCAATTTGACATGCCCAAGTTTAAATTTGACATGTCTAGGATCAATTTTGAGATGCCCTAAACCTTAGGCTTGTGCTTTCATTCTCATAACCAAGATTCAATTTGACATGCCCAAGTTTAAATTTGACATGCATATGATCAATTTTGAAGTGCCCAAGACCGTAGGATTGTGCTTTCATGCCCATGACCAAGATTCAATTTGACATGCCCAAGTTTAAATTTGACATGTCTAGGATCATTTTTGAGATTCCCAAGACCATAGGCTTTTGCTTTCATGCCCATGCCAAAGATTCAATTTGACATGCCCAAGTTTAAATTTGACATGTCTAGGATCAATTTTGAGATTCCCAAGACCATAGGATTTTGCTTCCATGCCCATTCCCAAGATTCAATTTGACATGCCCAAGTTTAAATTTGACATGTCTAGGATCAATTTTGAGATTCCCAAGACCGTAGGCTTGTGCCTTCATGCCCATGCCCAATATTCAATTTGACAATGGAAATGAATTTTGGCAGTATGTTGAAATTCAGGATTTGAAAAACATTAAATTTTGTAGTCATTGCAAGCATATGGGACACAAATTTGAGAATTGTATGGCAGCTTGCAAGATTTTGGGTGGTAAACTGTTAGCAACTAATGAGGCTGGGAATGATCAAGGTAAACCAATCAAGGAGAGTGATACATTCAGGGGTGATAATAAACATACCAAATATGACTGGAAAGAAGTAAGAGGTGGTAAGAAGAATTCTAAAGAGGCTGATAAAGTTGTTGCAAGTGTGGCTTCTATAAGTCAGTTAAACAAAGATAAGGGTGCAGCTCTCTCTGCAAATTCTTTTGAGGTGCTGGAAACGGATGAAGAATCTGATGTGCGAATTTTTGACAATCATGAATTGGAGGATGATGTTATGTCAGATGAAGCCAATGAAGCGGTTGTTAATGAAGTTGATGTGGAGGAGCAATTAGCAAATGCTCTAGTTAATTCCGAGATAGAGTTCCGTGAAGCCCAGATGAAGTTGATTAGAAGCAAAAATACTATCGCAGCTCATGCAGTTATTGCCGCTCGGACAGTTCTTGACAAACCGGAAGTGGAGGCTACTGCGAAGAACATGGACGTCTGCCCGGTTGCTACCGCGGCAGCAGGAGTACAAGGTCGGAAATGGGGAGAGGTGCCGATGGAATCACGTGAAGATCAAACCCAAGCAAATATCACTCAACCTCAGTCCGGGTCAATTCTAGAGAATCCAAAGGAAGGGGACAGTCAAAAGGTGGATGGCTACTTTATGACCATGGAGAAAATAAATAATAAAATGGATGAAGTGGGCTGCTCGAGCTCAAATGTGCCAACACAAAATGATGTAGACTCCACGCTTGGTCGGGTGGAATTGAAAAATATGGATGGAAGTGTTACGCGTGGAAAGACTGCAGTTCATATAGGATAATTAAATAAAGTAAAGAATAAAGATGATAAGGGGACAGTGCACGATTCCACATTGAACAAAGACATACAAAAAAGCACAGAGAAAGTGGGTGGGCGTGATTTAAAGGGGGCACACTCTTCGATGGGAGTGCTCAATGAGAAGCACGCGCAAGCAGCTAAGCAGGGTCGGGTGGAAAATGAATTGGGGTGTTTGGATACCGTTGGGACCACAATACAACACGGAGTGACAAAATATGGTGGCGTGCGTGGATTAAAGGGGGCGCTTTCTGCAGCTTCGGTGGAAATGCTCAATGAAAATCACGTGCAAGCGGGAGAAAACTCGGTCAGAGGAATTGGTAAAAAACAAAACATGGACAAGTTTGTGTCTCCTAACAAATTTGGTGTACTTCAAGAGGAGACCGATACTAATGAGGAAATAGGTAAACATATACGGGATAGAATGAGAACACATGAGGAGGTGTCTAAAAAGACCAATAATGTCTCTAGTCATAAAGAGGTCCCAGAAATTAAAACTGCTAGTAAAAAAATCAATAAAAAAAATTATGGAAGATCACCGGTTATTATGAGTAAGAAAGAGCTGGAAGAGCAGGACGCTAGGATACGGATGTACAGAACTATGGAGATACGTGCGGATATCAAGAAAAATGGTGGGCCTGCTCGTAGGTTGGACGTGGAAGATTTTATGGAAAAAAGTAAGTTCACAACTGAAGAGAGAGAATTTTTGGGTGCACTTAAGTGCAATGATACTATGTATAAATTTCAGAAAGATAGTAATTACCGCTCAGAGTTTATCAAGGAAAGCAAAGATCAATTGGAAAAAACTGGGAAAGATGGGGAAACATCTTGAGGTTGTTATCTTTCTTTTGTTATTTGTTAGAGTGATGGATGAGTGTGCTCCTTTTTCGCTTTCTTTTGTTTCCCTTTTTCTCTCCGCTCTCTGTTTGGAGGTAAGGCCTAGCCCCCCTCTTTCTCTTTTTCTTGTTTAATAAATTTAGTGTTAAAAAAAAAAATTCAATTTGGCATGCCCAAGTTTAAATTTGACATAGCTAGGATCATTTTTAGATGCCCAAGACCATAGGCTTTTACTTCCACGCCCATGCCCAAGATTCAATTTGACATGGCCAAGTTTAAATTCGACATGTCTAGGATCAATTTTGAAATTCCCAAGACCGTAGGCTTGTGCTTTCACGCCTATACCCAAGATTCAATTTGACATGCCCAAGTTTAAATTTGACATGCATATGATCAATTTTGAAGTGCCCAAGACCGTAGGCTTGTCCTTTCATGCCCATGTCCAAGATTCAATTTGACATGCCCAAGTTTAAATTTGACATGTCTATGTTCATTTTTGAGATGCCCAAGACCTTAGGATTTTGCTTCCATGCCCATGCCCAAGATTCAATTTAACATTCCCAAGTTTAAATTTGACATGTCTAGGATCAATTTTGAGATTCCCAAGATCGTAGGCTTGTTCTTTCATGCCCATTCCCAAGAAAGTGGAGAGCTTCTCACGGATGCAGCTCAAATAAAAGACCATGTGGTGTCCTTTTTCAGGGCGAAGTTTAATGGTGTTGAACAACCTGTTGGGGAGGATCTTTTTAGATACGACCGAAACATTATTTCGGCTGAAGAGAGTGAGCATATGGATTCTATCCCTTCTATGGAGGAGATTAAAAGGGCTGTTTTTGACCTTGCTCCGGATAGCGCTCCGGGTCCTGACGGGTTCTCGGGGTGTTTCTATACCTTTTGCTGGGAGCTGCTACAGCATGACCTTTTCAATGCTATTTCTTACTGCTGGAGGGAAAACTGTATTCCTCAAGGTACAAACTCTAGCTTGTTAATTTTACTTCCAAAGGTCAGAGGAGCAAACACTCTTCGAAATTTTAGACCTTTTGGCCTTAGTAACTATTTTTTTTAAAATTTTTACTAAGATTTTGGCAACTAGAATGAGTTCTGTTCTAGATAATCTAGTTTCGGAAGAGCAAGTAGCTTTCATGAGGGGCATAAGCATCCATGAAAACATTACGGTAGCTTCGGAGATGGTTAATGAGCTTAAAATTAAGCGTAAGGAGGGAAATTTGGGTCTGAAGCTAGACATCACACAGGATTTTGACACAGTTAGCTGGTCTTTCATTTTAGAAGTTTTCAGAAGGTATGGGTTTTCATAAAAATGGTGTTCTTGGATTCGGATTATTCTGGAATCGGCTAGAATCTCGGTTCTCCTAAATGGTAATCCGGAAGGTTTTTTCAAAATCAATAGGGGACTTAGGAAGGGTGACCCGCTGTCGCCTCTAATTTTCGTTTTGATTGAAGATGTGCTTAGCAGAAATCTGTCGAAGCTTTTCAAAGAAAATAAGATGACGTCTATGCTATCAAAGAAGAAAAATGTTAACTCTCCTACTCATCTCTTCTTCGCGGATGACATTATGATCTTTTGTAAGGGTAATATGAAGAGTCTTCATAACCTCCTTGCGCTATTGTCCGACTATCAGCAGGCTTCTGTTCAAACGGTGTGTCTTCAGAAAAGTAAGGTCTACTTTGGTGGTGGTTCTATGAGTCGCAGTCGAACTATATCATCTATTCTTCGTATGGATTTGGCAAATTTCCCGGACAAGTATCTGGGTGTTAAGCTGATGCCGGGAGCTGTTAGATATAGGCATATGAGCAATGTGATGGATAAAATTAGGAATCAGCTCACCGCATGGAAAGGTAAGCTTTTATCTTTCCAGGATAGAATTGTGTTAATTAACTCGGTCATTGCAAGATATTCAGTTCACAACATGGCGGTGTATAAATGGCCAAAAAATTTCATACAGCAAGCGGAGAGGGTGATTCGGAATTTTCTGTGGTCGGGAGATGCGGAAATAGCAAGGAAGTGCGTAGTGGGGTTTCTGAAGGTCTGTTGTCCTCTGAAAGAAGGGGGTCTAGGTATTACTTCGATGGCAGTTACAAATAAGGCGTTGCTTATGAAGTTATGGTGGAACATTAAGTCTTCTAAGAAAAAATGGGCAAAATTTCTATGGGCTAAATACACAAACCGCCTAGGTCGTATAAAGCGCTATGGGGTAAATTCTTCAATTCTGCAGGGTATTAGGGTGGTGAAGGACGAGGTGGAAAAGAATACTAAAACTCTCCTAGGGGATGGAAGGGATACGTCTCTATACTTTGATATTTGGTATGAGGACCAAAGTATTGCAGAGTTGCTAGGGGACTATGAGCTGGATGGTACAGTGATGGTTTCTGATATTATCTCTAATAACTCTTGGCATCTTCAGGGGGAGCATGTTCAGAACCTGACAAGAGATGGAGTTAACCTAAGCAACTTGCCAATTCTAAATGGAGGAGCTGATTGCAGAGTATGGATGCCTGACATGAAAAGGAAATTCTAAGTCTCTTCTGCTAAACAAATGGTGCGCATGAAGTATGCAACTGTGGAGGTCTATGGATTGATGTGGAGGCGTGCGATCCACCCAAAGCTGGCGGCTCAGAACTGGAAAATTGTGAGGGATGCTTGTGCAACTCAAGACAAACTCAAATCCAGATTCAAGAGGGAGATGGAAAACAGATGTTATCTCTGCAAAAAGGATGAAGAATCGCTAGAGCACGTAATGTGGGGTTGTGTTTTTGCAACTCAGGTTTGGAATTGGGTTTCAGGTTTGTTTGTTCTAAACCCTGTTTATGATTTGGTTTCTTCCTATAAAGCTGCAAAAGGAAGAAGTAGAATTGTGAAGGACTTATGGCTTCTTGCAAATCTCGTAATTCGTTTGGAGCTGTGGAACACAAGAAATAGGGCCTGTTTTGACAATGCGGCGGTTAGTACGAGCTTCTTCAAGCAAAGAGTTTTTCATATGATACATGAGTATTCAGTGTGTCTAAATAGTTATATGAACAACACAACTGGAGACCTGCAGATCCTAAACTGTTTCAGGGTTACTCATAGGCAAGTAAAGATGGTGCAACTAGTAGAATGCAGTTGGTACCCACCTGAAAGGGGAGAGCTGCTGATCTGTTGTGATGGGGCGGAAAATGGAAACCCTGGTACTGCTGGTGCTGGTGTGATAGCTAGGTACCATGACATTAATTTTCTTGGAGAAATGAGCATTGGCTTGGGGGTGACAAATAACTTCCTGGCAGAGCTGTATGCTGTTTTAGTGGGCTTAGAATGGGCCTTGAAGTGGGAGATCCGTAAGGTGCTTGTTCTTTCAGACTCAAAAGGGGTGATTTTAGCGCTAGAAAGCTCAAACACTCCATGGTTTGCAAGACAGAGATGGAGTATGATTAAAGACAAGTATGGTAACATACGTTTCATTCACACTTTCCGTGAAGCTAATTTCTCTGCAGATGAAATGGCTAAAAGGGGTTGCCTTCTTAATGATGGTCAGGGGTTAAATTATGAAGAGAGACCATTTTTTTATCAAAAATTTAGAGTTCCCAAATGTGGCTTATTTTCGATTTAAATAATTTGTAATTGACGGGGTTTTTGACTCCGGTTGTGTACTTTCTTTGTATTTTCTCGCTATTCATCAATACAACAGGATTTAACAAAAAAAATATCAATTTTGAAGTGCCCAAGACCGTAGGTTTGTGGTTACATACCCAAGCCCAAGATTCAATTTGACATGCCCAAGTTTAAATTTGACATGTCTAGGTTCCTTTTTGAGATGCCCAACACCTTAGGATATTGCTTCCATCCCCATGCCCAATATTCAATTTGACATGCACAATTTAAATTAGACATGTCTAGGATCAATTTTGAAATTCCCAAGACCGTAGGCTTGTGCTTTCATGCCTATACCCAAGATTCAATTTGACATGCCCAAGTTTAAATTTGACATGCATATGATCAATTTTGAAGTGCCCAAGACCGTAGGCTTGTCCTTTCATTCCCATGTCCAAGATTCAATTTGACATGCCCAAGTTTACATTTGACATGCATATGATCAATTTTGAATTGCCCAAGACCGTAGGCTTGTCATTTCATGCCCATGCCCAAGATTCAATTTGACATGCCCAAGTTTAAATTTGACATGTCTAGGTTCATTTTTGAGATGCCCAATACCTTAGGCTTGTGCTTTCATGCCCATGCCCAAGATTCAATTTGACATGCCCAAGTTTAAATTTGTCATGTCTTGGTTCATTTTTGAGATGCCCAAGACTTTAGGCTTTTCCTTCCATGCCCATGCCGAATATTCAATTTGAAATGCCCATGTTTAAATTTGACATGGCTATGATCAATTTTGAGATTCCTAAGACCGTAGGCTTGTGCTTTCGTGCCCATGCCCAAGATTCAATTTGACATGCCCAAGTTTAAATTTGACATGTATATGATCAATTTTAAAGTGCCCAAGACCGTAAGATTGTGCTTTCATGCGCATGCCCAAGATTCAATTTGACATGCCCAAGTTTAAACTTGACATGGCCAGGATCATTTTTGAGATGCCCAACACCATAGGCTTTTGCTTCCATCCCCATTCCTAAGATTCAATTTGACATGCACAAGTTAAATTAGACATGTCTAGGATCAATTTTGAGATTCCCAAGACCGTAGGCTTGTGCTTTCATGCCCATGACCAAGATTCAATTTGACATGCCCAATTTTAAATTTGACATGTCTAGGATCAATTTTGAGATTCCCAAGACCGTAGGCTTGTGCTTTCATGACCATGCCTAATATTCAATTTGACATGCCCAAGTTTAAATTAGACATAGCTAGGATCATTTTTAGATGCCCAAGACCATAGGCTTTTACTTCCACGCCCATGCCCAAAATTCAATTTGACATGCCCAAGTTTAAATTTGACATGTCTTGTATCAATTTTGAGATTCCCAAGACCGTAGGTTTGTGCTTTCATGCCCATGACCAAGATTCAATTTGACATGCCCAAGTTTCAATTTGACATGCATATGATCAATTTTGAAGTGCCCAAGACCGTAGGTTTCTGGTTACATGCCCAAGCCCAAGATTCAATTTGACATGCCCAAGTTTAAATTTGACATGTCTAGGTTCCTTTTTGAGATGCCCAAGACCTTAGGCTATTGCTTCCATCCCCATGCCAAAGATTCAATTTGACATGCACAATTTAAATTAGACATGTCTAGGATCAATTTTGAAATTCCCAATACCGTAGGCTTTTGCTTTCACGCCTATACCCAAGATTCAATTTGACATGCCCAAGTTTAAATTTGACATGCATATGATCAATTTTGAAGTGCCCAAGTACGTAGGCTTGTCCTTTCATGCCCATGCCCAAGATTCAATTTGACATGCCCAAATTTAAATTTGACATGTCTAGGTTCTTTTTTGAGATGCCCAAGACCTTAGGCTTTTGCTTCCATGCCCATTCCCAAGATTCAATTTAACGTGCCCAAGTTTAAATTTGACAAGTCTAGGATGAATTTTGAGATTCCCAAGACCATAGGCTTTTGATTTCATGCCCATGCCCAAGATTTAATTTGACATTCCCAAGTTTCAATTTGACATGAATATGATCAATTTTGAAGTGCCCAAGACCGTAGGTTTATGGTTACATTCCCAAGCCCAAGATTCAATTTGACATGCCCAAGTTTAAATTTGACATGTCTAGGTTCCTTTTTGAGATGCCCAAGACCTTAGGCTATTGCTTCCATCCCCATGCCCAAGATTCAATTTGACATGCACAATTTAAATTAGACATGTCTAGGATCAATTTTGAAATTCCAAAGACCGTAGGCTTGTGCTTTCACGCCTATACCCAAGATTCAATTTGACATGCCCAAGTTTAAATTTGACATGCATATGATCAATTTTGAAGTGCCCAAGTCCGTAGGCTTGTCCTTTCATGCCCATGCCCAAGATTCAATTTGACATGCCCAAGTTTAAATTTGACATGTCTAGGTTCTTTTTTGAGATGCCCATGCCCAAGATTCAATGTAACATGCCCAAGTTTAAATTTGACAAGTCTAGGATCAATTTTGAGATTCCCAAGACCGTAGGCTTGTGCTTTCATGCCCATGCCCAAGATTTAATTTGACATGCCCAAGTTTCAATTTGACATGAATATGATCAATTTTGAAGTGCCCAAGACCGTAGGTTTATGGTTACATTCCCAAGCCCAAGATTTAATTTGACATGCCCAAGTTTAAATTTGACATGTCTAGGTTCCTTTTTGAGATGCCCAAGACCTTAGGCTATTGCTTCCATCCCCATGCCCAAGATTCAATTTGACATGCACAATTTAAATTAGACATGTCTAGGATCAATTTTGAAATTCCCAAGATCGTAGGCTTGTGCTTTCATGCCTATACCCAAGATTCAATTTGACATGCCCAAGTTTAAATTTGACATGCATATGATCAATTTTGAAGTGCCCAAGACAGTAGGGTTGTCCTTTCATGCCCATGTCCAAGATTCAATTTGACATGCCCAAGTTTAAATTTGACATGCATATGATCAATTTTGAAGTTCCCAAGACCGTAGGCTTGTCCTTTTATGCCCATGCCCAAGATTCAATTTTACATGTCTAGGTTCATTTTTGAGATGCCCAAGACCATAGGCTTTTTCTTCCATGCCCATGCCCAAGATTTAATTTAACATGCCCAAGTTTAAATTTGACATGTTTAGGATCAATTTTGAGATTCCCAAGACCGTAGGCTTGTGCATTCATGCCCATGCCCAAGATTCAATTTGAAATGCATATGATCAATTTTGAAGTGCCCAAGACCGTAGGCTTGTGCTTTCATGCCAATTCCCAAGATTCAATTTGATATGCCCAAGTTTAAATTTGACATGTCTTGGTTCATTTTTGAGATGCCCAAGACTTTAGGCTTTTCCTTCCATGCCCATGCCGAAGATTCAATTTGAAATGCCCATGTTTAAATTTGACATGGCTAGGATCCATTTTGAGATTCCCAAGACCGTAGGCTTGTGCTTTCATGCCCATGCCCAAGATTCAATTTGACATGCCCAAGTTTAAATTTGACATGTATATGATCAATTTTAAAGTGCCCAAGACCGTAGGATTGTGATTTCATGCCCATGCCCAAGATTCAATATGACATTCCCAAGTTTAAACTTGACATGGCCAGGATCATTTTTGAGATGCCCAACACCATAGGCTTTTGCTTCCATCTCCATGCCTAAGATTCAATTTGACATGCACAAGTTAAATTATACATGTCTTGGATCAATTTTGAGATTCCCAAGACCGTAGGCTTGCGCTTTCATGCCCATGACCAAGATTCAATTTGACATGCCCAAGTTCAAATTTTACAAGCATATGATCAATTTTGAAGTGCCCAAGACCGTAGGATTGTGCTTTCATGCCCATGCCCAAGATTCAATTTGACATACCCAAGTTTAAATTTGACATGTCTAGGATCATTTTTGAGATGCCCAAGACCATAGGCTTTTGCTTCCATGCCCATGCCCAAGATTCAATTTGACATGCCCAAGTTTAAATTTGACATGTCTAGGATCAATTTTGAGATTCCCAAGACCGTAGGCTTGTGATTTCATGCCCATGCCCAATATTAAATTTGACATGCCCAAGTTTAAATTTGACATAGCTAGGATCATTTTTAGATGCCCAAGACCATAGGCTTTTACTTCCACGCCCATGCCCAAGATTCAATTTGACATGCCCAAGTTTAAATTTGACATGTCTAGGATCAATTTTGAGATTCCCAAGACCGTAGGTTTGTGCTTTCATGCCCACGACCAAGATTCAATTTTACATGCCCAAGTTTCAATTTGACATGCATATGATCAATTTTGAAGTGCCCAAGACCGTAGGTTTGTGGTTACATGCCCAAGTGTATGCGTGTCGTAACCACAACAAATTAATTAATACTTTACTACCTAATTAAAGAGTAATATAGGGTAGTCAAGGTTGATCCCACGAGGAGCAAGAGATTATTAGTTGTAAAATTGTCACAAAAGGGGGGTATTGGTTGTAAAATTTATAAAGCAAAAGAAATAAACAAAGTAATTAAAAGTGTAAGTTGAAATCAATGAGAGAGAATAGATCAAGGAATCCTTCTTCGCTGCAAAACAATGATTAAAGTTATGTTCTTTTCCACTTGTTATTAGTCAGATTATCACCAACCGTAGGATATCAGGTTCGTTTAGCTTACCCCAAAATTCCTTATTTCACCGAGTAACAAGTCCACTTAGTTATCAGATTCTATTCAAAAGAACCACCTTGAGGTTCACTTACAAGGTGTAATTCCCCGAACGCATTAAGATTTGTGAACTTAGTTTTAGTACTAGTAGTTAGACTCGGTTCGCTTGGTCCACTTTCTAGCATTGTTTTCATACACAATTGCTCCACAGAATCCCTCCGCAAGGTCTCGTGTTTTATACTTGTGTAAAGAGTCAAGAAACTATTACGTATTCCCTAACTTTCACTAGCTTTAGATTAAATTAACAAGTTAATTTAGCGTGCACTCCAAACAACCTATCAATCAATCATAAACATTAATATTAGTAAAAACAATCGATAATCATATGAAAAACTTCAAAGTAGAATTGAAACAAAAACTCAAACCATATGTTAAGAACTAGGAATTCATCCTCAATCAATAAGAAAATTAGCTACTCATAATTTGGAGTTCACACAATAATAATAATAATAAAGGAAGAAAGAAAAACTTATTGAAAAGATGATGGTTGCTCCTTCCTCAAATCCTTGTGCACTTTTACTCCTTCTCCAAATTAGATGTGTGTTAAAAAGTTGTAGAGAACTCCTTTATTTATAGGCTTCAATACTCTCCATATCATTGTAGGAAAAGAATCCTCATTCCAAAAGAACACCACTTTCCCAATTTGAGCCATATTACAAATTCTAGTCCAATTCTCCAAAACTTCCAAGTTTTCATCTAATTCCCACTTCTAAGTCTTCACACACATGAGAGAAGTCCATACAAAATTCTGCATTTTTGGTCATCGAAAAACTGGGTTTTTGGCCGGAAGTTGGCCGGAATTTGTCGCCGCCGGCCACCTGAAAATTCTGTCTCGGTCAAAGAATATTCCGTCAGTCCACCGTTAGGACTAACGGTCAAACAATCAAACTGTCAGTCAACCCGTTAGTTGACTAGGTCAAAGAGGGGGAGTCAGCTTCTGAGTGGTCTGAGTTAGCTGATTCGCTGATCTGGACCGGTCGTCGGACTCATTCTGGATCGGTCTGGAACGGTCGTCGCCGGCACCGAGTTGAATCGCCGAAGGGATGATTTGGCCGAGTTTCGGCTGATTACAGGGCATTTCCGGCCGTTTTCAGGCCTTTCTTTGGTCTTCTTCCTGCGACAATTCCTAACATACATCTATGTGATTCATCTTCACGTTGTTCAGCAACAGGGCTCTTCCATTCAACAACAACAATTATATCTTCCTCCTCCTTATTTCGCTGCTATTGAAATTTCAACAACATCTCGATCTTCATACACAGACTCAAACCCATCAAATTAATCCCATCCAAGAACATATCCTCGTTGTAGAATCATAACCCATTACAGCAACTGATTCAAACCAACACCACCAACACAAACTCTTGTTCTGCAATTCAAACACCAATCGATCCCCTTCAACTTCAGATTTAATTTCTCAATCTCGAACAACCTTCAATCATCCAAAGATCTCATCATCGTCTCTCATATGATTCTGCAACTGAGACTTCACCATTAATCAATTTGGTCAAAAACCCATCTTCTGATTCATCGACAGACCAATAATCACAAAACCATATCTTCAATTTATCGATCTACTTCAGCTCTTGAACTTCGATTTCTCTCTGAGCTCCATATCTTCATCTGAACTGCTCCCACCAACTCTGTCTGCTTAACAGCTCCACTTCTGTATCAATTCCTCCATCAAATCATTATCGACCTCTTGGATTCACATCTCTATTGCTCTCTCAAGAATTAAACTTCTTCTCGATTTCTCTCTCGATTTCTGACGCAGCCGCTGCTGCTTTCTTTTAGGTTCAGGAGAAAAAAAATGATTGAAAGTGAATGAGAGGTTCTCGAGATGTAGGGTTAGGGCATAGTTGGGGATGGATCCGGGTCTGGGTTACGGGTTCGGGGTCCGGGTATTGACCACTCCTGATTTGGGTGCTACAGCCAACCTTCCTTTGGATAAGGGCTATCCAGTGATAGTAACATCCACTGCTGAGTGATAAGGGGTACCCTGAATGAGAGCCCCTAAACCATAGCTGGGCTCCAGATAGTGTTTACCCCGTGAAATGACAAATTTGCCCTTTTTGCTCAATTTTGGTGATTTCTCCTTCTTTTCGTCCGTGCGACTCCAAAGTACCTAATAACTCAAAAACACGCGTAAAATAGATAATTTACTAGAAAAATATCAAAGAAAGCATAAACTCTTAGATAGTAAATTAGGTGTATTCTACACCTATCAAATTCCCCCACACTTAGGCTTTGCTAGTCCTCGAGCAAATCAAACCAAAACTTACAACTTCAAAGCGTTCCAGCGTCCCAAGCATTCAAAGAGCTATGAGGACATAGAGTTTCTGCATGCTAGTAATAAGAAGTTAGAAATACTAAAGAACATATTCTCATTCTTAAATTTTGAGTGAGAAATAACCACACCATAATGAGAGAACATGTGTTTGAGAAACGATCAATAAGCATTTCACCTTGACTTCTACCTCACCAAAAAGGATTTTATGATAATTTCACTCAAAAAGACGGCTTTTTTATGGGTTTCACATGTGTGCAGGTAGGAATGAAGAGAGAATTCCTGTAACACGTTGAATGGTGGGAAGGATAACTTCCGAAATTTTGAAAAACCCACATCTTTTAACATTTTGAAAAACCATTTTTCTAACGATCTCTAAGAAAGGAAATCAACCACTTATATTGAGGATGGGATTACTTACATACCTTCACATTCGATTGACAATTATGATAACACCACTCTCACGGAATCCAAAAGAAACGTCTTCCGCTCCTTGTCTTCATCTTCTTGGTCTTCGACTTCAACTATTGGTGATAAACTCTTTAGCTTCATAGATCCTTAACAATTTTTAACCTTTTTCCTTAACTCCTTGTCGCTTGAAACTTCCTTATAGATTTTTCTTCCCCACGGCTTATTCAAAACAAAACAATAATAGATATTTCTCTTGTCTCATATTTTTATTTTTATTTTTTCTTTCTTTTCTCTTTTTTTTTCTTCTTTTCTTTTTCATTTTTTTTTTAGACAAGAGAAACAAAATACAAATCAAAGTGAAAAATAAAACAACCATGGTCGTGGAAAAGTACTTTACCGCTTGATTCTTCACAACTTGTATCGTCTCGAAATCATAAACTTCAATAATTTTCACCTTTTGCTTTTCTTCGCTCTTGTAAATAAGTCTTAATACTTGGATATAGAATTACCTCATTGCATTTTAAGTCTTCAACATGTATGTAAAATCTGCTCATTGTATGTTGCTTTACTTGGATATAAAAATTTGCTCTTTTTCTTGTTCCATTGTTGCTTTCAAACCTTAAACCTTTTCAACTTTCCTTGTAGATTTTGATGTCGCTCCTTGTTGTTGATGTGGTGTTTCTATGGACCCGTTGTTGTCGAGAGAGAGAGAATGGTGCTAACTGCAAATCGAACTACAAGAAGGAAGCTTTCATCTATAGACGTCACCCTCATGATTGACAAAGATTAGCACTCAAGAGATCAAAATAGTGCTGAAATTAGTGTGAAATTGGGTTGCTCACCATTCTACCCGGAATTAACGTACGGTGACACACACTCAAAAGAAGCTCTTTAGTCATGGAAGAATTTCTGGTATGTGCCTCACATGATATGAAAATGGGTAGTCTCCACTAATGATTGATCAGCAACTCTAATAACGCACTTCTCCCTGCACCAAATTTGCATCACCGGCATGATTAAATCCATTATTTAACACTCTAACAAGAAAGAAATCAAACGTAGTTCCCTAACACTTCCAAGTTCACTTATGTCGGTCAGAATTCTCTATGTAATCATACCTAGAAGCATGCTAGTGACTCTAAAATCTCTAAAAGTTGAAAGTTTTATGCAAAAAAAAAATTCTTTTTTTTTTAATGCAAAAATATATGCTTAGCCACTCCCCCACACTTAAACCTTACATTGTCCTCAATGTAATTGAATCCTCCTAGTAAAGTCAAGGTGGGAAATCCTAATATGATATGAAACACAAAACAAACAAAAAGCAAATAAAAATAAAAAGCAAAAGGATAAGAGATACAAAACCGGTGGGTTGCCTCCCACTTAGCGCTTGTTTTAACGTCGACGGCCCGACATAGCTCATGCTTCACATTACTCCTCTAGAGGGAGCACATCTCGAAATCCAATCACGTCCACATTCTCCGTTGGAAAGTTTTCGTAATATGGCTTCAACCTATGGCCGTTGACTTTCAAGGGTTGTCCTGTTTTTTCACTAACAATTTCAACTGCACCATGATCATAAACATTAGTAACAATAAATGGTCCCACCCAACGGGACTTAAGCTTACCCGGAAATAAACGTAAACGTGTATTAAATAAAAGAACTTTTTGCCCCACAACAAAATTTTCCGAGAAATCATCTTGTCATGAAAAAGCTTGGTCTTTTCCTTGTAAATCCGGGCATTCTCGTAAGCATCATTACGTATCTCCTCTAGCTCATCTAGTTGCAACTTTCTTTGTTTCCCCGCTGCATCATACTCCATGTTGAATTTCTTTATCGCCCAATAAGCCTTATGTTCAAGTTCAACCGGAAGATGACAAGCTTTTCCATAAACCAACCTATATGGAGACATACCAATCGGTGTCTTGTACGCCATTCTATACGCCCAAAGTGCATCATTGAGCTTAAAGCTCCAATCTTTCCTTGTCGTATTCACCGTTTTCTCAAGGATGGACTTGATTTCACGGTTTGAAATTTCGGCTTGTCCACTAGTTTGTGGATGGTAAGGCGTACCAATCTTGTGTGTTATGTTGTAATTCTTGAGGAGAGCGTGAAAAGACTTCTTAAAATGTGAGCCTCCATCGCTTATCACCACTCTTGGTGTGCCGTGCCTAGTGAATATGTTTTCTCTTACAAAATCACAAACAACTTGAGAATCATTAGTTTTGGTGGCTCTAGCCTCCACCCATTTTGAAACATAATCTACGGTAAGAAGTATATAAAAATTTCCATTCGAATTGACAAAAGGGCCCATAAAATCGATACCCCACACATCAAAAATCTCTACGGCGAGAATTGGTGTGAGTGGCATTTGATTTCGAGCACCTAGATTGCCCGTTCTTTGACATCTATCACACGATTTACAAAAAACATATGAATCTTCAAACAAGGTGGGCCAATAAAATCCACTTTCAAGAACTTTGAGAGCGGTACGTTTAGAACCAAAATGGCCACCACATGCAAAAGTATGACAAAAGGAGAGAATAGATTGAAATTCGGAGTTAGGTACGCACCTTCGTATGATTTGATCAACGCCATATTTCCATAAGTATGGTTCATCCCACACATATTGCTTCGCTATCTTCTTAAGCTTCATCTTTTGGAAGTTGGACATTGTGCTAGGTACCTTCCTTGTCACCAAATAATTCACTATATCCGCATACCAAGGTGTTGATTCTTCCAAGGAGAAAAGTTGTTCGTCCGGAAAGCGGTCTTGTAATGGAATTTCTTCTTGAGACATAACAAGTCTACTAAGATGATCCGCAACGGTATTCTCCACACCTTTCTTATCTCGAATTTCTATGTCGAACTCTTGTAGTAATAAGATCCACCGGATTAGTCTTGGCTTAGCTTCTTTCTTCTTTAGTAAGTATCTAAGTGCCGCATGATCGGAATACACAATAACCTTTGTATCCACCAAGTATGATCGAAATTTTTCTAATGCAAACACTATAGCCAATAACTCTTTTTCCGTGGTAGAATAGTTGATTTGTGTATCATTAAGAGTCCTAGATGCATAATAGATAACATGGGACAACTTGTCCACTCTTTGACCCAAAACGGCTCCAACCGCATAATCACTAGCATCACACATTAATTCAAATGGAAGATTCCAATCCGGTGACTTGATAATTGGCGCACTTGTCAACATTGCTTTCAATTTGTCAAAAGCATCCTTGCATTCCTTGTTGAAGTCAAAAGGTACCTCCTTTTGTAGTAACTTGCACATCGGCATGGAGATTTTGGAGAAATCCTTGATAAACCGCCTATAGAAACCTGCATGTCCAAGAAAAGAACGAACTTCCCTCACCGAAGTGGGATATTGTAAGTTTCTTATTAAATCTATCTTTGACTGTTCCACTTCGAGCCCTCGAGAGGACACAATGTGACCAAGTACTATGCCATGGTTTACCATAAAATGACATTTCTCCCAATTAAGAACAAGGTTAGTGTCTATGCATCGTTTAAGAACTAGTTCAAGATTATCTAAACAAATGTCAAAAGAATTTCCATAAACACTAAAGTCGTCCATAAATACCTCAATAATGCGCTCCACGTAATCCGAGAATATGCTTACCATGCATCTTTGGAAAGTAGCCGGTGCATTGCAAAGACCAAATGGCATCCGTCTATACACAAATGTTCCAAAAGGACAAGTAAAAGTGGTCTTCTCTTGGTCCTCTGGTGCAATAACAAGTTGATTGTATCCCGAATAACCATCCAAGAAACATTAATAAGAATGCCCCGCTAACCGCTCCAACATTTGATCAATGAAAGGTAAAGGAAAGTGATCCTTTTGGGTTGCGGAATTAATCTTTCTATAATCAATGCACACTCTCCAACCGGTTTGAACTCTTGTGGGAACAAGTTCATCGTCTTGATTTCGAATAACCGTAACACCGGACTTCTTTGGAACTACTTGTACCGGACTTACCCATTTGCTATCGGAAATTGGGTAGATCACCCCCGCACTTAGCAATTTGAGTATCTCTTTCTTCACAACCTCCATCATGGGAGGATTAAGCCTACGTTGAGCATCACGTACCGGCTTCACGTTCTCTTCCATTAGAATCCTATGCATGCATATGGATGGACTAATGCCCTTGATATCCGTAATTGTCCAACCAATAGCCATTTTGTGCTCTTTCAAGACTCTAAGCAAACGGTCTTCTTGTACCGGTGTGAGGTTCTTTGAAATAATTACCGGAAGCTCATCTCCATCTCCCAAAAATGCATACTTCAAATGGTCTAGAAGTGGCTTCAACTCTAGTTTAGGCTCCTTCACAATAGATGGTACAAGTAATTCATCATTCACGGGTAAAGAAATATAGGAAACATTACCCTTAGCTTCTTGTAATTCCGTCAAGGCACCACACGTCTCCACCAATTCCGTGGAAATTTCAACATCCAAGTTAGGCAAGCCATGGACGTCCAATTCCATGCTCTTTTGCAACACCACATCAAGTTCGTCCTCTCGATTCAATTCTACCATTTGTTGCGCTAATAAACCAACGACATCAATGGAGTAAGCAGAATGCACATCACTTGGGTAGCGCATGGCTTCAAATATGTTGAAGTGTATTACTTCCTTGTCGAATTCCATAGTGAGTGTACCCTTGTCAACATCAATCTTCGTCTTTGCGGTCTTCAAAAATGGCCTCCCAAGAAGTAGAGAAGTAGACGAACGATTCTCATTGTTGTCCATATCCACCACAAAGAAATCCACCGGAAAAATTAACTCATTCACTTGCACTAGAACGTCTTCTACAAGTCCCTTTGGATAGATGTTAGACTTGTTTGCTAATTGGATAATAACTCTTGTCTCTTTCAATGGTCCAAGATTCAAGGAGTCATAAATATCGGCCGACATCACACTAATGGAAGCTCCCAAGTCAAGTAAAGCATGTTCAAACATTTTCTTACCAATAGTAATTGGCACCGTGAAACCACCGGGATCCGTGCACTTTGTAGGCATCTTCTTCAAAAGCATAGCCGACGCACTCTCGCCAACTTTAGTAATTTCATTATCAAGCAACCTATCCTTCTTTGTGCATAATTCCTTCATGAACTTAGCATACCTTGGCATTGTCTTGATGGCCTCGATGAAGGGGATGTTGATTTCTATCTTCTTGAAGATATCCATGAGTACCTTGTCTTGAGATTCCTTCTTGGACTTAGAAAAACGACTAGGAAAAGGAGGTGGAGTAGTGAAAGTAGGAACCGGTTCCTTGGATTGGGCGGTTGGTGTTGATGTCTCCCTTGGTTCGGAATCCTCCTTCTCTTTGACTACCTCTTCACTAGCTTCTTCATGACGAGTTGGACTCTCCACTTGTCTTCCACTTCTTAAGGTAACCGCATTAACATTCTCTCTTGGATTCACAATGGGTTGCGAAGGAAGCTTTGTGGATGCTTGAGCTTTCATTAAGTTCATATCGGTCGCCAATTGTCCCATTTGAGTTTGTAAATCCTTGATTGCCGAATCGGTATTTTTTTGGGTTTGTTGTAACATAGAAGTGAGACCTTGCATGCTTTGCATTATCACATTCAACTTGTCATTATTCGAAGAATCTTGATCCTTGACTTGTTGTGGTTGGAATTGTTGTTGTTGAGGTTGGAAACGTGATTGTTGGAATCCACCTTGTTGCGCATATGGATTAGGAGCCATCGCTTGCTTGTTTGCATAGCTAAAGTTGGGATGATCCTTCCAACCAGGATTGTAAGTATTGGAATATGGATCGTACCTTGGCCTTGGATTTGGATATAAAGCATTTACTTGTTCGGTGTCATCATCCAGAATAATTACCGCGGCCAACCGTTGCACTACCCTCTCTATGTTGTTTAACCGTTGATCGGATTGTGAAGACGAGTCACTAACCTCATGCACCAACTTAACCATTGAATCACCTCTTGCATAGAATTGTTACGAGTTTGCCTCCATACTTTCAATCAACTCGGTAGCTTCGGCCACCGTCTTGTTCACTAGTGCACCACCACCGGCGGCATCAAGAAGATATCTATCACTTGTTTGGAGACCTTCATAGAAGTATTGGATTATCATGGCGTCACTAAATTGATGGTGTGGACAAATTGCCACCAATCTCTTGTATCTATCCCAACATTCATATAATGACTCTCCCACATGTTGCTTTATCCCACAAATTTCTTTGCGAATTTGAGTAGCCTTTGATGCGGGAAAATATATCTCGAGGAAAAGTTTCTTCATCCCATTCCATGTTGTGATACTTCCGGAAGGCAAATAGTATAACCATTCCTTAGCATTGCCCGCCAAAGAGAACGAAAAAGCTTTCAACATTGCTCCATCCGCATTAGTATTCGGTGGAAGCATGGCCGTGACTATGGTGTTGAATTCCATAAGATGTTTGTTTGGGTCTTCATTCACCATGCCATGGAACTTTGGTAATTCTCTAATCAACCCCGGCTTGATCTCGAAAGTTGAGTTAGTTTGGATACACCATTGTTGTGTATCGAGCTTGTGAGAAGCGGAGTGTTAACCGCTCGAATAAAGTCCCTTAGTTGAGTGCCGGATCGAAGACGTATTCTAATTGGACTCGGTCTTCCCCCTTAAAGCATTCACCAAAGATATAGTACCTACAGAAAGGTTCACAAAACTAAGTTAGATACAGTATAGAATCTAACAAAGCAAGAATAAAGCAAAAAGAACAACTAAAATCGCCCGTTGCTCCCCGGCAACGGCGCCAAAATTTGTATGCGTGTCGTAACCACAACAAATTAATTAATACTTTACTACCTAATTAAAGAGTAATATAGGGTAGTCAAGGTCGATCCCACGAGGAGCAAGAGATTATTAGTTGTAAAATTGTCACAAAAGGGGGGTATTGGTTGTAAAATTTATAAAGCAAAAGAAATAAACAAAGTAATTAAAAGTGTAAGTTGAAATCAATGAGAGAGAATAGATCAAGGAATCCTTCTTCGCTGCAAAACAATGATTAAAGTTATGTTCTTTTCCACTTGTTATTAGTCATAGATTATCACCAACCGTAGGATAGCACGTTCGCTTAGCTAACCCCAAAATTCCTTATTTCACCGAGTAACAAGTCCGCTTAGTTATCAGATTCTATTCAAAAGAACCACCTTGAGGTTCTCTTACAAGATGTAATTCCCCGAACGCATTAAGATTTGTGAACTTGGGTTTAGTACTAGTAGTTAGACTCGGTTCGCTTGGTTCACTTTCTAGCGTTGTTTTCACACACAATTGCTCCACGGAATCCCTCCGCAAGGTCTCGTGTTTTCTACTTGTGTAAAGAGTCAAGAAACTATTACGTATTCCTTAACTTTCACTAGCTTTAGATTAAATTAACAAGGCAATTTAGCGTGCACTCCAAACAACCTATCAATCAATCATAAACATTAATATTAGTAAAAACAATCGATAATCATATGAAAAACTTCAAAGTATAATTGAAACAAAAACTCAAACCATATGTTAAGAACTAGGAATTCATCCTCAATCAATATGAAAATTAGCTACTCATAATTTGGAGTTCAAACAATAATAATAATAAAGGAAGAAAGAAAAACTTATTGAAAAGATGAAGGTTGCTCCTTCCTCCAATCCTTGTGCACTTTTACTCCTTCTCCAAAGTAGATGTGTGTTAAAAAGTTGTAGAGAACTCCTTTATTTATAGGCTTCAATACTCTCCATATCTTTGTAGGAAAAGAATCCTCATTCCAAAAGAACACCACTTTTCCAATTTGAGCCATATTACAAATTCTAGTCCAATTCTCCAAAACTTCCAAGTTTTCATCCAATTCCCACTTCTAAGTCTTCACACACATGAGAGAAGTTCATACAAAATTCTTCATTTTTGGTCACCGGAAAAACTGTGTTTTTGGCCGGAAGTTGGCCGGAATTTGTCGCCGCCGACACCTGAAAATTCTGTCCCGGTCAAAAAATATTCTGTCAGTCCACCGTTAGGACTAACGGTCAAACAGTCAAACCGCCAGTCAACCCGTTAGTTGACTAGGTCAAAGAGGGGGGTCAGCTTCTAAGTGGTCTGAGTTAGCTGATTCGCTGATCTGGACCGGCCGTCGGACTCGTTCTGGATCGGTCTGGAACGGTCGTCGCCGGCATCGAGTTGACTCGCCGAAGGGATGATTTGGCCGAGTTTCGGCTGATTACAGGGCATTTCCGTCCGTTTTCAGGCCTTTCTTTGGTCTTATTCCTGCGACAATTCCTAACATACATCTATGTGATTCAGCTTCACGTTGTTCAGCAACAGGGCTCTTCCATTCAACAGCAACAATTATATCTTCCTCCTCCTTATTTCGCTGCTATTGAAATTTCAACAGCATCTCGATCTTCATACACAGACTCAAACCCATCAAATTAATCATATCCAAGAACATATCCTCGTTGTAGAATCATAACCCATTACAGCAATTGATTCAAACCAACGCCACCAACACAAACTCTTGTTCTGCAATTCAAACACCAATCAATCCCCTTCAACTTCAGATTCAATTTCTCAATCTCGAACAACCTTCAATCATCCAAAGATCTCATCATCGTCTCTCATATGATTCTGTAACTGAGACTTCACCATTAATCAATTTGGTCAAAAACCCATCTTCTGATTCATCGACAGACCAACAATCATGAAACCCTATCTTCAATTTATCGATCTACTTCAGCTCTTGAACTTCGATTTCTCTCTGAGCTCCATATCTTCATCTGAACTGTTCCCAAAAACTCTGTATGCTTAACAGCTCCACTTTTGTATCAATTCCTCCATCAAATCATTATCGACCTCTTGGATTCACAGCTCTGTTGCTCTCTCAAGAATTAAACTTCTTCTCGATTTCTGACACAGCCGCTGCTGCTTTCTTTTAGGTTCAGCCGAAAAAAAATGATTGAAAGTGAATGAGAGGTTCTCGAGATGTAGGGTTAGGGCATAGTTGGGGATGGATCCGGGTCTGGTTACGGGTTCGGGGTCCGGGTATTGACCACTCCTGATTTGGGTGCTACAGCCAACCTTCCTTTGGATAAGGGCTATCCAGTGATAGTAACATCCACTGCTGAGTGATAAGGGGTACCCTGAATGAGATCCCCTTAACCCTAGCTGGGCTCCAGATAGTGTTTACCCCGTGAAATGACAAATTTGCCCTTTTTGCTCAATTTTGGTGATTTCTCCTTCTTTTCGTCCGTGCGACTCCAAAGTACCTAATAGCTCAAAAACACGCGTAAAATACATAATTTACTAGAAAAATAGCAAAGAAAGCATAAAATCTTAGATAGTAAATTAGGTGTATTCTACACCTATCACCAAGCCCAAGATTCAATTTAACATGCCCAAGTTTAAATTTGACATGTCTAGGATCAATTTTGAGATTCCCAAGACCGTAGGCTTGTGCTTTCATGCCCATGCCCAAGATTCAATTTGACATGACCAAGTTTAAATTTGACATGTCTTGGTTCATTTTTGAGATGCCCAAGACTTTAGGCTTTTCCTTCCATGCCCATGCCGAAGATTCAATTTGAAATGCCCATGTTTAAATTTGACATGTCTAGGATCAATTTTGAGATTCCCAAGACCGTAGGCTTGTGCTTTCGTGCCCATGCCCAAGATTCAATTTTACATGCCCAAGTTTAAATTTGACATGTATATGATCAATTTTAAAGTGCCCAAGACCGTAGGATTGTGTTTTCATGCCCATGCCCAAGATTTAATATGACATGCCCAAGTTTAAACTTGACATGGCCAGGATCATTTTTGAGATGCCCAACACCATAGGCTTTTGCTTCCATCCCCATGCCTAAGATTCAATTTGACATGCACAAGTTAAATTAGACATGTCTTGGATCAATTTTGAGATTCCCAAGACTGTAGGCTTGCGCTTTCATGCCCATGATCAAGATTCAATTTGACATGCCCAAGTTCAAATTTGACAAGCATATGATCAATTTTGAAGTGCCCAAGACCGTAGGATTGTGCTTTCATGCCCATGCCTAAGATTCAATTTGACATTCCCAAGTTTAAATTTGACATGTCCAGGATCATTTTTGAGATGCCCAAGACCATAGGCTTTTGCTTTCATGCACATGCCCAAGATTCAATTTGACATGCCCAAGTTTAAATTTGACATGTGTAGGATCAATTTTGAGATTCCCAAGACCATAGGCTTTTGCTTCCATGCCCATGCCCAAGATTCAATTTGACATGCCCAAGTTTAAATTTGACATGTCTAGGATAAATTTTGAGATTCCCAAGACCGTAGGCTTGTGCTTTCATGCCCATGCCCAATATTCAATTTGACATGCCCAAGTTTAAATTTGACATAGCTAGGATCATTTTTAGATGCCCAAGACCATAGGCTTTTACTTCCACGCCCATGCCCAAGATTCAATTTGACATGCCCAAGTTTGAATTTGACATGTCTAGGATCAATTTTGAGATTCCCAAGACCGTAGGTTTGTGCTTTCATGCCCACGACCAAGATTCAATTTGACATGCCCAAGTTTCAATTTGACATGCATATGATCCATTTTGAAGTGCCCAACACAGTAGGTTTGTGGTTACATGCACAAGCCCAAGATTCAATTTAACATGCCCAAGTTTAAATTTGACATGTCTAGGATCAATTTTGAGATTCCCAAGACCGTAGGCTTGTGCTTTCATGCCCATGCCCATGCCCAAGATTCAATTTGACTTGCCCAAGTTTAAATTTGACATGTCTTGGTTCATTTTTGAGATGCCCCAGAGTTTAGGCCTTTCCTTCCATGCCCATGCCGAAGATTCAATTTGAAATCCCATGTTTAAATTTGACATGGCTAGGATCAATTTTGAGATTCCCAAGACCGTAGGATTGTGCTTTCGTGCCCATGCCCAAGATTCAATTTGACATGCCCAAGTTTAAATTTGACATGTATATGATCAATTTTAAAGTGCCCAAGACCGTAGGATTGTGCTTTCATGCCCATGTGATAGGTGTAGAATACACCTAATTTACTATCTAGTAGTTGATGCTTTCTTTGCTATTTTTCTTGTAAATTATGTATTTTACGAGTGTTTTTGAGTTATTAGGTACTCTGGAGTCACATAGACGAAAAGAAGGAGAAATCACCCAAATTTGAGCAAAAAGGGGCAAAGCTGTCATTTCAGGAGAGAACACTATCTGGAGTCCAGTTGTGGTTAAGGGGTTGTCATATAGGGTACCCCTTATCATTATTAGAGGTTGTAATTATCAATGGGTGGTCCTTATCTTGGGTGAAAATAGCATCCCAATAATTCCCAGCCCTAAAACCGAAGTGATATTTCATCCCCTTTCTATCATTCCACCCAACTGAAAGTAAGAAGAAGAAAACAGTAGCCATTGTCCGAAATTTATATTCATTCAGAAGGCTCAACCTAAAATCGAGAGATGGAGGAAGAGACGATGATGAAATTCAAGTTAGGGTTTTCGGTGAAAGAACTAGAAGGGTTTTAAGTTCAATTTGAAAACTAGAAGAGATGGCCGTGAATTGACGATCTCTTGGAAGATTAGGGTTTGTATGGAATTACAGATCGAAGATGGGTTTCAGTGGATGAATGAAATGAAGAACGGTGCTGTGAAACTGAGAAGGAGAAACAGCTGAAAGAAGAAGAAAATTAAGGTCCGTATAATTGAAGAAGGACGAACAGCTATTGACTGCTGCTACTGAATCAGAGAGGCTAGGGTTTGCTGTTGATGTTGATGGATTCGTGATGAAACGGGTTTGTGTTGGTGTTCATGGAGGCAACTGAGTTGAGAGGAGAAATTGGATATATGGGTTGTTGTTGAATTAAGATGGGTTTTGTGGTTTGACATGGGATTACTGAGATGGGTTTTTCGGAATTGAATTCAGGAAAATCAAGATGATGGAGATGGATTGTAAGTGGTGGTTGTCTGGGGTTTCTGTTGAGAATTTAAGAATGATGTAGGTCCTGGCAGTGTGCTGTGTGAATGGGACAATGATTGATGTGTGAAATGAGGCAGATGGAGCAATATCATAAAAGTTTGATGCTGTTGGTGGTGAAATAAAATTGCAGTTAATTACAACAAATGGAGTTGAATGAATGGGATAAGGCAGAAAAACTCATGGAGAATGTATGAACTGCAGTATAGTTACAGGACATGGCAATGAGTTTGTGCACATGAATCAGGTGGAGGTTTTGGAGCTGTTAACCATGGCTCAATGGAACTGGTGGAATTACTGGTATGAGAATGGAACAGAAATGGTGATCTTGTGGTGATAAGTTCACACGTGGTGGTGGATGCAATGAGGAGTAGAATGGGTATTGTGTTGCTGATGCCAAGAAGCCGAAATAGAGAAGCTGATAATGGCGAGTGGTGGATGAAGTTCAGGTCTGGAGACATTGGAGCTGCATTCATGGGTTACTCATGAGTTGGTTGGATATGACCTTGGTAGGAGTCATTGCTCTGAAATGGTGAAGTAGTGATGCTTGAGAAGCACTCGTAAGTCTATTCTTGGTGTTTTGCTTATGAGATGGTTTGATTAAATGGGCATGAAGAGCGGGGAAGGAGTTGCAGCTACTAACTTGGTGTTGCAAAGAAAATAAGGAAATGATAACTGAATTGCAAACACGACCATCATGGTCAACATGGAGTGCAATGATGGTGCAAAGACAGCCATCATGGCTGGCACAACTCATGCCTGTGCAATGGTCAAGACCGATCAGTGAGTTAGCTCGTTGACTGGATTGACACTTCATGATTCCCCTTGACCCTTGACTTTTGACTAACAGTTGACTGACGGTTGACCTGTTTGACCGTTAGTCATAACGGTTGACGAACGGAATATACCTTTACCGGAAGGAATTTTCAGGTGGCCGGCGACGACGGATTCCGGCCTATTTCCGGCCAAAAACCCAGTTTTCCGGCGAGCCAAAGTTGCGGAATTTTGTGTGGATTTCTCTCATGGGATGTGAAGAGTTGGACTTGGAATTGAATGAAGAATTCGGCTTGGATATGGAAAGAGGAGATGGAAGATTTGAGAAAGGCTTGGATTTGGAAATTGATCTACAAAAGGAAAGGGATTCTATTCCTTAGAAGATATGGAGAACATTGAAGCCTATAAATAGAGAAGAATTTCTACACTTCCATACACTTAGATACACATAGATGCACTCTTTTACACACATTGACACTTTTACACACACAATACTTTTCTCTTTGTGTGAACTCTTTAATATGAGTAACTAATTTGATTGAGGATGAATTCCTAGTTCTTAACATGTTTTGAGTTTTGTTTTAAATCTACTTTGAAGTTTTCACATGATTATCGTTTGTTTTTACTAATAGGAGTGATCTTAAAGACATTCATGATTGATTGATAGATTATCTAGGTGTACAACTAGATTGATTTGTTAATTTGATCTATAGATAGTGAAAGTTAGGGGATAAGTAATCGTTTCTTGACTCTTTACATAAGTAGCAAACACGAGACCTTGCGGAGGGATTCCGTGGAGCAATTGTGTGTAAAAACAACGTTAGCAAGTGGACCTTGATCTAAGAGTTTAACTACTAATATCAACCTAATAAATTCATAAATCTTAATGCGTTTAACTAAATTACATCTTGAGTGATCTACTACTAGGTGGTTTGGTGAATAGAATCCGGTAGTCGAGAACTTCCGTATCCGGTGATATAAGGGATTTTGGGGTTAGCACTGATCTAGCTGCTATACCTACGGTTGGTGATAATTTGTGACTAATAAGAAGTGGAAAAGAACATAACTTTAATCATTGTTTTGCAGCGAAGAAGGATTCCTTGATCTAATCTCTCTTATTGATTTCCTTTTAATTGCTTTGTTTATTTTATTTACTTTCTCAAATTCTTAATCAATACCTCCCTTTTTGTGTGACAATTTTACAACTAGAATCTCATGCTCCTCGTGGGATCGACCTTGACTACCCTATATTACTTGTTAATTAGGTAGTATAGTATTAATTAATTTGTTGTGGTAACGACACGCATACACCATGCCCAAGATTCAATTTGACATGCCCAAGTTTAAACTTGACATGGCCAGGATCATTTTTGAGATGCCCAAAACTATAGGCTTTTGCTTCCATCCCCATGCCTAAGATTCAATTTGACATGCCCAAGTTTAAATTTGACATGTCTTGGATCAATTTTGAGATTCCCAAGACCATAGGCTTGTGCTTTCATGCCCATGACCAAGATTCAATTTGACATGCCCAAGTTTAAATTTGACATGCATATGATCAATTTTGAAGATGCCCAAGACCGTAGGCTTGTGCTTTCATGTCCATGCCCAAGATTCAATTTGACATGCCCAAGTTTAAATTTGACATGTCTAGGATCATTTTTGAGATTCCCAAGACCATAGGCTTTTGCTTTCATGCACATGCCCAAGATTCAATTTGACATGCCCAAGTTTAAATTTGACATGTCTAGGATCAATTTTGAGATTCCCAAGACCATAGGATTTTCCTTCCATGCCCATGCCCAAGATTCAATTTGACATGCCCAAGTTTAAATTTGACATGTCTAGGATCAATTTTGAGATTCCCAAGACCGTAGGCTTGTGCTTTCATGCCCATGCCCAAGATTCAATTTGACATGCCCAAGTTTAAATTTGACATGTCTAGGATCATTTTTAGATGCCCAAGACCATAGGCTTTTTCTTCCATGCCCATGCCCAAGATTCAATTTGACATGCCCAAGTTTAAATTTGACATGTCTAGGATCAATTTTGAGATTCCCAAGACCGTAGGTTTGTGCTTTCATGCCCATGCCCAAAATTCAATTTGACATGCCCAAGTTTAAATTTGACATGTCTAGGATCAATTTTTAAGTGCCCAAGACCGTAGGCTTGTGCTTACATTCCCATGCCCAAGATTCAATTTGACATGCCCAAGTTTAAATTTGACATGTCTAGGATCAATTTTGAGATTCCCAAGACCGTAGGCTTGTGCTTTCATGCCCATGCCCAAGATTCAATTTGACATGCCCAAGTTTAAATTTGACATGTCCTGGTTCATTTTTGAGATGCCCAAGACCTTAGGCATTTGCTTCAATGCCCATGCCCAAGATTCAATTTGAAATGCCCAAGTTTAAATTTGACATGTCTAGGATCAATTTTGAGATTCCCAAGACCGTAGGCTTGTGATTTCATGCCCATGCCCAAGATTCAATTTGACATGCCCAAGTTTAAATTTGACATGCCTATGATCAATTTTGAAGTGCCCAAGACCGTAGGCTTGTGCTTACATGCCCAAGCCCAAGATTCAATTTGACATGCCCAAGTTTAAATTTGACATGTCTAGGATCAATTTTGAGATTCCCAAGACCGTAGGTTTGTGCTTTCATGCCCATGCCCAAGATTCAATTTGACATGCCCAAGTTTAAATTTGACATGTCTAGGATCAATTTTAATATTCCCAAGACCGTAGGATTGTGCTTTCATGCCCATGCCCAAGATTCAATTTGACATGCCCAAGTTTAAATTTGACATGTCTAGGATCATTTTTGAGATGCCCAAAACTATAGGCTTTTGCTTCCATCCCCATGCCCAAGATTCAATTTGACATGCCCAAGTTTAAATTTGACATGTCTAGGATCAATTTTGAGATTCCCAAGACCATAGGCTTGTGCTTTCATGCCCATGCCCAAGATTCAATTTGACATGCCCAAGTTTAAATTTGACATGCATATGATCAATTTTGAAGATGCCCAAGACCGTAGGCTTGTGCTTTCAAGTCCATGCCCAAGATTCAATTTGACATGCCCAAGTTTAAATTTGACATGTCTAGGATCATTTTTGAGATGCCCAAGACCATAGGCTTTTGCTTTCATGCCCATGCCCAAGATTCAATTTGACATGCCCAAGTTTAAATTTGACATGTCTAGGATCAATTTTGAGATTCCCAAGACCATAGGATTTTCCTTCCATGCCCATGCCTAAGATTCAATTTGACATGCCCAAGTTTAAATTTGACATGTCTAGGATCAATTTTGAGATTCCCAAGACCGTAGTCTTGTGCTTTCATGCCCATGCCCAATATTCAATTTGACATTCCCAAGTTTAAATTTGACATGTCTAGGATTTTTTTTAGATGCCCAAGACCATAGGCTTTTACTTCCATGCCCATGCCCAAGATTCAATTTGACATGCCCAAGTTTAAATTTGACATGTCTAGGATCAATTTTGAGATTCCCAAGACCGTAGGCTTGTGCTTTCATGCCCATGCCCAAGATTCAATTTGACATGCCCAAGTTTAAATTTGACATGTCTAGGATCAATTTTGAGATGCCCAAGACCGTAGGCTTTTGCTTTCATGCCCATGCCCAAGATTCAATTTGACATGCCCAAGTTTAAATTTGACATGTCTAGGATCAATTTTGAGATTCCCAAGACCGTAGGCTTGTGCTTTCATGCCCATGCCCAAGATTCAATTTGACATGCCCAAGTTTAAATTTGACATGTCTTGGTTCATTTTTGAGATGCCCAAGACCTTAGGCTTTTGCTTCCATGCCCATGCCCAAGATTCAATTTGACATGCCCAAGTTTAAATTTGACATGTCTAGGATCAATTTTGAGATTCCCAAAACCGTAGGCTTGTGATTTCATGCCCATGCCCAAGATTCAATTTGACATGCCCAAGTTTAAATTTGACATGTCTATGATCAATTTTGAGATGCCCAAGACCGTAGGTTTGTGGTTACATGCCCAATCCCAAGATTCAATTTGACATGCCCAAGTTTAAATTTGACATGTCTAGGATCAATTTTGAGATTCCCAAGACCGTAGGCTTGTGATTTCATGCCCATGCCCAAGATTAAATTTGACATGCCCAAGTTTCAATTTGACATGCATATGATCAATTTTGAAATGCCCAAGACCGTAGGCTTGTGCTTTCATGCCCATGCCCAAGATTCAATTTGACATGCCCAAGTTTAAATTTGACATGTCTAGGATCAATTTTGAGATTCCCAAGACCGAAGGTTTGTGATTTCATGCCCATTTCCAAGATTCAATTTGACATGCCCAAGTTTAAATTTGACATGCATATGATCAATTTTGAAGTGCCCAAGACCGTAGGCTTGTGCTTTCATGCCCATGCCCAAGATTCAATTTGACATGCCCAAGTTTAAATTTGACATGTCTAGGTTCATTTTGGAGATGCCCAAGACCTTAGGCTTTTGCTTCCATGCCCATGCCCAAGATTCAATTTGACATGCCCAAGTTTAAATTTGACATGTCTAGGATCAATTTTGAGATTCCCAAGACCGTAGGCTTGTGCTTTCATGCCCATGAATAAGATTCAATTTGACATTCCCAAGTTTAAATTTGACATGTCTATGATCAATTTTGAAATTATCAAGACCGTAGGCTTGTGCTTTCATGCCCATGAACAAGATTCAATTTGACATGCCCAAGTTTAAATTTGACATACATCTGATCAATTTTGAAGTTCCCAATACCGTAGGCTTGTGATTTCATGCCCATGCCCAATATTCAATTTGACATGCCCAAGTTTAATTTTGACATGTCTAGGTTCCTTTTTGAGATGCCCAAGACCTTAGGATTTTGTTTCCATGCCCATGCCCAAGATTCAATTTGACATGCCCAAGTTTAAATTTGACATGTCTAGGATCAATTTTGAGATTCCCAAGACCGTAGGCTTGTGCTTTCATTCCCATGCCCAAGATTCAATTTGACATGCCCAAGTTTAAATTTGACATGCATATGGTCAATTTTGAAGTGCCCAAGACCGTAGGATTGTGCTTTCATGCCCATGCCCAAGATTCAATTTGACATGCCCAAGTTTAAATTTGACATGTCTAGGATCATTTTTGAGATGCCCAAGACCTTAGGATTTTGCTTCCATGCCCATGCCCAAGATTCAATTTGACATGCCCAAGTTTAAATTTGACATGTCTAGGATCAATTTTGAGATTCCCAAGACCGTAGGCTTGTTCTTTCATGCCCATGCCCAAGATTCAATTTGACATGCCCAAGATTAAATTTGACATGCATATGATCAATTTTGAGATGCCCAAGACCGTAGGCTTTTGCTTTCATGCCCATGCCCAAGATTCAATTTGACATGACCAAGTTTAAATTTGACATGTCTAGGATCCATTTTGAGATTCCCAAGACCGTAGGCTTGTGCTTTCATGCCCATGCCCAAGATTCAATTTGACATTCCCAAGTTTAAATTTGACATGTCTAGGATCATTTTGAGATTCCCAAGACCGTAGGCTTGTGCTTTCATGCCCATGCCCAAGATTCAATTTGACATGCCCAAGTTTAAATTTGACATGTCTAGGTTCATTTTTGAGATGCCCAAGACCTTAGACTTTTGCTTCCATGCCCATGCCCAAGATTCAATTTGACATGCCCAAGTTTAAATTTGACATGTCTAGGATTATTTTTGAGATTCCCAAGACCATAGGCTTTTGCTTCCATGCCCATGCCCAAGAATTAATTTGACATGCCCAAGTTTAAATTTGACATGTCTAGGATCATTTTTGAGATTCCCAAGACCGTAGGCTTGTGCTTTCATGCCCATGCCCAAGATTCAATTTGACATGCCCAAGTTTAAATTTGACATGTCATATGATCAATTTTGAAATTCCCAAGACCGTAGGCTTGTGCTTTCATGCCCATGAACAAGATTCAATTTGACATGCCCAAGTTTAAATTTGACATGCCCAAGTTTAAATTTGACATGTCTAGGATCATTTTGGAGATGCCCAAGGCCTTAGGCTTTTGCTTCCATCCCCATGCCTAAGATTCAATTTGACATGCACAAGTTAAATTAGACATGTCTAGGATCAATTTTGAAATTCCCAAGACCAAAGTCTTATGCATTAATGCCCATGCCCAAGATTCAATTTGACATGCCCAAGTTTAAATTTGACATACATATGATCAATTTTGAAGTGCCCAAGACCGTAGGCTTGTGCTTTCATGCCCATGCCCAAGATTCAATTTGACATGCCCAAGTTTAAATTTGACATGTCTAGGTTCATTTTTGAGATGCCCAAGACCATAGGATTTCGCTTCCATGCCCATGCCAAGATTCAATTTGACATGCCCAAGTTTAAATTTGACATGTCTAGGATCAATTTTGAGATTCCCAAGACCGTAGGCTTGTGATTTCATGCCCATGCCCAAGATTCAATTTGACATGCCCAAGTTTAAATTTGACATGTCTATGATCAATTTTGAAATTCCCAAGACCGTAGGCTTGTGCTTTCATGCCCATGAACAAGATTCAATTTGACATGCCCAAGTTTAAATTTGACATGCCCAAGTTTAAATTTGACATGTCTAGGTTCATTTTTGAGATGCCCAAGACCTTAGGCTTTTGCTTCCATGCCCATGCCCAAGATTCAATTTGACATGCCCAAGTTTAAATTTGACATGTCTAGGATCAATTTTGAAATTCCCAAGACCAAAGTCTTAATCATTAATGCCCATGAACAAGATTCAATTTGACATGCCCAAGTTTAAATTTGACATGTCTATGATCAATTTTGAAGTGCCCAAGACCGTAGGCTTGTGCTTTCATGCCCATGCCCAAGATTCAATTTGACATGCCCAAGTTTAAATTTGACATGTCTAGGATCATTTTTGAGATGCCCAAGACCATAGGCTTTTGCTTCCATGCCCATGCCCAAGATTCAATTTGACATGCCCAAGTTTAAATTTGACATGTCTAGGAAATTTTTTGAGATTCCCAAGACCATAGGCTTGTGATTTCATGCCCATGCCCAAGATTCAATTTGACATGCCCAAGTTTAAATTTGACATGGATATGATCAATTTTGATGTGCCCAAGACCGTAGGCTTGTGCTTTCATGCCCATGCCCAAGATTCAATTTGACATGCCCAAGATTAAATTTGACATGTCTAGGTTCATTTTTGAGATGCCCAAGACCTTAGTCTTTTGCTTCCATGCCCATGCCCAAGATTCAATTTGACATGCCCAAGTTTAAATTTGACATGTCTAGGATCAATTTTGAGATTCCCAAGACCGTAGGCTTGTGCTTTCATGCCCATGCCCAAGATTCAATTTGACATGCCCAAGTTTAAATTTGACATGTCTAGGATCATTTTTGAGATGCCCAAGACCATAGGCTTTTGCTTCCATGCCCATGCCCAAGATTCAATTTGACATGCCCAAGTTTAAATTTGACATGTCTAGGATCAATTTTGAGATTCCCAAGACCATAGGCTTGTGCTTTCATGCCCATGCCCAAGATTCAATTTGACATGCCCAAGTTTAAATTTGACATGTCTATGATCAAATTTGAGATGCCCAAGACCATAGGCTTGTGCTTTCATGCCCATGCCCAAGATTCAATTTGACATGCCCAAGTTTAAATTTGACATGTCTAGGTTCATTTTGGAGATGCCCAAGACCTTAGGCTTTTGCTTCCATGCCCATGCCCAAGATTCAATTTGACATGCCCAAGTTTAAATTTGACATGTCTAGGATCAATTTTGAGATTCCCAAGACCATAGGCTTGTGCTTTGATTCCCATGCCCAAGATTCAATTTGACATGCCCAAGTTTAAATTTGACATGTCTAGGATCAATTTTGAGATTCCCAAGACCGTAGGCTTGTGTTTTCATGCCCATGCCCAAGATTCAATTTGACATGCCCAAGTTTAAATTTGACATGTATGATCAATTTTGAAGTGCCCAAGACCGTAGGCTTGTGCTTTCATGCCCATGCCCAGATTCAATTTGACATGCCCAAGTTTAAATTTGACATGTCTAGGATCATTTTGTCTATGATCATTTTTGAGATGCCCAAGACCTTAGGCTTTTGCTTCCATGCCCATGCCCAAGATTCAATTTGACATGCCCAAGTTTAAATTTGACATGTCTAGGATCAATTTTGAGATTCCCAAGACCATAGGCTTTTGCTTTCATGCCCATGCCCAAGATTCAATTTGACATGCCCAAGTTTAAATTTGACATGTCTATGATCAATTTTGAAGTGCCATAGACCGTAGGCTTGTGCTTTCATGCCCATGCCCAAGATTCAATTTGACATGCCCAAGTTTAAATTTGACATGTCTAGGTTCATTTTGAGATGCCCAAGACCTTAGGCTTTTGCTTCCATGCCCATGCCCAAGATTCAATTTGACATGCCCAAGTTTAAATTTGACATGTCTAGGATCAATTTTGAGATTCCCAAGACCGTAGGCTTGTTCTTTCATGCCCATGCCCAAGATTCAATTTGACATGCCCAAGTTTAAATTTGACATGTCTATGATCAATTTTGAGATTCCCAAGACCATAGGCTTGTGTTTTCATTCCCATGCCCAAGATTCAATTTGACATGCCCAAGTTTAAATTTGACATACATATGATCAATTTTGAAGTTCCCAAGACCGTAGGCTTGTGCTTTCATGCCCATCCCAAGATTCAATTTGACATGCCCAAGTTTAAATTTGACATGTCTAGGTTCATTTTTGAGATGCCCAAGACCTTAGGCTTTTGCTTCCATGCCCATGCCCAAGATTCAATTTGACATGCCCAAGTTTAAATTTGACATGTCTAGGATCAATTTTGAGATTCCCAAGACCATAGGCTTTTGCTTTCATGCCCATGCCCAAGATTCAATTTGACATTCCCAAGTTTAAATTTGACATGCCTATGATCAATTTTGAAGTGCCCAAGACCGTAGTCTTGTGCTTTCATGCCCATGCCCAAGATTCAATTTGACATGCCCAAGTTTAAATTTGACATGTCTAGGTTCATTTTGGAGATGCCCAAGACCTTAGGCTTTTGCTTCCATGCCCATGCCCAAGATTCAATTTGACATGCCCAATTTTAAATTTGACATGTCTAGGATCAATTTTGAGATTCCCAAGACCATAGGCTTGTGCTTTCATGCCCATGCCCAAGATTCAATTTGACATGCCCAAGTTTAAATTTGACATGTCTAGGATCAATTTTGAGATTCCCAAGACCATAGGCTTGTGCTTTCATGCCCATGCCCAAGATTCAATTTGACATGCCCAAGTTTAAATTTGACATGCCTATGATCAATTTTGAAGTGACCAAGACCGTAGGCTTGTGCTTTCATGCCCATGCCCAAGATTCAATTTGACATGCCCAAGTTTAAATTTGACATGTCTAGGATCATTTTTGAGATGCCCAAGACCTTAGGCTTTTGCTTCCATGCCCATGCCCAAGAATCAATTTGACATGCCCAAGTTTAAATTTGACATGTCTAGGATCAATTTTGAGATTCCCAAGACAGTAGGCTAGTGCTTTCATGCCCATGACCAAGATTCAATTTGACATGCCCAAGTTTAAATTTGACATGTCTAGGATCAATTTTGAAATGCCCAAGACCATAGGCTTTTGCTTTCATGCCCATGCCCAAGATTCAATTTGACATGCCCAAGTTTAAATTTGACATGTCTAGGTTCATTTTGAGATGCCCAAGACCTTAGGCTTTTGCTTCCATGCCCATGCCCAAGATTCAATTTGACATGCCCAAGTTTAAATTTGACATGTCTAGGATCAATTTTTGAGATTCCCAAGACCGTAGGCTTGTGCTTTCATGCCCATGCCCAAGATTCAATTTGACATGCCCAAGTTTAAATTTGACATGTCTAGGATCATTTTTGAGATGCCCAAGACCATAGGCTTTTTCTTCCATGCCCATGCCCAAGATTCAATTTGACATGCCCAAGTTTAAATTTGACATGTCTAGGATCAATTTTGAGATTCCCAAGACCGTAGGCTTGTGCTTTCATGCCCATGCCCAAGATTCAATTTGACATGCCCAAGTTTAAATTTGACATGTCTATGATCAATTTTGAATTGCCCAAGACCGTAGGCTTGTGCTTTCATGCCCATGCCCAAGATTCAATTTGACATGCCCAAGTTTAAATTTGACATGTCTAGGATTAATTTTGAGATGCCCAAGACCTTAGGCTTTTGCTTCCATGCCCATGCCCAAGATTCAATTTGACATGCCCAAGTTTAAATTTGACATGTCTAGGATCAATTTTGAGATTCCCAAGACCGTAGGCTTGTGCTTTCATTCCCATGAATAAGATTCAATTTGACATGCCCAAGTTTAAATTTGACATGTCATATGATCAATTTTGAAATTCCCAAGACCATAGGCTTGTGCTTTCATGCCCATGAACAAGATTCAATTTGACATGCCCAAGTTTAAATTTGACATGCATATGATCAATTTTGAAGTGCCCAAGACCGTAGGCTTGTGCTTTCATGCCCATGCCCAAGATTCAATTTGACATGCCCAAGTTTAAATTTGACATGTCTAGGTTCATTTTTGAGATGCCCAAGACCTTAGGCTTTTGCTTCCATGCCCATGCCCAAGATTCAATTTGACATGCCCAAGTTTAAATTTGACATGTCTTGGATCAATTTTGAGATTCCCAAGACAGTAGGCTTGTGCTTTCATGCCCATGCCCAAGATTCAATTTGACATGCCCAAGTGTAAATTTGACATGCATATGATCAATTTTGAAGAGCCCAAGACCGTAGGCTTGTGCTTTCATGCCCATGCCCAAGATTCAATTTGACATGCCCAAGTTTAAATTTGACATGTCTAGTTTCAATTTTGAGATGCCCAAGACCTTAGGCTTTTGCTTCCATGCCCATGCCCAAGATTCAATTTGACATGCCCAAGTTTAAATTTGACATGTCTAGGATCAATTTTGAGATTCCCAAGACCGTAGGCTTGTGCTTTCATGCCCATGCCCAAGATTCAATTTGACATGCCCAAGTTTAAATTTGACATGTCTAGGATCAATTTTGAATTCCCAAGACCGTAGGCTTGTGTTTTCATTCCCATGCCCAAGATTCAATTTGACATGCCCAAGTTTAAATTTGACATGTCTAGGATCAATTTTGAGATGCCCAAGACCGTAGGCTTGTGCTTTCATGCCCATGCCCAAGATTCAATTTGACATGCCCAAGTTTAAATTTGACATGTCTAGGTTCATTTTTGAGATGCCCAAGACCTTAGGATTTTGCTTCCATGCCCATGCCCAAGATTCAATTTGACATGCCCAAGTTTAAATTTGACATGTCTTGGATCAATTTTGAGATTCCCAAGACAGTAGGCTTGTGCTTTCATGTCCATGCCCAAGATTCAATTTGACATGCCCAAGTTTAAATTTGACATGTCTATGATCAATTTTGAATTGCCCAAGACCGTAGGCTTGTGCTTTCATGCCCATGTCCAAGATTCAATTTGACATGTCCAAGATTCAATTTGACATGCCCAAGTTTAAATTTGACATGTCTAGGATCATTTTTGAGATGCCCAAGACCTTAGGCTTTTGCTTCCATGCCCATGCCCAAGATTCAATTTGACATGCCCAAGTTTAAATTTGACATGTCTAGGTTCATTTTTGAGATGCCCAAGACCTTAGGCTTTTGCTTCCATGCCCATGCCCAAGATTCAATTTGACATGCCCAAGTTTAAATTTGACATGTCTAGGATCAATTTTGAGATTCCCAAGACCGTAGGCTTGTGCTTTCATGCCCATGCCCAAGATTCAATTTGACATGCCCAAGTTTAAATTTGACATGTCTAGGATCATTTTTGAGATGCCCAAGACCTTAGGCTTTTGCTTCCATGCCCATGCCCAAGATTCAATTTGACATGCCCAAGTTTAAATTTGACATGTCTAGGATCAATTTTGAGATTCCCAAGACCGTAGGCTTGTGCTTTCATGCCCATGCCCAAGATTCAATTTGACATGTCTAGGTTCATTTTTGAGATGCCCAAGACCTTAGGCTTTTTCTTCCATGCCCATGCCCAAGATTCAATTTGACATGCCCAAGTTTAAATTTGACATGTCTAGGATCAATTTTGAGATTCCCAAGACCGTAGGCTTGTGCTTTCATGCCCATGCCCAAGATTCAATTTGACATGCCCAAGTTTAAATTTGACATGTCTAGGTTCATTTTTGAGATGCCCAAGACCTTAGGCTTTTTCTTCCATGCCCATGCCCAAGATTCAATTTGACATGCCCAAGTTTAAATTTGACATGTCTAGGATCAATTTTGAAGTGCCCAAGACCGTAGGTTTGTGTTTAGATGCCCATGCCCAAGATTCAATTTGACATGCCCAAGTTTTAATTTGACATGCATATGATCAATTTTGAAGTGCCCAAGACCGTAGGCTTGTACTTTCATGCCCATGCCCAAGATTCAATTTGACATGCCCAAGTTTAAATTTGACATGTCTAGGTTCATTTTTGAGATTCCCAAGACCTTAGGCTTTTGCTTCCATGCCCATGCCCAAGATTCAATTTGACATGCCCAAGTTTAAATTTGACATGTCTAGGATCAATTTTGAGATTCCCAAGACCGTAGGCTTGTGCTTTCATGCCCATTCCCAAGATTCAATTTGACATGCCCAAGTTTAAATTTGACATGCATATGATCAATTTTGAAGTGCCCAAGACCGTAGGCTTTTGCTTTCATGCCCATGCCCACAATTCAATTTGAATTTCCCCAGTTTAAATTTGACATGTCTAGGATCCATTTTGAGATTCCCAAGACCATAGGCTTGTGCTTTCATGCCCATGCCCAAGATTCAATTTGACATGCCCAAGTTTAAATTTGACATGTCTAGGTTCATTTTTGAGATGCCCAAGACCTTAGGCTTTTGCTTCCATGCCCATCCCCAATATAGTCTAGGTTAAACCTGGGAATGTCAACTTGAATCTTGGGCATGGGCATGAAAGCAAAAGCCTATGGTCTTGGGCATCTCAAAAATGATCCTAGACATGTCAAATTTAAACTTGGGCATATAAAATTGAATCTTGGGCATGGTCATGAAAGCACAATCCTACGGTCTTGGGAATCTCAAAATTGATCCTAGACATGTCAAATTTAAACTTGGGCATGTCAAATTGAATCATGGGCATGGGCTTGGAAGCACAAGCATACGATCCTGGGAATCTCAAAATTGATCCTAGAAATAAAAATTTAAACTTGGGAATGTCAAATTGAATCTTGAGAATGGGAATGACAGCACAAGCCTACGGTATTGGGTATCTCAAAAATGATCCTAGACATGTCAAATTTAAACTTGGGCATGTCAAATTGAATCTTGGGCATGGGCATGGGCATGGAAGCAAAAGCCTACGGTCTTGGGCACTTCAAAATTGATCATAGGCATGTCAAATTTAAACTTGGGCTTGTCAAATTGAATCTTGGGCATGGGCATGGAAGCAAAAGCCTACGGTCTTGGGCAATTCAAAATTGATCATAGGCATGTCAAATTTAAACTTGGGAATGTCAGATTGAATTTTGGGCATGGGCATGAAAGCATAAGCCTACGGTCTTGGGAATCTCAAAATTGATCCTAGACATGTCAAATTTAAACTTGGGCATGTCAAATTGAATCTTGGGCATGGGCATGGAAGCAAAAGCCTAAGATCTTGGGAATCTCAAAATTGATCCTAGACATGTCAAATTTAAACTTGGGCACGTAAAATTGATTCTTGGGCATGTGCATGAAAGCACAAGCCTACGGTCTTGGGCATCTCAAAAATGAACCTAGACATGTAAAATTTAAACTTGGGCATGTCAAATTGAATTTTGGGCATGGGCTTGAAAGCACAAGCCTACGGTCATGGGAATCTGAAAATTGATCATTGCTTTCAAAAATCCATCTTGGCAAACATTAAGAGTTAATAAATTTTATTGTTTGAGCCATAAATATCCTAGGGTTAATTTCTGAACCACATGAATATGAGAAACAGTGAAATCCTGAGTGCCAATAACTCTTACTCTTGTTACCTTCTTTTACATATTTTTGCTAGTTTTAGTATTTTCTTTAATTGAGTCTAAAATCAATTCTTTAAAAAAAAGTCCGAGCGAACGATACTCTACTTACCACTGTTAAAAATGCATCAGTTTTTGGCGCCGCCGACGCGGACTTGTTTTTAGGTTAGGTTTTAGATTTATTTTTTTTAGGTTTTTTTTTATTTTTTTATTTATTTTGTTAGATTTTACTTTGAGTATTTTTGTTTTTGGTGTGTAGGTTTTGCTTGAAGCTAAAAGTGGAAAGTTGGACTTGCCTAAAATAATACAGAAAATCCTAATTTTATTTTTTGTTAGTTTTTATTTTCTTTATTTTTCGACTTGTATATATTGTTTGTTTGTTTATTTTTATTTATTTATTTAGTATTTTATTTATATAAAAAGAAAAAACACGTGCACACACCAATTGCATCGTCATACTACCGAGTTTAGGAAAACTCGTGGATTAGTAAGCTGAACCCGTTCCTTATGGGAGTTACCAGCTGAAAGTCCACAAACCTCAGCCTTGTACCTTTGACCAGTCTTTGACTGTAGGAATATTTTGTTGTGGTAACCCAAGCTTACCCATTTTAGTCAACTTTGCATTTGCACGTTCACAATATAATGTCGAACTGGTATTACAATAACCAATACAACGAATATCCGACTGAGTTTCGAAATGGACATTCCTACTTTGACCATAGTGTGCATAGTGGGTGGGAGCACCAACCTTTTCAAGGTTATGGTTCATACCATGGTGAGCCTAATTACTATTCGCACGTGCACCGGTCATACGAGCAAGAAAAAAAGGAATATTATAGTACTAGTACCTCGTCTTTGGACGACTTAATTAAAGAGTTGAAAACTAGTCCTTATTATGATCCTTCCGTTCCTATTCTTCCTCTAGAAGAATCTCTCAAACAAATAGCTGATCCTTCTTGTCCTATTTTTCCTTTAGAAGAGTCTCTCGAGCTGATAGCTGAGAATACAAATAGGTTTGATTTAGAGACGGACAAAAGAATTGCTCGGAATAATCTTGACTTCCAATTTAGCCTTAAAAATGAGAATAGTTATTCGCATAATCAAGATGATGAGGTTAGATTTGGTAACACTACTTGTTTAGAAGAGGTTCAACCATTTTCATATTATTATGATGAGGATAGTATTGACGAAGAATCTGAAATATATAGGCATAGTGATCAGGAATTTGTTACTCCAATTGAGCTTTATAATGATAATGTTATTTCTATTTCAAATCCAAATAATTTTAATAATTATTCACCTATTCAA
The DNA here is from genome assembly GCA_023529315.1 of Papaver bracteatum. Lineage (NCBI taxonomy): Eukaryota > Viridiplantae > Streptophyta > Magnoliopsida > Ranunculales > Papaveraceae > Papaver > Papaver bracteatum. Next base: position 892,315 of record JAJJWX010000565.1, on the reverse strand, counting down.
AAGGACGAGGATTTGACTAGAGATACCCCTGTTTTAGATGATGTAGTATTCCCTTATGATTGCGAAGCCGATAATAGTTTAGAGCAACGAGTTTATTTTGAGAATATTGTTTTAGAGTCTAGCGATTTAGAAACATTAGTCTTAGACGAAGAAGATGAACTCGTAGAGCTTTTAAATATGTGTGAGGATGCACCACCTGGGGGCTGGGTATAACCTACAAGAAGCAATTGACCATTTTCAGGATTCTGATGATCTATAAATTAGGGAAATTGTAACTAGTCTATCTAGAGACACCCAAAACTCTAAGTTTGGGGGTGATTATCATTCTCCATGTGCCTTACCTTTAGCTCTTACAGAGATCCCTCACTTGGGACTTGACATCTGTGCCCCAACCATTTCAAAAGATTATCTTCATAAACGTTTTCTTGAACCTAATAATGTCCATAAGGAAGTTCAGTTGTTAGAAACCCATCCTATGGTTGAGGTGGTTTATCCAGGCTATGATACCCAGATTGACTTTGTTTTCCCACCAAATATTTTTCTTCCAAATGTGGGAACGTTTTAATTTAAAATGTGTCAACTATTAAGTCTGTGACTAAACCTAATTATTCTAGGAAAATCGAATTGACACATTTGCTTAATAATGACCACCACTCTCATTATGGTCACATGTGTAAGTCAAATCTGATTGACTTAGAGGATCCTCAATTATTCAGGTTATTATTCTGTGCTTCTAAATTTTTCCAGACCTTAGAACCTGATATTTCAGATCTTACTTATGAAGAGGCGCAGCCCATGAAAATATTTTATTTAGACCCCTTTATAGAACCTGAACTTGAACCACAACTAGATGTAGTTGTCTTAAACATGAAACTAGGCAAGGTTTGTTGCAGTTTCCTTTTATCTGTGTTAACACTTTTTGATGCAGATGATCCACAGTTGTTTCGGTTATTTCTTTATGATATGAGGTGATTAATTCTTTCTTATGTCTGGCTAAAGGCGTTAAACTTAGCAATTCTTGGGAGGTAACCCATGCTCATGCAACATGGTAATATCTTTCCTTAACTCTTTTGCTTCAAGTGGTAACAGTTTCTCATTGTTCATGCTTTTAATTTTATCTTTAGAACATTGAGGACACTGTTAGATTTAAGTTTGGGGGTATGGGAGAAACTTTTTAATTGCATTATTAAACTCCAGAGCCTAGAAATTTATGCTTATTAAGGATGGCACTAACCAATCTAAGTGCATGGAAGCAATCTGAGTAGATGGAAACATCTATAAGAGTCTATTCATAAAATCACAGAGCTCAGGTGTTCGAAATAACATGGTAGTTTCACCATATCCCGTTGACTCCTTTTCACCTTCTGTTTTTTATTTTATTTTCTTTTTAAAATATGTTTCTCTAAGTGATTTAGTGGGGCTCAAAAATCAAGTTGTTACCACTGCTAGGATGAAATAGAGTGATTGAGTTGTTAAAAAAAAAAAAAAAAAAAAAGACAAGACCAATTAGACCAATCCGAATAAAAAAATAACACTTGGATAGCAATATGTGTGTTCTCCCTGTCTCCATCGCCTAAACAAGCGTGGAACACAGGATCCATGGGAATTACCATGTAATCTTCTGACAAGAAGCATGCGCTTGGATCCACAAGATCTAATCATGTTATTAAAAAAAATGATGAAAAACTATTATTGTTTAATGAATAAAATCGACCGCTGGTTCCCTTGTATATGCCAGATGAGTTGATCTAGATTTAGGATTATCGACCATTGGTTCCCTTGTATATGCCAGTTGTGTTGATATTAGTCAGTCCATTAGGATAGGTTCATTTTGGCAGTAGCCTCCAGACAGATATGAGAAATGCCGTTCGCCTAGTCAATATCAAAACCATCTATGTTTTTCTCTATGTCCATCTCTTAATCTATCCATGTGATTTGTTGACTCCGAATATTGATGTCCATAGTGAAATTATCTGAGTAGAGCTCTGTCACTTATATATGAATTTTAGTATGCTTGAGTGCAAACTCGTGTACAACAATTGGAATTTCGCATCAGGGTATTTCCTCTTGTAGTTAATAAGTATGCCAACCAAGGAGATTCTTTAGTGCCTTCCAAGGTTCTGCATAGATATCTAAGGTCCAAAGTAAAGGTTTTGTGGGTATATGTCTAGTAAGCCCTCCCGAGACTATAACTCGGCCACTAGGGCCACCTAGGGGTTTAAAGGCTTGTTGCATACGCTAAATGCAACCGACGATGCCTGCGACAGTGAGTTAGGTTTTCATTTTCTAGATTTGGTTTCCTCAGGACTAGCAAATAATAAGTTAAAGGGTATTTGATAGACGCATTTATGTGTCTATTTTGATCTCAATTTCCTATATTATTTGTACCCATTTTTGTACTTATTTTGGTATTTTATGTCTTTTATGTGTTTATGAAGAAATAAGATTTTGAGGAGAAATGTGTTCGAAAAGCGATATTTGCACCCTGGTGAGAATTGATAAATAGACCCCGGCAGTGGATAAGGGGTACCCAGCTGATAAGGGGCATCCCATTTCCAGGCAACTTCTATTGGCAGACTCGTACAGGATAAGGGGCACTCATCCCTTACCTTTTGAGGAATGGTTTTGGCGGGAATGTTTTATCTCGTCTGTGACTCTGCCTAATATTCTAGGATCAACCTCGATGAGTTTTTCTTGGATTTTATCTCGGGCTTGGATTGATTTGGACTCTTTAATGGTAAACATGACTTGTAAGAGTTTCAGAATCGAAAAGGAAAGAATATTTCTCTTAATCTCGACAAATTAGGAAAGTAAGAGTATCACGAGTTTTGGGCATATTTTGGGAATTACTTGGTGAACGTAGGAGACAATATTCTCCAAGGATTCGTACATCTCTATTTTAGGAAGTTTTGACTCAAGAAGGAAGTGGATAATTAAAAAAGGGGATTGAAAATCCCGTAACTTTGGTGGAAAGAAAATAAAAATAAAAGGAAGATTTCATTGAGTTAATCGGCCTATGTGTATATATAAGAGTCTTATGAAGTCATAACGGGGGGAGTCGAGAGTTTGGGGTAGAGCAGAGGCATAAAATTACTCTGTAGGAGGAGTTGCAGCAGCAGTAGGTAAAGAGGAAGAAGAAGAGTTACAGACGACAGAAAAGAAGTGTCGTTCTCAAGAACATGAAGAACAAATACATATAGTCAGTCGTTTATTGTGCTACACGTTGGATTTATCGTTTATCATAACAGTGACTTTGCAACACTTATATCTCGTTGCAATTTCATTGCTTTATTGTTTTCCACCTCTTGTAAACACTTTTTGAGCTATGAATACTAATTTTGAGCGTCTTTCTACCATGATGAGCTAAACCCTGTCACTGGGATGACGGAGGAAGCTGGATTTCATCTATGTAGTAACTTGAATTAATTGACAGATTGAAACAAAAAGTTCATCTTTTTCGTTTTTGTTCATATTTTTGATCATCTGAATCAATTTCGATTGGTTTATGATGATTGAATCTTAGGTTTCTTTCAACATAAGTGGCTGGAAATTCGTTTTCATATACATCTGAGGTGTTACAGTAAAAAATTCATTGCGTTTTTCATTCTTTGTTCTTGGTTGTTTGGTGAACTGTGGATGATCAACAATGAGCAAAACTATGGATCCAGGGTCTTGCAACACGAATCTGAAATCTACAACTTTTGCAGACATGGTTAGAGGTAAAAATCGGCTGAATACAATTGATATTGCCTCTTTACCTAACCCTATTTTTTTGGATGATAAACCAACCATGGAAATTCCGTTAGATTTATTCAATGAAGGGTGTGAGGCTTGGAAATACAGCCTTATTGGAAGATTGGTTTTTAAAGATCTTGTTTTTTCTGCTGTAAAGACATCTTTAGAAGATCAATGGAAGCTAGATCCGGGTAAAGTCAAGTTCACTCCTATGAACAAGGGTTTTTTCATTATCAAGTTTACAACTGAAGAGGATATGATCAAGATCCGAGATGGAGGGACTTGGAAGGTTAATCAACATGAGCTTAGGCTTCAAAATTGGTTCCCATGGTTCGATCCAGATAAAGAAAATTCTTCTCATGCATCTGTCTGGGTAAACTTCCCTGGTTTATATGTAGAGTTATGGACAGAAAAAAATCTTGTTAGCGCTTGGAAAAAACCTGGGCAAACCTATAACGGTGGATAAAAGAACTTTGAACCATGAATTTGGTTCTTTTGCAGCGGTTTTGGTGGATATAGATTTTGGAAAAAAATTCCAGTTGTATTAATTTAACGGTGGGAGGTAGGTCTTTTGATCAGTTTGTTGAGCTACAAAAAATTCCAAAATTTTGTTCTTATTGCAAAATTGTTGGTCATATTGATAACGATTGTAGAAAGAAGAGCAAGAAAAATTCAGTGAAGAATGTTCAAAAATGGAAGCCAAAAAGTGCAGATGGTGCAAAGGAAGGAAAAGATGATGATGAAAATAAGAGTGATACTATAAATGGGTTGGTTTCAGGTGATGGGAAGCATGTTGGTGAGGCTGACCAGGTTGGAAATGGAGCTTGCAAAATCTTCGGTGAGTTTCGTGAAGCTCAAATGAAGCTCATTAGGTGCAAAAATGCTATTGCTGCAAAAGAGGCGTTTTTGTTCGAAATGGTGCTAATTCGTTGTCTAATTCTCGATCTGAAAATGGAAGACAAAGTTGCTGCCGTGTCAGAATCAAACACATGTTCCGTGATGGACAAAAAATCTAATTTGAATTGTCAAAGCGCTGGAAAGAATTCAACATTTGCGGCTGCCACTTGTGATACAATTGGTTCCGTGTCTGAATTAATTACAACATCCGAGCAAAACTCTTATTTGAATGGTCAAAAAGCTAAAAAGAAGTCGAATTAATGGTTGGCACTTCAAAGAGTGAAAGGATTGATAAAGCATGTGATGAGAAAGGTAAGCAAACTACTATTTTTCTCCCACTAAACAGAATATTGAAGAATCCAAGGTTAAAAAAGCTAGTACAAAGAAAGGTGATGTGTCCAAGATACCCAACAAAGATGAGTGGAGGCATGTGAAGGGTAAGCCGTTTAAGTTGGATGCAATAATCAGTCCATCTGATTTAATTTGTATGAATTCGTTTGACTCTCTAAGTGAAAATGATTTATCGGAGGATGAAAATGAAGAGCTGTTGGCTGCTAATATGGCAGCAGAAGTTAAGAGTTCAAAAGAATGGGGTACAATTTCTGATGCTAAACCGGATTCCCATGTTGAAACGGATAAAAAGAAGGCTTTCCAAGAAAGAATAGAAGAATTAAAAAAGCAACGGGATAGGTTGGATGATGTTGTTTTTGATATGAAAAATATTTTGTCTAGTGAGGAACTAGACGAAGCGAGCACTATTGAAAATGATCAAGTGAGGGGTAATTTCATTAGAAATCCAGACTTTAGAAAACAATACTTCAAGGAAAAAAAGGAGTTAATGGATAGAATGTCAACTAAGAAAAAAGCTCAATCTCCTATTAAGCTTATTCCTGGTGGTAATTATGCTTCGGAGGAAGAAGAAGATGAATATGAAGATGAATACGAAGAGGATTTTGAAGATGAATACAACCAGCAACATGATGATTTTGATTTGACAAAAACAATTGCTAGCCTTAAGAAGAGGAATTTTAGAGTTGGACGCAATCGACATTAGTTTTGTTTTTCTCTTTTGTTATTTCTTGGTTTTGGAAAGCTTTTTTTAACCTTTTTGTGTTTCTTTGTTGTTTTTACTTTGGTTTATGGGGGTAGTGTTTTTGTATTAATTGTTTTAAACTAAGACTTTGTTTATTAATTGTTTTATGATTTTTATTGAGTGATTGTTATTTCAATTGATGGGTCATGCTTAGGTTAAATGATTTGATGTCCCATGCTTTAGATTTACAGTTATTTCTTTCAAAAATCTATCTTGGCAAATATTAAGAGTTAATAAATTTTATTATTTGAGCCATAAATATCCTAGGGTTAATTTCTGAACCACATGAATATGAGAAACAGTGAAATCCTGAGTCCCAGTAACTCTTACTCTTGTTACCTTCTTTTACATATTTTTGCTAGTTTTAGTATTTTCTTTAATTAAGTCTAAAATCAATTCTTTAAAAAAAAAAGTCCGAGCGAACGATATTGTACTCACCACTGTTAAAACTGCATCAAATACCCTGATGAACATCCCCCAGTTTGTGACATGTTTGATGTCTCGAGTATTTTTATGGAAAAATATGCAGCAGGTTGCTAAGTGGGTCTTGTGTGCAAGACCAACGAGCCAAGTCATGAGACCTGCCGCAAAGAAAAACATGTGACGTTATTAGGTTAAATAACTGAGTTATTTGTGAAGCCATATTCATAAAATATAGTATGTATTCGATGCATGTAAAGCATCACTTTTAAGCAAGCAGTTCAAAATAATCGATGCACGTGAAGCATCGTTGTATAAAGCTTGCTTAAATCAGTCATGGATCTTAATTTCTTAAAAGGAGCGCAATCGGCCATTTTTGGGAAGCCGCTAAGAGCTATTCACGCGTGCCAAAGATAGGTTGGTTGGTCCCTATAGTAGAGTGAGGGCTGGCGACTATGATGATATCCTATTAGTCGCCTTATATTTAATCTAGGTCGGTCAATTCGGAAGGCGAAGTTGGACGGCCAAGATGATTTGCGGTTGTTAATGGCCGCCTTAAAATTTATGTAAACAGCGCGACAAGCCCATTTTGGACGACCATTTGGGAGCCATATGGGGAGGTCGTGGCTTGGCCGATCACGGCTCATAGAAGGAGAGTGGCCGTTGATTATGGCCACATCTTGTTGGCCACCTAAAATGGGAGTTAGGCCGGCTAATTCATCTGGCGAAGTTGGACGGCCGAGATAGTTTACAACAGTTAATGGTTGCCGTTGATTTATTTAGGTTTTAAAAAGCCGTGTGGCCAACCTATTTTGGGATAACGGTTTTTGGTGTTAGCTGTGTGCTGGGAGTTGTTCGACCGACCAGCATAATAGCCGGGCCACTGGTGAACATATCCGTACCTTTCTCGTTGATTAAGATTGAATCTAGGCTGGTCAATTCGGCTGGCGAAGTTGGGCGGCTAAGATCGTTTTGCGGCAGTAATGTAATGTCGCTTAATAAAATTAGGGTTTTGTAACTCGTGTGGCCAACTATTTTGGCTAACGTTTAGTGGCTTCACTTGCGAGTTGAAGAGATGCCGATCGGCTAAGGAATTAGTGGGCTCGTCGGTGTGCATGGTGGCGCTTGTCCAGCCACGTTAGGAGGCGGCTAAGCTTGATAAATCGAGTGGCAAAAACGTACGGCTGTGATTGTTTTTTGAGATTGACATGGGAAGTTTAGATCAGATTCCTTAAGGAATTTGGTGCATCGACCAACCAACTTCTAACTTTATTTAAAAGTGTGTGTGGCGGGTTTGAAGCAATCTAATTGGTCGATAGGAAAGGGGGCCAACAAGCAATTTTATGGGGTACTTCCGGCAGCCACGGAAGGCGCCTATTGGGGCGAACTGGCCGACCAAGTGACGTGACCGCGCCTCCTCTTGTTGTCGCTTTTGTTTGCCACAACTTCTATTTTACTTCTCGTTTTCTTTCTTTGGTAGGATTTTTCTTATATTAGTCAATGGTGGATTAATTTCCTAGCTTACCTAGGTCCGGTCTCGACCAATAGGTTTCGAGATATTACGCAGGGCGCAAGAAGCCTAAATTTGCAAATTAATTAGGCAAAAATTTTAATCTTGTGAGATATCACAAAATTTAACAAATTTGATAAATTATGTGTGTTAACACCAAATTCTTTTATTCTCAGAGAGCAGTTAGCGCTTCTTCTTATTGAGTATTTTCATGCAAACCTTAATCTTGATACTTCCAGAAATTCATGTTACTCTGTTGCGAGTGAACACTAATTGTCATGTCGTACCAATGTTAAGGGTTCAGCTGGGGAACATATCATAGGAAAAATACTCAATAAGCCATACATTAATGAATAATGCAGGCGAGAAGATAAAATTTACAGAATATTTGGGGTTGTTGCTACACGCACCATTCTGGGTAAATTTCATATAAATATACTGAATTTCTCAATGCATATGTAAGTAAGGAGGCCTGGGAACTCGTCACTCGTAAATGGCTCAGCTTCTTTGCAGAACAACAAAGCATTATGATCGCTGCGGTATGCGTCAAAAATAATTCACTTTCTTACTCAACAAAATATAAATGAACTATAAGGCAAGGAAGAGTTCGTTTCCACAGAGAGGCAATTGTTGTTATAAAATTCTAGTTTTTTAGTAACCAAGGGGGAAATTTTTGTTTTATCAATGCAATAAATGTAAATCAAAAGCAAAGTAAATTGGAAAATAATCAATGAGAGAAATATATTGGTCAAGGAGTTCATCTTCAATCTTAAGAATGTACTTGCATACATGATTAAAATTACAATTTAATCTCTTTTATTATCAAAAGCCTAGAATATCAAGAGAGCAAAATAATCCAATAATTTCCTAAGTTCATCAACACACACATTATAGCTACGTATGTGAATTCTACCTAAAGAAAAACCAAACGCCTTATGCTATTAAGTTCAAATCCTTGTTTCCAAAGACCCCAAGCGCAATTGCTTCTTGACAATGCAAGTAGGAGCTATCTTGTATGTCATAGATGATATACGGACCAGATCTAGAAGTACTGTTACTCAAGATATATTCTTTGAATGGGAGTATAACTTGGGAAAATCTAAGGAGCTTGGTTTTAATGTAAAGTGGCTTCGTCAAAAGATCAACATTATCAAGCATGCGATTGAGAATAATGTAGCTTTTCCCAGTGATGTTGTGGTGAAGAAGGAGGCCAAGATTGCTAGATTGACCTAAGAGCTAGAGCTGGAGAAGGCTGCTTTGCAAGTCTTGAAGAATGTTGAGGAGCATAAAATCATTCTTTGTTGATTTCCATTAGTTTTTTTCCCATAATCTCTTGAACTTTGAACTTCTTAGAGACATGAGGTTTTATTTTGGTTTTGGTTTTGATTAATTTTGGATAAGTAGGTGATTGAGAATTTTCTTCTGGATTTGGTAGAGATTTTCTTTAAATAAAATGAACTTTGATTAACTCCTGAATTCAAATACTGAATGCAAGTGTTGCAAACATTTTGGAGGAATTGAAATACAGTGAAAGAAAATCATAAATACCAAATTCAGGTGTTTTGGATGCCCATGTCTTGAACATCCAATACCTCAAACATCCAATATCTCAGGCGTCAAATGTTTTGAGCCAATTCTCATGTATTATTGCCACGTTCGCCTTGCCATACGTGTTGATCAATTTGTAGTATCCACCAGCCACAGACTTAGCGACCAGGAAAGGACCTTCCCAATTAAAACTCCTTGATGAATGAAGATTGCGTTTAGATGCTTTGAGAACTAAATCTCCTTTGTGAAATTTGTTTGGCTTGATTGCTCTCGCCTTAAATAGCTTCTGATGATTCAACATTCCTCTAAAAATGGGGTTCCATGCTCGTGCGACCATTAAAACTTTATGACTTTGTGGTACATATGGACACTCATGCAAGATTGTCGAAGAACGCCCAAGATATCCTTGGTTATATTTGGTCATCAGTTTAACAATGAATGTCTCAGCAAGTTGCTCGATCTGGAGAGGCTGTAGATTCAACCACTTAGTAAAGTATTATTGTGGTGAAGCTACCCATTCATAACATTTTGTAACGGCGGAGTTACTAGCAGGATTGAGTCCCCATGCTAGTAGAGCATGTGGGAGAATAAATGACATAGACAGAAGAGGAGTGAGACTTGCATGATCATGAAATCTCTCAATGAACGTTAGTGCATATTCTCCATATTCTTGTTTTAGTTTCATCAGGGTTTGAAACTCTTCTAGGTGACTCGATGGAATGTTCACCAGATCAAAATCTTCCTCGGCAGAGAGATGGGAAGTTGGAGATGCTTTGTCAGTAATGCTCTTCTCGGCATGAATCCACATACGTCCGAGAATCATGTCATATCCCAGATATTCCTTGATTATGTGAAACTTGGTCTCTATCTAGGTTGAACAAATTTTTATTTTGAGAATGATGTAGCCGTATGCATCTTTGGGTATTCCATCGCGATCCCTGACTGAGATAAGAGCATGAGTAGCTTCCTATCGAGGGATGCCTGCAGCTCTGAGAGTCTTCAAAGGAATAATATTGACAGTCGTGCCAACATCAATCAACGCCCTCTTGAATTCGTTTCCCTTGAGATGGAATGTGGTAAGAAGTCCCCAGTCGTACATCTTTTTATATGTGGATAGAGGCTCAGGGAGTAATTCCTGAATGGACATACATTTTCCTGACACGATGTGATTCAGTTATGTGAACATGTCTTTCTTTTGAGCCTTTAACATATAAAGCAATTCGCATATATGCTCGATCAAGGATTGAACTGCTTCTTTGACAAGGTTATTCGCATATATGCTCGATCAGGAGAGGATTCGTGTGTACTCCTTCAATCCCTAGTTCTCCCGAATTAATCTTTTCCTTAAAGATGCGCTTCAGGACTATGTAATCTCTTGTTAGGTGATTGACAAATCCATGGAAACGACAGTACCGAGAATTCTCTATTTCTTTGTCAGCCGTCTCTTTCCTGACGCAGGGCAATTTGATCACACCTTCTTGAATCCAGACTTTTAATATTTTAATCACCTCTTCAGTGGGAAAAGGAAAATCTATGTCATCCTGGTTGTTTTGCTAATGATGAGTCGGTGCTTGTGCATTTTGAGCTTGATTATCCTTCCTTTGTGGAGAAGCATGGGATACTGGAGAAGCATACATGTGTTTTTGTGCCTCGCTTTTCTTTTTACTTCCTTCACCAACAACGTTCATGGAAGGATGGAGGTTGATTTTCCGATCGGAAGAATACCCGTTTTTTTTATACCCTTGCAAACTTTTTTATTCTAAAATGGCTCGGATTGGATAAGTAGAGCAGAAGTTGATCGGTCAGTTGCTTCGGCTACGATCCGAGAGTGTAAATCCTCCAAGAGGGATTTATAAAATGGCATTATCCTTTCATCGTAAGAGTTCTGATTGAAACATGCTAAAACGGACGGGTCTTCTTTCTGAGTTTGTGGGAATTTTTCTGAGCTTTCACGAGCGTCCAAATTAGATTGCTGGAGTTTTCTATGCTTAGCATGAGTGTATATTTTTCCTTCGTTGTCACTGGTGGAGGTATGGATCTTAGAATAGAAATCAACACCAGTGATAACATGGGAAAGATTATCAACATCATTCTTTTCAGAGAACTCATAGATTGGTTCCCTCGATAACTGATCTGTAAAAACTTTCAAAAGGGCGAACACCTCGTTCTGTATCTTGAAAATTTCTGCTTGATTTGTTACTACATTATTTAGGATTTTTATCAGATCAACAATAGTAATTGAGCTTTGAGAATTCATAACTTCTAAGAGAGCCTGACCAGGCCAGTCGAGCTTAGTAGTGATTTGAAGAAATTCGCCGGTATTGGGAGATAATAAATTGAGATTGAATGTTACGAGAACCCCCCCCCCCCCCATAATTGACCATCTTGAGAAAAATTTGGATTGCAACCAAGAGATTAATCTCCTACTGTGGTCGCCAATCTATTGATGTGGAAAAACGATTTGCTGGTTTTCTAGGAAATAGAGAGACGACTGTGTGAATGGAGGCTCCTCAACCGAGCAAACTGCCTAACCTCAAATAGATGTACTGCACGGGAGTGCTTTGAGTTCGAGAGATCTATCTGTAGGACTCCAACCTAAACCAAGAAATGGCTGTTCCAGACTCAATTCGGTCACAAAGAGAGAAGAAGGTTGATCCATAGGAGGGAAGCTGAGAAATGTGTGAGATCAATGGTGATCAGGGATTTTGAATGTGTTTAAGGTTTCTGCCAATTTTTTGTGAACAGTTGATTTCAAATAAGTTCTGGTTGATTGATTGAATTCTTGAGAGTGATTTCCCGGGTCATAATTCTTTTGTCCTTTAATCATGGATTCAAAGACTCATTTATATTGCCAGAATAGTATACACATTGATCTCCACTAAGTGTGACGGTTGCTCGAATGAAAGAGTGGGAAATCGTGGTTAGACTAGTTCCATTGTGCGGAGACTTGGTTAACTGTCCACCCACTACTTTTCTAACTACCTCAACTGCTTACACGACTTACTCACATTTCTCATCGTGGATGACACACGTGCCGTAGGCCGCCAAACCAAAACCCTATTTAATATCCCCCCATGTGACATGATTGATGTCTCATGATTTGTGGAGTCTGCAAGGCTTTTTTTTTGCTCGATCAATAATAGATTTTATTATAACCAAAGAAAGAATACAAAAACAGACTCAAGAGTTCCTAACTCAGTACAAAAAACTAAAACAAAAGGAAGCCCAATACATAAGAAGGAAAAGAAAAACATATGCAGGCCCATTTACATTAAGCCCAAAAAAATCAATAGAATCTGTAGTATGTTATTCTTGGAAATTATAAAGCTTTTAAGAAAACTGGCTTCACCCAGAATTTCTAAAACTCTCATTTGTTCATTCCACCTCCTCTTTTCACCAATGAATCAGCTGTGAAGATTATTTCTCTATAACAGTGTATAAATGTTATTTTCATTGAGTTTCATTGAATCAGCTGTGAAGATTACTTGTCTTCAAGAACCTGTTAAGAAATCTATTACAAGTGCTTTGCAGTAAGAGTTAATGAGTAAGTCTTTCACCTCCTCTTAAATATCCCATTCTGTAGCACTGATAATTGCCATTAATTCTGCTATGAAGTTAGTTTCTTGTAGTTGCAGGAAAGCCTACACTACACCCTTGATAAGATCTTACAGTGATTAACACATATTTGAGTGATTAAAACGACACTTTATTATTTGATTCTCAGAAATGTTTACAAATAATGGAAGTAGATTAAAAATACAACCGCTCTTTTGTTTCTCTCTCCTCAAGAATTCCTCAACACTCAAAAATACATCATCCTCTCTCTAGACATACTGGATCTCTTTATATAGGGTAGTTACATAATGGATGACAGCTAAGCTGTCCTTTAATTTCGGGTTTGGCTTGTGATGTTCTCGTGGTAGTTATAATGTCAATTATCGCAAGAATTCTAACCATCGCAAATCAATCATGCTCTTCTCGTGTTTCTTCAATCGTCAGCTATTACGTCATTCTTTAGATCATTCTTTAAGTTATTTTTATGACGCCCGCAAAGTGTTGTTAAAGAGCTCGCGGTAATGATCGCAGGAGCGTTGTTAATCTCGCAAGAATACTATCATGGCGATATTCTGGTCCTACATCTTTCCTCTTTTCATGTCTTTTCTGCAAAGGAGGAAAGATCATGAGAATTGAATTTTTTTACAATGTCGCAGCTGTTTATCTTTCTTCATTCTTCCACTTTGACACGTTTTTATATTCTTCGCCAGCTGTTTTCTCGTACTTTTTCTTCCTGTAAATCTTTGACACGTCCTTTTCAACCGCTGCGATCTGACCGTTCATGTCTTTTCTTTGCATTAATTACATTCATTTTCTCGAGAAATCTCTTCTTCTATAAATACTTCTTCATTCCTTTTCTTTCTTCTTTTTACTTCTTTCTTTCTTCACTCCGTAACTTCTTTGCAAATCCACTGTTCTTCCGTAAATTCCGGATCTGTTACTGTTACAAATTTTGTTTCGATCTTTCACTCTTTCAATCTTCATTCCCATACTAAAAATGGTTGTAGCTGGTCGCAAATACGAGATGGATTTCGAGAAATTTCAACAAGAATTTCAAGACAAAGGTTTTACTTTATCCACTATTCCTAATCAAAACCCTAAGTCTAAACTTTCTGTACCATTATTTTCTAACTTTCAATGTAATCGCGAGAAATTCATAGTCTCTCTAGGTCAGCTTGAAGCTGGTCTTCCCATTCCTCTTTATAACCCGGAACTTCAATTATTCTATGATGAAATACTTTCTCACGAGAAGTTATCGCGAGCGATATATCAGTTGGGTAGGGACTGCATTCGTCTGCTGATGGAGTATGCTACTCGCGGTGCTAATAAAGGATCTCGCTACCCTGAGACTGCGAAGAATCCTAAATTTAAGGATATTCCAATTATTCCTGCAATGTATATTGTAGATAATTTCTTCATAAACTATGACATAATCCCTATGAAGAGGGATAGCACCTGTTGGGGTGTCTGTTGGTGAAAGAAAGATAAGATCGCTGAAGATAAGATTCTTATGTTAGATATTGATTGGCATACGAATAATAATCAAGGCCCTCGCCACTCCAGCGATGACAAATGGTTCATTTTTCCATCATGTCTTGAAGGTCCCTATATCTCCGGTTCTCACGTATTGCCTGCGAATCTTACCGAATATCATCCATGGGTTTTCAAATGGCCTGAAAATACTAAAGAGGTATACTCCCTTCAATTTATTGCACAATTACCACTATTGTCTTTCTCATATTTTTATATTCTCGCTAAGTACTTCAATCTTTCCAGATTGACAAGCTGAAACTCAACTACCAGAATTTTAGGAAACACAACACTCTTTTAGCTCTTAAATCCTTCACAGATGAAGTAAGAAATATCCCTTCATGAATCTTGACAATATATTGTTTCCCCTATTTCTTATCTTTTTTTGTGGTCGCAGGTAATTGAAGAATTAGAACCAATAAAACCCGCGAGGACCAAGGAGAAATCTACAATTGATCGCAAGGGGAAATCTACTGTTCCTCCCAAAGGGAAGCCTACTGTTCCTCGCAGTGAAGAATATAATGATACTCCCTCAAAGAGAAGAAAACCCCAACTCTCTTCTTCTTCAACTCCTCAACCTATTCCAAAAAAATTAAGTGATGATCTTGATACGGACAACAATGATGACGATTTTAATGATGATGTTGATGTCTTTTCCATGAAGAATTCTTCCTCTTTTGAGTCTTCTATGACTCAACTATCAAAAAAAATTGGCGATGCTACTCATGGTATCGCAAACGATTACGGATATGAAGCTCTTAATGGGATATCCCAGGCTCTTTCCAAAGTCTGCGATGCTCCCATATTAGTTGATAATGATTCTCTTCATGGGAGCTCAAGATCGCTGACTCCCAGCCTCTTAAATTCTCTTGGTATTCTGGTATGTTTCCATTTTTTTCAACGTGTTTATATATTTGTTTAATCGCCATACTTTAATTTATATTATTCTCTCACAGGTTGGAAAAGCTTCTTTTATTGCTGCCTCTGATTTGGATAAAAGGCGTGCATCTTCTCAAAAGAAGAATATTGTACTTCGCAAAAAGAATGAGAAGCTAGAATCTGAATTCACTAATCTCCGCAAGAAGAATGAACAAATGGAATCTAAAATTTCTAGTCTTCGCAAGAAGAATACATATCTTGAGAAGAATCTTTCTCAACAATTTTTTTTCTTCCATATTTTTACTTTTCATTTATCTTTCTTACTTGATTTATCATTCTCGGAACATTTATGGTCTCACTGATGAGTCAACGTGTTTATATATTTGTTTAATCGCCATACTTTAATTTATATTATTCTCTCACAGGTTGGAAAAGCTTCTTTTATTGCTGCCTCTGATTTGGATAAAAGGCGTGCATCTTCTCAAAAGAAGAATATTGTACTTCGCAAAAAGAATGAGAAGCTAGAATCTGAATTCACTAATCTCCGCAAGAAGAATGAACAAATGGAATCTAAAATTTCTAGTCTTCGCAAGAAGAATACATATCTTGAGAAGAATCTTTCTCAACAATCGCTCAAAGTATCTAATCTTGACAATGCTAACAAACAACTCTTAGGTATGAAAATTTTCTCATTTTCTTCCATATTTTTACTTTTCATTTATCTTTCTTACTTGATTTATCATTCTCGCAGACATTTATGGTCTCACTGATGAGGCTTCAACCATTCGTTCTTTTCCTGAACCAATAGATGATGATGCTCTTCTACAGCTTCTTAATAATTCTTTGAATAATCCTTCCAAAATTAATTCTCTTTCCATAGATGACCTCAGATCTAAATTTTGCCTTTTGGAGATTGACCACAGATCTTGTTTAGATATAACTAATAGATTCAAACAACTTTATCACAACTCCAAAGTAGAGATTAAAACTTTAAAGGCCAAGAACAGTGATCTTTCAAAAGACAAAGATCGTATATCTTGACAAGGAGCTGAAACCTTAGCAGATTTCCATAAGACCATTCTTGAAGTTCAAATTGAAAGGGATGGACTTATCCGCGAGAAGGAGGGCTTTGTTGAAAGAAAAAACAAAATTCGATCCCGCCTTCTTATTAATAATGATGAGGAGTTTGCTTGGGCCGCGAAAGTTCTTGACAATGCCAGAACTAATTTAGGTGTAGATGTTAGTCTTCACATTGAACAAGAAACTTTAATTAAAGAATTTATTTCTGGAAGAGAAGGTTGTTAACCGTTCTCCTTTGTTAACTCCTTGCTTTTATTATTCTTCCTTGCAAAACTTCCAACTTGTTGTTATATACTCGCAGGAGCTGAAAAGAGATACTCTGAAAGAATTTGAGAACTCGAAGCTGATAAGAATCAACTCGTGAATACTCTTGCTGCTCGCAATGAGAAATATTCAAGGTTGAAAGATCAATTGAAGATTACTGTTGCGAACTTTAGTAATGCCCTTATTGTTGTTCGTAACGATTATATTAAAATGGTCTGCAATGATCATAACATTCCTCATTCTACGTATCCTGATCTAGCAGAAGAAATTCCAGCAGATACTCCAAACCTTATTATCTCTGATAGTGAAGCTGAGGAGTCTGGCGAGGATGAAGATGATGATAAAGATGAAGAAGTATATAAATCTGGCGAAGATGGTGATGGATCTAATTAGTTCTGTTTCTTATTTTTATCTTCCTTGTAATTTTTGTACACTTATTTCCTTCCTTTTGTAATATTGCTGCGAGTTTCTCCAACTTGCAGATTTCCTTGATATATAAATTTCTTTTGCTTCAATCTGTATGAATTAGAAAACAATTTGTTTCTGCAACATAGTCAATTAACATAATTATTACCCTTTAACTATTTGCGTAAATGTGTCATATAATAAGATCTACGTAATTTTATCGTATAATGATGAATAATAATTTCATCGCTCTGTGCATTCCCATACTTGCCTCTATTATTCATCTGCAATATGAAAAAATTGAGTAGGGCTTAGATATCAATTGTAAATAAAATTGAGTTGCGAGCATCATCGCAAGTATCAGTTGTATACTTGTATAATTTATGCGTGAATATCGCAAATTTCATAATCTCTGCAGAAATATCGCAGTCATTCAACTTCTTGTGGTCTTATTATGCCTTCCTAGTTAAAGGTCTTGCTTTGCCACTTTGTGTATTTGCGACAAAATCACAGGACGTCTTTACACTTTTATGTAAAAACCCATTGATCTTGCCTTATCTGTATTTTTTCAATTTTTTTGCGATAATATGACAAGTCTAAGTTCCCTCGCAAGAACATAGCTTCATGACATTGCCTTCTTGCAATGAAATCGCAGGATGTCTTTACACTTTCATGTAAAAACCCATTGATATCATCTCATCTTTTCTCTTATGGCTTGTTGCCTCTATATAATCTTTGTCACATGACAATATGACAGGCCTAAACGCTCTTGTGAGCGTAAATCCCCATGACATTGCCGTTTTAAGACACTTATAATCTCCCTAATGGAGGGTGCCGCCTTTATCTTCCTCCTGGTTGCCCCTTCAAGGAGGGCACATCATCCATACAAGACTAGCTCCTCCCATCCGGATTTACCAACAACCAGTTGTTTTCGCATCCTCTTGTCCTTTATGCCTATATGGCTTATAGTTACAAGACTGCACCCTAAGTGGGGTTTTCTTCAGGCCGAGTGCATCATAGCCAAGACTTACCAAGAATGTCCAGGGTAGATTCGTCCGTCCCGGGCATCCTTGGCTCAACCGTGTACTTCGGCGCCTTAGTCATACTCTGCACTCCTTAGAAGAGACCCTCGGTCGTCCAACCAGGGTATAACCTTATATAGTTGGAAATCCAAAGTATCTCTCCTGGATAAGTATCTCAAAGAGATGGACCCTTGTCTCCGTGTCTCAGGTTCCAGCAGTGGTATAACCTTATCCCTGAGCCACGCAAAGAGATACCCCCTTATATGACGTACTTTAGGTCTTACATTTGCCTCTTGCAAAGTTTTATTCGCGAACTAAGGTGTACGCCATAAAGGTTCGTCCCATTCTTATGTCTCTGCGAAATTTTATTCGCGTTTCTTGCGAGTATCGTAATTCTGATAAAATTTCTTTTCTTTGATCTTTTCTTTTCTTGTTCAATTTTTCAATTTCATCTTTTTCATTCAAACGAAATACTTTTTTGAAACATTTTCTTCTAACAACTCATTCATAAATTTCTTAAATTTCATCCTTTTACCTTTCTACTTACTACTTTCCGCTTCTGCTTTTTTTTGTTGCGTTTTGTTATTTTCTCTTTGTCTGCGAGATGCTCGCCATCTGCTTCCTCTTGCCTTTCTATTGCATCAACCATTAGTCTGTCACATCTCTGTCTTTGCTTGATGTTGTATTTACAACTGTTATTCTTCGCGGCTCTCTCTTCGCAAGATTTTACATCAATCTCATAACATTTCCTGCTTTCTCCCCAATCTCCTTTAATGACTCCAACACCATTAGGATGAGGGAATTTAATACATTGGTGAAAGCTAGATGCCACACCCAAGATCCCATGTAGCCAAGGTCGGCCAATCAAGGCATTATAAGGTGATTCAATATCAACAACACAGAACAAGATCTTAGAAGATATCCCCTTTAATGTAATTTGCATTGTAATTTTCCCTTTGGGTTTGTTGGCAGTGCCGTTGAAACCATAGATTTTATAGGTTGATGGTATCAGATCCTCATCTTTTCCACCCATGGTTCTGTAAGTATGATAAAATAAGATTTCAACTGAACTTCCGGTATCTATTATAACTCTGTTAATGGCCCAAGAATCTTCAGTTTTATCATCATCAGTTTCCTCATCTTCTTCTTCTATTTGTTTTGGATTGATTTCTAACCTACTACCAGGGGGTTTTCATGCATCTCGCCAGGCTATGGTACTTCTTTTGCAGTGAAAGAAATAGTTTGCTTTTGTCATTCCTCCAATAGCGAGACTCTCGCAATATTCATTACCTCTTTTCCATCCATGTCTCTCGCGAAGACTCTGCTTAGAACATTGTCGTGGAAATCCTCAATAGTCTTATATGAGTGTATAATGGAATTACAGAACAAGTTCTTCGCCTTGGCTCCAACCTCTATCACAAATGTTTCTGCTCCTTTTACAGTATTCACTCTGCGAATTTCTGGTGCTGGTGGTAGCTGTTGAGATTGCGGATGTCCTATTAGAAAATGATCTAACTTTCC
Organism: Papaver bracteatum; assembly: GCA_023529315.1. NCBI lineage: Eukaryota > Viridiplantae > Streptophyta > Magnoliopsida > Ranunculales > Papaveraceae > Papaver > Papaver bracteatum. Next base: position 872,856 of record JAJJWX010000565.1, on the reverse strand, counting down.
TTGATCAATCATCCTCAAAATTATTCTTTTTACATTCCTGCAATCGTTTATTGAATGTCCATGGAAATGATGATAAGGACCAAATTATTGATTTAGATTATTCTGATGTGGCTCTTTTCCCATGTTCCAGGGTGATGGTATATTTTCCATCAAAATGATAGCTTCCCAAATATTTTCTATGCTGGCATTCAGGGGTGGCATCTTAATTTATTCCTATATTACTCTTTGATTCCCTTGTCCTCTGAAATTATTTTTCCTCTGACCACCATAAGTCTCTTGTGGCTGATCCAATCTTTGAATTTTATTATTTCCACCGCGATTGTAATAATTCCTTTCACTTTCATACTCTTCTTGATCTTGACTTCCCATAGCTACTAACTTCTGCTGATTTTCAATCACCACTTTCTCTTGTTGTGACTGCAAGGTGCTCGCCACATTGTTGATCATTTTAGGAAGTAAACTCACGTTCGCTACTATTGATCTGGTGTTTGCGACTGGATATGATTCCATCTCATTTTGTTTTTCCTCCAAAGCAATGTATTCTTCTTGTAGTTCTTGTAGATCAGTCATTGTGATGGTATTTTTGATTCTGAAAATTTGTATGTACAGCAGATTGGTTGCGAACATGGCATTAATGAAAGATAAAATGAGGTATCTCTCATCCACTCTTCCTGCCATTTCACTGCATATTGTCTTTCATCTTATGGTTAGGTGTTCAGACTCTCTCCAATCCTTTGTTTTAATCCAAATACATCTTCAATACCGGGTCGTGAAGAATTTTTGCTTATATATGCTCCCAGAAATATAGCTTGCAAATGGTCGAAAGAAGTTATTGTATTTTTAGGTAAGCCTTCGAACCATTTTAACACCTCGCCAGTTAAACTAGATGCAAAGTATTTGCATAACACAGCGTCATGGTTTTCCCATTGTAGCATACACCTAACATAAGCCTTGACATGTTGAACATCACAGGTAGTCCCATCGAAGATACTGTCTAACGCTGGTAAATTGCATTTTGGAGGAATTCCTCTTAGTTCTCGCAGCTTCTTCAATGGCTTCATCAAGTTGCCTTCTGCCTCCTTCTCTCCTGTTATTCAACATTCCCCTCATTTCTGCTAATTCTCTTAAAATTTGTTCATTTCCAGCTGAATTTTGCTCCATTGGTTTTTTTAGCGCGGCTTCTCTTCTTCTACGTTCATGCCTTTCTTGTCTTGCGATATTTTGTGTATCTTCATCTGCATCTTCATTTTGTCTTCCTCTGCGATTTTCCTCTTCTCCTCCTTCCTGGATTCACAACTGGTTATGTCTTCTAATTTCTTCTCTGCGAGTTTCTTCATTTCTCATTATTTCTCTTCGCTGTCTTTCTATTCTCCTTTGTATTCTATCATAAATTTTCATTGATATCATTGTTATGGCGATTTTGTGTGCGTCTTATTTCTCGATTGTCATGATTATTCTGCTATATTGCATCTTGAAATTCTTGTTCTTCCACTTCTGCTCTTAATATTTCCCTTTCGCAAGCTAGACGTGCTTGTTCAGCATAATGCCTCTCAATTTCTTCCTCAATGATTCTTTGATTTCTTTGAATTTCTCGCCCATGTAATATTCTTCTACCTTCTTCTCAATTTTCTTCACCATCTTGGTTATTTCCATCCTCTTGAGTTCTATTATCATGTCTACCATTCACAGTTTCACCGCGTGGAATGTAGCGATCACGAATCATCTCTTCTTATCTATGATGTTGCTCTTCATTTGGATTTTGCATTCCTTCTCGGATATTTTCTCTAGCATTTCTCATAGGAGAATTTCGCCTTGGTCCTTCTCTAAATGATCTTGAACTTGATCTAGTAGTACTTCTTGATCTCCTACTCTGCAATCTCGAATTCTCCATTCTTAACTCGTGATTTTGTCTTGTTAAATTTGCACGTTCTTCTGCTTCTAACCTCCTTTCCTCTTGTATTCCTTGTCTTAAATCATCTGATGTTTCATTTTCGCCTTCTCCATGAATTAATCTTCCAAGCACTCCTTGATCTCTTTCTTCTCTTCTCTCATTTCTTAATTGTCGATCTTCTGCTTCTTCCATCGAATCTGATCGCCAAGTATGCACGCTAACTCTATCATGTATTGGTGTTTGTTGTTGTGGCTGTTGAACTTGATTTTCTCCTTCATTCCTTGTTCTATTTCTTCTTATTCTTATTCTTGAAGATTCTCCCATTTTATTTGTTTCTCCACTTGCAAGTCTTTTACTCCTCCTTACAGTTGTTGGTGGTTCTGATGTGTTTCTTATTCTTCTAGCCATTAATCTTTGTAATCTGTTGAATGTTGCGTAAGATCTTTCACTAATTATTCCAAATTCCTTCCAACCACAATGTCAATTTTTATCTTTTCCTTCAAATAATCATCAATTGCTCCCTGTTTCGAGCGCCAAAATGTAGTTGCAGGAAATCCTACACTACACCCTTGATAAGATCTTACAGTGATTTACTCATATTTGAGTGATTAAAACGACACTTTATTATTTGATTCTCAGAAATGTTTACAAATAATGGAAGTAGATTTAAAATACAACCGCTCTTTTGTTTCTCTCTCCTCAAGAATTCCTCAACACTCAAAAATACATCATCCTCTCTCTGGACATACTGGATCTCTTTATATAGGGTAGTTACATAATGGATGACAGCTAAGCTGTCCTTTAATTTCGGGTTGGGCATGCGATGTTCTCGCGGTAGTTATAATGTCAATTCTCGCAAGCGTTCTAACCATCGCAAATTAATCATGCTCTTCTCGTGTTTCTTCAATCGTCAGCTATTACGTCATTCTTTAGATCATTCTTTAAGTTATTTTTATGACGCTCGCAAAGTGTTGTTAAAGAGCTCGCGGTAATGATCGTAGGAGTATTGTTAATCTCGCAAGAATAATTTCATAGCGATATTCTGGTCCTACATTTCTACCCCCAGCCCCCTTGCTTCTGCAAATAGAAATGATCCTTCATGATTTCTACAAAAAAAAACCAAAACCAGCAGCTCATGGATTACCCCTTGAAGCACCATCACATCAAACTAGTATTTGATTTATACCTGGTTGATCAAATCTTAACTCCATAATATTTTGTCTTCTCACTGGTCTACCCTGCAGATCAAAATTTCTGAAAAACTTGGAAATCATAGCTACAATCCCATATTTGGCCTTTAATTCTCAGTTTAAGGATTCTTTTCTTGAGAGTTCCAATATTAGGTTTTTCTGCTTCAAAAACAATCTTATTCCTTAACCGCTGCTCCATCATTGTGATTGATGCTGAAAAATCCATACCTCTTGAACTGCACTGCTTTTTGATTTTGCTAAATTCATTACATCTTCATAAGACTGCGAATTTAAGAATAAGAACATGCTCCCCAACCATTTCCAGATTATTTGACTGAAATTGCAATACCCCAGAATATGATCTAAATTTTCAAAATTATTTACACATATATAAAACTTTGAAGCAGACAGTAACCTCTCCCATGCCATTTTTCATCTGTAGCACATATTCCTCTTACCATTTTCTAAACATTACTGGCAGTGGTGGGATGTAGAACTGGATGCCACACTTTTCTTGCCCATATTTTTTTTTTATCATAATGAATTCTAATGCATCCTGCTGCTGATTTCACAGTAAAATCTCTATTGAGAGTAGCTATCCAGATTCTTTTATCTTCTACTGTATATAAAATTGGAAATTCTTCTAGTAAAAAGTATTATAGCATTCTTTGGGGTATAAACCCAATTACCATTTCTTATAAACTCGGACACTTTCATATCCTTTGTAGCTTCAATATATGTATCATCTGTAAATAGATCACATAAAGGTTTGTCTATAATCCACACATCTTTCCAAACTGATATTCTTTCACCAGTACCAACCATCTACCTAGTATGATGATTTACTTCTTCCATTACCCATTTGAGACCAGGCCATATTGAGCATTTTTTGTAACTTGACATCATCTCACCATCTTCTGTAAAATATTTTGCTCTCATAAACAATGCCCATTCATTCTCGGAGTTCAACAGTTTCCATAACTACTTCATAAGCAGAGATTTATTTACAATTTCTAATATTTTAAGACCCAATCCACCTTCTTCCAAAGGAACACAAACTTTGTCCCATTTTAATGTTATCACTATCCTAGTAGCTGGATCCACTGACCATAAGAAATTCCTTATTATTCTTTCACACATTTTTACAATCTTTACTGGCCATTTATAGACTGACATGTTGTATATGGGTATACTGCATAATACGGATTTCACCAGTGTCAGTCTATCTTTGAAAGATAACAAGATCCCTATCCAACCAGATAACCTATTTTGAAGCATTTATACTACTCCCCAAACTGAATTTACTCTCACTCTACCAGGTTGCAAAATTACCCCAAAATATTTATATGTCATCTTTGATAAAGGCATTTGAAATTCATCTGCTACTTGTTATTTTCTTCCTTCAGTAACTCCTCCTACAAAGACTTTACTCTTCTATTGATTGATTACATGTCCTGATGATTTTTGATAGTCTTTAAATAACTTCATAATGGAATGAATGTTTCTTTTGTGTCCATTAAAGAACAAGAAAACATTATCTGCAAACAGGATATGAGTAGGTTGTATCCCTTTTCTAGTCACCATAGGAATTATCTTCTTATCCTGCACCCGTTTCTTCAAATTTCTGCTTAGAATATCTTCTGCTATCACAAATAGAATTGGAGATAAGGTTGTCTTAGTCCTCTGCTTACTTGAAAGAATCCCATAGGGCCACCATTAACTAAAATTGATACTCTTGCTGATAGAAATAATGTATGTAACCATTTGACCCATTTTTATGAAAAACCAAACTTCTTTATTGCTTTAAAAAGAAACTCCCAACTCAATGAGTCATAAGCTTGAGTTATGTCTATTTTCAAACCTACATTTCCTCATCTCCTTTTATATCCAATTCATTTACCATTTCTGATGCAAGAACAATTTGTTCTTGGATGTTTCTTCCTTTAATAGAGGCCTCTTGTTGATCTGACACCACCTTATCTATTACATTATAATCCTTGAAGTTATAATCTTTGTAAAAAAATTTAAAATTAAATTGCTTAACCCAGTAGGCCTAAATTGACTGGGTTTTCTTAAACATTTAACTTTTGGAAGCAAACAGAGGAAGTTTGAATTCAAACCTTTTGGTATAAAACTATTTTCCAACAATATTGAATTGATTTGACCTCATCCTTTCTTATTATCTCCCAAGCAAACCTGTAGAAAAAACCTGGAAATCCATCAGGACCTGGTACACTATTGGCATCCATATCATAAACTGCTTCCTTTATTTCTTCACCAGTAGGCACTGCTTCCAGCATTCTATTTTCATCATCTGTTATTACTTTTGGGATTGCCTCAAAAATACCTTCTGCAAAGTTTACTCCCACATATTGAAATTTATTCTCAAAGTATGACTCCAAAATTCTTGCAATGCTGCTTGGATCAGTTATAATAGTACCAGAATCATCTTCCAACTCATTTATTACATTTGTGGCTTGTCTTATTTTTATTGATGTATGGAAAATATAGTGTTTGCAACACCATCTTTAATCCACTTTTCTCTTGATTTTTGTAGTAGAATTTCTCTGTAATAATATCTTGTTTTCCTCTAGCAACCACTAAGACATTTAATGATGCTATGTTACTGGGATCTCTATCACATAGTTTAGCATTTCTCATCACATCCCTTTCATCCTTTTCCATTTTGATTCTTACATCACCAAATATATTCCAGTTCCATTCTCTAATTTTAATCTTTAGTAACTTCATTTTATCAGTAAAGACAAAAGCTAGATTTCCACTTATTTCTGTATTCCATACTTCCTTTATGAGTTCTTTAAAACCTTCCTGCTCCAACCAAATTTTAAGTATTCTAAAAGGAATGTTTGTTGGCTTTGCATAATTTGTACATGCTCCTAATATTGGACTATGATTAGATATCCCCCTAACACCTACCTTATAGCCCCAGTTTGGGTATGCTTCCAACCATTTCACATTACATAATAATCTCATGTCTAAAGTACACACTATTCTTTTTACTCCAACTCTGTTATTGCACCAAGTATATTGCATCCCTGTTTTTGGAGTCAATAGAAAATTACAAGTATTCATATAGTCATGGAAGTCCTGCATTTCTACTCCTAAAGGAGGTCTCCCACCAATATTTTCTTCTATGCTTAATACTATGTTAAAATCACCAATTACTAGCCATGGTAAATTCCAGCTACTTATTCTCATGAACTCCTCCCATAATTCTCTCATATCTGAGTATAAAGAGGTAACATGAACACCAGATACTAAAACTCCCCCGCATTTACTGTTACCATTTGATTAGTAATAGAAACAACAGTATGAGTAGCAATTGAAGCACTCCAAAACAACCATATATCACTTTTTCGTTCACTTATAGAATTATGTATTACCATGTGATTTATACCTTTTAGTTTCAATAGTTTGTAATCTCTTGAGTTCCATCTGATCTTTGGTTCTGCAATCCAAAATAATATAGGACTAAACTGGTTAACTAAACTTCTGAGTTTGTCTTTGGCTTTAGCTACCCTTTAGCCTCTGATATTATAGAAAGCTATCTTCATTTAGAAATAGAAGATTGAGAAGCTGAAGGGCTTCTCACACCTTTCTTTCTCTTATCCAAAATTAGAGCTCCATGTTGTCTTGTTGTAACTCTTCTATTTGGCTTTTGTTCGTCTATTTTCTTTATCATTTCTTTGTTCACAAACTCACCTTCACCAACAACTTTAACAACCTGAAAAACTGAAGTACTATTTGAAGTTACATCCAAAATTTTATCCACACTGATTGGTATTAAATCATTAGTCTCCAAACCTTGTAAACTGTGAAATTTTCCAGATGAAATACTATTATTTGACTGGAGTCTGAAAGGCATGCGTGTATTTAATTAGTCAATTGTTGACTGATTAGACGATGAGCCTAAGTATTATTTGTTAGAGCATTGCTCGGTCGAACTCGCATGCGTTGCTATCTCAAGCATGTTTTTCAATATTAGTGATCAAAACTATAAAGTCTTTGATTTCTAGTCTACTATAGCTAAGGTCTCATACTAGGATAGAAAGTGTAGTTGAGCTCAAGAACTCCATGGCGATCATCATATAAGACGAAGGACTACTCAAGAAACAAGTGGATCTTCATCGACTAAAAGGTATGTGGAGACTTGAACTTATCTATCACTCAAAAGTCTATCTACTCTATCTCCTATCTTGAGACAAAAGTCGTATTACTATATAGACTAAGAATATACACATATGATATTTCGAGCTGAGTATATCTCGCTTATCTATTTCTCGAAATATGTGTTGGTAAAGCTTTCGCTTTATCCAAGTTCATCTTTACCTAGTGACGAAAGTCATGTTATGTTTCAATCATTTTGGAAATTGTTCTGACGAAAAATAGTTTGTGAATAACAACTATATAATGCCCTCTGAGAATGTTTCAATATAACCATTGGAGGATATAAGCATTGTTGTGGAAACACATATATGTATAAGTCCTTAGTGCTTGAACTGAAGTTTGCGAACTTTGTTGATCAAGTCAAACCGGAGAAGTGCGTGAGCTTCAGTCCATGAACTGGAGGAAGTTCTCGACCGAGAATTTCTGTTGGAGTTTATGAACTCCATCTGGGAAATTAAGTCCGCGAACTTGGGTAGGTTATGTCTAAAAACGATGTTTGTGAACTTATCTTAATAAACTAAGGAATGCTATTGCAAACCGTAGCTTTATAGTTCATGAATCGATTCGAGTGAATCACATCGTTTTTGCTTCAATTGTGTCTTGTGTAGTTCATAAATATCTAAGCACTTGAACAACTCTCTAACTAGTTCATTTGAGTCATTTGGACTAGTTATGGTGAAGAAGAATATGGTTGATATGAAAGTTATCATTTGTCTAACCATTTGGCCAACATTTGGTTAACTAGTGTTGAAAAAACTAATGTACAAGTTTGGGTACGTTTTTCACAAGCCTACAAATGTGCAGTACATGTGTGTATAACAAGCTATGTTTTAGATCTAACGGTTGATAAATATAAGCTTGTATCTAATTAGGTTTTCATCTAACGGTGAATATTGAATGATTTGTTACTAAACTAACATTGATTTGAAAGACTATATTAGGGAGAAATCTAGCAACTGGGAAACCTAATCCCCACACATTCTGTGTGATACTAGTTTGCTAAGCTAGAGTCGATTCTCCTTCAAACTTTGGTTTTCTTCTTCTAAAACCAGGTTAACGACTAAAATACTTCATTGGGATTATGAAGCCAGGCCGATACTACTTTTATCGTAGTTGTGTGATCTGATCTTGCATCTTCTATCGTACGAGTACAATTGTAATAATTGGCTTGAGATTTCTATCTCCGATATGAAAGATATAAAAGTAGTCACAAACACTTTTTCTCATCGTTTGTGATTCCGCAATAATCTTCTTGGCTGTGTTGATTAAGTTTATTGTGAGGTGATTGATAAAGCTGAGCTATTTTTCGGGAATATAAGTCTGGTTTTATCAATTAGTTCCTGTTCACCTTGATTTATCAAAATACGGAACAACACTCATAGGTTTATTCGTGGGAGACGAATTTATCTATCATTGTAAACTTTTCTGTGTGAGACAGATTTGTTTATTAAAGTCTTCGACTTTGGGTCGTAGCAACTCTTGGTTGTGGGTGAGATCAACTAAGGGAATCAAGTGCATAGTATCCTGCTGGGATCAGAGGTGTAAGAGCATAACTGTACCTTGGATCAGTATGAGATTGGTTGGGGTTCAACTACAGTCCAGACCGAAGTTATCTTGGAGTAGGCTAGTGTCTATAACGGCTTAATACGGTGTATGTTTAATCTGGACTAGGTCCCGGGGTTTTTCTGCATTTGCGGTTTCCTTGTTAACAAAATTCTGGTGTCTGTGTTATTTCTTTTCCGCATTATATTTTGTTATATAATTGAAATTATACAGGTTGTGCATTGTTCAATCAATTAGAATATCCGACCTTATTGGTTGTTGATTTAAATTGATTGACACTTGGATATTGTTCTTTGGTACCATCCAAGTTAGCTCTCTTGTATTTAAATTGAGAGACGTAGTTTGCTTGATTAAGATTTAAATTGACAGATAGAGATATAAACTCTTTGATATACTCTTCTATTGATTGAGTCTAACTGTCTAGTTGATTCTCTAGAAAGTATATTGGAGTTTCTCCATACAGATTGATAATTCGAAATATTGGGTGCGGTTGTTAGACCCCTGATTTTAGTAATATGAGAAAATAAGGAATTGAAAAGTGTGGGATCGGTCACGGCTAGGGCATGGCCGTCCGGCTAGGTGGCCCGGTCCCGTGACACCTTTCCCTATTTTTTACTATTTTTCATCGTTTGAAGGAAAATATGGAGAAACTAGGAGTTTTTCTCAAACGAAGGAGTTTGCTCAAACAAGGAAAATAATAAAATAAGTTCAAATAAAATAAGGTAAAGGGAGAGGGGGACCGGCCGGCCGGTGGGCCCGGTTTCACGCCTCTTATTTATTTTATTTAATATTATTTTCTCCTATTTTGCATAGGTTCCTCGTTCGTCCATATTTTTGAACATTTGTTCGTGCATTCGAGTGCTTGTTTGTGCATTATTTGCTAAGTACACTCGTATCATTTTCTCGGTGGTGGCCCTGATGCCCGATCAGTTAATATTTATTACTAATCCATAAAATTCAGCTGAGAATCTGTCATGAAATGAGCAATAAAATTAATTGAGTATTTATTACTAATCCATAGAATTCAACTGAGAATTCATGGAACAGAGTAATGAGAAAAAATGGTTATCTATTACTAATCCATGGAATCCAGATGAGGATCAGTCACGGAACGGAGTAATGAGATAGAATAGATTTTTTTCTAGGAATTCAGTTGATGAATGACACGCATCATACTCGTTCTGAGGGGGTGTATAGTCAGGGAACAACGAGCAGCGTGACATCCTGAATGCGTTAAGCTCTCTAACATACAATATGTCAAGGAACCGCCCAATCATTATAAGATTTTATATATGGTCTCTCTACCTAATCAGGGAACAACGAGAAGCGTGACGTCCTAAAGGTGTTAGGCTATATACTAACATGCAATATGTCTAGGATCCGCGTAATCATTTTGATTATATGTAGAGGTGATGATGAAATGTGTGAAGCATCGAATGCTCAACTGAGATGCCTTTCGAGAAACATATTCATCATAGCTCTGAGAGGAATGTTCGCTCAGTCAGAGATTATGAAATGGTTCACAAATCATAAAATATGAATCGTCATATACAATCCTGAAGCCAGGTCAGAAACATGCAGTATCATGATTTTACTATTTTGACCTTTGTCCACCATCAACATTGTCATCTTGGCTTTTGATCCTATGTTGTGCTTCTTCTAGAGCTCCTTTCAATAGATGTTTCATGGCTTGCCTCTGCTCTATCTAATTATCCACTTCTGGATTAACTCCTTGCGGTACTGAAGAAATCCCAAATTGGGGTGGTGCATAGCCATACACACCCTCAAAGGGAGTGAGTTTCGGGCTTGTATAGTAACTAGTATTGTACCACCATTTTTCCAATGGTAGCGAAGTTACCCATTTACTAGGTTTGAAACTGGTCATACATCTTAGGTAAGATTCAAGGCAAGCATTTACCCTCTCAGTATGCCCATCAGTTTGAGGGTGATAAACTGTGCTCATGTGCAATGTTGAACCTAGCCTAGCAAAAAGGGATTTTAAAAACAGAAATTGCTCACAAACACTATATCTCTATTTGACATTATTGATTTTATTGATTTTGGAAGGCCATAAAGTTTAAAGGCAGTGTTTATGAATATCTTTGCCACAAAAGCTGCAGTGTAGGGGTGACTCAAGGCAATGAAGTGGCTAAACTTAGTAAACCTGTCCACCTGTTGATGGTGAGTTTTTTGACAAGGGTATTTGTAGTAAATTATCCTTAATTTAGTTATATAAATAATCCCTGGCCCAGCACCAGGATTATTGAATCTTTATAAACATAATTTTGTATTCTGCAAGAGAATCTATAAATTGTATTTGGCTAATGATCTTAGCAGTCCTAAAGCTATTTTGAAAGTGTATATGTATACCAAATTTCAGGTCTTTCCCCAGTAGAACCCTTGTTATTTCATGTACAATATACATGTCTTTTATGTCATAAATATGGCGTTATTTTATATCTAGAATGGGATTAGGCACCATTCTTGAACCAATGAGTCATTAAGAGTATTATGCTTAGTACATAGTCATATCAATATCTCCTCAAGTCGCAAAACTCCCGCGGCTGAGTTCCTTGAACATACTATAGCAGCACTATTATATTCAAAGTTTGTGCTAAAATAACATTTTGTCTTCAAATTTAAACATGGCATGTTGCCTTGAATTCAAACCCTAGATTGCAGCTATATGGTGATCACATCATGAGCATCACAGCGTATTGGCTAGGCATGGTCGATCTGCTGGTGTGTACCACATATCTCATAAAGTACCTTAGCCAAACACAATTAAGGCCATGAAATAGCCATTGTGGCTTACAATGCGTTGGCTAAAAAAAATGGACTAATAGCTCAAAGGAAATCATCTCAAAACAGGTGACTAGGTCCATAAAACAATTTGGAAAACATGGCATGTGGCATACCCTCCATAGCGCCACATCATAATCCGTGGCGCTATGCCATGCACGACCTTGGAAGCTTAGGCCAAGGCCATAGCACGTAGTCGTGCGACATTCACGACATTGAAAGCTTAGGCCAGGGCCATAGCACGTAGCCTTGCGACATTCACGGCCTTGGATGCTTAGGACATGGCCATATCACGTAGTCGTGCGACATTCAAGGCCTTGGAAGCTTAGGCCAAGGCCATAGCACGTAGTTGTGCGACATTCACGGCCTTGACAGCTTAGGCCAAAGCCATAGCACGTAGCCGTGCGACATTCACGTCCTTGGAAGCTTAGTCCAAGGCCATAACACGTAGATGTGCGACATTCACGACCTTGGAAGCTTAGACCAATGCCATAACACGTAGCCATGTGACATTCATGGCCTTGTCAACTCACGACCTTGGCAGCTTAGGACAAGGCCATGTCACATAGTCGTGCGTCATTCTCGGCATTGGAAGATTAGGAAAAGCCCATGGCATGTAGACGTACTTCATTCACAGCCTTGGAAGCTTAGGCCAAGGCCTTGGCATGTAGCCGTGCATCATTCTCGACCTCGGAAAATTAATACAAGGCCACGGCACATAGCCGTGCGACATTCACGACCTTGCTATCTTAGGCCAAGGCCACACCATGTAGTCATGCGACATTCATAGCCTTGGCAGCTTAGGCCAAGGCCATAACATGTAGTTGTAATCATCCTCGTCCTTAGAAGCTTAGGCTAAGGCCATGACACCATGCCATATGCCATTCTCGGCCATCATGGTTGAAGCAAAATCCATGGCAAGACTCTGTGCACTATTTTCGGCCATGATAGCGTATGCCACAACAATGCACTATCATATCAATAAATCGGCCTAATTAAGATGAGATCTATGATTCATCAAAAAACACCTAAGAAATATCAAAATACATCACGTGGGGGATTCTTCATAGGGTATTGGTCTGGTGGTCTACGACAACATGCGGCGTGAAAACACCCCATGTGAAAAGTTAAAGTAGCATGGCAGTTATAGCAGTTAGAAAGATAGTGGGGGTAACATAAAGGGGGTTTCTGGAAACTTCCCTAAATTATCTCACACTAACCCATCGTTTCCATCTCACCATAACTCTCAACTTCCTCTACTTACGAGACTTCCATTGTGTATCTTAAACTACTATAAATAGGTGGCTTAACCTATTCAGAAGACAGAACAATCTTTCATACCTAAAAGATATATATTCTTCATAGTTTTCAATACCCAACACACACAATTCAATATTATTGCCAATTTCTCAAACTTTTCTGCTTTCCTCCCCTAAGATCAACCAATCTTCCTCTCCATCATGACCGAAGCAGGACATAACGACTGTTATCATGGTTTAGGCTTGTCCTGTTTGATTTTGATTTTTGAACCTAAACATAAAGTACCACAGCGGTTCATTTATTTTTCCAGAAAGTAATTTTTAGGTACTAAAAATTGGCGACCACAGACGGAGATCAAACTCTTGGTCAAGAAACTAGATTCTTCATCCAATTAAAATTCAATTCTCTCAGTAATCAAGATGGTTATACTTAGGCCAGACTCAACCCCCGTCAACGCCCCTACCACCAATTCCAATGATGATACCGCCTTAACAACAAACAAAGTTGCTGATCCAGCCGCTTCCAGCAGAGTCGTCATTACAAATAAAACTCATGATATGGTCACTGCCAATGAAATAGTTAACCCAGTCATTGCATATGAAGCAACCAGTTAAGACCCTACCAACAGAGTGGCCGAATAAAGCATAACCCTAGCCAAATTAGCATGAAGACAAGGATCCCAAGCTGTGTCCCTAGATAGATTGGAGTAAATGGTAAATGGTTTATTCCATTCTCTTGTCAAGTTGATAGAACAACAAGTTATCATAATGCCTTTGTACGAGACCCGGAATCGACTGAACCATGAATAGACCTTTCCAACTCATCTCATCACCTCATTGGAAGCTTCACTACTACTAAGAAACCTGCAGAACAGGAGGACGATTTTCTAATTGAGGGCTTATGTGAACTTCTTCACTTCACCAAAGATTAACGTGTTGATACCTTTGCCACTCTCAATTGTATTGATGGCATGAACTTGGCGTCATCCTTAATGGAAATAGATACCGAGTCGAACAACCCAACCGTAGGCAGTGTCACCTTCACTGATGAAGACATGTTGTACGAAAAAGGCCACAAATGAGCCTTATACATCACTGCGCGTATCAAAGACTGTGAATTTAAAGGGCCCTAATCGATATGGGAGCAGCTGCCAATATTATCACACTTGGAATGCTCAAAGCCACTTAAGTACCGCAGAACGATATTGTACAACATTCCATAATAATGAAAGACTTCAAAGGTAGCTGTACCAACTCATACGGTTATGTTTATCTAAATCTTCAAGTATGTCTTATTATGTCTAGGGTAAAGTTTCATGTCTTTACAAGAGATACAGAATACCACATGATACTGGGATGCCCGTGGTTGTATAACAACAAGGCTGTCCCTTCTACCTATCACCAATGCATGAAGGTAGTCTTTGGTGAAAATATAATACGTGTTGTAGCGTCACCATCACTGTATACCCCATATATGACGTGGAAATGATCAAGCCTGGACAAAAAGCTACAACATACTGCTGCCTGATTGGAAATTTATAGTAGACGATCCAATGGTCCCTTCTACGGAAATTGAGAAGCTAAAAATTGGCCAGTTTACCGATCTTCAACACCGGGCACGTCAGGCCGAAAGTTCGCCATCAGTCAAGAGAGGGCGCAATTTTGTAACTTGTTATGATGTCGAAGGAAGATTAATTTACCTTCGCAATTTCTGCTAGAAATTAATAGGGGAGGTCCGTGAGGAACCTTCCCGCCAAATATACAACAACAGTAAAGGGCGCTGCCACAAAGAAATCCAAGATGCTCCACGAAAACTGCAAGATGGCACGGATGCCACTATATGCGTGTCGTAACCACAACAAATTAATTAATACTTTACTACCTAATTAAAGAGTAATATAGGGTAGTCAAGGTCGATCCCACGAGGAGCAAGAGATTATTAGTTGTAAAATTTTAACAAAAGGGGGTATTGGTTGTAAAATTTATAAAGCAAAAGAAATAAACAAAGTAATTAAAAGTATAAGTTGAAATCAATGAGAGAGAATAGATCAAGGAATCCTTCTTCGCTGCAAAACAATGATTAAAGTTATGTCCTTTTCCACTTATTATTAGTCATAGATTATCACCAACCGTAGGATAGCAGGTTCGCTTAGATAACCCCAAAATTCCTTATTTCACCGAATAACAAGTCCGCTTAGTTATCAGATTCTATTCAAAAGAACCACCTTGAGGTTCGCTTACAAGATGTAATTCCCCGAACGCATTAAGATTTGTGAACTTAGGTTTAGTACTAGTAGTTAGACTCGGTTCGCTTGGTCCACTTTCTAGCGTTGTTTTCACACACAATTGCTCCACGGAATCCCTACGCAAGGTCTCGTGTTTTCTACTTGTGTAAAGAGTCAAGAAACTATTACGTATTCCCTAACTTTCACTAGCTTTAGATTAAATTAACAAATTAATTTAGCGTGCACTCCAAACAACCTATCAATCAATCATAAACATTAATATTAGTAAAAACAATCGATAATCATATGAAAAACTTCAAAGTAGAATTAAAACAAAACTCAAACCATATGTTAAGAACTAGGAATTCATCCTCAATCAAAAAGAAAATTAGCTACTCATAATTTGGAGTTCACACAATAACAATATTAATAAAGGAAGAAAGAAAAACTTATTGAAAAGATGATGGTTGCTCCTTCCTCCAATCCTTGTGCACTTTAACTCCTTCTCCAAAGTAGATGTGTGTAAAAAGTTGTAGAGAACTCTCTTATTTATAGGCTTCAATACTCTCCATGTTTTTGTAGGAAAAGAATCCTCATTCCAAAAGAACACCACTTTCCCAATTTGAGCCACATTCCAATTTCTAGTCCAATTCTCCAAAACTTCCAAGTTTTCATCCAATTCCCAATTCTAAGTCTTCACACACATGAGAGAAGTCCACCCAAAATTCTGCATTTTTGCTCACCGGAAAACTGTGTTTTTGGCCGGAATTTGTCGACGTCGGCCACCTGAAAATTCTGTCCCGGTCAAAGAATATTCCGTCATTCCACCGTTAGGACTAACGGTCAAAGGATTCAAACGTCAGTCAACTGTTAGTCAGCGGGTCAAGGAAGGGGAGTCAGCTGGCGAGTTAGCTTTACGATTAAGCCGAGATCGTCTTAATCGTCTCGGCTCATCGGACTCGTGGATCGATGCAGGAACGGTTGTCGCCGTCACCGAGTTGACTCGCCGGAGGGGAGAATCGGCCGAGTTTTGGCTAATTACAGGGCATTTACGGCCGTTATTTCAGGCCATTCTTCTCTGTATTTCCTGCGACAAACCTAACATTCATCTAATTTGGTTCAAGCTTTATTCTCCTGCTGGTTTTAACAACAACAACATTCAACTCAGTTCTTGCTTTTACTGCAACACCAACACATACCCCATCTCCATCTGTTCTTCACAACAAATTATGCTTGAATCCTTCTCGTTCTTCAACCAAGATCAAACCAACTCCTAATTTAGAACTCTAACTCCACCAACGTCTTCCAATTTCCAGCACCACCAAAAACCCATTTCTGTAAAGACCCATCTTCCCTTTCTCCTCCACAGCAAGACCCACATCTCTGAATTTAATAGCTCCTTATTCTTCTTGCTGATTAAATTCAATCAACACCAACATGGAACTTCGACCCAAATTCCATCTCAATTTTAAGCCACCTTTACTCGAAATCACCATTTTCTTCCCGATTAAATCTGTTTCTCTGAACCACAAAGCGCTGCAAGCATCAAACCTCCATCCTTTTACCACCAACATAACCTATCTTCTCACCATTTCTTCCATTCAACACAGCATCTCAAAACCCCAATTCGAATCAACCCAACACGAACTGCACCTTCTTCTCACAGTCAAACCCTAGAAACTCGATTTGATTCAACCACAGCGAAACCCTTCTCTAATTCATCTTCACCAACTCAATCTTCCATTAAACTACCTTTTGAATCTCACCCATCCAACTCTTTGCTTCTCTCATTGCGTCTCATCTCCTCCATCTTCTCATAAATCGATCTCCTCTCGAACAAAATAACAATTTTCCTCTTTTGTTTTCAATTTGAGTGAAATGAGAGTGAGAATGATTGAGAAGATTTTCTTTTCTCGATTTTAGGGTTAGGAAGTAGGGTTGGTTATCCATTATCCTCAGGTCATTTGACAAGGGTTAACCAATGATACTTACACCCACTGATAACTGATAAGGGACACCCTAGATGGTAACCCCTTAACCATAGATGATTTGTGTTTAGTATACCTCCGAGATGAGCTTCCCCATAACCATTACCTGGCTCCAGATAGTGCTCGCCCTATGAAATGACAATTTTGCCCTTTTTGCCCAATTTGGGCGATTTCTCCTCCTTTTCTTCCGTGCGACTCCAGAGTACCTAATAACTCAAAAACACACGTAAAATACATAATTTACAAGAAAAATAGGAAAGAAAGCATAAACTACTAGATAGTAAATACGGTGTATTCTACACCTATCAAATTCCCCCACACTTAGACTTTGCTAGTCCTCGAGCAAATCAAAACTAAAACTTACAACTTCAAAGCGTTCCAGCTTCCCAAGCATCCAAAGAGCTATGAGGACATAGAGTTTCTGCATGCTAGTAATAAGAAGTTAGAAATACTAAAGAACATATTCTCATTCTTAAATGTTGAGTGAGAAATAACCACACCATAATGAGAGAACACGTGTTTGAGAAACGATCAATAAGCATTTCTCCTCGACTTACGCCTCACAAAAGGGTTTTATGATAATTGCACTCAAAAAGACGGCTTTTTTATGGGTCTCACATGTGTGTAGGTAGGAATGAAGAGAGAATTCCTGCAACACGTTGAATGGTGGGAAGGATAACTTCCGAAATTTTGAAAAACCCACATCTTTTAACATTTTGAAAAAACATTTTTCTAACGATCTCTAAGAAAGGAAATCAACCACTTATATCGAGGATGAGATTACTTACTTACCTTCACATCCGATTGCCAATTATGATAACACCACTCTCACGGAATCCAATAAAAACGTCTTCCGCTCCTTGTCTTCATCTTCTTGGTCTTCGGCTTCAACTATTGATGATAAACTCTTTAACTTCATAAATCCTTAACAATTTGTAACCTTTTTCCTTAACTCCTTGTCGCTTGAAACTTCCTTATAGATTTTCCTTCCCCACGGCTTATTCAAAACAAAACAATAATAGATATTTCTCTTGTCTCATATATATATATTTCTTTTCTTTTTTCTTTTCTTTTTTCTTTTTTTTTTTTTTTTTTTCAATTTTTTTTTTTTTTTTTTTTTTTAGACAAGAGAAACACAATACAAATCAAAAGTGAAAAATAAAATAAACCATGGTCGTGGAAAAGTACTTTACCGCTTGATTCTTCACAACTTGTATCGTCTCGAAATCATAACCTTCAATAATTTTCACCTTTTGCTTTTCTTCGCTCTTGTAAATAAGTCTTAATACTTGGATATGGAATTACCTCATTGCATTTTAAGTCTTCAACATGTATGTAAAATCTTCCCATTGTATGTTGCTTTACTTGGATATAAAAATTTGCTCTTTTTCTTGTTCCGTTGCTTGTAAACCTCAAACCTTTTCAACTTTCCTTGTAGATTTTGATGTCGCTCCTTTGTTGTTGATGATTATGGTGTTTCTATGGACCCGTTGTTGAGAGAATGGTGCTAACTGCAAATCGAACTACAAGAAGGAGGCTTTCATCTATAGACGTCACCCTCATGATTGACAAAAATTAGCACTCAAGAGATCAAAATAGTGCTGAAATTGGTGTGAAATTGGGTAGCTCACCATTCTACCCGGAATTAACGTACGGTGACACACACTCAAAAGAAGATCTTTATTCATGGAAGAATTTCTGGTCGGTGCCTCTCATGATATGAAAATGGTTAGTCTCCACTAATGATTGATCAACAACTCTAATAACGCACTTCTCCCTGCACCAAATTTGCATCACCGGCATGATTAAATCCATTATTTAACACTCTAACAAGCAAGAAATCGAACGTAGTTCCCTAACACTTCCAAGTTCAATTATGTCGGTCATAATTCTCTATGTAATCATACCTAGAAGCATTCTAGTGACTCTAAAATCTCTAAAAGTTGAAAGTTTTATGCAAAAAATTCTCTTTTTTTTTTTATGCAAAAATATATGCTTAGCCACTCCCCCACACTTAAACCTTACATTGTCCTCAATGAAATTGAATCGTCCAAGTAAAGTCAAGGTGGGAAATCCTAATATGATATGAAACAAGAAAAATAAACAAACAAAACAAAAAGCAAATAAAAACAAAAGGATAAGAGATACAAAACCGGTGGGTTGCCTCCCACTTAGCGCTTGTTTTAAAGTCGACGGCCCGACATAGCTCTTGCTTCACATTACTCTTCTAGAGGGAGCACATCTCCAAATCCAATCACGTCCACATGCTCCGTTGGAAAGTTTTCATAATATGGCTTCAACCAATGGTCGTTGACTTTCAAGGGTTGTCCTATTTTTTCACTAACAATTTCAATTGCACCATGATCATAAACATTAGTAACAATAAATGGTCCCACCCAACGGGACTTAAGCTTACCCGGAAATAAACGTAAACGAGTATTAAATAAAAGAACTTTTTGCCCCACAACAAAACTTTTCCGAGAAATCATCTTGTCATGAAAAAGCTTGGTCTTTTCTTTGTAAATCCGGGCATTCTCGTAAGCATCATTACGTATCTCCTCTAGCTCATTTAGTTGCAACTTTCTTTGTTTCCCCGCTGCATCATACTCCATATTGAATTTCTTTATCGCCCAATAAGCCTTATGTTCAAGTTCAACCGGAAGATGACAAGCTTTGCCATAAACCAACCTATATGGAGACATACCAATCGGTGTCTTGTACGCCGTTCTATACGCCCAAAGTGCATCATTGAGCTTAAAGCTCCAATCTTTCCTTGTGGTATTCACCGTTTTCTCAAGGATGGACTTGATTTCACGGTTTGAAATTTCAGCTTGTCCACTAGTTTGTGGATGGTAAGGAGTACCAATCTTTTGTGTTATGTTATACTTCTTGAGGAGAGCGTGGAAAGACTTCTTGAAATGTGAGCCTCCATCACTTATCACCACTCTTGGTGTGCCGTGCCTAGTGAATATGTTTTCTCTTACAAAATCACAAACAACTTGAGAATCATTAGTTTTGGTGGCTCTAGCCTCCACCCATTTCGAAACATAATCTACGGCAAGAAGTATATAAAAATTTCCATTCAAATTGACAAAAGGGCCCATAAAATCGATTCCCCAGACATCAAAAATCTCTACGGTGAGAATTGGTGTGAGTGGCATTTGATTTCGATCACCTAGATTGCCCGTTCTTTGACATCTATCACACGATTTACAAAAAACATATGAATCTTCAAACAAGGTGGGCCAATAAAATCCACTCTCAAGAACCTTGAGAGCGGTACGTTTAGAACCAAAATGGCCACCACAAGCAAAAGTATGACAAAAGGAGAGAATAAATTGAAATTCGGAGTTAGGTACGCACCTTCGTATGATTTGATCAACGCCATATTTCCATAAGTATGGTTCATCCCACACATATTGCTTCGCTATCTTCTTAAGCTTCATCTTTTGGAAGTTAGACATTGTGCTAGGTACCTTCCTTGTTACCAAATAATTCACTATATCCGCATACCAAGGTGTTGATTCCAAGGAGAAAAGTTGTTCGTCCGGAAAGCGGTCTTGTAATGGAAGTTCTTCTTGATACATAACAAGTCTACTAAGATGATCCGCAACGGTATTCTCCACACCTTTCTTATCTCGAATTTCTATGTCGAACTCTTGTAGTAATAGGATCCACCGGATTAGTCTTGGCTTAGCTTCTTTCTTCTTTATTAAGTATCTAAGTGCCGCATGATCGGAATACACAATAACCTTTGTATCCACCAAGTATGATCGAAAATTTTCCAATGCAAACACTATAGCCAATAACTCCTTTTCCGTGGTAGAATAGTTGATTTGTGCATCATTAAGGGTCCTAGATGCATAATAGATAACATGGGACAACTTGTCCACTCTTTGACCCAAAACGGATCCAACCGCATAATCACTAGCATCACACATTAGTTCAAATGGAAGATTCCAATCCGGTGACTTGATAATCGGCGCACTTGTCAACATTGCCTTCAATTTGTCAAAAGCATCCTTGCATTCCTTGTTGAAGTCAAAAGGTACCTCCTTTTGTAGTAACTTGCACATCGGCATGGAGATTTTGGAGAAATCCTTGATAAACCGCCTATAGAAACCTGCATGTCCAAGAAAAGAACAAACTTCCCTCACCGAAGTGGGATATTGTAAGTTTCTTATTAAATCTATCTTTGACTTGTCCACTTCAAGCCCTTGAGAGGACACAATGTGACCAAGTACTATGCCATGGTTTACCATAAAATGACATTTCTCCCAATTAAGAACAAGGTTAGTGTCTATGCATCGTTTAAGAACTAGTTCAAGGTTATCTAAACAAATATCAAAAGAATTGCCATAAACACTAAAGTCGTCCATAAATACCTCGATAATGCGCTCCACGTAATCCGAGAATATGCTTACCATGCATCTTTGGAAAGTAGCCGGTGCATTGCAAAGACCAAACGGCATCCGTCTATACGCAAACGTTCCAAACGGACAAGTAAAAGTGGTCTTCTCTTGGTCCTCCGGTGCAATAACAAGTTGATTGTATCCCGAATAACCATCCAAGAAACAATAATAAGAATGCCCCGCTAACCGCTCCAACATTTGATCAATGAAAGGTAAAGGAAAGTAATCCTTTCGGGTTGCGGAATTAAGCTTTCTATAATCAATGCACACTCTCCAACCGGTTTGAACTCTTGTAGGAACAAGTTCATCGTCTTGATTTCGAACAACCGTAACACCGGAATTCTTTGGCACCACTTGTACCGGACTAACCCATTTGCTATCGGAAATTGGGTAGATCACCCCCACACTTAGCAATTTGAGTATCTCTTTCTTCACAACCTCCATCATGGGAGGATTAAGCCTACGTTGAGCATCACGTACCGGCTTCACGTTCTCTTCCATTAGAATCCTATACATGCATATGGATGGACTAATGCCTTTGATATCCGCAATTGTCCAACCAATAGCCATTTTGTGCTCTTTCAAGACTCTAAGCAAACGGTCTTCTTGTACCGGTGTGAGGTTCTTTGAAATAATCATCGGAAGCTCATCTCCATCTCCCAAAAATGCATACTTCAAATGATCCGGAAGTGGCTTCAACTCTAGTTTAGGTGCCTTCATAATAGATGGTACAAGTAATTCATCATTCACGGGTAAAGAAATATAGGAAACATTACCCTTAGCTTCTTGTAATGTCGTCAAGGCACCACATGTCTCCACCAATTCCTTGGAAAGTTCAACATCTAAGTTAGACAATCCATGGACGTCCAATTCAATGCTCTTTTGCAACACCACATCAAGTTCGTCTTGTCGATTCAATTCCACCATTTGTTGTGCTAATGAACCAACCACATCAATGGAGTAAGCGGAATGCACATCACTTGGGTAGCGCATGGCTTCAAATATGTTGAAGTGTATTACTTCCTTGTCGAATTCCATAGTGAGTGTACCCTTGTCCACATCAATCTTCGTCTTTGCGGTCTTCATAAATGGCCTCCCAAGAAGTACAGAAGTAGACAAACTATTCTCATTGTTGTCCATATCCACCACAAAGAAATCCACCGGAAAAATTAACTCATTCACTTGCACTAGAACGTCTTCTATAAGTCCCTTTGGATAGATGTTAGACTTGTTTGCTAGTTGGATAATAACTCTTGTCTCTTTCAACGGTCCAAGATTCAAGGAGTCATATATATCGGCCGACATCACACTAATGGAAGCTCCCAAGTCAAGTAAAGCATGTTCAAACCTTTTCTTACCAATAGTAATTGGCACCGTGAAACCACCGGGATCCGTGCACTTTGTAGGCATCTTCTTCAAAAGCATAGCCGACGCACTCTCGCCAACTTTAGTAATTTCATTATCAAGCAACCTATCCTTCTTTGTGCATAATTCCTTCATGAACTTAGCATACCTTGGCATTGTCCTAATGGCCTTGATGAATGGAATGTTGATTTCTATCTTCTTGAAGATATCCATGAGTGCCTTATCTTGAGCTTCCTTCTTGGACTTAGCAAAACGACTAGGAAAAGGAGGTGGAGTAGTAAAAGTAGGAACCGGTTCCTTGGATTGGGAGGTTGGTGTTGAATGCTCCTTTGGTTCGGCATCCTCCTTCTCTTTGACTACCTCTTCACTAGCTTCTTCATGACGAGTTGGACTCTCCACTTGTCTTCCACTTCTTAAAGTAACCGCATTAACATTCTCTCTTGGATTCATAATTGGTTGTGAAGGAAGCTTTGTGGATGCTTGAGCTTTCATTAAGTTCATATCGGTTGCCAATTGTCCCATTTGAGTTTGTAAATCCTTGATTGCTGAATCGGTCTTTTGTTGGGTTTGTTGTAACATAGAAGTGAGACCTTGCATGCTTTGCATTATCACATTCAACTTGTCATTATTCGAAGAATCTTGCTCCTTGACTTGTTGTGGTTGGAATTTTTGTTGTTGAGGTTGGAAACGTGATTGTTGGAATCCACCTTGTTGTGCATATGGATTAGGAGCCGCCGCTTGCTTGTTTGCATAGCTAAAGTTGGGATGATCCTTCCATTCGGGATTGTAAGTATTGGAATATGGATCGTACCTTGGCCTTGGATTTGGATATAAAGCATTTACTTGTTCGGTTTCATCATCCGGAATAATTACCGCGACCAATCGTTGCACTACCCTCTCTATGTTGTTTAACCGTTGATCGGATTGTGAAGACGAGTCACTAACTTCATGCACCAACTTAACCATTGAATCACCTCTTGCATAGAATTGTTGTGAGTTTGCCGCCATACTTTCAATCAACTCGGTAGCTTCGGCCACCGTCTTGTTCACTAGTGCACCACCACCGGCGGCGTCAAGAAGATATCTATCACTTGTTTGGAGACCTTCATAGAAGTATTGGATTATCATGGCGTCACTAAATTGATGATGTGGACAACTTGACACCAATATCTTGTATCGATCCCAACATTCATATAATGACTCTCCCACATGTTGCTTTATCCCACAAATTTCTTTGCGAATTTGAGTAGCCTTTGATGCGGGAAAATATCTCTCGAGGAAAAGTTTCTTCATCCCATTCCATGTTGTGATACTTCCGGAAGGCAAATAGTATAACCATTCCTTAGCATTGCCCGCCAAAGAGAACGGAAAAGCTTTCAACATTGCTCCATCCGCATTAGTATTCGGTGGAAGCATGGCCGTGACTATGGTGTTGAAGTCCATAAGATGTTTGTTTGGGTCTTCATTCACCATGCCATGGAACTTTGGTAATTCTCTAATCAACCCCGGCTTGATCTCGAAAGTTGAGTTAGTTTGGATACACCATTGTTGTGTATCGAGCTTGTGAGAAGCTAGGTCCTTGAGTGTACGATCACCCATTGCTTCTTCTTCTATGTCCGAATCTGCGAATTCACTTGATGTAGAACGAGGAAGCGGAGTGTTAACCGCTCGAATAAAGTCCCTTAGTTGAGTGCCGGATCGAAGACGTATTCTAATTGGACTCGGTCTTCCCCTTGAAGCATTCACCAAAGATATAGTACCTACATCAAGGTTCACAAAACTAAGTTAGATACGGTATAGAATCTAACAAAGCAAGAATAATGCAAAAAGAAAAATAAAAACAACTAAAATCGCCCGTTGCTCCCCAACAACGGCGCCAAAATTTGTATGCGTGTTGTAACCACAACAAATTAATTAATACTTTACTACCTAATTAAATAGTAATATAGGGTAGTCAAGGTCGATCCCACGAGGAGCAAGAGATTATTAGTTGTAAAATTGTCACAAAAGGGGGTATTGGTTGTAAAATTTATAAAGCAAAAGAAATAAACAAAGTAATTAAAAGTATAAGTTGAAATCAATGAGAGAGAATAGATCAAGGAATCCTTCTTCGCTGCAAAACAATGATTAAAGTTATGTCCTTTTCCACTTATTATTAGTCATAGATTATCACCAACCGTAGGATAGCAGGTTCGCTTAGATAACCCCAAAATTCCTTATTTCACCGAATAACAAGTCCGCTTAGTTATCAGATTATATTCAAAAGAACCACCTTGAGGTTCGCTTACAAGATGTAATTCCCCGAACGCATTAAGATTTGTGAACTTAGGTTTAGTACTAGTAGTTAGACTCGGTTCGCTTGGTCCACTTTCTAGCGTTGTTTTCACACACAATTGCTCCATGGAATCCCTCCGCAAGGTCTCGTGTTTTCTACTTGTGTAAAGAGTCAAGAAACTATTACGTATTCCCTAACTTTCACTAGCTTTAGATTAAATTAACAAATTAATTTAGCGTGCACTCCAAACAACCTATCAATCAATCATAAACATTAATATTAGTAAAAACAATCGATAATCATATGAAAAACTTCAAAGTAGAATTGAAACAAAACTCAAACCATATGTTAAGAACTAGGAATTCATCCTCAATCAATAAGAAAATTAGCTACTCATAATTTGGAGTTCACACAATAACAATATTAATAAAGGAAGAAAGAAAAACTTATTGAAAAGATGATGGTTGCTCCTTCCTCCAATCCTTGTGCACTTTAACTCCTTCTCCAAAGTAGATGTGTGTAAAAAGTTGTAGAGAACTCTCTTATTTATAGGCTTCAATACTCTCCATGTTTTTGTAGGAAAAGAATCCTCATTCCAAAAGAACACCACTTTCCCAATTTGAGCCATATTCCAATTTCTAGTCCAATTCTCCAAAACTTCCAAGTTTTCATCCAATTCCCAATTCTAAGTCTTCACACACATGAGAGAAGTCCACCCAAAATTCTGCATTTTTGCTCACCGGAAAACTGTGTTTTTGGCCGGAATTTGTCGCCGTCGGCCACCTGAAAATTATATCCCGGTCAAAGAATATTCCGTCAGTCCACCGTTAGGACTAACGGTCAAAGGAGTCAAACGTCAGTCAACTGTTAGTCAGTGGGTCAAGGAAGGGGAGTCAGCTGGCGAGTTAGCTTTCTGATTCTGGCTTGTCGTCGTCTTAATCGGAGTCACTCGTTATGATGGATCGATGCAGAACGGTTGTCGCCGTCACCGAGTTGACTCGCCGGAGGGGAGAATCGGCCGAGTTTTGGCTAATTACAGGGCATTTCCGGCCGTTATTTCAGGCCATTCTTCTCTGTATTTCCTGCGACAAACCTAACATTCATCTAATTTGGTTCAAGCTTCATTCTCCTGCTGGTTTTAACAACAACAACATTCAACTCAGTTCTTGCTTTTACTGCAACACCAACACAGACCCCATCTCCATCTGTTCTTCACAACAAATTATGCTTGAATCCTTCTCATTCTTCAACCAAGATCAAACCAACTCCTAATTTAGAACTCTAACTCCACCAACGTCTTCCAATTTCCAGCACCACCAAAAACCCATTTCTGTAAAGACCCATCTTCCCTTTCTCCTCCATAGCAAGACCCACATCTCTGAATTTAACAGCTCCTTATTCTTCTTGCTGATTAAATTCAATCAACACCCATGGAACTCGACCCAAATTTCATCTCAATTTTAAGCCACCGGAACTCGAAATCACCATTTTCTTCACAGATTAAATCTGTTCTCTGAACCACAGCAGCTGCAAGCATCAAACCTCCATCTGAATTTTACCACCAACATAACCTATCTTCTCACCATTTCTTCCATTCAACACAGCAGCTCAAAACCCCAATTCGAATCAACCCAACACGAACTGCACCTTCTTCTCACAGTCAAACCCTAGAAACTCGATTTGATTCAACCACAGCGAAACCCTTCTCTAATTCATCTTCACCAACTCAATCTTCCATTAAACTACCTTCTGAATCTCACAGATCCAGCAGATTTGCTTCTCTCGACTGCGTCTCATCTCCTCCATCTTCTCATAAATCGATCTCCTCTCGAACAAAATAACAGCAGCAGCCGCTGCTTGTTTTCAATTTCAGTGAAATTCGAACTGAACGAATGGCTGAGAAGATTTTCTTTTCTCGGTTTTAGGGTTAGGAAGTAGGGTTGGTTATCCAGTATCCGGTCACTGTTAAGGGTTAACCAATGATACTTACACCCACTGATAACTGATAAGGGACACCCTAGATGGTAACCCCTTAACCAAAGATGATTTGTGTTTAGTATACCTCCGAGATGAGCTTCCCCATAACCATTACCGGGCTCCAGATAGTGCTCGCCCTATGAAATGACAATTTTGCCCTTTTTGCCCAATTTGGGTGATTTCTCCTTCTTTTCTTCCGTGCGACTCCAGAGTACCTAATAACTCAAAAACACACGTAAAATGCGTAATTTACAAGAAAAATAGGAAAGAAAGCATAAACTACTAGATAGTAAATACGGTGTATTCTACACCTATCAGCCACCGCTAACACACTCGAAACTATCGACTGGGAATGGAAGAAACTCTACGCCTGCTTTTGATTAGCTCGACCTTATCACCAGAAGAAAGAAGAAACATCGTGGACCTGCTCAAGGAGCACCAAGATGTCTTCGCTTGGACCTAAGAATAGATGCCCGGGCTGGATAACAAATTGGTCACACACCACCTCCACGTCGCTATCGACACCGAGGCTCCTTAATGTATCTTGTGTTGAGCACTAAACAACCAAAGTTGATTATTTTTATGATTAGTTTAGTTGTTGTTCCGTAAGGTACTTTATGTCGAGCATATTGAAGTAAATCAATCATCTTGTTTGGTTATTTAGTTATGACTCCGTAAGTTTTCTTATGTCGAGTATGAAAAATTAAATTGATTACTTTTGTGATTAGTTTAGTTGTGTTTTCCGGTTAGATTGATTATGGGTTCTCTTGTGATTAATCTAATTGAGTTTTTTGAGTCTCTATAAGTTTACTTGTGTTGAGCATATTTGGTTAAATTAATCATGGGTTATCCTATGGTTAATTTAATTCAATATTTTTTGGATTCAAATTCATACTTGTATGTGATTTGTTATGTCCAAAGAAATCCTTCTTTTCTTTTTGAAATTATTAAGGTCTCTCTTGTTGTTCTTTCGGGAATGACATATTATGGGGGAGACTTCTTAATTGAACTTGTGCTTAATTGCCAAATCTTTGTTGGGAGTGCGGCTTTGGAATATTATAGGGGCTATCTTGTATCTTTATAGACTCCTTGATGAATGCATTTAGCTTCGGCTTTATGATTGCATCAAAATAAGATGATATATACTTACTTTTGGTCATGAAACGTTTCTTACAGAAATTTCATTAGGATCTCGTTCTTGTACCTTTAATAATTTTATTGACAAAAAGGGGGGAAATTAATATGTAGTTCACACTACAAATACATATGGCTTTTGGATCATTATGTAAGGGGGAGTGGTTTCCATGTGAGATGGAGTATTGACTAAGCGGGGGTGACATATCACCATAGTATTGTTGTTAAAGTTGTGATGCAATTGGACTTTGACGATGTGTAATGATACTATGACACTGTATAATAATGATTGAGAACTCTTTTTTTCTCGTTGTTATAGCTATGGATTTTCAACAACGATGATGCTAAACTTACAACCTTTGGGATCATTGGAATACTTGGAAGTGACGAAGATTTCGAGTAATGTTGAAGATTAGACATGTGGAATAGGAGCTACAAAGTTTATTTATATATTTTTTGTATTCCATATGTATTGATAGTTTTGTCGCTAAAATTGACAAAGGGGGATATTGTTAGAGCATTGCTCGGTCGAACGGAATGCATTTCTATCTCAAGCATGTTTGTCAATGTTAGTGATCAAAACTATAAGTCTTGATTTTTAGTCTACTATATCTAAGGTCTCGGACTAGAATAGAAAGTGTAGTTGAGCTCAAGAACTCCATGAAAATCATCATACAAGACGAAGGACTACTCAAGGAATTGGTGGATCTTCATCGACTAAAAGTTATGTGGAGACTTAAACTTATCTATCACTCAAAAGTCTATTTATCTCCTTTCTTGAGACAAAAGTCATTTTGTTGTATAGACTAAGATTATATACATTTGGTATTTCGAGCCGAGTATACCTCACCTATCTATTTCTCGAAATATGTGTTGGTAAAGCTTTCGCTTTAGCCAAGTTCATCTTTCCCTAGTGACGAAAATCATGTTAAGTTTCAATCACTTTGAAAATTGCTCTGACAAAAAATGGTTTGTGAATAACAACTATATAACGTCCTCTGAGAATGTTTCAATGATTGAAATGAGAGTTTAGACTATATAACCATTGGAGGATATTAGCATTGTTGTGGAAACATATATATGTATAAGTCCTTATTCCTCGAACAAAAGTTTGCGAACTTTGTTGATCAAGAGAACCAGAGAAGTGCGTGATCTAAGTACGTGAACTCATTCCGCGAACCCAGACCGTGAACTGGCGGAAGTTCTCGACCCGAGAATTTCTGCTGGAGTTTGTGAACTCCATCCGGGAACTTAAGTCCGCGAACCCAGTCCGCGAACTTGAGTAGGTTGTCTAAAAATGATGTTTCTGAACTTATCTTTATAAACTAAGGAATGTTACTGCAAACCGTGGATATATATTTCATGAACCGAATCGAGTGAATCAAATCATTTTTTATTCAATTGTGTATTGTATAGTACATGAGATTTCCTTGCAATTTAACAACTCTCTAACTAGTTCATTTGAGTCATTTGAACTAGTTATGGTGAAGAAGAATATGGTTGATATGAAAGTTATCACATGGTTAACCATTTGGTTAACTATTGTTGAACCAACTAATGTACAAGTTTGGGTACGGTTACATAAGCCTAGAAACGTGCATTACATATGTGTATAACAAGCTATGTTTTTGATCTAACGGTTGACAAATATTAGCTTGAATCTAATCAGGTTTTCATCTAACGGTGAATATTTAATACTTTGTTACTAAGCTAACATTGATTACAAACCCTGATTTGAAAGACTATATAAGGGAAAAATCTAGGAAATGGGAAACCTAATCCCCATATATTTTATGTGATACTAGTTGTGATAATCTAGAGTCGATTCTCCTTTATCCTTTGGTTTCTTCTTCTAAACCAGGTTAACGACTTAAAGACTTCATTGGGATTGTGAAGCCAGACCGGTACTACTTTTCTTGTAGTTGTGTGATCTGATCTTGCTGTTTCTATCGTACGAGTACAATTGTAATAATTGGCTTGAGATTTCTATCTCCAATAGGCAAGATAAAAAGTAGTCACAAACATCTTTGTTTCATCGTTTGTGATTCCACAATATCTTTGTTCGTTGCGTCGATTAAGACTATTGTGAGGTGATTGATAATACTGAGCTTTTCTTCGAGAATATAAGTATGGTTTATCAATTGGTTCATGTTCACCTTGATTTATCAAAAGACGGATCAAAAATCGTAGGTATATTCGTGGGGGACGGATTTATCTATTACCATAGACTTTTCTGTGTGATACAAATTTGTTTATTAAAGTCTTCGACTTTGGGTCGTAGCAACTCTTAGTTATGGGTGAGATCAGCTAAGGGAATCAAGTACGTAGTATCCTGCTGGTATCGGAGACGTATGAGCATAATTGTACCTTGGATCAGTGTGAGATTGATTGGGGTTCAACTACAGTCCAGACCGAAGTTAGTTTGGAGTAGGCTAGTGTTTGTAGTGGCTTAATACAGTGTATGTTTAATCTAGACTAGGTCCTGGGGTTTTTCTTCATTTGCGGTTTCCTCGTTAACAAAATTCTGGTGTTTGTGTTTTTTCTTTTCCGCATTATATTTGTTATATAATTGAAATAATACAGGTTGTGCATTGTTCAATCAATTAGAATATCCGACCTTTTGAATATCCGACCTTTTGGTTGTTGATTTAAATTGATTGACAATTGGATATTGATCTTTGGTACCATCCAAGTTTATCTCTCTTGTATTTAAATTGTGACTCGCAGTTTGCTTGAGTATGATTTTGTAGGATCAGAATATCGCAAGAAGGACACATTTGTGAATTTTGATCAACAACACATGGCGAGCGTCGCAGGAAGATTTGAAGAATGACGTAACAGATGACGATGGTAGAAACATGAGAAAAGTGTGAAGACTCTGCGATGTTTAGAGTGTTTGCAAAGATTAACAATAGAACTCTTCCGAGACTATCACAAGTCAAATCCGAAATTAAAGGACAGATTAGCTGTCATCCACTATGTAATTCCCTATATAAATAATTGAATAGGCGTAAGGAAGAGGGAGATCTTTTTGAGTGTTGAGCAAGTCATTAGAAGAGAGAAAGTCCAAAGCAGTTGTTAATTCCTTAGCTTTATTTCATTTCTATCTTGTAAAATTTGTGAGATTAATCAATAAAAATTGTGACTGTAGATTTAAAAAATGATTTGATTGTATAAATTCTTGTGAGGGGTGTAGTGTGGTATTTTGTGCTACTACATATTGATGCTAGAAATAGGGATCTGTTGATTGAAGATTGTGGAGATTATTGTGAAAGATGTTTAAATCAAGAAAATGATAAAAGAAAACAACAAATTAGTTGGAGAAAAGATAATTAAGATCAATGAGAATAAAAGAAGGTTGGAGTGTAACGTAATCACAAAAACGATGGTTAATGAATTCCATGAGAACATTAGAGGGAGGATACATAAATGAGATTTTGAAGGAAAGAAGATTATGACAGTAGAAAAAATATCTCCATTGAGGGATTGGGAAAAGCAGAAAATTACGTTCACAGTGGCAGAGATACCAAAAGAAAATTTGAGCCACACATCTCCTTTGGTAATCACAGTAACGGCTACACGAAAAGAAAAGGAGAAAACAACAAAATCTATGGAAGAATGGGCGGTGAATAGAACTTTGGTGGATACGGGAAGCTCAGTGGATGTAATATTTTATCATGCATACAAAGGAATGGGATACAAAGATGAAGAAATGTCTCATCCAATATATTATATTCATGGTTTCGGCAAGTCCACAACTAAACCAAAAGGGAAAATAGCAGTGAGAATTTCACTGGGAGAAATTGAAACGCAAATAACGCTATGTGTGGTGGATATGGAATCACCATATAGCATGCTATTGGGAAGATCATGGATACACGCAATTAAAGTTGTAGCATCAACATTACATCAGTGCATCAAGATTCCTATGCCAAGTGGGATTAGTGAAATTAGAGGAGATATTGATTGTGCGAAACAATGTTATCAAATTGAAGTAAAAAATTATAAAGGACGAGTAAAGAAGCGAAAAACTCGCAGAAAGATAGCGAAAGACGCATGGAAAGAAGAGGAGTTTAAAATCTACATGATAAGAGCAGAAGAAGGAAAAGGAATACCCAGCGAAATTCCGCAGGAAGGAGGTGAACCAGCGAAAACTATAAAAGAACCAACACCAATGGGAGAATCTGGGGCAAGTTACACTGCAGCAGAACCAACAAAAGAATTAAATATCGGAACTGAAGAAGAACCTAAAATGTTGAAAATTAGAACTAAGATGGATACAGACGAGGAACAAAGAACCGTCAATCTCTTGCGAGAATATAAAGATATTTTCGCATGGAACATGGATGAGATGCCTGGAATAGATCCATCAATTGCATGTCATAAATTGGAGATCAACAAAAATGCAAGACCATTTAAGCAGAGGATAAGAAAAATCGCAACAACTTACCATCCCAAAATATAAGAGGAGCTACTAGAAAATGCTTGATGCAGGAATTATAAGACAAGCAAAGTACCCGGAGTGGATAGAAAACATGGTTGTGGTTCCAAATAAAAATAATGGGATAAGAATTTGCATAGACTTTACTGATATAAACAAAGCTTGTCCTAAGGACAGTTTTCCATTACCAGATATACCTCAAATGGTTGAATCAGTAGCAGGAAATGATAGAATATCTTGCTTAGATGGGTATAAAGGATACAACCAGATTCCTCTCGCTAAAGAAGGTCAAGAACATACTGCTTTTTTCGCTCCAAAAGGGTTATATTGTTACACAAAAATGCCATTTGGTTTACGAAACGCAGGAGCAACATATCAAAGAATGGTAGAGAAGGTGTTCGAGAAATGGATACACAAAATATTAGAGGTGTACGTAGATGACATGTTAATAAAAAGTAAAGAAGCTAAAAACCACGTACAAGACTTGAAGGAGATTTTTGAACAGATGCGGCATTTTAACATCAAGGTGAATCCAGAAAAATGCATTTTTGGAGTTGCATCAGGAAAGTTTTTAGGGTACATTGTATCCAAGAAAGGAATACAAGTTGATCCAGAGAAAGTGCAAGCAGTTCACGATATGCCAACACCAGCAACAGTAAAATATGTGCAGAAGTTAAATGGTCTCTTGGCTTCGCTAGGAAGATTTATCTCGCGGTCATCATAAAAATGCAAATATTTTTTCAACATCCTTAAAAAAGGGACAAAATTCAGATGGACAAATGAGTGTGAGAAAGGTTTTCAAGGAATAAAAGAATACCTGGTGAATACATCTATTTTTACAAAAGGCAGAACCGGTAGAAGAGTTGTTAATCTATCTTGCGACAACTTCGCATGCATTAAGTATTGTGTTATTGCGAGTAGATGCAGGAGTTGAAAAACCAATTTACTACACCAGCAAGACGTTCAATGCCGTAGATAGAAATTATTCTAAGATTGAAAAACTAATTCTAGCTTTGGTTTATGCGACCTTTAAGATCCGCATTTATTTTCAGGCACATAAAGTTAAAGTGTTAACAAAGGTACCAATTGAATCAGTGATGAAGAACTCAAAAATATCAGGCAGAGTTGAGAGGTGGAATGCGCAAGTAGGACATTTTGAAATTAAATATGAAGTTTTATCTTCACCAAAGTCACAAGTTGTTGCAGAATTTCTAGCAGAATTTCCTTTGGAAGATGATGAAGTTGTGGAGGAGATGATGGACATAGAAGAAGAACAAGGAGATCCAAAAGACTTGTTAACAGAACCAAATAGATGGGAGATATTGGTGGATGGATCATCAAATGGGGAAGGTAATGGAGTTGGAATTATCGTGAATTAACCAGAAAAAACAAAGATGGATTTTTCATTTAGATTGGAGTTCGCATCCACTAATAATGAAACAGAATATGAAGTTGTGGTACATGCCCTAAAATTCGCAATAGAAATGAAATTAGAAAATGCTAGAATTACCAGTGATTCGCATCTAGTCATTATCCAGATAAAAGGAGAATACACAACAAATGAACCATCTTTGAAGAAACACAAGAAACTTGTTGAAGAATTGTCAGCGAAAATCCCAAAAATAAAATGGAGGCATATATCAAGGAAGGATAATAGGCTCGCAGATTCTTATGATTTCATTTCAAGCACGATGACAGATCCAACTGCGAGATGCATAAAAATACAGACACTTTTATCGCCATCAGTCAATAAAGAAGAGGAAGAAGAGGTAGATGAAATGATATTAGAATGTGGTGAAGAAGAGCCAAAAGACAATATCGCAGATTGGAGAACAGAACTTCATGCATATTTAGCGAGAGGAGAAATACCAAGAAACAGATTGAAAGCACATAAATTAAAGAGTCGTGCAACAAATTATGAGCTAAGAGATGGGGTATTATATCGAAAATCATTTAATGGACCATCACTCAGATATTTAACACGACAAGAAGGAGATAAAGTGTTAAAAATGTTGCATAGTGGGGATGCTGGAAATCATAGCGGAGGAATATCTTTGGCATATAGAGCAAAAACACAAGGTTATTATTGGCCATATATGTATGAAGATGCAAAACAAGTATCAAGACGTTGCGGAGATTGCCAACGACATGGAAAGAGAATACATGCACCTGGAGCACCCTTATCATCCTCAACCAGTGTATCGCCTTTTGGAAAGTGGGGCTTAGATATTGTGGGGCCATTTGTACCAGGGTCTGGAAAAAAAAGATACTTAATTGTTGCAACAGACTATTTAACAAAATGGGAAGAAGTAAAACCGGTACAGCATATTCGCGACAAAGACATATTTACATTCATATTTGAAAATATCATCTGCAAATTTGGAATTCCAGCACAGTTGGTATCTGATAATGGGAAACAATTTGAAGGATAGAACATAGAAATGTTGCTTAATGCATTTAAGATAAAATGTGGAAAATCAACTCCTTTATATCCACAAGATAATGGGAAAGTAGAGGCAACAAATAAGACAATCGAAGATATATTAAAGAAGAAGTTAGAGGGACATAATAGAGCATGGTGCGAACAAGTACATAACGCAGTATGGGCCTACAACACAACTAAGCGAGAAGTTATTGGAATGTCACCTTTCTGTTTAACATATGGGGTTGAGGTAGTGTTACCAACAAAAGTTGTTATTCCCACGACAAAAAGAGAGGCTTGGGAGAAGAATCTTAGTACTGGAATGATCTTAAGCAAACTGGATGAATTAGAAGATAAGAGAGAAAAATCTTTACAGTATATGGAGAATTATTAACGGAGATTAGCCAGAGAATACAATAAGCGTGTCAAGCCACGTGAATTCCAGCCAGGTGATTTGGTTCTTCGCGAGACGCCAATTTATCAGAAAGAAGGTGGTGGGAAATTAGAGAAAAATGGGATGGACCTTACATTATAAAATAGATAATTGGAACAGGGGCATACAAGTTGATTGATCCATAGGGTAGAGATGTTGGTCAAAGACTTGATAGACCATGGAATAGACTATATTTAAAAAGATATTACTCGTGAGGAACTTTGAGAATACTTAAATGATGAAATGATGTATGACGCAACAAAATAAGTATGAACAAAAACTTTTATGAAAGAGCCATTGCGAGATTGTTCAAGATCAGAATAAAATGAGAATATGCGAAAATTTCGCAAGAGAAAATCATAAAATAATGACATAATAGAATGGGACGAACCTTTATGACGTACACCCTAGTTCGCGAATAAAATTTCGCAAGAGGAAAATGTAAGACCTAAAGTACGTCATAGAAGGGGGTATCTGTTGCATGGATCAGCGATAAGGTTACACCGCTGCTGGAACCCGAGTCATTGAGATTGGGGGTCAATGAAAGCCCATCCAGGAGAGGCACCTTGGATTCTCAACCTGAGCATATGACTTGAGTTGGGAGACTAAGGTAATAAGAACTCTCCTAAGGGGTGCATAGTATGACCAAGGCGCCGAGGTACACGGTTGCGCCAAGAGTGCCCGGGGCGTATGAAACTACCCTGGCCATTCTTTGCAAGTCTTGGCTATGATGCACTCGGCCCGAAGAAAACCCCACTTAGGGTGCAGTCTCGTAACCATAATCCATATAGGTAAAAGGGATAAGAGGCTGTGAAAAAAATTGGTTGTTGTTAAGACTGGATGGGAGGAGCTAGTCTTGTATGGAAGAAGTACGTCTCCTTTAAATGGAAACCATGGGAAGATAAGGGCGGCACCCTCCATTAGGGAGCTGATAAATGTCTTAAGACGCAAATTTCATGAGGATTTTTACTCATGGGAGTATTAAAGACTTGTTATATTTGTGCAACAGTCCTGAAGAGGCAATCATACAAAAGAGAGGATAAGACGAGATCAATGGGTCATTGCATGCAATGTAAATACGTCATGTGATTTCGTTGCAAGACGGCAATGTCATGGGGATTTAGTTTCGCAAGAAAATTTAGGCTTGTCATATTTTCCCAGCAAAAATACAAAAGAACAAAAAGTTAAGGCAAGATCAATGGGTTTCTACATGAAAGTGTAGAAACGTCCTGCGATTTTGTCGCAAAGAAAAAAGATGGCAAAATAAGACATTTACTTAGGAAGGCAAAATAAGACCACGTGATAAAACAAAATTTTTATAAAGTACTAGTCATTTTTCATGCAGATCATATATCACAAGAAAGATAATGAGAGGCAAGTATGGGAATTAATAAACAAGATGTCATTATCTTTCTTGCAAGTGCTTAAAATACCAAAAGTATAACTGAATTCAAAAGTGGTCCAAAGTACATCGTTCACAAGAAGAGAAAGAGTAACTCAAGAAAAAAAAACTAGAACTCAGACTTCAGTATCCTCCTCGCCAGCTTTATCCTTTTTGCCAATGTTTTCCTTATTCTGGTCGATTCCAGCTTCCTCCTCATTTGGCTTATCACCAGCAATCGTTTCATCACCAGCAGCTCCTTCTTTAAGAGGGATTTCTTCTTCTTCTTCTTTTAAATATTATTGAGAAACACCATCTTCACCACAACTTTCATAATCAAGGTCACTATCAGCAGCACGAGGAGTTTCATCTTCATCTACTTCCAGAGGTTTGATTGAAACAGGAGAAAGAGATTTGGACAGCAAAATCTCATTCACAAGAACTTCAGCACTAAGATGAGCCTGGTGAAGGAAAGCTCTATCAAGGTTTCTAATCTCCATGTATTTGAAATAAGCAAGGTAGTCATATTTTCTTTGTACTCGATCGCGAGAATGGACAAGGTGAGCAGCAAGTGATCCATTTTCTTTGCGAAGCTTGGCAAGTTTAGAATCCAAAATAGAAATGGAAGAATGAAGCTTTCTTTCAGATTCTGCGAAAAGTAAGAACAAATATTATTTGGGCGAATACTTCGCAAGAGAATATTGCAAGGAAATTTAACAAAGAAAAAATGGCTGAGGCAGTCAAAATGACTACCTTCCTTTTGGGAAATTAGATTTTGAATTAATTCCAAGCAAGTATTCTCCCAATGATTCATTGCATCATCAAATTTATCTTCAACTAAACCCTTCAGTCGAGATTTTAAATTCTTTTCTTTAGAGATGAGAAAAGTGTTTTCATTCGCAAGAGAAGAATAAGATTCTTCTAATTTGGAATATTATTCTTGGAGTTCATTTGCTTTTACACTTAAAATTATCTTACCCTGCATAAGTGTATTTTTCTCAGCAATAGATGATTCAGTTACTTCTTTAAGTTCATTTTTCAGGGAGCGAAGAGATTGTTCTTCATTATCACACACTTTTTAAAGGACAATTAATTCTGCGAAGAGATCACCAACATATTTAAGAGAGCTCGCTTCTCCTGGGATACAGTTTTGTTTTCATCTGATAAATTTTCCATCTCTAAGTTATCTTTAGTCAAAGAATAAGAGAGGCGAGATATTTCGCTACTTAATGAGTTTTGCTCCTGAACTAATTGAGTATTCTCTTTGGTAAGATTATCTATTTGATCAACCGAATATGTATGAAGATTATCTAATTGGTTATACTGATCCATCCAAATATCTCTATTAACGTGAATTTCTTCAGCGGCAGATTCAAGCTGATATCTTTCCATTATTCGTTTCTGGTTTAAAGCTTAACAAGCAAAAAAGGATTTTAAGAATAAACAACATGGAAATAAAAAATTTGTTAAGAGGCAAGTTAAGGACAAAGATAAGAAGTTCATACCTTTTTATTCATCATTCTTCTTGCGAAGAAGTTTGTAGTCCAAAGAAACGTTTTGAAGTTTCTGATTTTCAAAGCGAAGAGTGTTACATTCTAAAGTCTTGGATTGAAGATTCTCCTTCAAAACTTCAACTTCTTTCTCTAAGGATGTTTGCAAAACTATCCTATCAGAACCAAAATATTTACCTAAAAGTTCGCAGACACCGTATTTGACATGGTCCACAGATGATTTCTTGACATCATCTAAAATATCAGATAAAACCTTGAAGGAAATATCCATTCCGTCTATAGTTTCCTTAGAAAAAGGGAGAGACTCAGATGGAGCAATAGCAATAACAGAAAGTTGATGATCATCGTTCTTTGTTAAAGAGATGTCATTTGAGGGTAAAGTTTGTGGTAGATCAATGGTTGAGATTATGGTGGAATGAATATGAGAAGTATTGGTCATAGGGGAAGAAGAGATTTCATTCGCAGCGGACTTTGCAGCGGGAATTTCATCCATAGAAAGATTAGTTAAAATATCAGAACTTATTGCGATGTTTTGGCAAACAGGAAGTAGAAGTTCAGTTTGCGAAGAAGAAGCTGAAAAGGAAAGTTTAGGAAAGGAAACAGAAGTTTCAACAATTTTAGGTTGGCGAGAATTTTTGGTAGGTTTAGTGGTATCTCCATCAACCTGCGAATCACAACTCAGATAAGAAACATAGGCAACAATATTGTTATTAAAAAAAAAGAACCATGTTTCTTACTACCTTGTCATTCGAAGACTTTCTTTTTCTCGCAGGAACCTTGAGTTGTGAACTCTTGGGAGCATTAGGGTTTTAAACTGTAAATTTAGTATTGGAAGTGCTTTTGCTGAAACAGAAATAGTATGGGAATTACACAAAGAACAAACAAGATGATTTCATTAAAACAAAATCAGTTTCAGCAAAATCAAAAGAAGAAAAAAAAAAAACTAACCTTGGTGATTCCATGAAAGCAGAAAAGAACAGTAGCAGGAAGATGAATTCGATAAAAAAAATTTTGCAGACGATGAAGATTTGCAGAGAATATGAAGATGGGGGAGATAAAGAAGAAGTAAAAGAAGAAGATTATGCTTCCACCAGATCCCTCTTTAAATGGGAAAACGAAGATGATCAGTTAATGTAAAATTTTCCAGTGCGTGAAGGAATATTCAACACGTGTAGACAGTTATGCTTAATTCACGGAGCCTTGTCGGTAGAAAAAGATGAAGAATGAGAAGATGAATAGCTGTGGAATTTTGAAAAATAATTTTTCATGACATTATCCCCTTCGCAGATAAGACATGAGAAGAGGCAAGATGTAGGATCAGGATATCATAAGAAGGACACATTTGCGAAGTTTGATCAACAACACATGGCGAGCGTCGCAGGATGATTTGAAGAATGACGTAACAGATGACGATAGCAGAAACATGAGAAAAGTGTGATGACTTTGCGATGTTTAGAGTGTTTGCGAAGATTAACAATAAAACTCTTGCGAGAATATCGCAAGTCAGATCCGAAATTAAAGGACAGATTAGTTGTCATCCACTATGTAATACCCTATATAAAGAATTAAACAGGCGTAAGGAAGAGGGAGATCTTTTCGAGTGTTGTGCAAGTCATTAGAAGAGATAAAGTCCAGAGTGGTTGTTAATTCCTTAGCTTTATTTCCTTTCGATCTTGTAAAATTTGTGAGATTAATCAATAAAAATTGTGACTGTAGATTTAAAAAATGATTTGATTGTATAAATTCTCGTGAGGGGTGTAGTGTGGGATTTCCTGCTACTACAGATTTAAATCGAGATATAAAGATATAAACTCTTTGATATACTTTTTTATTGATTGAGTCTAACTGTCTAGTTGATTCTCATAAAAGTATATTGGAGTTTGTCCATACAGATTGCTAATTCGAAATATTGGGTGTGGTTGTTAGACCCCCATTTTTTCACAAAGTCATAATCGACTATGCACCATAGTTCACAAAAGATGATTGTGAACATTCAAGAATCCCATAGCAATATGTACTACTTCCCATTATTGAACTTCCTTATTTGTGATTCACCAATAACATTCTAGTAAAAGCTACAAATGAGCTTAGAAGAGAATTACTCCAAGAATCCAAGTGCCCAAGTCCAAGAAGTGGAACAAAAGCGACGAAACGGAGCAAAACACTCAAAAACAAGAGTCGGAGACAAATACCAATCTTAACTCTTCAAATTCAGGAATTATCATCTCCATTTTAAATAAAATTCAAATAGGAAGAGAATGCAAAATGAATGAGGTCATTCCGAGTTCGGACGAAGAAGTTACAACCAAAATAAGTTTACCGAAGAAGTTACTGCCTTCTCCATAGTCATGGAATTTTCTGGGAGATCATTCATTTTCACACTCAAAGTATCATAGGATTTCTTTGGTACCCACTTATCAGTGCGTTTAGGAACAACCGGAACCTTCTTTCCATTACTCTCTTCTAGAATTTTCGGAAGAGAATCAGATTGACTATTCTTTTGCAAGTTAGTCTTTCTCCAATTGGGAGCATCGGATCTTGTCTTCGTCTTTACGAAGTTATCCTTTTGATAACCATTACGATTGTGAAAAGGTTTCGTATGACATCTATAGGAAAATTTAGGTTGATCACAATACTGATTCTTTTGCCTAAAGGTTGGATAGTTACAACATGTAACGTTAAGTGGATTAGTCTTAACATATGATCTTGGTTTCACAATTCTTATGATGCCCAAACAAGAACATCATGAAGTTTCTCATTCCTTATACCGAAACGATATCTCCTTTTCAGGTGACCTTTATTTCCGCAATAATGGAAAATATAAGGAATGTTCTTACCTCGATCCGTGTGTGCTGACTTTGGACATTGATATACTTTGTTCTTTCGAACCTTAACTTCTGGTGAAGGTATTTCACTTTTTCCATAAGTAGAAACCTTTTGCTAAGAAGAATCATTATCCTTGACAAATATTACCTCTTTGCTAATATTTGGAGCATTTATTCCCCTATAGCCCAATCCTCGTGTATCACGATGATTTTTACTTGCTCCTAGCATAGTGGTTAATTTGCTTGAGCTAGTATTGAAATTTTTCAAGTCATCTTCCAACATCTTGATTTTGTCAAGAGCAGCATCTAAATCAACCTCAAGGCATTTTTCTCGAACGAGATAAGCGCGTTCTCTGTCATCAAAACTTATTTGCTGGAAGTTAATCCTTGTTTCAGTTTCTGCAAGTTTCTCTTCCAACAAGAAGTATTTTTTTATAAACGTTATCACATTCAATAACTTTCTACTCAGGTTTTCCTAAGAATCTTTGATGACCAATTCGCAAGAGCGGTTCCAACCATAAAGACCTTCGTAACACCTTTTCAATTTCTTGTTTTCACGACAGAGAGAAGTCAGAAGACGTGTGACATGAGAAGTTACCAACTTCTTCTTTTCCAACGAATTTAATATCTCAATATACTCTGAGATTTCCTCATCAACATCTCTATCAATATCTGAATCACCTTCATCAGAAAGTTCATCCAACTTTCCTCCTAGGCGTATTTCCCAATCAACAGTTTCTACATCAAGAGAATGTTTAGATATTGACTTAGATGTGACAGTTCTCTCAGGTGAATCCAAGTTTTCATAATCATCTGGTAATTTCTGAACTGGTACATCATTAGATATGGACTCGTCCATAATAATCAGATCGCTTCAAACATAGACTTATAAGGTCTTAAACATGTTTTCCTACTCTGATACCAATTGAAAAAGCGGGGGTACAACAACCACACCCAATATTTCGTTCAGCAATCTGAATAGACAAACTCCAATATACTTTTAAGAGAATCAACTATACAGTCAGACTCAATCAATAGAAAAGTATATCAAAGAGTTTATATCTCAATTTCTCATTTCAATCTGCAATCAAACAAATAGGAATTTGCGAGCCCGGTTGAATATAAGAGAAATAACTTGAACAGTACCAAAGACCAATGTTCAAGGATCAATCAATTTTAATCAACAACCAAATATTGGATTTACCAATTGATCGATTCAACGCACAACCTGTGATATTTCTATTATATAACAAAATATAATGCGGAAAAGAAATAACACAGACACCAGAAGTTTTGTTAACGAGAAAACCGCAAATTAGGAAAAACCCGGGACCTAGTTCAGCTTTGAACACCACAGTGTATTAAGTCGCTACAGACACTAGCTTACTACAAATGAACTTCGGACTGGAATGTATTTCACCCCTAATCAATCTCACACTGATCAAGGTACAGTTGCGTTCCTTACGTCTCTGAACCCCAGCAGGATTCTACGCACTTGATTCCCTTAGCTGATCTCACCCACAACTAAGAGTTTCTACGACCCAAAGTCAAAATACTTGATAAACAAATCTGTCTCACACATAAAAGTCTATTGAAATAAATAAATCTGTCTCCCACGGAAATACCTACGAGTTTTGTTCCGTCTTTTGATAAATCAAGGTGCACATGAATCAATTGATAAACCGGAATTATATTCCCGAAGAACAACCTAGTATTATCAATCATCTCACAATAATCTTAATTGTATGGTAGCGAAACAAGATATTGCGGAATCACAAACGATGAGACGAAGTTTGTGACTACTTTTTATCTTGCCTGAGAATCAATCTCGAGCAAATCTTAGAGAAGATAGTACTCAATACGATAGAACATGGCAAGATCACAACACGCAACTACATAGAAAATAGTTGGGCCTGGCTTCACAATCCCAATGAAGTATTTAAGTCGTTAACCTACAGGGTTTCGTGAAAAAACTAAGGCTAAAGGAAAATCGACTCTAGTCGCACCTAGTATCACACAGGAGGTGTGGGTATTAGGTCTCCCAGTTGCTAGAGTTCTCCTTTATATGGTTTTCAAATCAGGGTTTGCAATCTAAGTTACCTTGGTAACAAAGCATTCAATATTCACCGTTAAATGAAAACCTGATTAGATACAAGCTAATATCTTTCAACCGTTAGATCGAACTTAGCCTGTTATACACAAATGAAATGTACCCTCAGTTAGGTTTAAGTAGCCGTACCTAAACGTGTACACTAGGTTGGCTCAACAGTAGTTAACCGAGGTTATCTATATGAACACTCTCATATAAACCTTATTCATCTTAACCATAACTAGTTCAAATGAAACTAGTTAAAGATTTTTTCAATTGCTATATTCTCATAGAAGCACACAAGAACACAATTCAAGCAAAATCTATTTGATTCACTCGAATCAATTCATGGGAATTATAGCCACGATTTGCAAAGAATGCATTCCTTATTATATAAATGTATTTGTTCATGTCACAACCGATTTTAGAACTTTAACCACTCAAGTATGCAAACGGGTACGCATATTTGAAATAGACAGACCAAGTTTGGTTTCGCTAATATGCAAAAGGGTACACATGCCTCCAAACCCAGCAGAATATTCCGGACATGAACCTTACGCCAGTATGCATACGGGTACACGTACTTAGGTTCCAAGACTTCTCAAACCAACAGGTACGCATACGGGTATGCATACTATGGTTCCCGTACATGGATCACATATATGCAAGAGTGCATAACATGTTTATAATCCAATGTTGGTTAAGTGTTCTAAACTTTATTTCAATCATTGAAACATTCTTAGAGGATGACAATAGTCATTTTCACACACTATTAGCATCAAAGCAATTTTCAAGTTATTGAAATAATCATAACAAAACATTCCAACCAAATGATTGTATCACACAAACCATATAAGATGTTACTCGGCGATTTTCACACGATCATCTTTCGACTTTCATCAAGAATATAAGATGAACTTGGTTGAAGCGAAAGCTTACCAATGCATATTTCGAGAAATATGTAAGCGAGTTAAACTCAGCTCGAAATCTCAAATGTGCATAATCGAAAACTATAATAATACGACTTTTGTCTCAATATAGGAGATAGAGTAGAAATAGACTTTCCAA
Source organism: Papaver bracteatum (assembly GCA_023529315.1). Classification (NCBI taxonomy): domain Eukaryota; kingdom Viridiplantae; phylum Streptophyta; class Magnoliopsida; order Ranunculales; family Papaveraceae; genus Papaver; species Papaver bracteatum. The sequence continues at coordinate 828,417 of JAJJWX010000565.1, read as the reverse complement.
GTGATAGATGTGTTTTAGTCTCCACATATCTTTTGTTGATGAAGTTCCACAAGCTCTCCTTAGTAGTTCTTCATCTTCAAATGTTGAACGCCGTGAAGTCTAATGCTCAACTACACAACCTTTCCTAGTACGAGACATCATTATAAGTAGGTTAGAAATCAAGACTTATATTTTTGATCACTTACATTGACAAACAAGCTTGAGATAGCAATGCTTGCGAGTTCGACCGAGCAGTGCTTTAACATATATTGATTGATACTTGAACATTGGTCTTTGGTACCGTTCAAGTTGTTTCACATAATAATTAGGATCACGGATTTCTATCTGTTTGATTTGCTGATTACATTATGAAACAAAGATATAAAAATCTTTGAGATACTTTTTATAGATTGAGTCTGACTATCTATTTGATTCTCTTGAAAGTATATGGGAGTTTGTCTATCCATATTTCCGAACGAAATATTGGGTGTGGTTGTCGTACCCTCGCTTTTTCATAACGTCTCTTGAACCTCTCAAGGATCTACGCAGTTGCTTCCCTTAACTGACGTCATTCTTTATAACCTAAGATTTGATCCAGCATAAGTGAAGACTTATGATACCAATCTATAACTAATAGATACGCCTATTTGATTTACCTTTAGATCAATAAATCAAGGCTTGGAAATCTGTTTCAAAATAAAAATCCAGCAAACCTCACAAATAAGTAGACTAGAAATCAAACGAAAAAGTTAGTGGTGGTTATTCAGTGATGTCTGATATCCAACTACCAAACTTTAGTCCTAGTCCGAGACTTGACTTAAGTAGACTAGAAATCAAACTATAGTTTTGCACTACTAACATTGACAACATGCTTGAGATATCAAAACTTGCGAGTAGGGCCGAGCAGTGCTCTAACGAATACCAATTGAAGAAAAAAATGGTACGAAAAATACCACTAACTTTTTCGTTCGACAACCTGTATGGACAAAATCCAATACTTTTTCAAGTATATCTAATTAAAGATCCTTGAACAATATGTATATAAAGTTTTCTCTTATCTCTTCCACGATTAATATGCTTAGACAATAAAGTTTGTATATCTAATTGTGTTGAAAAGTTCTTAGACGATATCACAAATTTATATCCTAGATCAATCTAGTCGTATCCAAATCAAGATGTTCCGGTTTATACCAAGTATGAAACTTGTTATCAATATTTAAAAATACAAATTATATAAGATCAAGTCTCGTAAATTGATCACAATTAATAAGGACTTAAGATACCTAGACTGAATACGTATTACTTGTGCTATCCTATTACAAAGATAAAATAATATAATGCAGAAAATAAAAAACACAATACACCATAAGTTTTGTTAACGAGGAAAACTGCATTTGCAGAAAAACCTCGAGACCTTGTCCAACTTTGAACACCAAATTATATTAAGCCGCTACATACACTAGCCTACTATTATACTTGGGATTGAAATGTAATTGAAACCAATAAACCCTCCAATAAATTCATCTGCAGTCGTGCTGCTTACCTTGAACCTCATAATGCTCTATGCAATTGATTCCTTCGGCTGACCTCCTTTACATCCTAAGAATTGCTTCAACCTGAGTGAAGACTTTCGATACCAATCTTCCTCTAACAGATAAGCATATTTGGTTTCCCTTTAGATCATTTAGATCAAGGCTTGTAAATCTGTTTGCAACAGACAAAGCTAGCAAAGTTCACGAATACGGAACACTTACACTGAGTTAGCTGAGAAGCCTGGATTACTTATTACCTCTCAAGAACAATCTTAAACTGATCAACAAAGAAGAGTTTAGAATTATATCTTGAGGAATCACAAAGTCTGGGACGGAGAGAACTTTGTTATTTCTATTTATCTCCTTCTTGATTGGAGATTTACGAAAACATCGACAATTAATAAGAACAAGACCAGGATACACAAACTATCAAGGTAAATATAGTCGGACCTAGCTTCACAAATCCCTTACTGAAGTGTTTAAGTCGTAAACCTAATTATGTTTTCCATAGTTGGAATTCCCAGTTGTTTGAGTCTCTCTATTTAATGACTTTCAAGACTATGTGTTTCTTTTAATTCAAGCTAAGATAACTTGATATTCAAGCAAACACTTTCCTATTTTAGAATATACTCTTGTGATGGGTTCAGGTAAGTATGTGAGAAGTTCGCCTTGAAATTATATAGAAGAATATAAACTATGGTCCATGGTAATTGAACCGCGTACAATGGTAGTTCATGGAAAGTAAGCCATATGAACGTATAGGCATAATCGTGCTCATTTAACACTCAATACTTGAATCATGATTCACAAACACAAAATGATTTAGTGATCAAAGATGTCTTAAAAGTTTTTATGAGAGTTGTAGCTATGCCAAACATATTTGCGAAAATATTTTGTGAGCATATGCTTAATTCATACTGTCAGAAGTAATATCACATATATCCTCTCTTTCTTTTACAGTCTCTTACTTCCTCATGAGATCATCACTCACTGATACATGGGTTTGTTGAGCAATATGAGAATTAGTTGGATTTTTTTTGTTTCCAAAATGGACTGCAAGACTATGTAACTTTCAATCATAGAGTTGATGCAGGTTCAGTTACATGAATGGAATTATCTAAGGAAGTAGCACTCTTAGTAGGAGTTGAGCTTTCAATTGAGATTCATCTTGTTGATTGGCTTCATCGTGTACTGCAGGAATATCATTCTCATTTCTCATGTTGCTCTGATTTTTACTAGGAAAGTAAATTGTATTCATTGATAATATTTTCTTCTTCATCATCCTCAAACGGATCAACCCCTTGTAAATATAATACTGACAGTGTTAGCCAAGCTATGTTGGCTATATGACCGCAATATATACACCATGGTTGAAGATATAATGATGCCTACATGTTACAGAAGGTAAACACAATAAAGTTTTACAAATCTCACTCTTTCACCATCCTCTAAAGTTAGCTTCACTTGTACACAAATTGGAAAATTAATTGACATCGACTCTGACTTTAGCTTTCACAACTCTAGTGTCATTTTTGTTGTAAATTGTAATAATTTCTCCAATTTGAGAGGCAACCATGAGTGGCATGTCGTCTCTATCTAAATGTGATCTCACTCCAAACTCTATTGTGAATGCTTTAACTTTGGAAACGATGTGGTGCATATACATGTAAAATTTCCATGGCATACCATTAGATGACTCCCAACAAAATAAGGCATTCCCCTTAATATTCTTTTATAAGGTTCCATGTCTGGATTCTAAAGTTGTAAACATTTCTTCTGTTCATAGTAATAGTGACTGCTCAATTATCAATCTCTCATATTACTTTAACTGCAAAAAATGTAACTCTAAACACTTCCAAATATTTTACTATTAAATCATAGGGTTTTTTTTTTTTTTTTTTGCATGTGAACATGTTAGTAGTTCTTTGGGGAATTTTTTTTTTGTTTTTCCAACTCGGAAGATTGGTTTGACACGTACGATGAGGAAGCCATAGAAATAGGTAGGAAATATATTTTGGTTATGACTAATGCAAGGTTTTCATGTTCTAGTAAACTGGATGAAAAAGCTTCAATGAATATATGGTTGTAATGTTATTACAGGGTAATTGATTAGATAACTAACACAAGTACAGATGGGAGGTATTTATACAACTGACAGAGTCAAGTCAATAAGATTTGACTATTACAGTACTTTTCCTAATACACCCCCTCAATTTGTTACAAGCAGACACTGGAACAAAGTGAAAAACAAAAGTCACAAGAACACACTCAGCAAGAGCTAGAAATACACAACAGATGCTCAACAAGAGCCAATCTGAGTGAAAAGTAAAATACTCAACAAGAGCCAAACATCAAGAACTAATCTGCAATAGTTGAAGAAGAATCTGTAAGATCTGAAGAGGATTGAACAATTCTAAGAAGAAGTCTTGAAAAAGTAGGATAGCATAATCCTTTAGTCATCACATCAGCTAGTTGTTCTTCAGTTACAACATGGCTGACAATAAGAATTCCATCTTCTACCAGCTCTCTGACAGTATGGTAATCTATCTCCACATGTTTGGTCCTGGCATGGAAGACTGGGTTAGAAGACAAGCAAATTGCACTTTGATTGTCATACAACAACTGCAAAGGATAATCAACTGAAACATTTAACTCTGTAAGAACATAAGTAAGCCATTGTAACTCAGCTGTGGAAACATTTAAACACTTGTATTCATCCTCAGCTGAACTTCTAGAAACAGTTGGTTGTTTCTTTGAAGACCGAGAAACAACATAATTACCAAGAAATACCACATAACCAGAAGTTGATATTCTTGTATCTGGACAGCCAGCCCAATATGAGTCAGTATAAGCTACTAAAGAATGAACATTCCCTCTCTGTAAAGTTATACCAGTACCTAAAGTTCCCTTCAAGTATCTCAAAATTCTTTTAACAAGTAGAAGATGTTGATTTGTTGGAGCATGCATAATTGAGAGACATGGTTCACATCAAAACAAATTTCAGGCCTTGTATGAGTTAATTATTGAAGTCCTCCAACTATTGTTCTATAAAGAAGAGGATCAGAAAGTATCACACCATCATGAATAGAACATCTCTTATCTTTTGCAACTGGAGTATCACAAGGTTTTCAATCCATCATATTTTCTTTAACTAAAAGTTCTAAAGTGTATTTCTGCTGAGTAAGAAAAATAGCATCTGCAGTTCTTTTAGCTTCAATACCAAGAAAGAAATGCAAATCCCCTAAAACTTTCATGGCAAACTCTGTACTTAAAGCTTGAATTAGATGATTAATCAAAAATTCAGAACTACCTGTCAAAAGAATATCATCCACATATAGAAGTAAAACCATCATATCTATTTTAGTGATGCATATAAACATAGAATGGTCATTCTTTGACTTTATAAAACCATACTTGAGAAGAAAAGAACTAAATCTATGAAACCAATCCCTTGGTGCTTGTTTCAGGCCATACAAATATTTCTTCAGATGACACACATGATTTGGAAATTATGGATGAGTAAAACCTGGAGGTTGTTTCATATAAACATTCTCAGATAAATGTCCATGAAAAAAGGCATTTGACACATCAAGTTGCTTAACTGACCAATTGTAATTCACTGCCAAAGTTAACACAACCCTAACAGTTATTGACTTAACAACATGACTAAAAGTTTCCCCAAAATCCACTCCTTCTTGCTGATTATAGCCTTGTGCTACTAATCTAGACTTTAGCCTTTGAAATAAGATTTCATAAGGAGATTTCATGGATAAAACAAGAGTTGGTGTTCTATTGATCAAATAGGTAGCAGTAAGAAAGGCATCATACCAAAAGATTTTAGGAGCAGATGAATGAAAAAGAAGGGTATTACCCATTTTTGTAATATGCCTATGTTTTATTTCTGCTAAACCATTTTGCTCAGGTGTATTTGGACAAGAAAGTCTAAGATTGATGCCATGAGTATCAAGAAACTGCTTAAAAGAACCTTTAGCAAGTTCACAAGAATTATTAGTCTGAAACCAAATGATTTTAGTAGAATAGAGATTTTCAGTAAGAGATTTAAACTGAGTAAAACAATGTATAGCACCAGTTTTAAGTTTTATAGGATAAATCCAATGAAATCTACTGGCATCATCTATGAAGAGAATATAATATATGAAACCAGCGTGAGAGGAAATTGGAGAAGGACCCCAGACATCACAATGGATAAGAGCTAATGGTCTTGACTCATGAGACTCAGATAGATGAAATGGTAACTTTTTGCTTTTGACAATTTGACAAGGATGACATATTTGTTGATCAGAAGAAGAAGTGAGAGTAATAGCTTTAGCAGAACACAGATGAGAGATAATTTTCTTAGATGGATGTCCTAACCTATTGTGCCATAAAATGGGAGAAGCAACAATAGAGGAATAACAAGTAAAGGCATGCTGTGGAACAGACATACTAGAAATTGGATATTGTATGCGTGTCGTTACCACAACAAATTAATTAATACTTTACTACCTAATTAACAAGTAATATAGGGTAGTCAAGGTCGATCCCACGAGGAGCACGAGATTCTAGTTGTAAAATTGTCACACAAAGGGGGTATTGATTAAGAATTTGAGAAAGTAAATAAAATAAACAAAGCAATTAAAAGGAAATCAATAAGAGAGATTAGATCAAGGAATCCTTCTTCGCTGCAAAACAATGATTAAAGTTATGTTCTTTTCTACTTCTTATTAGTCACAAATTATCACCAACCGTAGGTATAGCAGCTAGATCAGTGCTAACCCCAAAATCCCTTATATCACCGGATACGGAAGTTCTCGACTACCGGATTCTATTCACCAAACCACCTAGTAGTAGATCACTCAAGATGTAATTTAGTTAAACGCATTAAGATTTATGAATTTATTAGGTTGATATTAGTAGTTAAACTATTAGATCAAGGTCCACTTGCTAACGTTGTTTTTACACACAATTGCTCCACGGAATCCCTCCGCAAGGTCTCGTGTTTGCTACTTATGTAAAGAGTCAAGAAACGATTACTTATCCCCTAACTTTCACTAGCTATAGATTAGACTAACAAATCAATCTAGTTGTACACCTAGATAATCTATCAATCAATCATGAATGTCTTTAAGATCACTCCTATTAGTAAAAACAAACGATAATCATGTGAAAACTTCAAAGTAGATTTAAAACAAACTCAAAACATGTTAAGAACTAGGAATTCATCCTCAATCAAATTAGTTACTCATATTAAAGAGTTCACACAAAGAGAAAAGTATTGTGTGTGTAAAAGTGTGCAAAAGTATTGTAAAAGATGTGTGTATCTAAGTGCATCTATGTGTATGGAAGTGTAGAAATTCTCATTATTAATGCTTGGAGGTTCGTGTTGCTCTGCTGAGAACAACACTCAGTCTTCATGCCGCACCGATAATGAGTACAAGAAATACAAGGCTGGTCATGCATTAATTACTAATGCTGTAAATTCACAGGGTATATGTGATTATTGCTACATGCTCCAACCTGGATGAATTTCGTGTATTTAATTCACAGAATACTGGGATTGTTGCCACATGCTCCATTCTAGGTGAATTAGTAAAGTGAAGAAGTATTCATCACTTATTAATGGATTTATCGTTTGCAAGATGTCAGCGCATAATTTTGGCTTTTACAATTTTAGCCTTAAATGAAAATCCACCATCAACAGTTTTATAATACATTTATGAGATTAAATTGTTTACTTCTTGTTAAATAATCATGCTAAAATGTCTTTTTCCATCTTATAAATCATATACAAAACAAATTAGTCTCGTAATAAGGTCATAATACTTATCAATTTATCATATATGTTAGCCAAATTTTAAGTGCCGAACTCACATTTATATAACGAATATGCACGTACATATGCCATTCCGAACTACTGTCCGAACAACGAACCGTTGACCGGATTTTTGACCGAATCCATATAATTCCCGCACGTATGCCGCCCCGAACTACTACCTGTACCCGGAATCCGTATAATTCCCAAAAAATGGTCAAACATAATAGGTCCCTGCACAATTATGTATATTATATAATTTTAATTAGTTAACAAATGGGCCATATCCTGAACTGCAGCATGGTTTGGCTCAGACATCATGCCATATCTCAATAGCCTGGTCCCTGAGTCCTGACCAATAACTAATTAATCAACTAATGTCAAACAAATCAGGTCAAACATAGGTCAAGCAAATCAGGTCCCTTAAAGCTTTAATCCAACATGTACCCTAGTCTACTTGGAATCTATCCTTACCCACTATGTCATAATGACGTGATAAACCTAGGTAAAATGGAATTTTGGTTAATTAAAATATCTTTAACAACTAGTTGAGAAAAAAGAAAAAAATATTATTTCCTTCTCTTACTTGCACGCGCGGGAGAAAGACTGGAAGAGGCGAAATAGAGAAACCCTAGGTAAGGAAATAGACAAAAAATTTCTTTCCTTATCTTATCAGATCAAATGCAAACTTGTTTAATTTCATGAATGGGGGATGTTTTTCTTAATTTTAAATTACTATCGTTAGGGTTTCAGGTATATACATTTCCTAAAACTAAAATTGTTTTCTACTATATTTTGTAAACCTAGGGTTATGTCAATTTTAAGAGTTTTTTATGATCTTGGCTATGATTATATATCTTATCTGTGATGGAAATTGTGGAAGCACATCGATATTGTTAGGGTTTCTTTTGTTTTGTTCAGGTCTTTCATTTTTTTATGATCATAAACCAATTTAGAGAGAGTTCATCTAGAGCATTCTCTGATAAATTCTAATAATAAAATTGTAATTTTGGGTTTGGGTTCACATGGATGATCACGTTTCCTTATGATTTCCTTATTGGTTTTTGTTAGACAATATTAATTTTGTGACGGAAATTATGGAATCTGGTTTAGGTTGAGTTAAATTTTGTTATTAATGTTTTTTTTTTTATGGATTTAGGAATTAGCATATGTTGATGTAAGGAGTAAAAGTTGTATTGTAGATTAAGTCGGCGTTGTTATAGAACCGGAAAGGAGAATCTGTTGTTGTATTCTATCGATTTTGTTTTTCTTCACTTTTCAATGGTGTTCTATCATGCTAAGCAACTGGTTTAACAGGGAAGAAGACGTATTTGAAACTCGGTGTTCGACCAGCAATGCACGTGCAATCCACTTGTATCCTATTAGATAGCCTACTCATTCCCTATCTCTACATACAACAAATGGCATCGTTTGACTCCGCAGAAGATTTGGCAATCACCAAAGCATGGGAAGCCGAAAGTCGAATCTAGATCGCTGCTCAACCGAGACCTATTGGGCGAAGATACATAACAAATTTAGCCAAGATTATGGGAACCCGAAAATAAGAAGTGTTCAAAAAATCAAGGATAGGCACAACATCATCCTAGATGCGGTAACTGGGTTTTTTAAAATCAAACACCGAATATCACACACAAGACACCATAGCTTTTCTCCTTTATAACTTGTACGTATCTTTATGGTTTATTCGGCACAATACTTTTTTCAACTTATATGTAACCAAATAAGTTTGTGTGTTGTTTTTGTAGCACGAAGCCGTGAAAGCGCGCTACTTAGAGGAAAATGGGGAAGCATTCACATTTGATGAAATCGTTTACTTCATAATATTCATATTTTCGGAGTACCACCAGCTGCGGAGTATCACCAGAACTCAATGGTGGGTGAATCGGACTTCATACTCTTATTTGGCATTGCAATCGTTTACTTCACTGCATTGTAGTTTGTGTAATCATCCTGTGGAATCCAGTAATCACCTATTCCTTGAATGTGGTTATGCTAGATCTATTTGGTTGGTTTTAAATATGAATATTACCTTTGGTGAAGGAATTACTAGACATGAGATTAAAAAATTGCTAATGGTTTCAATTTGGACAAAAAAAATTTAAGCATCAGTTTGGATTATTTGATGTTCAAAGATTTTTCAGAACATAACTCCAAATATGATAATGTCAATAAATGGCATTAATAAACTTGTGTCTCCTGGAACTAATCTTGTTTCTTCTACATTTTGATGCTTATTTAAGTCAGGTTCATTACAAGGTGGAATAGGGCTAATAGTGAGGAATTGTGCAGGTAGCTGATTTCGGGTGCAAGGACAATGCTTCAATGGAGGAATGAAGATAGGAGTTGAAGCTGAGGAGATGGAATGTAAGGCTATGCTGGCAGCTGTTACTCTGGCACCCTCTAAGAAATTTAATTGTGTTATCTATGAATCAGATTGTGAGACTTTAATGAAATCCATCAATGATCAAACCTATTATGTTAATTGGGTGAATCAATCTTTGGTTTTAGATATTAATTCTAATTGGACAGAACACGCAATTAAAGTAATGTATTTTAATTCACTTAATTCTAATTGGGGCCATAGCTTCTTCCAGTTCTTACGATTTTATTTTTCAACTGTACCAACGCGTACTCCACTTTCTACAAAGTTAATTTTTTACTTTAATACTGTTATAACAACTGCAGCAACACGTACTTCGCTTTAGCTATCATTTTGATTTATTTTCTGAATTCGGGTACGAACAAAAAAAAATTTAGGATGGAATGAATATTAGTCGCATTGCACTCCGGTATTTTAGAGCCATCAAAGCAGAAAGTTATACAGCAAGATAACAAGATTTGACTGAGAAAATTCTTAACATAGAACGTGCAACATGCAAATTGAAGGATCTTTACCTTCCTGTTTTACCAAATTATTTACGATATACACTTAAAATATTTTGCCAAATTATTTATTAGGAAAAATATTGCCAAATTTCCATTTACCCACAGTGTTCATCTCTCTTGTCTTAAATCATTTCATGTTTCTACTCTTAAATCTTTTAACCTCCCCCTAGAAAACGAAACAAGTGGTTTACTTTGATCATCTGATTCATCTCTGGATAAACCATATATTCCCCTGTCAGTTTTTCTTTGCGGAATAATCAGATCGACCATGTAAATAATTCTTTTCAGTACTGCTTTGTTAACTGAGATTGTAACTCTAATGGTCATAGTTGGGTAAATATTGTCTTCACATGCAACTGTATGTAGGTAGCTAACCTCTGATTATTTGTATGATTCATATATGATAACTGAACTCACATTGTGATTTGTGATTACTCTTTGTGTACGTATTACTCTTTGCAATGATATTTTGTAGTTTTATTCGGACCACAATAGCATTTTCACAAGATGTTCATAAGTTTTTTCTCCGTCCAGGTATCTGAGAATTCATAATGGATCCTAGAGTAATGGATAAATCTTGGATGTATACCAATAGAACCAAATCGCGTTATCAAGACGGAGTCGATGCATTTATAAAGTTTGGCACGCATACATACCAACAGGATATTGCGAATAGGAAACGGAAACCATACGACAAGGGAAAAGTTAAGTTTCTATGTCCATGTGTGAAATGTCTCAACCTCTATGCGCACAAGGCAAGTAAAGTTAAGTTTCATTTATATTCTTCAGGATTCATTCAAAATTATGAGGTATGGACTAAGCACGAAGAAGGAGATGAGTCATCACGGTGGAGACTTCTGGATGGTAATGGTAGCGATAATACGCACTCTGATGAACCAACACATGCTGCAGAGAATATAGAAATGGTTAGTGCTTTATTAGGAGACAACTTTTCAAAGGATTCTGAGAAGATGCAACGTATACTCGAAGATGCTGGAAAACCCCTATACGAAGGATGTGCCGATTTTACAAATATATCTGCAATGTGTGAACTGTTTAACCTGAAGAGCAAGCATGGAGCTTCTGATAAGTTATTTAATGAACTTCTATCGCTGTTAAAATACATGCTCCCTCCAGGAAATGAGATGATGAAAAGTACATATGAAGCTAAGAAGGTGATGAGAGATTTGGGTTCAGGTTACGAAAAGATACATGTATGCATCAATGACTGCATTCTCTATAGGAAGAATTACAAGGATCACATCAAGTATCCCACCTGTGGGGAATCAAGATGGAAATTTTACGACACCATGCATGAGGTTTATGAAAAAATTCCGGAAAACGTCTTGTGGTATTTTCCAATTATCCCAAGACTGAAACGGCTGTTTCAATTAAAGAGAATTGTCGAATATTTATTGTGGCACGACACCAGAAAGAAAAAAGAGGGTGTTTTATGGCATCCGGGCGGACTCACCAGCATGGGAAAATATATATAAAAGATATCCCGTAATTCGTGATGATCCTCGAAATATGCGGCTAGGCATTTTGGCTGACGGGGTTGACGTAAACAAAGGCATGCAAAAACAACACAGTGTGTGGCCAATTCTGACAGTGATTTACAACCTTCCGCCAGAGTTGTGTATGAAGGGAAATTTCACCATGTTATTATTAATTATCAATGGGGGGCCTTGTAAGGACATTGATGTTATGTTACAACCATTTGTCGAGGATCTCAGGGAATTATTTGAGGGAGTCCAATGTTTTGATGCGCTGAAACAGAAGATGTTTACTCTACCTGCGGTTGTTTTATGGACAATAAATAATTACCATGCTCTCGGTACACTGTGTGGCTGCCCCTACCAGGGAAGAGATGACTGTAAGGTGCGTGGGAGAAATACTTACTATGTCAGGCTAAAACATTGCAGAAAAGAGGTTTATACCGGGCATAGAAGATACCTACCATACGATCATCCATTCAGACATCAAAAGAGGTTCAACGGAAAAGATGAAACTGAAAAGGCTCAGGAACTTATGACCCCGTCACAAATATACAATGAGGTAAAGTCTATAAAGAATAAATGGGGAAAGGGACGGAATAACATTGTGGTGGAATTCGTTCAGGATAACCCTGGAGGATGTGGAAAGATGAAGAGAATCGAAAAGACCTTCGACCCAAAAAAAGGGAAGGGGAAGGAGAAGGAGACCGAAAGGCGCTACTGGAAAGATTTTAATATATGGTTCAGGATCCTCCCCTACTGGCGGCATCATGTTGTCCACCATTGCATAGATTTCATGCATGTTAAAAAGAATGTATGTGAGAGTATCGTTGGAACATTGTTGAACAATGAATTTAAGTCGAAAGACCACCTTGCTGCTCAAATGGACCTGAAGGAGATAGGTTTTAGAGACGAGTTGCAACCTCGAGAAAATGGCAAAGGGGGATATATACTAAAGGCAGCATGTCACTCATTAAGCCTGAAGGAAAAGGACAAGTTTTGTGCAACATTATCCGAGATAAAGGTTCCATAAGGGTATTGTTCAAACTTTTCAACCCCGGTGAATCGAAAGCTTATCGGAGAAAATCGCATGATTATCACACGCTAATGTAGCATTTTTTTCCCATTGTGATTAAATCAATTATGCCGCAGCCAACAAGATATGTTATTATCAGGTTTTGTTTCTTTTTCAGGGAAATATCTAGAAAAGAAATCAAGGTGGCAGAGCTAGAAAAATTACAGTCAGATCTCGTTGTGACGTTGTGCTTGCTCGAGAAATACTTTCCTCTATCCTTTTTCGACATCATGGTTCATTTAACTATGCATCTTACCAGGGAAATGAAATTTGTGGTCCTGTATTCTTTCGATAGATGTATCCGTTTGAAAGGTGCATGGAGGTCATTAAAGGGCATGTGCGAAACAGAAACAGACTTGGAGGAAGCATTGCTGAAGGGAACCTTGCGGAAGAGACAATTGAGGTTAACAATGAGCACCAACAAAGCATGAATGATACAGTCGGAATTCCACCAGACAAACTCAACACATCTGACACTGGCGAAGATTCTTATTCTTTCAGGGGAAAACCTATGTCAAATCCTAAGTTTCCTCGTGTTGATAAGGATCTGTTTGATAAAGAGCATTTCTATGTATTGCGAAATTCGCCTGAAGTTGCTCCTTACGTTGAGTAAGTATAACTAGATCTAACCAAATAACCTCATTTTTTATTTAGTTTTTGATTATGTGCCCGAATTTCTGTAAAGATAATAACATTAATCATTGCATTGTCCAGCCGACACCAGAATATTTTGAAGGATAAATATCTTGGTATGAATGATAGACAGCTAGATCAAAAACATTGTGAAGAGTTTGCAAAATGGTTACAAAAAGTGGTAAGAGTTTGCATAAAATATCACTCTTGCTACGTAACTTTTGCGTTGAGAGAGAGGCTAATCCTTATAATGTATTTCAGGTTGACAGTGAGTGGGCAGACTCTAGGGAAAACTTCAATCAGGACTTAAGGTGGCTATCAATCCCACCGAATGCACAAGTAAAGACATACGAAGCATATCACATCAATGGATACCTGTTTCGCACAAAATCTCATGATAGTTCTGTTAACCAGAATAGGAGGGGTTTACGTAGAGGCAACTGACATGCACATTCGAAAAGTGGGTATTACACTTAATATGGAGGATTATTATGGTGTTTTACAAGAGATATGGGTGCTGACATATCATTCGCTGAAAGTGCCACTTTTCAGGTGTAAATGGGTTACCAAAGCAGGGGTCTCAAAAGAAAAACTTGGCTACATTTTGGTTGAGCTTGATAAGTTGGGACTCCAGGATGATCCTTTCGTTGTAGCCTCCCAAGCTAAGCAGGTATTTTATGTGCCAGACCAGGAAAAAAAAAGTCTATTCTGTTAGGTGCACCTACCCAAATCTGGAAAAATGTTGGTGATGAAGTCGACGAGGAATTTAATACGCCAGTTATTTGTCGGAATGAGTATAAATTTCCAAAGGTAGATAAAATTGACCTGCAAAGGACATCCAGGGATAATTACTATTGGGACGACATTAAGGGTAGAACTGCAAGGAAAGCACCAACACCAACAGCAGTCCCTGCTTCTCAAACGACTGCATCTGAGTAATAATTTCCAAGGACTAAGCGACAGGTCAGGTGATAAAATGTAGTTGTTTGGATTTTTCTGTTAGCTAGAGAATGAATGTATGGATTATTGAAAAAAAAATGATTCTTAAATCATGGTGGGTTTTTGTATGCAGATGGGTTTTAGCAATGTTGGATGAGTTTGAATTGGCTATACTGATTGTTGAATTAATATTATATCATGCTAGGATTAGTAGTAATAGTACTAGGCTTGCACATAGATTTTTTTTTTTGAATTGGGCCTAAAATAGTCTTTGAATTAATCTTACTGCAACAACATTTTATAAACTGGAGTAATACCCACCATCTTAAACAACATTTTATATACCCTATTGATTCATTAATTCAGTCATTCCTACCCATCTCTACTTAACAATCATTGGAAATTTAGAATCATTCACCAAGAACATTGCTTGTTTGTATATTTACTGTATTAAATCCATTACTACTGAAATCAAAAGAGCAAGAAAAACTGACACTTTATGTTCAAACCCTTCAAACATACATACATCACAAGTTTAATACTACTGAAAATTCAAACAACTGGAAGAACATAACTGGTTTAATTACATCTAAAGAATGAAAAATCAAACAGAATATGACTTCTAAACTCCCGACAGGCTACCAGTGCCATTACAACTTTATTTTTACAATCAAAATTCAAAGATGCACATTACTAATCTACCTGACATAAAAAGTTTACCCAATCATAACCACTGCAACTCTCCCAGCTGCTATCCAAACAATGCACCTGCTGAAAACTGAACCCCAAAATCCCCCTAGCATCTTCTTCATCAACACCATCTATTAAACAAAAAACTACCACCAAATGTCTGAAATTGAAATCCCATTATCGATACACTTTTTCAGCAACTTAAAGTACCATCAATATCCCCAAAAGTTTTCACTAAGATGCACAAGATAAAAAGTAATCAAAATACCACATTATTATAGTTTTAAGGGATTTGACAGTATAAGGCAATCACCAAGAATCGCCATCACTTTTGCTGCTGTAGTTTAACTCATCCTCTTCATAGTAGGCACTAGTACCATTATCATCGTCTGAATATGTGTAGGGACCCTGGAGATCATCATCTTCGTTTTATTCTTCCTCATCTTCTGCTTCACTGCAAACCACCATCTCATCAGAAAACACATTCTCTCCATCGAGGTTTAACCCAGGAACCTCCTCTCCGTCAGAATCCACGTTTAGGGGTTCCGGCATGGTTCGAGCAAACTTACGAGGGTTGTTCTTCTTTTCAGCGAGATAGCACTTGTACATCACATCTTCAAACTCTTGCCTCTTCCTATTCTGTTTCTATGCTTCTTTTGCTCTCTCATCTCTCTTTATTAAATCATCACTGCGCTCCTCATCTTCTCCTCCTTCACAGTTCTTTTCTTTATCTTCACTATCACTTTCTGTCGCACTGCGAGTTTTCCCCCATGAACACTTCTACTCTTCTCGTTTTTGAAGCATCTGCCTGTGTCGATGTGCATCTTTGGCATCCAACTTTATCATCCACAACTGAAAATCCTCATCATTTTCAAACCTTAATCTTTCAAATTCTTCTCGCTCCTCTTGCTCTTTCTTCCTTATCTTCTCCTGATTCAGGAAAGGAATCAACCTTTCAATCTCAGAGGTTGATAAAGTCCTAATCGTCAACTTTGCACGTACCATTGCTTCAAAATTGGGTGGTGGATCGGTGTGATTTCCATTTGTTGAACTACTAGCATTCTCTGCCATTATCTGTTTTCTTAATCTCTATTTCTATGATTTCTTCTTTTGGTATAGTAATCTGTTTATCCCCCTGCCTTGTTTAATTAATGGTAGCAGCTTATCCATAAATGGTCTTTTATGGAGATTGGTCAAGTTTCTGTCGCTTGGCTATTAACGTCTTTTCAATTCCATGCGCAACCTCTTCATAGCCGTCATTACTCTGCTAAACGTACCCTATTTCCAAAGCCTAAATCTAGTCGCTTAATTCATTAGCTTTTACTCCAATTAAGAGGTGCATTAATTGTTATTTCAACCATTTGGTTTTATGCATTCATAGAAGGCAAGTCTATCAGATATGTTATTTATAGATATTCTGATGCAGGTTAACTTGGAAGAGCATCCTGGACTAGTTTTTGTTGTTGTCTTCTTGTTTGCTGTTGAATCCATTAAAACACTTGCACAAGCACCAAAATATATTAATGGATTCATGCAGCAAACAAGAAACAACAACAAAACTAAGTCCAAGCATTAGTTATAGTGTTTGGGATTAAAGGGGTGAAAGAGTAGTAAAGGAGGAGGAAATGGAAACATAGGTTTGGGGTAAAAGGGATGAATGAGTTGCAGAGTATGAGGAGGAAGAGGAAGAATTTCTTCTTTGTGAGTTGTGGAGCATCAAATGATTCATCTATAGATTGTAACTATCCTTTGGTCCCTATGGAATAACAGAAATAGGTTATTTTAACTAATCTTAAACAACTATAGATTTGCAGCTTGGTGGATTGATTCGTCTTGTTACCTACCTCCTTCGAGTAAAGACCATGCGTTCGAATTTGGGTAGAAGTTTTTTTATTTATTTTTTGAAAGTCAGTTAATAAATAGAACTGGTGTGTCTATAAAACGCACACTATGGACACGCATACTAGCGTGTCTAATAAAACCAAATTTTTAACCACACATATAAGCCGGTGTGTCTATAAAACGCATACTATTGACACGCATACTAGCGTGTCCAATAAACCGAACTTTTTAGCCACGAAACAAAACCGGCGTGGCTACTAAATGACCACTATGGACACGCATACTAGCGTGTCCAATAAACCGAACTTTTTAGCCATGCAATACAACCGACGTGGCTATTAAACGCACACTATGGACACGCATACTAGCGTGCCAAATAAACCGGACTTTTTAACCACGCCTCAAGTGGCGTGACTATTTAAACCAACTTTTTAACCACGCCTCAAGTGGCGTGACTATTTTTATGGACACACCACAACTGGTTCACGTGGCCATAGACTGGTATATAAACACGCCCAATCAAAAATTAAAAGTTAACGTGACTGGACGGTTGATATTTGGACACACTACTAGCCATGGCGTGGCTTAAAGCACTTATATTAACATGCCCATAGAACATGGAGTGTCTATAAGGTAGAAGTCTACCCTATAGACACGCCAAAACCAGAAAGGCGTGATAGAAAAATTTATATCTGACGTGGCTAAAGGCCATTTCTGTACTAGTGTACTAGTTTGCGTACCAATCCGGATTTACGAGTTCACAGACTTTTAAAGGTGTGCATACTAATATGCATACCAAAAATCTATTTTTTGACATATAGCTACTCCGTTACGTGTACTGAGTACATGTATTACGGCTTCAGACTTATAACAATTTTCCCAGTTTATAAGACTGATATGTACACTGTCTTGTATCCGAATTTATAGTAGTTCTGTATTTCTCTTTAAATCGATTCGAAACATTCCCGAATAACATCAATGACACATATCACTGTTCCAGGCTATTTTCGAATGATAATTCCTTAATCATGATTTTGATTGCGAGCAATAAATTGTTCTTAACCGAAATTCATCAAGTATGAAAAAAATGTTCATTAAGATTACTCATATTTCGAGGACTAATTACAAGATGAATCTTAACTTGAAATTCTTGATATGCTTACGATACTCTAATTAGTTATGCGACATCATCTCATAGATAAAAGGGTGAATATAACTTGAGAAATAGGTGGTTCAGTCTTCACTTACCTTTTGTTGAAGAAGTTCTCCAAAAGCTTCGATTGATCTTCGCCTTCAAACGGTAGAACACAATGATGACTGCCGCGATGTCTTTTTCTCAACTACATCTTCTATCTTAATCCGAGACTTAACTAATTATATACTAGAAATCAAGATATATTTTTGACAACAAGCTTGAGATAGCAACACTTTTGCGCTCGACCGACTAATGCTCTAACAATATCGAAATTATTGATGAACAAGGTCTATCCCAGCGATACGCCACTAGATGGTTCGTTCGATCTTATAAATCTTAAGTTTGTAATAATCTGCTTATTTATCCTAGATAATCAAGTACGCAAAAAGTCACACAAAGACCATAACAAAAAATAAAAGTCTTCAAATCTTCAAAGCCTTCATTCTTCAATCAAAGCTTCAAAGTAACCACTGCAAACAACTTGATTCCTCTATCGATCAATCACATAGAGCGAAGTCTGTTAATATTGAATGGATCAACAGTTCCATTGCATACATTTTATAATCACTTAGTTCTATGATAGTCAAATGTCCAAATAACTCGAGTGGCATTATATATATCACCATCATAGAATGAACATGGAATAAACAAAAAAATATATTGAAGATAACAATATTGTTAGTTCTTAAATACAAACTATAAACAAAAAAAACTAAAGAAGTGTGGTTCTTAGTTTCCATCCGACGGTACTAATAAAACTTCTCGATCCCAAATAACATTTTAAACAAAGTTAATATGAGTATCACCCAAATTGAATCAAATTACTTCGTTCCGGTCAATTTAACTTTCTACACTCCGAAGGTTCGTTCTGGGATAAGTTTGTAAGACCAAGGCCCCGTCAGATGGTCAAGATATTATTTTTTTCAAACAAGGCATATTATAGGAAAAAAAAAAGGACCTACTTCTCTCTAATGCAAAGTAATTTTTAAAAAAATTCCTGCAGATTATCTGCAATATGATGGTAGACATAATGAAGCATTTATGGAGAAGATTGTATCTCGGTACCGAGTTGTTTATGTTCCAAAATGGTTAATAAGTGCTAATATTTTTATTGATCATGATGCTATACAACAAATGAAGAAGAAATTATGCCAAACTGGCTAGATGGTGCTAAGGCCTGACATGTCCAAAGCTTTTGACAAACTAGTTTCTTACAATCTTCCTTTATTGTTGATGAATATTGATTAAAAATTTGGAAATATAAAATTAATTGTAAATTGCTTTAAAAAAATACTTAGACAAACTGGAAAGAAAATTTCTTATTTAGGCCCTCAAATATTTTGGTTTTGCAGTTGAATGGTGTGGCATGATATACCAGTGTATTAGCACTTCTACTCTTCCAGTGTTGCTAAATGGTTCTCCTTATGAATATTTTCATCGAACAAGGGTGTTAGACAAGGTGATCACCTATCACCACATCTTTTTATTCTAGCTATCGAATTTCTCCCTAAAAAACTTTCTGAGGATAAATATAACAAGGAGAGGTATTAAAGTGGATGCTCAAGCTTGATCTTTACTCAAGCTAGTCTCGAATAATCTCCTCCAAAGGAATTTAGTTCACAATCTAAACAAGTTACTAACTTTGTCAAGTCTTCAGTATATTTCAGTAAAAAAAAATAAACCTAGTGGAAAAAAGCCGTTTTAAGATAGTTGAGAAGTGTCTTATTAGCGGGTTATAACACTTATAAACTGCCGCTGAAAGTGCCATAGATTTAGTGTCTTTATCGGGAACGACACTTTCAAGTTGACTCAGAATAAACTTGATTTACGATACTTTCGGATTGTCGCCAAATAAGTCACAAGGACTGCATCGTAGATTTAATTTCACTAATATAAAAAAAAAATCAGCTGAATTCCCAATAAGATGTAGCTGACTGTAGTGTTTCTGACTGGGATGAAATTTGAAATAAACTCAAATTACCCTAAAATAAAACTTTCATTGATAAATTCAAATGGCCAGTTAAATAAAAATCATTGTATTGGTAACACAATCCATAACTAAATTCAGTTTACACATGGGTTCAAAATCACAATCAAATCTGAATTCATACAAGTTTATGTTCTAAGGTTCATAAAGACAACCAGCAAAAGGAGATACTTCTGGATGATGAACTCATACAGGTCCACTGTCTTGAATAATTTTTAGCGCTACTCATCTTGGATTTCGCTTACAGTTCTCTGCAAAAAAAAAAAGGTGAACAAAATGAATACCGGGCACAAGTCTGTATCTAAATTCTAAGGTTTATAAAGACAACTGCAAACCAGCAAAATGAGATTGTCGGATGATGAGCTGAGCCAACACTTTCAGAACGGCACACCTACAACAAACAAAAGTTTCAGTATCACTTAAGTATAAAACAAGTGTGAAAAAAATCATTGAAAAGTGAATATACTATATGGATGGACCTCTATGGATGTACAACAAATCAGACAAGCACTATCATCAAGAATCAAAGATGATATTGTAGAAAGACATGGATAACCAGGACTTATATCCTTCACACAGTTCCAGTTTTAAATATTTCATTCATTTTTTATATTAACCACTAGTTCAATCTCAAAAAGTAAAGTTACGGCATTAAACAGAAAATCGACTCGGAACTGTGAAACAATTTTAAGTTCCCAACAAAAGTAAACAAGATATGGGGATAAACAAGTACTTGTACGTCCCTATGCCTTTTCAACTCTAATAACTCCCGAAGCTACACATTAAAAAAAAATCTAGCAATTTAGTCTGTAAGACACCACTCCCATGCCTCGAACAAGCGAAAAAGAAGTAAACCTTTACCTTGTTCTGATTCTTCCACTATCGTCTATGTAAAACTCACCATGTTCACTACAACTCGCAAAAGTGCCTGCAGAAGTAAATGAAGAAATGGTTACAGTAAACAAGGATATGCATCAGCAAACAAGGAGGAGGTCATTCAACTTGTGATGTTTCTCCAACTTGCTCAATTTAGTGATGTAAGGAAATTCAGGATAACAATATGCACATTCTTTTATACTAGTAGAATGTCACAACTCAAGGCTCAAACTTATGGATGTTACACATACCTGAACAAGATCATGCAACGCCAGCTTGGCCTCATCATCCACATAGATTTCATTTGGCTAAAACAGAAAACAAGGTATGTAAACCATATTAGAAGATATTTCTTTGGTGGATAACTTCCGATATCAATATATGAATATTTAGAAAGCACCCCATGAGTACAGTCAAAAAAAAAAAATTGAGTGTTAACAAAAAAGTGAGTACCATCAAAAAACAAACAAACAATTATTGAATATTAACAAAAAAAGTGAAGAACCATTACATCTTGCATAAACCGTACATTCTCTTCCATCACTGGCTCGAAAGAGCAACTGTTTTGGCTTCTTGAAGGGTCATATCCTATAACAAACCAATAATGGTCAGGACATCTCTATTGAACTAGAGGTGAACAATAGAAATTTAATAGAGGAATTACACATTCAATGCTCTTTATTTGGCTTCATAAATGTTATGCATTTTAAGGAAAAAATGGAACACAAGAACCAACAACCAACAAGAATACTAACACAAACTACCACAGACAATCAGTAAGGAAAGTTGTGCAAAAATGAAAAGCTTCTTACAAGTCTTAAGAGCAGTAAATACATATTGCACACACGAGATAAGAAAACATATCTGGATACAAACTTTTTTTTATCCATAATCACTCTTTGACACCTTTATTTAACACAAAACCACTAGGATTCGAACACAAAATACTAGAAAATCTGAACACTATATTAAAACTCATTGTCGCTCCAGCAAAGCTAAAGAAAGGAAATTCTCACAATTTCTTTGTACGAAATACTATGAAAATGAATCAATATCAGTTACATACTACTTCCAAGGCACATCAAGTGCAACATCAAAACAAATATTTGTAAACTCAAATCCAAATACTGACAATCTTCAGCACTTAACGAAAACAAAATCCAAATTTTTTTACAGTGTAAACTTTGACACATATTTCAGCTTTAAATCTTAGTCTCGGTTTTAGATTAAGCTTCCAATACAGTCAAGAGGGTCCAGAACCTCTTATTATACCCAATGGACCAGCTTAGTCCATAAGTTAAACAAAAAGAAAATTCAAATACTTAAAGAGCATAATGGGAGAAACAAATAGGCTAGTGTAAATCTGCTTTTACAGTGCCGAAACACAAATTCAAAACCACACCAGCATAATTAAACCAAAGTGTATAACAAAGTGGACAAAAATGATAGCATAGTGGAGGATCTGTATAATTCTTAATTAACTAGTAAGTCCAACACAACTAACTTTAATTTAGTAGTTCAAACATCAACCAAGCATTTAAAAACAGATTGCATTACAAATTATTTCATTACAAGAATGGTATTTACTCTCATGAATGAGCTAGTCTTTGAATATAGCCCCGGGAGAAAATACAAATTGCAATTAGAAAACAGAATAACATAGAAATATTTACATTTCAATTTCAATGTAAGAGTCAAAGAAATAAAATCTTACTATAGGATGACTTCATTCTCTTCTCCTGGAGCTTGTCTATTACTGAAACCATCAATACACGGGATTAGAACCAGCAATGAGATAAATCAATTGCATATTGAAAGTCCGTACAAGATCTGGATCAATTACCCGTCGCCGCCACTGCAGCCCTTTCCGAATGGGTATCTTCTCTATACTGCTCAGTTTCATGCATCTCTCTTACCATTCCCTGCAAAGTACAACAGAAATTACAAGTAAGTGGAAAGCAAATTAAAATAGTACCAAGTGAATCGAAAACAAATATGCATTATACAGATCTTGTTACACTACCAATTGGACTTTGTTGTACCATCACATGCCTAGGCCGCACAATACCATCTCTTTCAGTACTATGTAAAGATTCAACTCCCTGCCTTGCTTCCTTCCCTCTCATCCTTACTGCCCTGTCTTTAAAGTCACTAACCACAGATGCCTCCCAATCTTCTTTCAGATTTATTTTGCTCTTGGTTTTTCTTTCAGCAACAGTATCACCTTAGCTAGAATTGACCTACACATGATCAATCAAATAGAAATCATGACTCACAACTTCACAACATTCTAGCCCAGAACTTCAGAAAATTTTAGTCATTAAGAATTTCAGAACTTCAAAAAATACATTTAGATACAAGTCATGATAAAAATTAAACACATAACGATACAAAATAAATGCAAACCAATCCTCAGATTAATCGAAAATCCCCTCCAAAAAAAAAATCATGAGCAAACCTAATACACATCTGAAATAAACAATATTGACGAAGAAATATAAGATCATACTGGTAATTAATACCATAGGTCTAAAATCAAAAACACCGTGATTTGATTGATACATATAAATAAAAATGGAAGAGAAGTAACGGCATGAAATTATACCTCAGAGAATGAATCGAAACTGAAAAGAAGCCGAAGAAGGATTCTCTTTTCTCCTCCGGTTTGACTCTAATTTCTCAGATCTTAGTTATTGATAAAATAAAATGGATTTTAATTCTAGGGTTTAGGGGTTTTGTTGATTCTGAGTAGAAAAACTAAACAGTAATAAACTTCAGTAACATTCGAGTTTATGATCTAGCAATCTGATTGTGATGATAAAAAGCGAGGTTAGGTTTTCGATCGGTAATTGTTAAGAAAAGGGGTTCTTGGGTCTGTGAAGGAGAAAAAAAAAGTGTAGGAAAGGAACGAAAGGGAGAGAGAAAAACATAAAGGAATGAGAGATAAAGTAGATACTGTAGTAGATAAAGTTGATAGGGACGAGAGCTGGAAAGTAAACTCCCACCATGGAATCAACTAAATAGAATTGCAGTTGTCTAAGTCAACAAAAGTCCTATCACAATGACTTCTTGACTTTAATCAACAACGTCAGATAATGTTGTTGTGGAAGTCAACCAAAGTCGTACGAAACGACATCTTCACTTAGTCAACGACACTTCTCGAATGCAGTAAGATCGCGATATGTAGTTTGTGTCGTTTCATTATTATGTCTCAGATAGGCCATTCTCCACTAGATAATGTTAACACAACATATGGAAAGTGTACAATGTGACCCAACATTGTGCACGGCAATTCTCTAATCAAGAGTTTGTTATTTTTGGTACTCTTTATATATTAGGAAATTGTGTTTTAGTTAGGAAAGTCAATTGCTTGAACTTCAAGACAATTATGTGTATATATGTATCGAATCTCTTTGTATAAAAACCAAGTTGAAATCAATAAAACTATTCTGTTTAAACTTCGTCTTCTTGTCTCTCTTCTCTTCGGTCAAACCTAAGTAGTTAACCCTTGAAACTTAGGAGTTCTAGCTTGGTATCAGAGCTGTCCAGTCCAGCGAGGAGACAGTGACGAAACTCATTATCAGTAATGGTGGTGTCCGGCCAACATTAAATATTGTCCCCTCCGACAGCACCGGTTCCCATATGTAGCCGCCAATACCTAATACTGCCAGAAATCACACCCATGTGCATCTAACAGAAGTACACCCCAACTCTGATGGAACCTACTCTCATGTACAGCCGACAGTAACTGCACATGCTGACGTTGGTCAGTCTTCTCATTTACAGCGGCTAGAATCTGCACAGCCGACAGCACCTGCACCTCCACAGCCACCTTCTGCAATGCATGGTCCCGAACCCACTACAACATCTACTTCATCCAAAATCACACACCTACCAGAGTTTGTCACGCATCCAATGGTGACAAGGGCTAAGGATGGCATTTTTAAGCCTAATTCAAAATACGCACTAGTATGTGATTCACTTCTTGAGCCTACTTGCATTTCACAGGCTCATAAAGATCCAGACCGGCGTACATCTTCCAATGACGAGATCAATGCATTGATTCAAAATGGTACATGGTCACTAGTACCGTATGATCCTTCTATGAATATTATTGGGTGTAAATGGGTATTTCGTATCAAACGAAATACCGATGGTTCAATTGCACGTCGTAAATATCGCTTGGTTGCAAAAGGCTACAATCAACAAGAGGGTATTGATTACTCTGAAACGTTTAGTCCGGTTGTTAAACCTTGTACTATACGTATTATTCTTACATTGGCTTTATCTTCCAACTGGCCTATTCATCAACTTGATGTGCATAATTCTTTCTTACATGGTGAACTTCAAGAAGATGTGTATATGAAGCAGCCACCGGGCTATGTGGATTATCGTTTTCCTACACATGTTTACAAATTACACCGTTCTCTCTATGGCCTTAAAAAAGCTCCGCGTGCGTGGTACCACAGACTTAGTACCTTTTTGATACAAATTGGCTTTGTTACTTCAAAATCTGACTCGTCTTTGTTCATCTACAATGGTGCTTACGGTACTATTTATTTGTTGGTGTACGTAGATGATATTATAGTTACTGGCTCCAGTACTACAGGTATCTCTTCTATTCTTACCCGTTTACAACAAGAATTTGCAATTAAAGATCTTGGTTCCTTGTCTTATTTTCTTGGCATTGAGGCGATTCGTACTTCTTCTGGATTATTTCTTTCTCAACAACGTTATGCTCATGATCTTCTTATTCGAGCAAAAATGGATGGTGTCAAACCAATTCATACTCCACTTAGTACTTCTAGAGATATTTCTTCTGATTGTAGCACTTTATTGATGGATGCTACTGAATACCGCAGAATTGTTGATGATTTGCAATATTTAATATTTACTCATCCAGATCTTGCATATGCTGTCAATAAATTTTGTCAGTTTATCATGCCCCTACCGAGTTTCACAGGAGTTTAGTTAAGCGCATACTTCGTTATCTCAAGAATACTGCTACTTTTGGTATACTACTTCGGCCATCGCCTTCTCTATGGCTATCCTTTAGTGCATGCACTGACTTTGATTGGGCTGGTTCTCTTGATGATCGTCGTTCTACTAGTGGGTATTATGTCTAATTAGGTGGAAATATTATCTCTTGGAGTGCTCGCAAACAGAAAACAGTATCTCGTTCTAGTACTAAAGAAGAATATCGGGGACTTGCCATTGCAACTGCGGAAATTATGTGGATTCAGTCCCTCATTTCGGAACTTCGCATATCTACTCATTCTCCTCGTATTTTATGGTGTGACAATCTTGGTGCAACTTATCTCACTATTAATCCTATATTTCATGCACGGACAAAGCACATTGAAATTGATTATCACTTTGTTCGTGATCAAGTTGCTTCTAAACTTCTTGATGTTCGTTTTATATCATCTAAAGATCAGATTGCGGACATATTCACAAAACCTCTTTCTAGAGATAGGTTTTCTTTTTTACGGTTCTAGCTTACGGTTCAGGATAACCCGTTACGCTTGCGGGAGGGTGTTAACACAATATCTGGAAAGTGTACAATGTGACCCGACATTGTACACGTCAATTCTCTATTCAAGACTTTGTTATTTTTGGTACTCTTTATATATTAGGAAATTGTGTTTTAGTTAGGAAAGCCAATTGCTTGAACTTCAAGACAATTATGTGTATATATGTATCGAGTCTCTTTGTATCAAAACCAAGTTGAAATCAATAAAACTATTCTGTTTAAACTTCGCCTTCTTGTCTCTCTTCTCTTTATTCAAAACCTAAGTAGTTAACCCTTGAAACTTAGGAGTTCTAGCTTGGTATCAGAGCTATCCAGTCCGGCGAGGAGACAGTGACGAAACTCCTTATCAGTAACGGTGGTGTTCGTATGACATAAAATATTTTCCCCTCCGACAGTACCTTCTCCCATCTGCAGCCGCCAACACCTAATACTGCCAGAAATCACACCCCTGTGCAGCTGACAGAAGTACACCCCAACTCTGATGGAACCTGCTCTCATGTACAGCCGACAGTAACTGCACATACTGACGTTGGTCAGTCTTCTCATTTACATCTTCCAGAAATTGAACAGCCGACAACACCTGCACCTCCACAGCCGCCTTCTGCAATGCATGGTCCCGCACCCACTACAACATCTACTTCATCCAAAATCACACACCTACCAGAGTCTGCCACGCATCCAATGGTGACAAGGGCTAAGGATGGCATTTTTAAGCCTAATTCAAAATATGCACTGGTATGTGATTCACTTCTTGAGACTACTTGCATTTCACATGCTCATAAAGATCCAGACTGGCGTACATCTTCCAATGACGAGATCAATGTATTGATTCGAAATGGTACATGGTCACTAGTACCATATGATCCTTCTATGAATATTATTGGGTGTAAATGGGTATTTCGTATCAAACGAAATCCTGATGGTTCAATTGCACGTCGTAAATCTCGCTTGGTTGCAAAAGGCTACAATCAAAAAGAGGGGATTGATTACTCAGAAATGTTTAGTCCGGTTGTTAAACCTTGTACTATACGTATTATTCTTACATTGGCTTTATCTTCCAACTGGCATATTCATCAACTTGATGTGCAGAATGCTTTCTTACGTGGTGAACTTCAAGAAGATGTGTATATGAAGCAGACACCGGGCTATGTGGTTTATCGTTTTCCTACACATGTTTACAAATTACACCGCTCTCTCTATGGCCTCAAATAAGGTCCGCGTGCGTGGTACCACAAAATTAGTACCTTTTTGATACAAATTGGCTTTGTCACTTCAAAATCTGACTCATCTTTGTTCATCTACAATGGTGCTTACGGTACTATTTATTTGTTGGTGTACGTAGATAATATTATAGTCACTGGATCCAGTACTACAAGTATCTCTTCTATTCTTACCCGTTTATAACAAGAATTTGCAATTAAAGATCTTGGTTCCTTGTATTATTTTCTTGGCATTGAGGTGATTCGTACTTCTTCTGGATTATTTCTTTCTCAACAACGTTATGCTCATGATCTTCTTATTCGAGCAAAAATGGATGGTGTCAAACCAATTCATACTCCACTTAGTACTTCTGGAGATATTTCTTCTGATCGTAGCACTTTATTGACGGATGCTACTGAATACCGCAGTATTGTTGGTGCTTTGCAATATTTAACATTCACTAGTACAGATCTTGCATATGCTGTCAATAAAGTTTGTCAGTTTATGCATGCCCCTACCGATTTTCACTGGAGTTTAGTTAATCGCATACTTCGTTATCTCAAGAATACTGATACTTTTGGTATACTACTTCGGCCATCACCTTCTCTACAGATATCCTTTAGTGCATACACTGACTCTGATTGGGCTAGTTCTCTTGATGATCGTCGTTCCACTAGTGGGTATTGTGTCTATTTAGGTGGAAATATTATCTCTTGGAGTGCTCGCAAATAGAAAATAGTATCTCGTTCTAGTACTATAGCAGAATATCGGGGACTTGCCATTGCAACTGCGGAAATTATGTGGATTCAGTCCCTCATTTCGGAACTTCGCATATCTACTCATTCTCCTCTTATTTTATGGTGTGACAATCTTGGTGAAAATGATCTCACTGTTAATCCTATATTTCATGCACGGACAAAGCACATTGAAATTGATTATCGCTTTGTTCGTGATCAAGTTGCTTCTAAACTTCTTGATGTTCGTTTTATATCATCTAAAGATCAGATTGCGGACATATTCACAAAACCTCTTTCTAGAGATAGGTTTTCTTTTTTACGGTTCAGGATAACCCGTTACGCTTGCGAGAGGGTGTTAACACAACATCTGGAAAGTGTACAATGTGACCCAACATTGTACATGGCAATTCTCTATTCAAGAGTTTGTTATTTTTGGTACTCTTTATATATTAGGAAATTATGTTGGAGTTAGGAAAGCCAATTGCTTGAACTTCAAGACAATTATGTGTATATATGTATCGAGTTTCTTTGTATCAAAACCAAGTTGAAATCAATAAAACTATTATGTTTAAACTTCGTCTTCTTGTCTCTCTTCTCTTCCGTCAAAACCTAAGTAGTTAACCCTTGAAACTTAGGAGTTCTAGCTTGGTATCAGAGCTATCCAGTCCAGCGAGGAGACAGTGACGAAACTCCTTATCAGTAACGGTGGTGTCCAGCCGACATAAAATATTGTCCCCTCCGACAGCACTTGCTCATATCTGCATCCGCCAATACCTAATACTGCCAGAAATCACACCCCTGTGCTGCTGACAGAAGTACACCCCAACTTTGATGGAACCTGCTCTCATGAACATCCGATAGTAACTGCACATGCTGACGTTGGTCAGTGTTCTAATATACTGCGGCCAGAATCTGCACAGCTTCCAGAAATTGAACAGCCGACATCAACTTCACCTCCACAGCTGCCTTCTACAATGCATGGTCCCGTACCCACTACAACATCTACTTCATCCAAAATCACACACCTACCAGAGACTTCCACGCATCCAATGGTGACAAGGGCTAAGGATGGCATTTTTAAGCCTAATTCAAAACAAGCACTGGTATGTGATTCACTTCTTGAGCCTACTTGCATTTCACAGGCTCATAAAGATCCAGACTGGCATACATCTTCCAATGACGAGATCAATGCAGTGATTCTAAATGGTACATGGTCACTAGTACCGTATGATCCTTCTATGAATATTATTGGGTGTAAATGGGTATTTCATATCAAACGAAATCCTGATGGTTCAATTGCACATAATAAATATCGCTTGGTTGCAAAAGGCTACAATCAACAAGAGGGGATTGATTACTCTGAAACATTTAGTCCGGTTGTTAAACCTTGTATTATACATATTATTCTTACATTGGCTTTATCTTCCAATTAGCCTATTCATCAACTTGATGTGCAGAATGCTTTCTTACATGGTGAACTTCAAGAAGAGGTGTATATGAAACAACCACCGGGCTATGTGGATTCTCGTTTTCCTACACATGTTTGCAAATTACACCTTTCTCTCTATGGCCTCAAACAAGGTCCGCGTGCGTGGTACCACAGACTTAGTACCTTTTTGATATAAATTGGATTTGTCACTTCAAAATGTGACTCGTCTTTGTTCATCTACAATAGTGCTTACGATACTATTTATTTGTTGGTGTACGTAGATGATATTATAGTTACTGGATCCAGTACTGCAGGTATCTCTTCTATTCTTACCTGTTTACAACAAGAATTTGCAATTAAAGATCTTGGTTCCTTGTCTTATTTTCTTGGCATTAGGGCGATTCGTACTTCTTCTGGATTATTTATTTCTCAACAACGTTATGCTCATGATCTTCTTATTCGAGCAAAAATGGATGGTGTCAAAACAATTCATACTCCACTTAGTACTTATGGAGATATTTCATCTGATCGTAGCACTTTATTGACAGATGCTACTGAATACTGCAGTATTGTTGGTGCTTTGCAATATTTAACATTCACTCGTCCAGATCTTGCATATGCTGTCAATAAAGTTTGTCTGTTTATGCATGACCCTACCGAGTTTCACTAGAGTTTAGTTAAGCGCATACTTCGTTATCTCAAGAATACTGATACTTTTGGTATACTACTTCGGCCATCGCCTTCTCTATAACTATCCTTTAGTGCATACACTGACTCTAATTGGGATGGTTCTCTTGATGATCGCCGTTATACTAGTGGGTATTGTGTCTATTTAGGTGGCAATATTATCTCTTGGAGTGCTCGCAGACAGAAAACAGTATCTTGTTCTAGTACTAAAGCAGAATATCGGGGACTTGCCATTGAAACTGCGGAAATTATGTGGATTCAGTCCCTCATTTTGGAACTTCGCATATCTACTCATTCTCCTCCTATTTTATGGTGTGACAATCTTGGTGCAACTTATCCCTCTATTAATCCTATATTTCATGCACGGACAAAGCACATTGAAATTGATTATCACTTTGTTCGTGATCAAGTTGCTTCTAAACTTCTTGATATTCGTTTTATATCATCTAAAGATCAGATTGCGGACATATTCACAAAACCACTTTCTAGAGATAGGTTTTCTCTTTTACAGTTCAAGCTTACGGTTCAAGATAACCCGTTACGCTTGCGGGAGGGTGTTAACACAACATATGGAAAGTGTACAATGTGACCCAACATTTTACACGGAAATTCTCTCTTCAAGAGTTTTTTATTTTCGGTACTCTTAATATATTAGGAAATTGTGTTTTAGTTAGGAAAGTCAATTGCTTGAACTTCAATACAATTATGTGCATATATGTATCGAGTCTCTTTGTATCAAAACCAAGTTGAAATCAATAAAACTATTCTGTTTAAGCTTTGTCTTCTTGTCTCTCTTCTCTTCATTCAAAACCAAAGTAGTTAACCCTTGAAACTTAGGAGTTCTAGCTTGGTATCAGAGCTATCCAGCCCAGCGAGAAGACAGTGACGAAACTCCTTATCAGTAACGGTGGTGTTCAGCCGACATAAAATATTGTCCCCTCCGACAGCACCTGCTCCCATCTGCATCCGCCAACACCTAATACTACCAGAAATCACACCCATGTGCAGATGACAGAAGTACAATCCAACTCCGATGGAACCTGCTCTCATGTACAACCGATAGTAACAGCACATGCTGACATTGGTCAGTCTTCTCATTTACAGCCGCCAGAATATGCACAGTTTCCAGAAATTAAACAGCCGACAGTACCTGCACCTCCATATCCGCCTTCTGCAATGCATGGTCCTGCACCCATTACAACATCTACTTCATCCAAAATCACAAACCTACCAGAGTTTACCACGCATCCAATGGTGACAAGGGCTAAGGATGGTATTTTTAAGCCTAATTCAAAATACGCACTGGTATGTGATTCACTTCTTGAGCCTAATTGCATTTCACAGGCTCATAAAGATCCAGACGGGCGTACATCTTTCGATGATGATATCAATGCATTGATTCGAAATGGTACATGGTCACTAGTACCGTATGAACCTTCTATGAATATTATTGGGTGTAAATGGGTATTTTGTATCAAACGAAATCCTGATGAGTCAATTGCACGTCGTAAATCTCGCTTGGTTGCAAAAGGATACAATCAACAAGAGGGGATTGATTACTCTGAAACGTTTAGTCCGGTTGTTAAACCTTGTACTATACGTATTATTCTTACATTGGCTTTATCTTCCAATTGGCCTATTCATCAACTTGATGTGCAGAATGCTTTCTTACATGGTGAACTTCAAGAAGAGATGTAAATAAAGCAGCCACCGGGCTATGTGGATTCTCGTTTTCCTACACATGTTTGCAAATTACACCGTTCTCTCTGTGGCCTCAAACAAGCTTCGCGTGCGTGGTACCACAGACTTAGTACCTTTTTGATACTAATTGGCTTTGTCACTTCAAAATGTGACTCGTCTTTGTTCATCTACAATGGTGCTTGCGGTATGTAGTTGCAGAATAACCTACAACTACCCCCTCAGTAGAATTGCTAAAATTTAAGAAGTTCTAGATGATGAATAACACTTTTTATCATTAATTCTCTTAATTCTCTTAATTTATTACATAGAAGTATCTAAAAGGAGCTAGAATAGTTACAATTTTCTCTATTCTCTTTCCTAAGATAATTTATAATACTCACTAAAAGAACCTCCCGAATTTTACATTTGAACTCCTATTTATAATGAAATTTGTACAGCTGTATATGAATTGCGAAGTATCGCAATTCATCTTCGCAAGATTATACTATCTTCGCAAATCTTCATACTTCCCCGTGCTTCTTCTATCATCGCATCATTTTGTAATTCTTTCCTCTTATATTCATTACGATGTTTGTAAACTAGTATCTTGTGATATTCAGTACCTACATCTTGCCTCTTCTCATGTCAATTCTTCTTAGAAGAAATGATCATGAGAACATAACCGTCACTTAGTCTTTTAGAATTTGGACACGTCTTTTGTAACCGTCCTTTTCTAGTTGTTCCCTTATATAAACTCTTTTATATTCTCTTCCTTTTCTTCTTCTTACTTTCTCTGCAATTTTATCTTCTTATTACTTCCTCTGTTACCACTTTCTCTTCCTATTCATATCACCATGAGTTCTCCAAGGTAATTTTCTTCTATCTTCGCGTATTTCACTTGTTTTCCTCTTTGATTACTGTATAATTTACTGTTTGATTCTGATTTGGTTCAGCAAAGTTATTCCTCAAGTGAAACCTTCACCCAGAAATTCAAGTCCTAATCTTCGAAGAAGAAAATCCGAGAATCAAAAGGTAGTTAAAATACTCTGTCTTCTTTTTTTTTTTTTTTTTTTTTGAATAATATATTGTTGCCTCAGTTTTTTAATCTACATTTTGATTCGTAGGCTGGTGAAAAACCAAACCCCAACAAGAGATCTCGAGTGACTAAACCCACACCAATAATTTCAATTGATGATTTCCTTCCTGAAATTGATAAGGAATTTCCCTCTCCTCCTCGTGAAAACACTTCTTCGCAAATTCCTTCCTCTACTCTATTACCCAGTCTTCAATCTCCCACCAATGTCAATTGATCAACAATTCTTCAGGATCAATCCTCGCAAAATACTTCTTCAACTTCTTCTCTTGAAAAACCTATCCTAACTCCCAATACTTTGAGTGCTATTGCTCCAGACAATTTTCAACTTGCTCTTATTCCTTCAAACTCTTCTCCTCTTCCTCAAGAAATTCGAGATGGAATTTACTCGACTTTCCGAATGTTATCTGAGGTTTTGAACAATACTGCAAAATCTACTAATATTCGTTCACAGTTCGAATTTTGCGAAACATTAAATAGTTTCATCAATCCTGATATTTCTACCTCACGTCAGTCTTTGGAAAAAGAAGTTGAATTACTTCGTCAATCTTTGAAGTCTTCAAGAGCAGAATGTGAGAATCTCCGTAAAGAGAATTATCAGCTTCAAAATGATTCTCTTTATTGTGCGATTCTTCGCAAAAGGAATGATGAATTGAAAGGTATGATTATTATCTCCATATTTTCCCTTTTTGTTTACTTATATTCTGTATATGTTTGAAACACCCATTAAAACCCATTCCCCTTTATAGAATCCATCCAGAAATGTAGAAGGTTGGTACTTCGCCATGAATCAGATGCAACAGAATATCAAACCAAGCATGAAAGCCTCTTGAACAAATTCTCCCACTTATATAATCTTTATTCGTGTGTTCTTGATAACTCTGATGCCCTTTTTCAAGAGAATACTCAACTGATTTACGATCACAAATTTTTGAATGATGACATATCTCAACTTACTTCTTGTTTAACCAAAGCCGATTTGAGAATAGAAACCTTATTAGAAGAAAATAAAACCTTATCAGAAGAGAAATGCTCGTATTTGAATACAATGATCGTTTCTTCGCAAGAATTAAATACTCTTCAGAATAAATGTTGCGATCAAGAAAATCTTCTTTCTTTGTTAAAAGGTGAACTTGAGGAATTAAAGAAGTCTTCAGATGCAGAGAGAAGTTCCTTTACCGTTGAGAAGAAGTCCCTTATTAATAAGAATATAATCTTAAGTACTAAGAAGAATCAACTTGAAGAAGATTATTCTGAATTAAAAAGTCTTAATGTCAAACTTACGAAGGATAAAAAATTTCTTCTTTCTAAAGATCAAAAGCTTCAATCTAGACTTAAAGGATTAGTTGGTGATGGTTTTGATAATGCGATGAATCAGACGAAGAATTGTTGTCTCTCTTTAGCTCAATTTCTTACTTCACAAAGAGAAGGTAGTCATTAAAATTTGACTGCCTCTGATGTATCTTTAAAATTTGTTATATTCGTAAATTTGACCCTTTGAATTTTATTTTACTCGTAGAATCTGAGAACAATATTCGCAATGCTAAGGCTGGATTAGAAGCCTCCTGTTCTGAGCTTCGTAAGAAAAATGCTTTGCTTTCTACTCGCTTAATCAGCTCTCGTGATCGTGCTACTCGGAGATTCAACTATCTTGCTTATTCCAAAGATATCGAAGACACCAACCATCAGAAAGCTATACTTCGTGAAAGTCATCTGAAAGCTCAAGTCTTTGTGAATAACATTCTCTTATCAAGAGCTTTGCCTCCTGTGAAAATTACTCCTCTGAAGATATCTGATGATGAAGTTGCTCGTGAGCCTGACAGTGATTTTGATTATGAGAGTGATGATGAAGGACTTGATGATGAAAAAGATTCTATTCCTCAAGGGGATGTACCTGTTGCAGATTCTTCAAAGGATGATATTTCGTAAAAATCGAAAACTGCTAATGACCCTGCTCGTCCTAAAGATCCAGTACAGAGTGTTGATGAAGCATAATAATATTCTTTCTCGAATTATCATTGATTCTCTTGTTTTCTTTTCTTTCTTAGCTACTATTGGTTTTCTGCTACTGGTTCTTCTTTTGCAAACAATTCCGCCTACTATTTTTGCTCTTTTTAAGAAGTACATTTGATATTATGCGAAGATGATTCGACATTTCTTAAGTTGAATGCTTTCCTTATTTGCATCATTTGACCATATAAAGAGAAATAATATAACTTGAAGACTTAGCTTATTCGCATAACTTGATCATTTGGAGAGAAATAATACATCTTAAAGACTTAGCTTAGTATTCCCCTTCCCTTTATTATTGCTCTTCAAATGATCAAATATTGCTGGAAGTATTAGAATATCTGCCTCAATTTAATTTATGAAGCTTCAGTTTGTTGCGATTAAGAAATTCTCCCTTTGAAATATAAGAAATACGAGGTATGAAATATCCTACGAAGTATGAAATATCCTTAAGAAGTATGAGAAGTATAAAATATCTTTGAATAAATATAAGAAGTATCAGAAATATTCAATCCATGAATAATTATCCAATATATGAAGAAGTATAAAAATTATTCAATTCGTGAAGAATTGTTCAATGTACGAAGGAGTATAACAAGAACTTTAACCTTCGCAAAATGAAATATCCATTGAAGAAGTATAATAAATATGTAATATTCTTGAAGAAGTATAATAAATATCCATTGAAGAAGTATAATAAATATGAGACTTTCTTGAAGAATTATAAGAAGTGTTCGATTTGTATAGAAGTATTCATTATATGAATAAGTGTAAGAAATATGTAATTCTCGTAAAATTTAACAAATATGAATTGTCTGTATTTGATTGCGAGTAAAATTGCATCTTTTGTTATGTCTTCGTGAAAATTCTTCAATGAGATTGTCTTCTTTGTTTCTTCAATTGGATTGTCTTCTTTGTTTCTTATTTTCTAGGACTTCATGATATATATTCTTGTAAAAAATCTTCAATGATATTGACAGGGTTGTCCTCTTTATCAGAATTTCATGATATGTACTCTTGTAAAAAATTCTTTAATGAAATAAATTTCATTAATTGATGTGGTCTTATCATGCCTTCCTAAGTAAAGGTCTTATTTTGCCACCTCTTTTGTGATAATATTTTTGTATTTGCGATAATATGACAAATTTAAACATTCTTGCGAATATACAACCTCGTGACATTATCGTCTTGCGATGAAATCGCAGGACGTTGTTACACTTTCATGCAATAACCCATTGATCTCATCTTAACTTCTTTGTTATGTTCTGCGAGTTCTCCTTCTTTTTTTTTTTTAGAATTCTCGCAGAAATTCAGTTGGTGTAAAAATATGACAAGCCTTTATGTTTTTACAAACAAGAAGCCTCGTGACATTTGCGTCTTATAGCACGTATCAGCTCCCTAATGGAGGGTGCTGCCATTTATCTTCCCCTTGGTTGCCCCTTCAAGGAAGCGTACATCGACCATACAAGGTTAGCTCTTCCCATCCGGTTCTGCAAATAACCAGTTTTTGATCGCAACCTCTTATCCTTTTTGCCTATAGGGCTTATAGTTACGAGGTTGCACCCTATGGGGTATCTTTGGGCCAAGTGCATCATTTGCCAAGACTTGTCAAAAATTGCATATGTGGTTCAACCCCACCCGGCACTCTTGACCCAACCGTGTACCTCAGCGCCTTGATTGTTTTCTGCACTTCTTGGGAAAGACAGTATGCCTTAGTCGCCCAACCTAAACTTGCTACACCGCATAATATTGCGTAATGTCGCAAGATTAAGTGAGAATCCAAGGTGTCTAACCCGGATAGGTATCCCGTTATTGGGTTATACCCCGTAAAAGTTACATGTTCTAAGGGCCCTTGGTGGTGTTCCGGTTACCCTTAGCCATGGTTATAGGTACCCCCTTAAATGACGTACTTTAGGACTTTGCCTCTTACGAAATGTTGCTTCGCGAACTAGGGTGTACGCCACAAAGGTTTGCCTGTGTAATATTTCTGCGGATTTCTTTCTTTTTTTGAAAGCTGATCACAGATTGCGGTCTTTTATTCGCAAATTGCGGTCTTTTCTTCGCAAGTTAATGTATGCGTCTTTCTTTAATGAAAGTTAATCGCAATAAAAATTTATAAATTCGTAACTTTTGTAAATTTCCTGCGAGTAAACAATATTCGTAAAACTTATCATGAGTTTTATGGATAATACCTTTTCAAATACAGTCTATTCCAAGGTTTACCAAGTCTCAAGCCCATGTCTCTCCCTTCTGGATCCATCAGTCGATAAGCTCCGGTTCCCACAACCTCATTGATAACATATGGTCCATCCTATTTTGGTGCCAATTTTCCTCCATTTTCTTTCTGATATGGAGGTGTTTCTCGCATAACCAAATCACTTGGTTGATATTCACGTTCAATGACTCTTTTGTTATATTATCGAGCTAACCTTTCCTGATAGATTTTCATATGTTGCAACACCTTTTCTCGTTTTTCTTCCAAGTCATCCAGTTCACTTAATATCACCCCTGCACTTAAATTTCTTTCCAAAGCTTCTTTCTTTGTTGTCGGAATTATAACCTCTGTTGGTAATACAGCTTCCACTCCATATGTTAAGCAATAAGGAGACATTCCAGTTGCCTCTCTTCTAGTTGTGTTGTATGCCCAAACTGCACTAGGTACCTGCTCGCACCACCCTTTGAGATGTCCTTCTAATTTCTTTTTGATCGTATCTGCGATTGTTTTATTTGTTGCCTCTGCCTGTCCATTAGCTTGTGGATATAATGGAGTTGACTTCCCACATTTTATCCTAAAAGCACTGAGTAACATCTCTATATTCTTCCCTTCAAATTGTTTTCCATTATCAGATACTAATTGTGCTGGAACTCCGTATCTGCAAATGATGTTCTCAAATATGAACGTAAAAACATCTTTATCACGAATATGCTGTACTGCTTTTACTTCTGCGAGCTTCGTGAAATAATCTGTTGCAACTATCAAGTATCTTCTTTGTCCGGATCCAGGTAAGAATGGTCCAACAATATCCAATCCCCATTTCCCAAAAGGCCAGCAGCTTGTTGAAGAATTTAATGTTGCCCCTGGTGCATGAATTCTTTTACCATGTCGTTGGCATTCCTTGCACCTTCGTACGAACAATTTTGCGTCTGTATGCATATAAGGCCAGTAATATCCTTGTATCTTTGCTCTATACGCTAGAGATCTTCCCCCACTATGATTTCCAGCTTCTCCTCCATGTAACATATTCAATATTTTTTCTCCTTCTTCACGAGTTAAGCACCTGAGAGGTGGTCCACTGAAAGATTTTCTGTATAAAATTCCTTCTCGTAACTCATAGTTTGTTGCACGGCTCTTTAATTTATGTGCTTCTAATCTGTTCCTGGATATTTCTCCTGTTGCGAGATATGCAAGAATTTCTTTCCTCCAATCTGCGATGATGTTTGGTAATTCTCTTTCTACTTCCATTGCAATTGCTTCCTCAATTTATTTTTCTTTGTTCACTGATGGGTGTTGAATCGTCTGGATTTTAATATTTCTTGTATTTGGATTTGTCATCATACTTGGAATGAATGCAAAAGCATCTGCGAGTTGATTATATTTCCTCGTTATATGCCTCCACTTTAATTTTGGTATCCTCGCAGATAATTCATCAACGAGTTTCTTATATCTCTTCAAAGAAGATTCATTTGTGGTATAATCTCCTTTAATTTGACAAATTACCAATTGTGAATCACTTGTTATCCTTATACTTTCAAGCTTCTTTTCTATTGCAATCTTCAATGCATGCACTACAGCTTCGTACTCTGTTTCATTGTTCGTAGATGCAAATTCTAGTCTGAATGAGAATGATGTTCTTTCTCCTTCTGGTGAAATTAACACAACTCCTATTCCATTCCCCTCACTATTGGATGATCCATCTACTAAAATTTCCCATCTGTTTGGTTCTGTTAACAAGTCTTTTGGGTTCCCAAATTCTTTTTCAACATCCATCATTTCTTCTACTGCTTCATCTTCTTCCAAAGGAAATTCTGCCAAGAAATCTGCAACTACTTGTGATTTTTGGGATGATAATACTTCGTATTTTATCTTGTAATGATTCACTTGTGCATTCCACCTTTCTATTCTCCCTGACCTCTTTGTGTTCTTCATGATTGATTCTATTGGAACTTTGGTTACCACTTTTATTACATGTGCTTGAAAGTATATTCGTAACTTGAATGATGCATAAACCAGGGCTAAGATTAACTTCTCCATTTTAGAATAATTCTTCTCTGCTGCGTTAAAAGTTTTACTAATGTAGTAAATGGGCCTTTCTACTCCTGCGTCTGCTCGCAACAGAACTGCACTTAGAGCATATGGAGTTGTTGCGAGGTATACCAATAATTCTTCATTTTTCTCTATTTTCTGTAATATGGATGTATTTGCGAGATATTCTTTGATTCCTTGAAAAGCTTTTTCACATTCATCAGTCCACTTGAATTTTGCTCCCTTCTTAAGTATGTTGAAGAAATGTTTTTACTTATCTGACATTCGCGAAATAAACCTTCCAAGTGAAGCCAAGAGTCCATTCAGCTTTTGTACTTCCTTTATCGTTGCAGGTGTTAACATGTCACGAACTGCCTGTACCTTTTCTGGATCAACTTGTATTCCCTCCTTTGATACTATATATCCCAAGAATTTTCCAGATGCAACTCCAATTATACATTTCTCAGGATTTAATTTGATGTTGAACTTTCTCATTTGTTCAAATATTTCCCTCAAATCTTGCACATGATCTTTGGCTTCTTTGCTTTTTATAAACATATCATCTACATATACTTACAAAGTTTTATGTATCCACTTTGCAAATACCTTTTCAACCATACGTTGATATGTAGCACCCGCATTCCACAAACCAAATGGCATCTTCACATAACAATACAAACCTCTTGGAGCAAAAAAGGCAGTATGTTCTTGATTTTCTTCTGCGAGTGATATTTGATTATACCCTTTATATCCATCAAGTGAAGTAACTCTATCATGACCTGCAGCTGATTCCACCATTTGTGGTATGTCTGGTAATGGAAAACTGTCTTTGGGACATGCTTTGTTTAGATCAGTGAAATCTATACAAATTCTTATCCCTTTATTCTTTTTCGGAACAATGACCATATTCGCAATCCATTCTGGGTATTTTGCTTCCCTTATGATTCCTGCATCCAACATCTTTTGTAATTCTTCTTCTATCTGTACATGATAATTTTGTGATATCTTCCTTATTCTTTGTTTGAATGGTCTTACGTTTTTATCTATGTTCAATCTATGACACGCCACTGATGGATCAATTCCTGGTATCTCATCTACACTTCCTGCAAATATATCTTTATATTCTCGCAAGAGATCAATAGTTCTCTTTTCTTCTTCTTCATCCATCTTAGTTCCAATTCGCAAGAATAAAGGCTCCTCTTTACTTCCAATATTTACTTCTTTGGTTGGTTCAGCTGCAACATAGCTTGGAATTTTCTCCCCCATTGGTGTTGGTTCTTTGATTATTTTTGCTGGTTCCCCTTATTTTTCTGGAATCTCACTTGGTATTCCTCTCCCTTCCTTTGCTCTTATTGTATACACTCGGAATTCTTCTTCCTTTTTTGCTTTCTTCGCAAGTTTTCTATGAAACTGTTTCTTTCTTGCTCTCCCTCCACACTGTTTTACTTCAATCTGATAACAAAATTTTGCACTATCAAGATCTCCTTTTATTTCCTGTATTCCATTTGGTGTAGGAAATTTGATTTTCTGATGTAATGTTGAAGCAACAGCTTTGATCGCATGAATCCATGGCCTTCCTATCAGCATGTTATATGGAGACTCCATATCTATCACACTCAAGGTTACATATGTTTCGATTTCTCCTAGTAATATTCGCAGCATTATTTCCCCTTTAGATTTTGTTGTAGATTTTCCTAATCCATGAATAAGACATTTTGAATTTGTGATTTCTTCATCTTTAATTCCCATCCCTTTAAGTGCATGATAGAATATGATATTAACAGAACTCCCTGTATCAATCAAGATTCGGTTTAATTTCCATTTTTCTATAGCCTTCTTCTCTTCTCGCATGACCGGAACTGTGATCATCAATGGTGAAGTGTGGTTCAAGTCTTCATTTGGAATTTTTGCTACTGAAAATGTGATTTTCTGTTTTTCCCATTCTTCTAAAGTTGTTATTTTCTCCTCCTCCATGATATTTCTTCCTCTACAATCTCGCTTGTATATCTTTCCCTTCATGTTATTATGAAATTCATCAATCATTGTCTTTGTGATCATATTACATTCTTCTTTTTTGCAATCTCCATTTACTGACTCCATTTGATCTTCAAATTTTCCACAATTCCTTCAAATTTTGGCTATCACAATCCTCAAGTTCCCTGTTTCTAGCGCCAATTATGTAGTTGCAGAATAACCTACAACTACACCCTCAGTAGAATTGCTAAAATTTAAGAAGTTCTTGATGATGAATAACACTTTTTATCATTAATTCTCTTAATTCTCTTAATTGATTACATAGAAGTATCTAAATGGAGCTAGAATAGTTACAATTTTCTCTATTCTCTCTCCAAAGATAATTTCTAATTCTCACTAAAAGAACCTCCCGAATTTTACATTTGAACTCCTATTTATAATGAAATTTGTACAGCTGTATATGAATTGCGAAGTATCACAATTCATCTTCGCAAGATTATACTATCTTCGCAAATCTTCATACTTCCCCGTGCTTCTTCTATCATCGCATCATTTTGT
Source organism: Papaver bracteatum (assembly GCA_023529315.1). Lineage (NCBI taxonomy): Eukaryota > Viridiplantae > Streptophyta > Magnoliopsida > Ranunculales > Papaveraceae > Papaver > Papaver bracteatum. The sequence goes on along the minus strand of JAJJWX010000565.1, from coordinate 786,310 downwards.
AATTATTTCCTCTTATATTCATTACGATGTTTGTAAACTAGTATCTTGTGATATTCAGTACCTACACGGTACTATTTATTTGTTGGTGTACGTAGATGATATTATAGTCACTGGCTCCAGTACAACAGGTATCTCTTCTATTCTTACCCGTTTATAACAAGAATTTGCAATTAAAGATCTTGGTTCCTTGTCTTATTTTCTTGGCATTGAGGCGATTCATACTTCTTCTGGATTATTTCTTTCTCAACAACGTTATGCTCATGATCTTCTTATTCGAGCAAAAATGGATGGTGTCAAACCAATTCATACTCCACGTAGTACTTCTGGAGATATTTCTTCTGATCGTAGGACTTTATTGACGGATGCTACTGAATACCGCAGTATTTTTGGTGCTTTGCAAAATTTAACATTCACTCGTCCAGATCTTGCATATGTTGTCAATAAAGTTTGTCAGTTTATGCATGCCCCTACCGAGTTTCACTAGAGTTTAGTTAAGCGCATACTTCGTTATATCAAGAATACTGCTACTTTTGGTATACTACTTCGGCCATCGCCTTCTCTACAGGTATCCTTTAGTGCATACACTGACTCTGATTGGGCTGGTTCTCATGATTATCGTCATTCTACTAGTGGGTATTATGTCTATTTAGGTGCAATATTATCTCTTGGAGTGCTCGCAAACAGAAAACAGTATCTCGTTCTAGTACTGAAGCTGAATATCGGGGACTTGCCATTGCAACTGCGGAAATTATGTGGATTCAGTCCCTCATTTTGGAACTTCGCATATCTACTCATTCTCCTTCTATTTTATGGTGTGACAATCTTGGTGCAACTTATCTCACTGTTAATCCTTTATTTCATGCACGAACAAAGCACATTGAAATTGATTATCACTTTGTTCGTGATCAAGTTGCTTCTAAACTTCTTGATGTTCGTTTTATATCATCTACAGATCAGATTGCGGACATATTCACAAAACCTCTTTCTAGAGATAGGTTTTCTCTTTTACGGTTCAGATAACCCGTTACGCTTGCGGGAGGGTGTTAACACAACATCTGAAAAGTGTACAATGTGACCCTGCATTGTACACGGTAATTCTCTATTCAAGAGTTTGTTATTTTTGGTACTCTTTATATATTAGGAAATTGTGTTTTAGTTAGGAAATTCAATTGCTTGAACTTCAAGATAATTATGTGTATATATATATCGAGTCTATTTGTATCAAAACCAAGTTGAAATCAATAAAACTATTCTGTTTAAACTTCGTCTTCTCGTCTCTCTTCTCTTCAGTCAAAACCAAAGTAGTTAACCCTTGAAACTTAGGAGTTCTAGCTGATAATACTGTACTACTTTAACTCAAATTTTAGAGTTAAATGAATGAGTTCTAAAGAAGAATAATTTGGATCGCCATTAATTCTAGGCCATTCTAAGCAAGAATCTTTTGGTGTCACTAAGGAAAGTTTTGAAAAGAAACTAGCTAGCTGGTCTTCTAAGTCACTCACTCAAGCAGGAATAAGTAAAACAAATTTTTAAACTCCGTTACACTTTATCAAATGGGTACTTTTAGATTCCAAAGAAACTTATTGATCAACTAAATTCAATACAAAGATTTTCTGCTGTTGAGAAAGGTTTTTCTATAGTTCAACAATATTATTTCATGGAAATTTACAATCAAAGAATTTTGACTGGTGACATGGATAATTGGTTGATCTAAATACATGGATAATTAGCATGCATAAACCTCCAGTCCCAATTGATGTTAATTATCAATATTTGAATATGTCTTTGAACTCACTGATCCTAATACCAATAATAGGAGTATTAGTTTGATACATCGGCTTTTGATGGTAATACCTCTTTCAAGATGTGAATTTTTTGTGTGGATGTTACTAAAGAAGATGTATTGATATGGATGGAAACCAATATGGGAAATTTAGAGAAAAAAGTTCATACAACAAAGTCTTTAACATTGGTCTCAACACATCTCAGCAAGACCGTTAACGTTAGAAGGCTCTATGGAAAAGAACACACAAAACCGAACTATTTCCTTGGAAATATCTTAAAGAGATTATTCTGACAAGATGCAGACTATCTATGTAATTCTGACATGGTACTAATTATGGCATTTGTGGTAGATATGCAAAAACTTTTGAACACCTTCTATGAGAACGCAAACATTCAAGAGTTGTATGGAGGTATATCAACACATACATTGGTGATGTTAGTATCAAATGCAATTTTGTTAAAAAAATGGATCATTTTTGGTTTTCAGTACTTGTATCGAGGATAAAGAACAGTTTCGCAGATGGACTACTTCCCTAATGGTTGGTTATTGGATCATTTAAAATTATGCGAATTTGTTTTCGAGGGAATCTCTAAACTTTTACAGCTCTGCATGTAGAATAAGTTACTCTCTCATAATGCATCCATGAGACATATAATAGTAATAACACAATGATATTACAAGACGCAAGAGAATATTGATTTGGTTAAGCAATTGGTAGTCTTATGGTCTTGTAACAACGATACTTTTAAGTATGTTGATCCTAGTGTTTGTGGGAGAAAACTACTTCTGCCGGTTTAGGTAATTTTGGGTGTGTGTGGATGAGAAGTGAGTTTAAACCTTCAACAAATGTGCTGCACGATGAGCACTTTGATTCGAGAGATAATCTATACAACTCTGGCCTAAACCGAAGACACAGCCGTTCCAGATTTGTTTCGGTCACAGGTGAAGGATGTGAGGTTGATCTTAGGGAGGGAAGCGAAGAAGGTGTTGAGAGTATGAAAGTGAAGGATATTTTATGACTTGTTAACAGAAGGTTGAGCAGGCGAGCAAATGTTGCAGGCAGGCTTTGGGTGTTGAATACGATGGTATTAACACTTGGTGTTCTGTGTTGTTCGAACTTCTGTCTTTGGAAATAGGGAGGAGAACCTATTTATACAAGTCGATAAGCCTTCATTACGTCTCTCGTGGGAAAGTGGAGGAAGTGGAGTGATGGAGGAAGTGGAGTTGTGTGTTAGTGCCACACGGTTTCTTGCCCACTTCTCCTATCATCGCTAACCGCCCATGTTTCCCTGACACGATCTTGTGATGGCGTGTTGCACGCTGTAAACCGCCAGACCAATACCCCAGTTTGTATCCCCCAGTTGTGACGTGATTAATGTCTCGAGTGTGTGGATAACGGGACCCACAGGAAATAGTGCAGGGTGAACCGTGAACTTGGCATAACATCGCATACAGCCATCTTCAGGTGACCGTTTGGAGGCTGTATAGACAAGCCATTCCTTGGTCGGTTACCCTGTGAAGAAGAGTGACGGATGGTGATCATGGTGATACCTTGTTTGCTGGTTGATTCATACCCTAAGTCATTCGTCCAAGCTTGCAAAGTTGGACGGACGAGATGGTTTGCAACCCTACCTGCGATCGTTGGATGAGAGGCGCGCATGCTGCCTCTTTCAACCCAAACGTTTGCATGCTAGGAGAGGTCCAATGGAGGAACCTATCAGCCCTGCATGGAGGCGGTACAATGGTGTTCACTCCCATGCCTGCTTGACTCGCAAAGATTTAATTTGAGCCACTCGACTCAGGTGGCAAAGACGAGTGGTCGAGATTAGAACTTATGGAGGGGCCGTGACATGCCACCTTTGGGCGCGCTTACTGAGGAGCTTGACCACTGCCGGTCTTGGCCGATCATCTAGGCGTGAAGTCAGGCCCACGGCAGTCATGCTAGCATGCTCGGTTCCTTCTAAGTCTCCATCTTTGCCTTTCGTCCAAGCCTGCGAAGATGGACGCTCGAGATGTTTCTGCGCCGCAAACCCTAATTAGGGTTTTGGACCAGCCACTTTTGGCGATCGGTTTTGGGTTGCATGCGCCTCCTTTGGGGAGACCGACCATGTATGAAACATCTTGGGTCGACAGTGAGCATGTACATGCTTGCTCTATGACCCTGGGCGCAATCTAAGCCATCCAACTATGCATGCGAAGTCGGATGGTCGTGATCGTTTTGGATCTTCTCAACCTGCGTAAGGCGTTAATCTAGCCTTGTTTGGGTAATTGTTTTTTGCACCACGGCTTGCCTATGAGGGAGTCGGTCATGTAGGTAAAAAGTGGGCCCGCCAATGGTATACCATCACTTCACTACTTGTTTTAGGGTATAATCTAAGCCGTCCAACTATGCCTGCGAAGTTGGACGTTCACGATTAAAAGGAACCCTAGCCGTGCGTCATGCTCACTTTGAGCGCACGTTTTGGAAGGACCAACTATAGTTGTCCTTGACCGTTCGGTCATGTATGAAGGTGGGTCCGCGGTGATCATGGTAGCATGCTCAGGACCCCATGAATCTATATCTACACCCTCCATCTATGCATGCGAAGTTGGACGGATGAGATATATTTCTGAGTTTGTTTTCATCAAGTGAGACTAACATGGGTAGTCTTGCATGTGTTCGACGGGGCTAGTATAACCTTCCGTCAGGTAGCCTACGGGTGTTTGCATGTCGAACACAAGGCTTTAATTAAAGCATTAATAGTAATGTTGTATACCTACAGAAAACCGGGATGGTTTCCATATGCTCCGTCGGGATGGTTGCCACATGCTCCGTTCTGGGTAGGTTTTAATTCTCAGGGATGGTTGCACATGCTCCAATGAATTCATATGGCGAGAAGTATTCATCGCCTGATGGCTTTATCCTTTGCAGGACGTCAGCTTACAAAAATTGGCCTTTTACAATTTTAGCCTTGAACATAATTCCACCATCAACATTAAGTCCCCTTCCTAGCATGCAATGATTACACTATTGTAGGGTAGGCATGAGATGATGACAATTTGCATAAAAAATAATTAAATCCAATTAAAGCCAGAGTAAATACATGTTTATCGTGTGGGAGAAGGTATGTCACTTGCGTCAAATGCCCTGGAGCCGGTTGAGTTGATCCTTCCAATGGCAAAGCTCGGCTGGGGAAGTTCAGCTTGATGGGTCGATCCACCTTGGCCTTCCTCTTTCTGTGTGCCTTCTCATATGCCTAGCAAGCATCGTGCATTCGATAAGCATTGTTGATCACAATCCCAACTCAACAGCCTCAGAAAGCGGTAAGGCAGACTTCTTTTCTCCTGGGGATCTTGTTGGATCGTGAAGCATATAAAGAAGTTTTCTGTATTCTTCTCATTAGGCGATCTTCTTCAACATCTCAGGTATTGCTTCACACGTTGATTTCTTAATCGATTGGCGATAGTTGTGATTAGAATATTCTTTATGTGCCGCCGTAACTCACCTTCCTCTTTTTTTTGCAGTACATCATGAAAGGAGTTGGTGATGATCACTCTGCAGCTTCTTCAGAAAAAAGTTTTGAAGTTGACAAACCAGAAGCTAACGCACATGAAGAGGTGATGGCTAAAATTTATTTTCCACTTCGTGAAGTCGGCCATGCCATACAGGGAATGTTTGTATTGTATTTAACCATTGTCAGGGGGCGGCTCCGTGCTCTTTCAGTTGCGATCGATATATAGGAGAAACAAAGACATGAAGAAGCGTTGCGGGCGAATTGGAAACGCGAGGCGTCACAAGCACCAGTAAGCTCGAGAGCTGGAGGGCTGGCAGCTCGGTTGAAGAGACGGAGGGTTGAACACGAAGGTCCTGCGGGTGATGGGAAGTGTGATTACCCAATACGTTGTGGTGTGATAATCCTTGACCCTGATACTGATGATACTGAACGTCCGAAAGTGATTGGTGCGATTTCCACGGTTGCAATGGATTCTGTAGAAGGTGCAGAGGATACGCATGCTGAAGATGTTGAGGCGGTAGCTGTTGTGCCCAAAGAAGTTGAGGCATCTCTGGAGGAAGCGGCACAAGATGTGGATCCCAACAGTGATGAAGACGCAACCAGCAATTGAGTTTCCATGTTATTCTTCTTTGTATTTTTTTTTATATACTCAGTGGCGGCTGAGTTTGAAGTTTTCTTCTTTGCTTTTGCTTGCTTGTCTTGAACAAAGTTTTATTCATCTTTTGCGCTCAAACATGCATATTTTTCTGTTTGTGCCCCTTGACATGAGTCTGGCTCCGTTGAAGTAGATCATGTAGGATACCTTCCTCCTCCCCTTTTACATGTTTTATTCCTCCCACATTACCAGGCTGGTATGAAGATTTGGTATGAGGGTTTAGGGTTTTCTTTCTGGGTAATGGTGGTTTGAAGGTGACTCATAACTTTGTGTGATTTTATGAGAAATTGTAAAAGGAATGAAATCTTGATTACTTGAAGAAATATTGGAACCCTAATAAGTATAAAGGCAAGCAGTGCCATAATTTTGAAGGAATTACAAATATTGTGAAAAGGAAAATTGTTGGAGGAATCCCACGGAGGGATTAGAGAGGTGATGTCGTGTCTTCAAGTAAGGTAGGGCTTGAGCCATCGTGAGTGAACAACCACACCTTCGAGTTCATCTGCATTGATGATCTTGCAGTAACCGCCCAAGATAACATCTTCCACTAAGAATATTTCCTTTTCCTTTGCAGGCATAACAGACTGGGCAGTTATTCTTACTGCCATGTTACCAACTTGGAACGTGGTTACCTTTGTTACCATATCTCCGATTTGAAGAGGATTTGGACTTGGTACAACATCTTTCTTCTGACACGTGTCGTTCTTGACTGCTTCCAAACCTTTGGTAAAGCACTTAAAGGGGCCATCACTCCATTCACATCTCTTGGTGGTGGCCCGCTTGTCAGGTGAAACAGTCCCCGATGGTCTAGCAGGACAATCATCCATTACTTGCAAAGAGGGTCGTTCAATGAGACTTACTTGGGATCGGAATCTCTTGACGTAGGATGAAGGGCTTTTACCAGGGAGTTGCGTTATCCCTGTGAGTTGTTGGTATGGGGGCAACAGGCAGTCTTCGATTCTCCAAGGTTTGTTGGAAATCATCGGAGCTGGCTTGTTGGAGATTCTTTCAGGTACTGAGATTGGTAAGGAATGCGCCTTATGTACCCACGGGCGCCCTAGAATCATGTCGTAATCCGGATGTTCCTTAATTATATGGAATCTAGGTTGTGTTGGTGTGTTACCAATCTTTACATCAAGGTCAATGTATCCGTAAACATCCACAAATTCTCCTGCTGGGCTCTTGATCACAGTCGGACCACGGGTAGCCTCCTGCTTTGAGATTTTCGCAGCTCAAAGGGTCTTGATAGTAACGATGTTGAATTCAGAAGCTGCATCGATTAATGTGCTATCGAACTTGACATATTTCAGATGGGCGACGGTCAAAAGTCCCCAGTTTCCTTTGTTGGCGCTGTCTTCCAAGGAGGCTTGAGATCTTTGGAACGACTTCTCTTCCGGGTATAAGCGCCTTCCCCGACACAATACGGTTGAGGGCCATGAACATATCTTGACGTTGTACCTTGAAAGGTACAAGATTTCACACAGTGTTCCATCATGGATTGTACAGTCTTGCGCATAGAGCTTCCAGAGATCATGCAACTTCGGACAGGAAGGGGGTCTCTGTGAACTCCTTCATTTCCCAATTGGAGCTCTCCTGCTGTTATCCTTTCCTTGAAGATTTCTTTCAGCTTGTTGCAATCCTTAGTTGGGTGGTGGAAAAACCTATGATAACGGAAGTACTTAGGGTCTGCCATGTCTTTCTCAGTTGGTGGACTTCTGATAGGAGGTAGCTTGATAGCATCATCATGAATCCATGCCTCCAAGAGTTTTATTACTTCATTTATCGAAAACGGGAAGCCTGAATCTTTGGTGCTCTGCGCAGGATTTTTGCCTGTTCCTTTTCGAGGCGAAGCTTTATGCATTTGAGCCGCACGCTTGGGTAGTTGTTCTGCCGCCGCTGGAGTTTTTCTCTTTCCGCCTTTGCTTACTATACTGACAGAAGGGCCAGTATTATACTGCTTGTTGATGAGGCACCTGTTTCCCCGATTATCTCGTGAATCGTCGCTCCGAACGATTCTGGTTCTTTTCAATAATGCTGAGGCGGTAGTAGCCGAACGTTTGGCTGCTTCATGGAGCTCTGAGAACGTCTGGAATCCCAATTTTTCCATAAGGGCGCGATATATGGGTATCATTACGTTGATGCATAATTCCACCAGCTGTCGTTCTGTGACATTTGGTTCATGGAAGTCCAACGCTTGTGTTCTGAACCTTTTGACAAAATCATTTGGATGTTCATTGTTCCGTTGGGAGATTCTCCCCAGGTCTGAGAAAGTAACTTGCTCAGATACAAATAATTATTTCTTGTAAAACGCGCTGACTATCTCATTCCAATTGGATATGATGTCGGGTGCGATGTTGTTGTACCACGTATAGGCTCTCCCCGTAAGTGATTTGGAGAATTCCTTCAGGCGGAGAACGTGATTGTATTCATGTTCTCCTAAGGATTCTAAGAATCGAGAGACGTGTTCACGAGCATTACTGGTACCATCGTAAAGGATGAATTGAGGGGAGGTGTATCCCCTGGGAAGAGGAATCCGCTGCACGTCTTGTGGATATGGAGGCTGATGTCGATGCGCGTCCATCGGATTTTCTTTGCCACGATTTTGTAGGAGTCTCTCCAGATCTTCACGTGTAATAAAGTTGGACGATTGGCTTCTTTCCCTGAGACGCTCGTCCCTTTCTCTTGCGTGGTCAGCAGCATAAGACTCTTCGTTCAGGTAGGCTTGCGTAACTGAGGCACCTGCTCCAAGTGTGCTAAAATTATTTCTTGTTGGCCCTTGATGCTGTCCCGACTCTTGTGGTAATCGATCGGTTAATTTTTTAAGGAAGGTGAGTACCTCCTTCTGAGCGGTTTCCATGTCTGCCTGAGCTTTAGCAAGGGTTTCTTGTCTCTCCATCAAGTCCACCATGGTGATAGGAGGTTATCCTCCTCTGGGTCCTCCAGATCCTCGTCCTGAAGGGGAAGTAACAGTTGTTCTGGTGACGGACGGAAGTGTCATGCTTGAGGAAATGCCTGGATTTGCGGCCGCTCTGGCTCTTGTAATGGGAGGTGTCACGCCTTTTGGAATGTATGCTCCTGCTCCACTGGTAGTGATGATAGAAGACACGATTCCAAGAGACACATTGGTTGCACTGGTGGGTTGCACTGTAACACCAGTAATTGGGATATCATCGCCACCAGAAGCGTTGTCGGTGCTAACTCCATTGTTGGTTACTGCTTCAGACCTAAGATCCACCATTCTTGAAATCAGAGAAATTGAATTGGTATTGAAGAAATCGACTTCACAACCGAGAGATTAACCTCCCACCGTGGTCGCCAATTATTTGTGGGAGAAAACTACTTCTTCCGGTTTAGGTAATTTTGGGTGTGTGTGGATGAGAAGTGAGTTTAAACCTTCAACAAATGTGCTGCACGATGAGCACTTTGATTCGAGAGATAATCTATACAATTCTGGCCTAAACCGAAGACACGGCCGTTCCAGATTTGTTTCTCACGGTGAAGGATGTGAGGTTGATCTTAGGGAGGGAAGCGAAGAAGGTGTTGAGAGTATGAAGGTGAAGGCTATTTGATGACTTGTTAACGTTGAGGTTGAGCAAAGAGCAAATGTTGCAGCGAGCTCGGGTGTTGAATACGATGGTATTAACACTTGGTGTTCTGTGTTGTTCGAACTTCTGTCTTTGGAAATAGGGAGGAGAACCTATTTATATAAGTCGATAAGCCTTCATTACGTCTCTCATGGGAAAGTGGAGGAAGTGGAGTGATGGAGGAAGTGGAGTTGTGTGTTAGTGCCACACGGTTGCTTGCCCACTTCTCCTATCATCGCTAACCGCCCATGTTTCCCTGACACGATCTCGGCGGTCATGCTAGCATGCTCAGTTCCTTCTAAGTCTCCATCTTTGCCTTTCGTCCAAGCCTGTGAAGATGGACGCTCGACATGTTTCTGCGCCGCAAACCCTAATTAGGGTTTTGGACCGGCCACTTTGGGCGATCGGTTTTGGGTTGCGTGCGCCTCCTTTGGGGAGACCGACCATGTATGCAATATCTTGGGTCGACAGTGAGCATGTACATGCTTGATCTATGACCCTGGGCGCAATCTAAGCCATCCAACTATGCCTGCGAAGTCGGATGGTCGTGATCGTTTTGGATCTTCTCAACCTGCGTAAGGCGTTAATCTAGCCTTGTTTGGGAAATCGTTTCTTGCACCACGGCTTGCCTATGAGGGAGTCGGTCATGTAGGTAGAAAGTGGGCCCGCCAATGGTGTACCATCACTTTACTACTTGTTTTAGGGTATAATCTAAGCCGTCCAACTATGCCTGCGAAGTTGGACGTTCACGATTAAAAGGAACCCTAGTCGTGCGTCATGCTCACTTTGAGCGCACGTTTTGGAAGGACCAACTGTAGTTGGCCTTGACCGTTCGGTCATGTATGAAGGTAGGTCCGCGGTGATCATGGTAGCATACTCAGGACCCCCTGAATCTATATCTACACCCTCCATATATGCATGCGAAGTTGGACGGATGAGATATATTTCTGAGTTTGTTTTCAGCAAGTGAGACTAACATGGGTAGTCTTGCATGTGTTCGACGGGGCTAGTATAACCTGCCATCAGGTAGCCTACGGGTGTTTGCATGTCGAACACAAGGCATTAATTAAAGCATTAGTAGTAACGTTGTATACCTACAGAAAACCGGGATGGTTGCCACATGCTCCGTCGGAATGGTTGCCACATGCTCCGTTCTGGGTAGGTTTTAATTCTCAGGGATGGTTGCACATGCTCCAATGAATTAATATGGAGAGAAGTATTCATCGCCTGAAGGCTTTATCCTTTGCAGGACGTCAGCTTACAAAAATTGGCCTTTTATAATTTTAGCCTTGAACAGAATTCCACCATCAACACCTAGTTTAATCTGGAGTAATTGGGATACTCTAATGTGTATGTAAACATCGTTGTATTAACCTTGGATTATTCCTTGTTTTTTTCTTTTCTTTAAAGTTTAACATAAGTGCTTGTGGTTCTGGCATAGTTTTGCTTGGATAATGCAAGAAAGTGGTGAAGCTTCAAAGGAACTTACTCAGATGATATCTTACGACCCGAAAGAGAAAAATGCATGGATACCCATGAGGCACTTAGTTGGGCCAAATCTAAAACCCAGATAAGATCACGTTGAAATTGATGCAAAGTTTTTCATTTAGTCTATCGCTGGTACAATTTCACTAGTTTAGTTGGAAAATAGAAATATTATTAATTAATAATAGTAGAGATGATAATGAAATTGCAAATGGTATATCTCATGTAGTTAAGAATAGATACCATAAACCATACCATAACTCCTCTCTTTCTTTCTCTTTCCAGAAACGAAATACCATAAACCCTAGACCATTGAAGCTGCCTTTGCTCAGATTGGCTCTTTCAGAGTAGATCTGAGCATAACATCCTCCATATCTTCTGTTCCTCTAGTTTTTTGTATCACTGTTAGCTATTGATTTTAATTAGCTGTTGTTTCCATTATTTTCGGTTTTATATCTAACTTTTATGGTTTTGGGTGTTTGGATTTTGTCTACTTGCTGTATTTAGCTAGTTCTAAATTAATTGTTGTTCTTCTTAATTTCATCAAAGGGTTGTAGTTTTTCTTCGTATCAGGAAGAAATCTCACTGTGGTTGAATGATAATGATTAAAACAACATCAAAGTTCATAGCAACATCAACATCTTCATCAACAAAAGCATCATCAACCCCATCTTTTGCAATAATTATGGTTGTCAAGTTTCAAAACACCAAGACACCGATTCAGATGCTTACTCAAACACAGATGCAGATTTATTCCGACCGATCCAGACCGAGCTAGTTACCAGATGTTACTTCAGTTTAGACTTAGTGTGTTACATTAGTTGTTGTATTAGGAAAAATCTTGATAAATGGATGGATCATTTGCTGATCCTAACACTATTACCTGGTGCACTAGTGTTAAATTATTTGGTGTTGTCTTCATCTGGCCAAACATTGCCATTTAACTTTCATAGGAAAAACCTTGAAAAATGGAAGATCAATTGTTGATCCTAACATCTCTGCCTTGTGCAATTTTGTTAGATTGTTTGGGTTTGATTTCCATAGCCCAAACATGACCATTTAAACCTTATTTGGATACTTGTAATGTTGAGTTGGTTGTAATGGTGGAATATTCTGAACTGTTGAGAGATCCAAGCGTTCATGGTGATAGATTAAACTTTGTTGAAATCTTAAAAACTAATGTTATAAAATCCTGTGGCAGTTGTAATGTCTGAGGTTCGCCTCTTTTCTTAAAAAAAAAAATGTAGTTAAGAATAGTAACCTCTACGTTGAAAGCTATTGTAAGTTTATAATTATTCATCTATCATTTTCAACTTCATTACCAGAAACCAAAACTACGGTAGTTTTTAAGTTTTAACCATTCTAAGCGAACCGAGGAAGTTGGAATCCACCAAAACCGACTCTCACATATTTGGTTGGTGGGTCCCATCCTACCTCCCAAGGCGGGACACTTTATTGTGTCGACTGGTTTTGGTGGAGTTAAATTTCTCAATTCATAAGTGTAAGTGTTTAAGTTTTAACAAAATTTTCTTGTTAACAAAAAATAAAAAAAATAAAAAAATGTAAGACCGGTCATTAGGGGAACATAAGAGCATGTCTGATGGAACTTTGGGTAGTTTTATGTGTACATTTTTTATAACAATTTGTCATGTTAACCTGACACTTTGTTCAACAAATTTGGGTGGACGAAGTATTTTGTGAGGTATTAGTAGATGTGCTTCATGTGTAGCGCATACGTTTTGCCCGAGCAAAACTACATGCTGAAGATAATCTTTAAGTTACTGTCGGCAACAAAGAGTTGTTAGGGTTTTGTTCTGTATACAAAACTATATGGCTGAAATTGGACTTTAGGTGACAGTTTTTGAAGCAGAAACTGTGATCTAATGCTGTCAAAACCGTGGATAAAGGTCAGTTTCGGGTTTGGAATGTCTACAAGGTTTATTTGGATTAGGAAACTTGTATGACGGTTTCGAAGAGTGTTTTCCAAGTTTAGGATTTCTTAATTAAGGTGTGAGTCTTTTAGGAGTTCTAAGACTTGGGGAGCAAGGATTTGTCTACTATATAAGAGGGATTATATTGTGGGTAAAAATCTATTCTCTTGGTTAATTCTCTAGTAGAATCCTCTCTCAATAATGGGAGAGATTGAGTCACAACCGTTGTGTCCTACGATGGTTGGTGATGGGGTAAAATCTATGTGAGAAGAGAGACTTGTAGTGGGAACTGGTATGGGAGAAATCTAGGGTTTCTAGGGTTCATATGGAAGAAGCTAGAATTCATTATGTTCTTCGTGTTCTTATCTAAAGTCGAAGCAACCATGGCGGTGGAAGTCTATGGAAGAAGAAGAACAAATGAAGAGGTAAACTCTACGTAATATGTCTTGTTGTTTCTAACGTTTAGCGCTAGTGGGTTATATAACTAGTTGATTATATGATGTGTGCCGATGTAATAACTTGTTATGATAATGAAGATTCCCGGGGTGGTTTTGGCCGTGGATGTAGCCTACAAAGGTGAACCAAGTAATGTTTGTGCCGTGTGTTATTGTCCATATTGTATTGATTATATATTCGTGCTAGTATTATCCGATCATGCTAATCTAAAAATGTAAGAGAAGGATTCGATCTAAGTTATCTTAAGTAGGATGTTTCATGGAATTTACTTTTATGGAAACATGCCGGTTCGAGATGAACGTAACCTCGGTTTCCCGACAAGTGGTGCGGTGAGGGTGGATAAAGATGGCAGTGATTCGGTAATTTGAACAAGAGGTTTCAAAAAAAAAAAAAATCTTGGTTCGATGGAGAATGATATAGATCATGAAGATGATGAGTAAATCAATACCGAAAAAAGAATAGGATGACATCAAGAAAGATTCGACAACTTTTCTTGATGTGACTATGATTCGTGTTGAAGGTGTTTTCTTTGCAAGAGAAGATCGTTTGTGGGTTCAACTGGTGTCTGCAAAATATTTCCAGGAGAATGTTTTGAGTCATGGTGGTGCTAGGTGACGATCGTTCATACACAACATATGAATATTGTAGCATGTTTTGTCTACATGGATGATGACTCAAGATTGTTGGTTCTTGGAGTTGGTTAAGTCCGTCTGGAATTGTTTGAATGGCTCAGTTCAAATAATGTCAAGTGTTAGACATGTGTCGAAGAAGAAGTATTCTACAAAAGGTGGAATAATGAGTGATCATGATGACGAAGTAGTTTGATACAAGTCATGCAGAAACTTGTATAAATTATATGAAGAAGTTGTTTTTGGTGAGGCTAGAATATCGACGGATAGCGAATCCGGTGGTGTAAGTGCAAATTAGGAATTTGGCTTAGGTTGTGGTTCAAGCTCAAAGTATAAGATAATTTTGTTCGTGCGAGTGATGATGTTCGCAAGGATAGCCTTGTATAAGGTGGTAAACATTCATGCTTTGTTAGAGTGAAGACGAAGGTTTTGTTCACGTCACAAAGGTGGTGATTGTTAGGGTTTTGTTCCGTATACAAAATTATATGGCTGAAATTGGACTTTAGGTGATAGTTTTTGAAGCAGAAAAAGTGATCTAATACTATCAAAACTGTGGCTAAAGGTCAGTTTCGGGTTTGGAATGCCTACGAGGTTTATTTGGATTAGGAAACTTGTATGACGGTTTCGAGGAGTGTTTTCCAAGTTTAGGATTTCTTAATTAAGGTGTGAGTCTATTTTTAGGAGTTCTAATACTTGGGGAGCAAGGATTTGTCTACTATATAAGAGGGCTTATATTGTGAGTAGAAATCTATTATCTTGGTTAATTCTCTAGTAGAATCCTCTCTCAATAATGGGAGTGATTGAGTCACAACCGTTGTGTCCTACGATGGTTGGTGATGGGTTAAAATCTATGTGAGAAGAGAGACTTGTAGTGAGAACGGGTATGGGAGAAATCTAGGGTTTCTTGGGTTCATATGGAAGAAGCTAGAATTCATGATGTTCTTCGTGTTTTTGTTTAAAGTCGAAGCAACCATGGCGGTGGAAGTTTATGGAAGAAGAAGAACAAAGGAAGAGGTAAACTCTTCGTAATATGTCTTGTTGTTTCTAACGTTTAACGCTAGTGGGTTATATAACTAGTTGATTATATAATGTGTGCCGATGTAATAACTTGTTATGATAATGAAGATTCTCGAGGTGGTTTTGGCCGTGGATGTATCCTACAAAGGTGAACCACGTAATCTTTGTGTCGTGTGTGATTGTCCATATTGTATTGATTATATATTCGTGCTAGTATTATACGATCATGCTAATCTAAAGATGTAAAAGACAGATTCGAGCTAAGTTATCTAAAGTAGGATGTTTCATGGAATTGACTTCTATGGAAACATGCCGGTTCGAGATGAACGTAACCTTGATTTCCCGACAAGAGCAACATTGTGTGTCCAACTTACTTGGATCTGGTAGTCGGTCGGGTTTCGGGAACCTGGTTAAATAATTACTTTAGTCTCTTGGTTCGTAGAAGCCATGGTTCATGTTAGTAACGAACACAAGTGTGTATGCTTCCCTTATCTGATTTAGAGTGTAGTAATATCTTTTTATTAATAGTTGTCACTGTAACTATCGGTTGTATTACTTTCTGTTATCTGTAACTGTTGGAATTTTGAATAGAAATATGAGTTAGTTAGTTAGTGTGAATGGATGTGTCCACTCACTTAAACCTTTTCAATATGTAGTGTCTTATCCCAAAGGATGTGACTCTCCACTAAGGGTTGTGACTCTTCATGAAAGGATTTCTCCAAGAGTCACCTCTAACCTATATAAACCCCACTCATTCTCCATTTCAAGGATATATTTTTTAGAGTCATAAAACTAGTATTAGAAATTTAAGAGTTTTCATTGTCTTCAAGAGTTAAAGAAGAGTTTGTGCTACATCCATTCGCGTTCGCTGTTTGGTGTTATCGAAGTGCTGCGAAAAACATCAAGGTATTGTTGATTGTTGGAGACATGTGCCGCTAAATCTGTAACATCATTTTATACAGGGTATCAAATGTCTTAAGCAAAGAGATTACTCGCCTCAATATACCCCAAGTAAGTTTGTGTAAGTTTTATGGTTGATCATCCTTTTCTATCATTATTTTCTTGTTTTGTTGTTGGTATTACAAAACGTAATAAAAAAATGAAAACCATGTTACAAAGAGTTGTAACGGATCGGTGGATAATACACGAGTTGTATTATTGGAGAATCGGTAACGAAGATATTTCCCCAACAATCTTAAGACATTTCATTTGATTTATCATTGTTACTGATTTATTAGTAGAACGGTTTCTACAAGACATACACGTCTGATCGGCGAATTTTCTCTAACTATGAGGATTGAGAACGATCATCATTGTTGATACTGGAAGCGTCGTTTCATGGTGATCGTGAGTGATCATTGCACAAATGATAAGTTTGGATCCCACTCGCTCATTTTGTAGTCATCAGACTTATAAACGGGTGGAATAACATTTTTTGGTTGTTAATCCACTAATGTTAATTAGCATGTTGCTAGTTAAATAAAATGAAAAGGATTCAATCTTATTAGTGCAAGTTTTGTGCACATGCATAGTTTTCTTACTTATCTATGGCTTAACGATAAGTTTCTCATGAATGAGAAATGTTAGCAAGAGACATCTTTGGCGGTTATAGCCGTTGTCTTATATCTTGTTAATGGGAAGGACACTAATTTCAAATGAAATTAGTTTCCAACGTATATGTCTCTTTCTGAAAAGATATGTCTTTTTATCGAACGATTTGTGGTCTGGACACAAATCTAGATTTTGAAATTTTTAAGAGGCTGCGTGGTTGATGTCTGAATACGACAACTCATGGAGAAAACTTAAGCATGCAATTCAGATGAATGATGTCTTATAGAGATAGGCTTCATCAAGATTACTCCCTGCATTGAAGGATTATGCATCGACCAAATTAGGGTGCGATTTTTGTTTGACAAAATTTGAAACCAGCGGTCAATTTGGGTAATCTCACTTGAACCTTTTGAAAGATAAAATCAGATTAAGAAGTCTGATATAAACTATGACAGTTCAACATTCTCGTTAATATTTGAACTGTGCATAGGCACCCATTGTTGGTACCAGTTGTTGATTTTTAGTTCCTACGGTACTATTAGTATGATTAAAGTAACGATGTTGGTGATGATACTTGTAATCATATCATTGAGTACTATGTGAGAAGTCCTGATTAGATTCATATTTGATGCTCTATCAGTGTACCTTGGATAGCATCTAATAAATCAATTGAATATGTAGTTGCAGGAAATCCTACACTACACCCTTGTTAAGAATTTATGATATTCAACTCAAATTTGAAGATTAAAAACGACACTTTACTATTTAATTTTCAGAAATGTTTACAAGAAATGTAAGACTCAAGAACCTAGTTAGTAATTCGGCGAATTATTCGCGAATCCGTTGCATTCGGCCGAATTATTCTAACACCGACCCCGGTTCGCGCATTATATGGGATATTCGATTTTTTCGCGAATAATTCGGCTGAACAATTCAAACAGGTGACTAGGCTTGACTCGGCGATTCGAACAGTGACTCGGCGATCCAAGCCCATTTAAGAGTTTTTTTTATAGTTATTAAAAAGAAGTTGGTGGTGGGGATTGAACCCATGACCTCTTATTTGCTAATTAAGGTTCAAACCATTGAGCTATTTGCTTGTTTTTGTTTATTCTTAATGTATTATCTATATAATACAATAAAATTGGTTTAAATCATTCTTTCAACTCTATACAACCTTTAAAATTTAATTTCTATTAATTTGATGTAAGCCGAATTTTCACTACCGAACTCATATCTAAAAAACGAATTATACACATACGTATGTCGTTCCGAACTACTGCCGAACAACGAACCGTTGACCGGATTTTTGACCGAATCTGATCTACTCGAATCCGTAAAATTCCCGTACGTATACCGTTCCGAACTCCTCTCCGTACCCCGAATTGCTAACTAGGCTCAAGAATACAACTTTTCTCTTGTTGTTTCTCTCTCCTCAAGACTTTCTCAACTCTCAAAAAATACATCATCCCTCTCTGAATATATGGGAACCCTTTATATAGGAAATTACATAGTGGATGACAGCTAAGTTTTCCTTTTATTTCGGATCTTCTCTGCGA
Organism: Papaver bracteatum; assembly: GCA_023529315.1. Lineage (NCBI taxonomy): Eukaryota > Viridiplantae > Streptophyta > Magnoliopsida > Ranunculales > Papaveraceae > Papaver > Papaver bracteatum. The sequence goes on along the minus strand of JAJJWX010000565.1, from coordinate 768,166 downwards.
TCTCATCGCAACAGCTATAATGTTCATTCTCGCAGATGTTGTAACCATCGCAGAACGAACATGCTTTTCTCGTGTTTCTTCTATCGTCAGCCATTACGACATTCTTTTAATTACTCTGTGACGCCCGCGAAATGTTGTTGAAGAGTTTGCGGTGACACTCGCAGAAGTGTTGTTAATCTCTCGTGAATATAATTGTAGCGATATTCTGGTCCTATATCTTGCCTCTTCTCAGGTCTTTTCTAAGAAGAAGAGAAGATCATGAGAACTAAAATGCCGTAACTACTTATCTTTTCACATTAATCTCTATTCTGTCACGTTTCTGTATCCTTCTCCAGCTGTTTTCACGTATTCTTTCTTCTAATAAATCTTTGACACGTCCTCTCCAACCGCTGCGATCTGACCGTTCATTTTTTTTCTTTGCATTTATTGTGTTTGTCTTCTCGAGAAATTTCTTCTTCTATAAATATTCCTTTTATTCTTTTCTTCTCCTATTTTTACCTTCTTCTTCTTTCTCTTCGTAACTTCTCTGCAAGTTTATTGTTCTTCCGTAAATTTCGCATCTGTTATCTTTGTGATTTCTTTCTTATTTTTCAACCTTTTACTTCATTCCCATACTCAAAAATGGTTGTTGCTGGTGCTAAAAATTTGGCTGCTTTTGGTGAGATGCAAGAAAAACTCAAAAGTAAAGGTTTTACTTTGTCTACAATTCCAGATCAAAACCCTAAATCCGAACTTTCCATCAGATTATTTTCTGATCATCAATGTTCTCGCGAGAAAGTTATAGTATCGCTAGGTCAACTTGAAGCTGGTCTTCCCATTCCTCTCTATGACCCGGAACTTCCATTATTCTATGAAATAATCTCTCACAAGAAGTTCTCGCGAGCGATATATCAATTGGGTGGAGACTGTATTCTATTACTACTTGAATATGCTTCTCGCGGTACCGATAAAGGATCTCGCTACCCTGATACTGCGAAGAATCCTCAATTCAAGGGTGTTCCAATCATTCCCGCGATGTATACTGTGGATAATTTCTTCATCAACTATGACATAATCCCCATGAAGAGAGATCGCACTTGCTGGTGTGTCCACTTGCAAAAGAAAGATAAGATTGCTGATGATAAAGCTCTTATGTTAGATATTGATTGGCATACAAATAACAATCAAGGTCCTCGCCATTCCAGCGATGACAAGTGCTTTATTTTTCCTCTAATTTTAGAGGGTCCATACATTTCTGGCACCCATTATTTTCCTGCAAATCTCGTGAAATACCAACCATGGGTGTTCTATTGGCCTGAGAAAGATAAAGAAGTATGTTCTCCTTAGTTCTTTGCATAACAAGTTATTTTTATTATTTTTCTTTGATTTTCATATCTTTAAGCTCTCGCTGATTATGCCTGTTTATTAGATTGGGAGATTGAAGGCCAACTATGAGAAGTTTAGGAAACCTGTTACTCATTCAGCTCTTCAATTACTCACAGATGAAGTAAGAAATATTTCTTTATAAATCTTAACAATATATTGTTGCCCCTATTTCTTATCATCATCTGTGCTCGTAGGTAATCTAAGAATTAGAACCAATAGAACCAAGAACCAAGGTGAAATTTTCAATTGATCGCAAGGGGAAATCTACTGCTCCTCCCAAAGGGAAGTCTACTACCCATCGCAGGGAGGAGTCTGATGATCCTCCCTTAAAGAAAAGAAAAATCCAACTCTCTTCTTCTTCAACTCCTCAATCTATTCCAGAGAATTCAAGTGTTGATTTTGATAAGGACAACAATGATGATGATTTTGATGATGACAATGACATTCCTTCCATGAAAGATTCTTCCTCTTTTGAGTCTTCAATGGCTCAATATCTAAGATTTTTGGCGATATTACTCATGGTATCGCTAATAATCATGGAGATGAAGTTCTTAATGAGACATCCCAGGCTCTCGCCAAAGTCTGTGATGCTCCCATATTGGTAGATAATGATTCTCTCCAAGGAATCTCAAGATCGCTGACTCCCAGTCTCCTAAATTCTCTTGGTACCCTGGTATGTTTTCGTTTCTTCAACTTGTTTATGTATTTATTTCATCGCCAAGCCTTAACTTATATTATTCTCTCGCAAGTTGGAAGAGCTTCCTTTGTTGTTGCCTCTTATTTGGACAAAAGGCGTGCATTTTCTCAAAAGAAGAATGTTGTTCTTCGCCAAAAGAATGAAGAACTAAAATCTGAATTCACTAATCTTCGCGAGAAGAATGAAAAAATGGAATCTGAACTTGCTAATCTTCGCGAGAAGAATAAGCAGTTGGAAACTGAAGCTTCAGTTAATAAAAAAAAAAATCTGATCTTGATAAAGCTAATCAACAACTCTATGGTATGATTTATTTTTTTTCTCTTTTAATTCTTCTTACCCTATCGCAGCTTATTCAAGCAACCATTCTTAATTTGCATATATTTATGGTCTTACTGATGAGACTACATTCCTCCAATCTTTTCCTGAACCTGTAGATGAGAATTGTATGCGTGTCGTAACCACAACAAATTAATTAATACTTTACTACCTAATTAACAAGTAATATAGGGTAGTCAAGATCGATCCCACGAGGAGCACGAGATTCTAGTTGTAAAATTGTCACACAAAGGGGGGTATTGATTAAGAATTTAAGAAAGTAAATAAAATAAACAAAGCAATTAAAAGGAAATCAATAAGAGAGATTATATCAAGGAATCCTTCTTCGCTGCAAAATAATGATTCAAGTTATGTTTTTTTCCACTTCTTATTAGTCATAGATTATCACCAACCGTATGATAGCAGGTTCGCTTAGCTAACCCCAAAATTCCTTATTTCACTGAGTAACAGGTTCGCTTAGTTATTAGATTCTATTCAAAAGAACCACCTTGAGGTTCGCTTACAAGATGTAATTCCCCGAACGCATTAAGATTTATGAACTTAGGTTTAGTACTAGTAGTTAGACTCGTTTCGCTTGGTCCACTTTCTAGCGTTGTTTTCACACACAATTGCTCCACGGAATCCCTCCGCAAGGTCTTGTGTTTTCTACCTGTGTAAAGAGTCAAGAAACTATTACGTATTCCCTAACTTTCACTAGCTTTAGATCAATTAACAAATCAATTTAGTATGCATCCTAAACAACATATCAATCGATCATAAACACTAATATTAGTAAAAACAAACGATAATCATATGAAAAACTTCAAAGTAGAATTGAAACAAAACTCAAACCATATGTTAAGAACTAGGAATTCATCCTCAATCAAATTAGTTACTCATATTAAAGAGTTCACACAAAGAATAAAGAAAAGTATTGTGTGTGTAAAAGTGTGCAAAAGATATGTAAAAGATGTGTATATCTAAGTGCATCTAAGTGTATGGAAGTGTGTATAGAAAAGTAGAGAACTTCTCTATTTATAGGATTCAATGCTCTCCATATCTTCCAAGGAATAGAATCCCTTTCCTTTTGCAGCTCAATTTCCAAATCCAAGCCTTTCTCAAATCTTCCATCTCCTCTTTCCAAATCCAAGCCCAATTCTTCATCCAATTCCAAACCCAAGTCTTCACATCCCATGAGAGAAATACACACAAAATTCTGCAACTTTGGCTCGTCGAAAAACTGGGTTTTTGGCCGGAAATAGGCCGGAATCCGGCAATAAAGGTCGCCACCGATCACCTGAGTTCTGTCGCCGACAGTAGAATATTCTGTCACTGACCGTCAAATTCAACGGTCAAGATAACGGTCTTCGTTAGTCATCTGGGTCAAGCGGGGAGACTGAATCAGCCAAGTCAGCTGTCTTACTCGTTCTTGCTGAATCTAACTCATCCGAGTCAAATCGCTGGATCGGTCATCGGGCTCACTGAGTTGAATCATCGGAGGGGGAAATTCGATAGAGTCACCTCTGTTTTCTGGGCATTTCTCAGGCCGAATTCAGGCCATTTTCAGCTCCATTCCCGGTACAATTCCTAACATTCATCTAGTTTATTTTCAAGCACATTCATTCAACAGCAGCAGGTTCATATATTCATCACAACCCCTACTCTTCTTTCAAGCTCTCAAACCAATCATCAATACCACCATTTTATCCCTGATGCTTCAATTAACGACATATAGTTCTTCAATTCCTTTCTCTACAGGTCATTGCACCACTCAAAACCTATCTCGTAAACTTCAGATTCATACTCACAGAACTTATCACCTCTTCCACCCGCTGTTAAATCCCTGATTCCTTATTCTCTGAATACCACCGTTTTGTCATCTCCACAGCAACAAATACCCATCACGAACAATGGAAGCTTCATCCATCTCGATCTCAGCTTCTTCTCTGATTTTCCGTTAAACCCTAATTTCTCGAATTTTCTCTCAATTTCAACAGCAGTACAGGCACAACTTTTCTCAATTTCAGGTCTGTTTCATAATTTCAGAGAAACTGAAATAGTCTCTCGATATAGGGTTAGGGTGGCTTGGGGTTAGATGGTACACCCCATTAGATAAGATCCACCCCAAGATTGGGTGCTAACAACTCACACCTTTTCTGGATAAGGGATACCAAATGATAATCACACCCACTGATAACTGATAAGGGATACCTGAGATGGTAACCCCTTAACCATAACTGGCTGTTCTTTAATTCTTCTCCAAACATAATTGCCCCTTATCTTTAGCTGGACTCCAGATAGTGTTCTCTCCTGTAAAATGACTGATTTTCCCTTTTTTGTCAATTTTGGATTATTTCTTCTCCTTTTCCTCCGTGCGACTCCAGAGTACCTAATAACTCAAAAACACGTGTAAAAATACATAATTTACTAGAAAAATGGAAAAGAAAGCATAACTACTAGATAGTAAATTAAGGTGTATTCTACACCTATCAAGAATACCCTTCTTGCTCGCCTTAATAGTTCTTTAAGTAGTTTCTCAGACGATCAGATTAAATCTCTTTCTTTAGATGAACTTAAATCCAGACTCAATCTCTTAAATATTGAGCACAGATTCAATTTAAGCACAGATTCAATTTAAGTTTAACCAATAAGTTTAAGCACCTTTATCTTAATTCAAAGGAAGAAGTTAATAGATTAAGAAAAAAGAATAGTGATCTTATTGACGAGAAAGATCGTGCTGTTAAAAATGGCACCAAGGCCCTATCATATTTTCATAAAACTCTTCTTACTATTCAAATGGAAAGAGATAAACTTATCTGCGAGAATAAAGATCTTCTTGCGAGGTATACTCAAGTTCTCCCTCGTCTTCTTATTAATAGTGATGGTGAGTTTGCTTGGGCTGCGAAGGTTCTTGACAATGCCAGAAATAACTTAGGTGTAGATGTTAGTCTTCATGTTGAACAAGCGGCTTTAATTAAAGACATGATTTCTGAAAGAGAAGGTTATTAATCGTCCTTCCTTATTAATTTCTTGTTTTTATTGTTCTTCCTTGCAAAATTATCAACTTGTTGTTATATACTTGCAGGAGCTGAAAAGAGATATCTTGAAAGAATAGGGGAACTTGAAACTGACAAGAGTCAACTCGCAAGTAGTCTTGCTGCTCGCAACGAGAAGTATTCACGACTGAAAGATCAATTAAGGATTACTACCGCGAACTTTAGTACCACTCTTATTGATGTTCGCAATAAATCCATTGAATTGGTTTGCGATGATCACGACATTCCTCATTCTTCATATCCTGATCTTGCAAAGGAAATTCCAGCAAAAATTCCAAACCTTGTTATTTCCGATAGTGAAGCTGAGGAATCTGATGATGAAGATAATAATGATAATGAAGAAAAATCTGGCGAGGGGGAGAAATCTGATAAAGATGATGGTGATGGATCTAATTAGTTCTATTTCTTCTTTTTGTCTTCCTTGTAATTTTTGTATACTTATTTCCTTCTTCCTGCAATATTGTTGCGAGTTTCCCCAATCTTGTAAATTTCCTTGTATAAATTTCTTTTGCCTCCATCTGTATGAATTAGAAAATAACTCGTTTTCTGCAACATAATTAATCAACATAATTATTACCCTTTAACTATCTGCATAAATGTGTCATAATAATGTCTATGTAATTTTATCATATGATGATGAATAATAATTTCATCGTTATGTGCATTCCCATACTTGCATCTATTATTCATCTGCAATATGAAAAAATTAAGTAGAGATTAGATAGATGTTACCTCAATATCTGCGATAACATTGCTAGCAACAGTTGCATATTTTTTTGATTTCTGCGTAAATATCGCAAATCTCATAATTTCTGCGTCACTATTGCAATCATTTAATCTTGTGGTCTTATAATGCCTTCCTAGTTAAAGGTCTTATTTTTCCACATTTTTCTTTATGCGACAAAATCGCAGGATGTCTTTACATTTGCATGTATTGACCCATTGATTTTGTCTTATCCATATTTTTTCAGCATCTCTGCGACAATATGATAAGTTTAAACTCTCTTGCGAGAATTAAACCTTATGACATTGTCATCTTGCGATGAAATCGCAGGATGTCTTTACATTTTCATGTAAAAACCCATTGATCTCATCTTAACTTTTCTCTTATGGCTTGTTGCCTCTGTATAATTTTTGTCACGCGGCAATATGACAGGCCTAAATGTTCTTGCGATCATAAAGCCCCATGATATTGCCGTCTTTAGACACTTATCAGCTCCCTAATGGACGGTGCCGCCATTATCTTCCCCTTGGTTGCCCCTTCAAGGAGGGCACATCGGCCATACAAGACTAGCTCCTCCCATCCGGATTTACCAACAACCAGTTATTTTCGCAGCCTCTTATCCTTTATGCCTATATGGCTTATAGTTACAAGACTGCACCCTAAGTGGGGTTTTCTTCAGGCCAAGTGCATCATAGCCAAGACTTACCAAGAATGGCAAGGGTAGTTTCGTACGCCCCAGGCACCCTTGGCTCAACCGTGTACCTCGGAGCCTTGGTCATACTCTGCACTTCTTAGAAGAGATTCTCAGTCGTCCAACCAGGGTATAACCTTATATAGTTGGAAATCCAAGATCTCTCTCCTGGATAGGTTTTATTTAACCCCGACATCTACATGACTCAGGTTCCAGCAGCGGTATAACCTTATCCCTGAGTCATGTAAATAGATACCCCCTTATATGACGCACTATTAGGTCTTACATTTTCCTCTTGCGAAATTGTATCCGCGAACTAGGGTGTACGCCATAAAGGTTCGTCTCATTCTATTAATCTCTGCGAAATTTTATTCGCGCTTCTCGCGAGTATTGTAACTTTGATAAAATTTCACTTTTTTGATCTTATTTCTTCTTGTAAAATTTTGCAATTCTTTCAAACAGAGTACTCTTTTCAATTACATTTTCTTCAAACAAATCATTCATAAGCTTCTCTAAATTTCATCATTTTACCTTTCTACTTACTAGTTTCTATTGCTGCCTTCTTATTGCACTTTGCTATTTTCTCTTCATTTGCGAGCCGCTCGCCTCCAACCACTAATTTGTCACTTCTTTGATCTCGCAACATTTCATGTTCTCGCTGTTCTATTGCATCAACCATTAATTTGTCACCTCTTTGTTTTTGTTTAATGTTTTGTGTCCAACTTCTATTCCTCGTGGATATTTCCTCACAAGTTTCCATGTCAATTTCATAACATTTCTTGCTTTCTCCCCAATCTCCTTTAATGACTCCAATTTCCTTTGGATGTGGAAACTTGATGCATTGATGATAAGTTGATGCCACACCTAATATCCCATGCAACCACGGTCTGCCAATCAAAGCATTATAAGGTGATTCAATGTCAACAACACAGAATAAGATTGTAGAAGATATTCCCTTTAATGGAATTCACATTGTAATCTCCTCTTTGGGATTGTTATTAGTACCATTAAAACCATAGATTTTATACGTTGATGGTATTAGATCTTCGTCTCTTCCACCCATGGTTTTGTAGGTATGATAGAATAAGATGTCAACTGAACTCCCTGTGTCTATTAGAACTCTGTTAATGGCCCAAGAATCTTTATTTTCATCATCATTTTCTCCATCTTCTTCTTTCATCTGCTTTGGATTTATTTCTAATCTTACCACCAGTGGGTTATCATGCTGCTCGCCAGGCTCTGGTATTTCTTGTGCAGTAAAAGATATAGTTTTCCTTTGCCATTCTTCTAATGGTGAGGCTCTCGCTATATTCATTATTTCTCTTCCATATGTGTCTCTCGCGAAGACTCTGCTTAGAACATTGTCATGGAAATCCTCAATAGTTCTGTATGAATATACAATGGAATTACAAAACAAACTCTTTGCTTTGGCCCCAACTTCCATTACAAATGTTTCTGCTCCTTTTATAGTATTTACTTTGTGAATTTCTAGTGGTGGTGGTAACTACTGGGATTGTGGATGTCCTACTAGAAAGTGATTTAACTTCCCCTGATCAATCTTCCTTAAAATTATCCTCTTTACATTCCTGCAATCATTTACTGTGTGACCAAGAAAGTGATGGTAAGGACAAAATTCTTGACTTCGATTATTTGGATGTGGCTCTTTCCCCATATTCCATGGTGGTGGTATGTTTTCCATCAGAATGATAGCTTCCCAAATTTTTTATATACTAGCATTTAGAGGTGGCATCTTAATTTCTTCCCATATTATCTTCTGATTACCTTGGATTCTGAAATTGTTTTACCTCTGACCACCATATATTTCTTGTGGTAGATCAAGTCTTTGGATTTTGTTATTTCCTCCGCGATTGTAATAATTCTTCTCCCTTTCATACTCTTCTTGATTTCGACTTCCCATCGCTACTAACTTCTGCTGGTTATCAATCACCACTTTCTCTTGTTGTGCCTGCGAGGTGCTCGCCACATTTTTAATCATTTTAGGAAGTAAACTTCCATTTGCCGCTACTGAGTTGGTGTTTGCGATTGGATATGATTCCATTTTATTCTGTTTCTCCTCCAAGGAAATGTATTCTTCTTGTAATTCTCGCAGCACTGTCATGGTGATTGTATTTTTGATTCTTAAAATTTGTATGTATAGTAGATTGGTTGCGAACATTGCATTGATGAAAGATAAAATGAGGTATATTTCATCCACTCTTCCAGCCATCTCGCTGCACATTGACTTCCATCTAATGGTTAAGTGCTTCAAACTCTCGCCAATCCTCTGTTTTAATCCAAATACATCTTCAATGCATGGCCGCGATGAATTATTGCTTATATATGCTCCCAGAAATGTAGCTTGTAAATGATCAATAGAAGTTATAGCATTTTTTGGCAACCCCTCGAACCATTTTAGCGCCTCGCCAGTTAAACTAGACGCAAAATGCTTGCATAATACAGCATCATGATTATCTCATTATAGCATACACCTGACATAAGCCTTAACATGTTGAACAACACAAGTAGTTCCATCAAAGATACTGGTTAATGTTGGTAAATTGCATTTAGGGGGTATTCCTCTTAGCTGTACTTCCTGAGCGAAAGGGGTTCTCGCAGCTTCTTCGATTGCTTCATCAAGTTACCTTCTGCCTCTTTCTCTTCTATTGTATATCATTCCTCGCATTTCTGCTAATTCTCTCAATATTTGCTCATTCTCAGCTGAATTTTGCTCCATTGGTCTCTTTAATGTAGTTTCTCTTCTTCAGCGTTTTTATCTTTCTTGTCTTGCGAGATTTTGTGCATCTTCATCTTCATCTTCATTCTGTCTTTCTCTGCGATTTTCTCTTTCACCTTCTTCTTGAAATCGCAGCTGATTATGCTGTCTATTCTCTTCTCTGCGAATTTCTTCATTTCTCTTCGCTGTCTTTCTATTCTCCTCTGTATTCTATCAAATTCTTCCTGAATATTATCATTATAGCGATTTTGTGTACGTCTCCTTTCTCGATTTTCATGGTTATTCTGTCGTACTGCCTCTTGAAATTCTTGTTCTTTTACTTCTGCCCTTAATCTTTCTCTCTCGCAAGCTAGACGTGCTTGTTCAGCATAATGTCTTTCAATCTCTTCTTCAATTATTCTTCGATTTCTTTGAATCTCTCGCCTATGTAATATTCTCCTACCTTCTTCTCGATTTTCTTCACCATTTTGGTTATTTCCTCCCTCTTGATTCCTATTGTTACGTCTATCATCCAAAATTTCGCCACGCGGATCATGGCGATCATCAATTATTTCTTCTTCCCTATGATGTTATTCTTCATTTGGATTTTGCATTCCTTCTCGAATATTTTCTCTAACATTTATCATAGGGGAATTTCACCTTGGTCCTTCTCTAAATGACCTTGAACTTGATCTAGCAGTACTTCTCGATCTCCTTTTATGTAATCTTAAATTTTCCATTCTTAACTCATGATTCTGTCTTGTTAAATTTGCACGTTCTTCCGCTTCTAATCTCTTTTCCTCTTGTACTCTTTGTCTTAAATCAGCTTCTATTTCATTTTCACCTTCTCCATGAATTAATCCTTCAACTACTGATTGATCTCTTTCCTCCCCTCTTTCATTTCTTAATTGTCGATCTTCTGCTTCTTCCATAGAATCCGATCTCCAAGTATGCACACTCACTCTATCATAATCCACAACTCTATCTTGTATTGATGTTTTTTGATTCGGCTGTTGAATTTGATTTTCCCCTTTATTTCTTATTGTATCCCTTCTTGTTCTTACTCTTGAAGATTCTCCCATTTCATTTGTTCTTCCTCCTGCAAGTCTTTTACTTCTCCTTACGGTTGTTGTTGGTTCTGATGTATTTCTTCTTCTTCCAGCCATTAATTCTTATTAAACTGTTGAAGATTGGGTAAGATCTTATTACTAATTATTCCAAATTCCTTCTAATCACAATGTCAATTTTTACTTTTTTCTTCAAATATCCCACAATTCCTCCCTGTTTCGGGCGCCAAAATGTAGTTGCAGGAAATCCTACAATACACCCTTGTTAAGAATTTATGATAATCAACTCAAATTTGAAGATTAAAAACAACACTTTACTATTTAATTTTCAGAAATGTCTACAAGAAATGTAAGACTCAAGAATACAACTTTTCTCTTGTTGTTTCTCTCTCCTCAAGACTTTCTCAACTCTCAAAAAATACATCATCCCTCTCTGAATCTATGAAAACCCTTTATATAGGAAATTACATATTGGATGACAGCTAAGTTTTACTTTTATTTCGGATCTTCTCTGCGATCTCATCGCAACAGCTATAATGTTCATTCTCGCAGATGTTGTAACCATCTCAGAACGAACATGCTTTTCTCGCGTTTCTTCAATCGTCAGCCATTACGTCATTCTTTTAATTACTCTGTGACACCCGCGAAATGTTGTTAAAGAGTTTGCGGTGACACTCGCAGAAGTGTTATTAATCTCTCGTGAATATAATTGTAGCGATATTGTAGCGATATTCTGGTCCTACAGAAGATGAAATCATTAATGGTGAACCAACACATTAATACTTGGATCTGTCGTACCATGAAGATGAATTTGTACAGACTGTACAGAAGTTGGTTTTGCATAACCACTTCTTTCTAATTATGATATTCAAGACGGTAGCCATGAAGTATCACGGAAACATTTGGTATCATTATCTGGGAGATTTCCTGTATCAAGTGTGTGGCTTTTTCATGATACAAACTGGCAGATTTGGATATTTTTGAAATTCAGATTTATTGGGTTTGTACGCCGCATGGCCGTATATGAACATTGAGCCATTCTAGTATGAACTTTTCTCTCACGGGACGGTGAAGGTTTGGTATGCCCAAATCTAGAAGTTCAGATTTTCACTTTCCTTAACGTTCAAGGATGACAGAAAATGTAGGGAAGATGACATTATTCTTTTAAATTTTTTCCATATATCTGTTTCGGCAAAGGAAATGCTTGGTCATTAATTTTAAAGGAGAAATGGCGCAACGTATTGGACATACTGAAACAGAGTATGTACGGTTGTAGCCATATTTTTTTATTTTTTTTTTGAAGGAAATATGGGTTTTAACAACCCGAAATTTATTAGATTACCTCACTAAAATTGAGGTTTGAAGGATACATGGTGGTAGAGAATAAACCATTCCACCCATTGGAATCAGTAACATCAATATCAATTACATCATTAGAAAACGGAAAGAATAACCTAGTACTAAATTTACAGATTTCCAAACTTAAAGAAGCGAAAAACCGAAATTGTATAGATTTACATTCCGTCGACGAAATTGACATCCTTCTAATGGTCACTAATTCAAACCATTCTGATTCCTGATCATTAACATCATATATGTTAAATGCTTCCATGTAAAGGAAGTAATATGCCCAAAGTAGTAACATCACTGCCAATCTTGGTCTTGTTTGATGGAGACGATCATCTTCCATGATGTAATTGATGACAATGAAGCAACAACACCACAAAAAAACACCAACTTGGCTAATATACAACAAATCTAGATGACATGGAGAAGTCATTAGATTGATCAAAGAAAAATAAAAAACCTAAATAAAAAATTGTTGGATCAACAATTTATTTTATTGATTAATATTATAAAAATTAATAGTACTAACCTTGATTTACCCGGCAGATCTGATAAATCAAATCTTATCCGGATAGATCAAGGATTCTAAACAAAGAAGTAAGTAGTTTTACGGTTTTCTTTCTTTCTGTATTTTGGAGAGAAGAGAGGAAAGAGAAGGTGTACGCGAAAGTTCAGGGAGGCTAGGGTTTGCTTTCTTACTTCACTCCAAGGGAAAATAAGAATATACATAAATCTCGTAGCGGAGATTTGTAGCGGAGATTTGTTGTTGGTATTTTGGATTTCTGTCATTGGGTTTGTCTCTGTCTTGGAACAATGGTCCTTATGTCTCGTTTAAATTAAGTAATTTAACTTAGTTTTGAAGAAGGATTGCAATTCGAATCATCAGACAGATGATTTATTGATTGTCTTTCAGAACGGGACATAAAATTCTTTCAGTACCCGTCACTAAATATTTCATGTCATCTTAATGAGATATGATGAAATCTCAAAGGATTCCTAACTTTGAAATGGGTGGATATGTAAATGATGAATTTCATCGTACTGGTGAATTCGTTAAAAAATGTGGGGGGTGCTCGAAAGACGTAGCTAGTACAAGAGATAAATGTACTAGACCGAACATGCATTGGTAGTGATTGGCTTCGTAGGTGTGGATGCCTTCAGGGTTGTGGGCCTTATGATCCAATCAATAAGAATCGTTGGCTTTTAGCAACATTCAGTGATTGGCTTCGTAGGTGTGAGAAATGACGACACTTTTGGAAATGGATGCCTTCAGGGTTGTGGGCCTTATGATCCAATCAATAAGAATCGTTGGCTTTTAGCAACATTCAGCCTTAATGCATGTTCAAACTTGTTTCTGTTTGAAAGTGCAAAGGAACTGCTGATGTCAAGCACTTGAATTTCCTTGTGAAAAGAAAGAAAAGAAACAGCACTACAAAGGATATGATATGAATTCTGTCACTGCATTAGAATACTGTTGAGTTTTACAGTAATGAAGAGACACAATAATGGTGAAGTGTCCACTTCTTATCTTCGGTGATAAATGTTGTTGATGTCCTCTTAGAAAACAACGTTTTTCCGAAACAACAGAGTTTCGAATAACATGGATAGCATAGTCTTAATATTTGGAATGGTTTCCAACTTAAGATGAGAGACGACACTTTTGGAAATTGTTGATATGAGGTGTCTCGAACACCCACTTCAAGCATTAAACTAGAGAGAAAACAGTAAATTAGTAATAATAAGATCTTGATTTTCGTAAGATCAAGTGTACCTCGGAATTGTGGGGGTGCAATGGTGATTGTGAACACGCAAAATACGATGGCGTCTACGTGTCCACAAAAAATGTTCGTACATATTGAAATTCATAGATTAGATACAACGTGCGTAATAGCGCAGTGACTATGCTGATTCATCGACTCTGAGTCCTTGGACTCGTCCTAGTCTTATCGCATAGTTATCACTGATAATGTATAATTCACGGATAGTAATCCGCGGATCGATACGAAGGAAATCTTGGATCAAATGGAACATAAAAATGCGTAATGTAACATGCGGAATGTAAAGTACATAATGTAAATGCGGAATTTAAGGTACATAATGTAAATGCGGAATGTAAATGAGACGAGTAATTACGTGGTTCGGCACTTAGGCCTACATCCATGGGGTAAAATAAGGGTGTTTATTATATGTAAATTGATTACAAGTATAGTCAAATGACTTTAGGTGTGCTAACTTAGGCTGCGGGATTAGGGGGCTACTTACTCTTCCTAATTCTCTCTCCTCCTTCCTTTCGAATCGACTTGCCCCTCTCTCTTAGGGAGGAAGGGTATTTATAGGAGTTCTATTGTGGGGTCCAAGGAAGGAGCCGTTGAAACCTTATCGTCTTATGCTTTGTGCCGTTACGCGGACCTCTTCGGTCGCTACGGTGCCCCCCTCGTTCCCTTCGTTACTTCCGAAGAGGTAGGGTATTCTCTTCTGCTGGTTGATTGACACGCGTTTCGGGTGTTTAATGCGGGTGGTTGGACCTTCTGCACGTGTCAGACCACGGTCTTCTGTTCCTGTCACGTCCGTGTCAGCTGGTTGATCCCTCTCTTATTTATAGGCTTCAATACTCTCCATGTCTTTGTAGGAAAAGAATCCTCATTCCAAAAGAACACCACTTTCCCAATTTGAGCCATATTCCAATTTCTAGTCCAATTCTCCAAAACTTCCAAGTTTTCATCCAATTTCCCACTTCTAAGTCTTCACACACATGAGAGAATTCCATCCAAAATTCTGCATTTTTGCTCACCGGAAAACTGTGTTTTTGGCCGGAAGTTGGCCGGAATTTGTCGCCGCCGGCAACCTGAAAATTCTTCTCCGGTAAAGGAATATTCCGTCAGTCCACAGTTAGGACTAACGGTCAAAGGAGTCAACTGTTAGTCAGCGGGCCAAGGAGAATCACTGAAATCGAGAACCCGGTCAATGAGCTAACTCAAATGATGGTTTTGGCCATTGCATAGGCATGAGTTGTGCCAGCCATGATGGCTGTGCTATACCAGCATTGCACTCCATGTTCAGCCATGATGGTGATAGGTGTGATAAACACCTAATTTTATATCTAGTATTTATGCTTTCTTTGCGAGTTTTAGTGTGAATTATGTATCTTATGCTTACTTTTGAGTGTATTAGGTGCTTTGGAGTCGTTTGGAGCAAAAGAAGGAGAAATTAGCCATTGGGAGCTACAAAGTGCTAAAAGGAGCAAACAAGTAAAGTGTTATTGATGAAGAAGGAAGACCAATTTTAACTCATTTCAATCAAGGAATTCTTATCACCATATCGAAGAGAATTCAAACGCGAAAAGAACGCAAAAAGAATGAGGTCATTCCGAGTTCGTATGAAGAAGTTATGAGCAAAATGGTGAAACCAATTTGGATTAGGTTTTATGTTGGGCCTTATTGGGCCTGCGCGAAAAGAGAAAGGAGAGATGCGTTTTGGGCTTGCTATGGACGTGAAAATTAGGGTTTTTGGTGGATTTTAAGGAGGTGCACTTCCCTATTTTTACTAGGTTTCCTAGTTTTCTTAAAGAAGAGGTTACAAAACTCTATATATAGGGAAGCCTAGGCACATATCTTTGACATATATCTTCTTCTACTTTTGTTTTTAGGGTTTGCAACATGCTAGGGTTTTTCTTTCTTCTTGTTATGAACTCCTTGAACATGAGTACTTAATTTTATTATTGGTTATGGAATAATTGGATTTCTTAATTTTATTATTGGTTATGGAATAATTGGATTTCACATAATATGGTTTTTGATATGATAAATTAGTTTTGTCTCCATATTTTATCGATTATGATTCACAATTAATATTGTTATATGATTTGAATGCTTGTTTGATCGAGTCGCGAATCGGTTGAGTTTGTTTTCATCTCTATTGCTAGTTTAGGGTTTATTATACGTAAAAGTGATACTCCTTGAATGCAAGTAGCATAAATATGATTATGGTTTGTAGTGATATATTCTTATGATCGTTAAACCCATGTGAATTATAACCTTTTGTTGTTAAATTGAATTAGATGTTCCAGAATGATGCTTTCCACGTTCGATTGCTTTGATTGGCCTGATTTCATAGAATTTAATGCATCTAGGGAATTAAACCTGATTAGTGCTTTTACACGTTAGGTTGTTCTTTTAGATAGAACTCATATTCGCATCTTTTAATGTGTTTGTTGATGACAAAAGGGAATTTGCGGGATATTCTTGCGATCAAGATATTCTAGGGCTTTTGATAAAATTTGAGATTAAATATCAATTCTAATTATTGTGAAGAAAACATATTTGTGAATGAAGATGAATCCTTAACCAATATTCTCAATACTTTGATTTGTTTATTTTTCTTTGTTTGCTTTTATTTTATTTTAGTATATAAAAATCAGAAAAATACCCTGTTTTATATAAGGAACCAAAATATATTGACAACCTAGACCTCTCTCACAGGGATCGATCCTTTCTTGCCCTTGCTATATTTATATTTTGAGTAGTAAGAAAGTGTAAATTATTTTTGACGCATACGACAGCGATCAAATTTTGGCACCGTTGCCGGGGGAGGCAACGGTTGTCACTTGTTTTTGGTTTCTTATTTTTGTTTTGTTTTTAGTTTTTCTTATTTTCTGGTTTTGACATAGTTTGAGAATCTTATTTCAGGTACCAATTCTATGGAAGGAGCATATTGGAGCAATGGGTACGGTTTTCAACCTCAACAACATTATGGCAACTATCACCCTTATGGGGAGTACAATCAAAACCAATCCTTTGGTTATGATAAATACTCCACGTACCCTTTTAGTTACTCTCATACATCCCAATATTCTTATGGCGGGTATGTAAGTGAGCAACCACAAAGAGGGGAGAATAGTTGTGCTTCTCTAAATATTTCCTCGAGTTTGGTAGATGAGATGCAACAATTTATGGTTAGCATGGAGTCAATTCGTAGACAACCAAGCGTGGAACCAATTTCATTGCCCGAATATGAAGTAAGTAATTCTTCCTTGTCGAATGAGCTTTACCAACAAATGGAATCATATTTTCAGGATTTGAATGGATCACTCCAAGAGCTTCAAAAAGATGTTTCCAATTTAAGACAAGGCATTGAAGAATACAAAGAGGACATGCAAAATTATGCGAAAGACCAATCTTTGGGAAGTGGTAGCCAATCTTATGTTGACTATGATAGTGACGATGACTATGAAAATACGTCGCTTGAACCAAATCATGGTGACATCCCCGAAGAGTATACAATGGAATCTATTTGCAATCAAGGTGAAGATGAAAAAGAATATGATGACACTAGTGTATCTTACTCAAGCATTGATCTTTATAACGATCAAGAACCTATTCAAAAGGTAGAGCTTGAGGATGATGCAATGAGTGTGCTAAAGAAATTCCTTATGGACAGAATTGCATCCGCAAAGGAGTATGTGCCTTACAACAAAGAGGAGTATGTTGAGAATGTGACTGTTATTACCAATATTGTGGAAGACCCAATTGAACTTGCAAAGGATAGTAATGAAGATGTTGATGTCGAGACTTTGGTTAAGGCAGAAACGGATGAAGAATGGTTGCAAGGTTTGATAGAGGACCATGATATACAAGAGGTGAATAGTTCACTTGAATTTTTCGAGGATGAAGAGGATACCGTAATTCAAGAGATTGTGCGAGGTTTGTCTAACCCTTTGCATATTAATTCTTCTCCTTTACCTCTTATTGGTTTGAATGTATGTGCTTCGAGAACATTATTAGATGACTTTGTTTCTCGATTTCCACCATTAGAAACATTAGATTCTCATACTATGCAGGTTTTGGACCAAGAAACCGTGGAAGTACCCGACTCTTATATTCTTTATGCGCTTCCAAGTGTGGACAAGAATAAGTGTGGGGGAAGCTTTTATCGGTTAATAGCTTCGTTTCTATTTTATATTACTAATATTTGTATGGAGCTATTGTTTGCAAAACAGGTGCTATGGATGGATCCCCAAATTTTTAGATTGCTAATATATGGGGAATGAATCTTACAAGAAGCAAAGTCGGGCCGTCGACTTTAAAACAAGCGCTAAGTGGGAGGCAACCCACCGGTTTTGTATCTCTTATCCTTTTGCGTTTTATTTTATTTTTGTTTCATTTATTTATTTTTTATTGTTTTCATATCATATTTGCATCCCCATGTTTAATTTCATTAAGTCCATAATCTATCTTAGAAGAACAGTATGATGAATACCTTTTCGTCAGAAATTTTCAGACTGCGCGTAGTTCAGTCCAGAGACCATAACTGTCAGACCGTTTATCAGAACACTATGAAATTTTTACACTGAGTAGAAAACACGTAGGTGAACAACCTTTGTGAAATGGAGCTTTTCCAAATTCCTTACCAATTTGCAAAGTTTTTGCGTTTTATCTGCTGTTACGTCAGAATTCAGAACTTTCGGTTTTACACATTGAGGACAATGTGAAGTTTAAGTGTGGGGGAGCATTTATATGTTTGTATAGTTTGTTTTATGCCTTTTAAAAAAAAAAATCAAAAAAATAGAAAAACCAAGAAAAATTTGTGCTTTTTGAACTCCGAAATCTAGAAACTTGTGCCTTTAGGATGACACCATTAGTGGATGGAACCATTTTGAATGCAGGAGTTGAGGAACCGATTAACTAAAAGGGACGAACATAGCTCAGAAATCACAATTAACATGATAGTTGTTACCATATCTCGGAATATCACCATATCACATTCTATTTTTATTTTTCCATATTTATCTATTGTTTTCTAAGTGTTTCGGTGGGTCACTAAACATCGACTTGTTATTACTGCTAGGATGAAATAGAGTGATTGAGTTGCTAAAAAAAATGAAAAAAATATATGAAAAGAAAAAAAAAAGACCGACCAATTAGACCAAAACGGAATAAAAAGACACTTGGGAATAGCAGTATGTGTGAAACGTAGTCCCTGTCTCCGTCGCCTAAACAAGCGTGGAATGCAGGATCCAAGGCAACTATCATGTACTTGCTGACAAGAATCATGCGCTTGGATCCAGTTTGATCCAATCATGTTGTCTCCATAAAAAAAAAAAAAAAGTGAAAAAGAAAAGAAAAAAAAAAGTGAAAAAGAAAAGAAAAGAAAAAAATATTATTTTGGTTGAATAAAGTCACTTCTGGTTCCCTTGTATATGCTAGTGAGTTGATGTAGCATTCAAACCAAGTAGCTCAATCCAATGGGCGTAGGTTCATCTTGGCAGTGACCTTCAGACAGATATGGGAAACATCGATCACTTGTGAACATTCGCCAACATCTACATCTATATCCATCATCTTAATCTTTTCATTGTGATTGTGGTTTGTTAGTTTCCGAGTATTGTGGCTTGTTCGACTATCTAATTAAAGCTTTATTAATTTATGAATTGAATTGCAAGGTACCTCCTCCTGTAGTCATTTTGGATTCGTTCATTGATTTGTCACAAATAGACGGAGTTGGAAATATAGGTTTTGTAGGTATATCTCTAGTAAACCTTCACGAGACTATAACTCGTCCACTAGGGACACCTAGGGGTTTAAAGGCTTGTTATTTATGCTAAAATTAACCGTAGCCTCGACGTCACGGAGTTGTATGTATTTGTTTTAGTTTTGTTTTGTTTGATTTGCTCGAGGACTAGCAAAGTCTAAGTGTGGGGGAATTTGATAGGTGTGATAAACACCTAATTTTATATCTAGTATTTATGCTTTCTTTGCGAGTTTTAGTGTGAATTATGTATCTTATGCTTACTTTTGAGTGTATTAGGTGCTTTGGAGTCGTTTGGAGCAAAAGAAGGAGAAATTAGCCATTGGGAGCTACAAAGTGCTAAAAGGAGCAAACAAGTAAAGTGTTATTGATGAAGAAGGAAGACCAATTTTAACTCATTTCAATCAAGGAATTCTTATCACCATATCGAAGAGAATTCAAACGCGAAAAGAACGCAAAAAGAATGAGGTCATTCCGAGTTCGTATGAAGAAGTTATGAGCAAAATGGTGAAACCAATTTGGATTAGGTTTTATGTTGGGCCTTATTGGGCCTGCGCGAAAAGAGAAAGGAGAGATGCGTTTTGGGCTTGCTATGGACGTGAAAATTAGGGTTTTTGGTGGATTTTAAGGAGGTGCACTTCCCTATTTTTACTAGGTTTCCTAGTTTTCTTAAAGAAGAGGTTACAAAACTCTATATATAGGGAAGCCTAGGCACATATCTTTGACATATATCTTCTTCTACTTTTGTTTTTAGGGTTTGCAACATGCTAGGGTTTTTCTTTCTTCTTGTTATGAACTCCTTGAACATGAGTACTTAATTTTATTATTGGTTATGGAATAATTGGATTTCACATAATATGGTTTTTGATATGATAAATTAGTTTTGTCTCCATATTTTATCGATTATGATTCACAATTAATATTGTTATATGATTTGAATGCTTGTTTGATCGAGTCGCGAATCGGTTGAGTTTGTTTTCATCTCTATTGCTAGTTTAGGGTTTATTATACGTAAAAGTGATACTCCTTGAATGCAAGTAGCATAAATATGATTATGGTTTGTAGTGATATATTCTTATGATCGTATGTGAATTATAACCTTTGTTAAATTGAATTAGTGCGCTTTCCACGTTCGATTGCTTTGATTGGCCTGATTTCATAGAATTTAATGCATCTAGGGAATTAAACCTGATTAGTGCTTTTACACGTTAGGTTGTTCTTTTAGATAGAACTCATATTCGCATCTTTTAATGTGTTTGTTGATGACAAAAGGGAATTTGCGGGATATTCTTGCGATCAAGATATTCTAGGGCTTTTGATAAAATTTGAGATTAAATATCAATTCTAATTATTGTGAAGAAAACATATTTGTGAATGAAGATGAATCCTTAACCAATATTCTCAATACTTTGATTTGTTTATTTTTCTTTGTTTGCTTTTATTTTATTTTAGTATATAAAAATCAGAAAAATACCCGGTGTTTTATATAAGGAACCGAAAATATATTGACAACCTAGACCTCTCTGTGGGATCGATCCTTTCTTGCCCTTGCTATATTTATATTTTGAGTAGTAAGAAAGTGTAAATTATTTTTGACGCATACGACAGCGATCAGATGGATGTGGTTCCTTCCCTGCAACATTACTCTTCTCTGCAACCACCTTTCCCTGTTTAATTTATCTTCTCAGTCATCACACAGACACCACCAAGACCCATTCGCAACCACCTGCAGTTCCATTATGCTTCTCATTTGGTGTTGCATCATGCACACACCCCACCAGCACCAGCCATTCATCTCATACCAAAATCACCACCCACAGCTGCAATTTCATCTCCCAAATCCTTCTTGTGCACTACCAGCTACAAATCAGTACCCAGTCGAGCTCCACTTGCAATATTCCAGCTGCTAATACCCATTGCAAGCACCACCTGAAACTCATTGTAACTTAGCCTCACTGGCCTCCACCTTTGCCATCTTCCCAGCTCCTGCAATTCCAACTCAGTACCATCCCTGTAACCTAACAAGCATACATCTAATTTAGCAGCTTTACTTCATTCTTGCACAATTGCTGCTTCAACAGCTTTCATTCATTGGCAGCAACAGATTTATCATCTCCCCTGTAATCTCAACTGGGATGAACTCAAATCAACCACAAACTCATATTCAAAAATCTAAGCTGCCATTCATTCATTTTCATGTATTTCTCCATTCTATGTATAGCTAAAATCCATCAGCTCCTTCCTTCATTGAACCCATCTTCCACCAACAGCAAACACCCTCAAAACCGAATTCAACCAAAACCCTCATCGATTTCTTCTTTGCTCTTTCCATCATCTGCGTCTGTTGTTGAACAAAAATAAACCACACCCATATTCGATTCATCATATTCTCGATCTGACCCTTTTCTGAGTTAATCACTCGAACTCAACTTCACGATTTTCTCTTCACCCATGAGCTCCATCCCCTTCTCAGATCGAACCCTAACCAGTTCCATCTCTTCTTCCACTGGAAACCCTAACCACTCAACATCAGCGGCTATTGGTTTCGATCTCCGGCAGTCACAGCTGCTGTTCTTTTTCCTTCTTTTCTTCTATGGATGCTGCGCAGCTTTTGAGTTTCAGCTCAAAGTTGAAAACAAGAGATGGGTTCTGAATTTTAGGTTTAAGTTTGATCATTGGGATGGATTCGGGTACGGGTCCGGTTTACGGGTTCGGGTTTGGGCATAGACCATGGATACAGACCACCCATTTGGATGTCTTATAACAAGCAGTCTTCTTTGGATAAGGGCTATCCAATTAGGTTGCCCCTTAGCATTAACGTGGCTCCAGATAGTGTCCGTCCTATGAAATGACAATTTTGCCCGTTTTGCCCAATTTTTGTTATTTCTCCTTCTTTTCGTCCGTGCAACTCCAGAGTACCTAATAACTCAAAAACACACGTAAAATACATAATTTACTAGAAAAATAGCAAAGAAAGCATAAACTCTTAGATAGTAAATTAGGTGTATTCTACATCTATCAAATTCCCCCACACTTAGACTTTGCTAGTCCTCGAGCAAATCAAAACTAAAACTTACAACTTTCAAAGCGTTCTAGCTTCCCAAGCATCCTAAGAGCTATGAGGACATAGAGTTTCTGCATGCTAGTAATAAGAAGTTAGAAATATTAAAGAACATATTCTCATTCTTAAATGTTGAGTGAGAAATAACCACACCATAATGAGAGAACACGTGTTTGAGAAACGATCAATAAGCATTTCGCCTCGACTTCTGCCTCACCAAATAGGATTTTATGATAATTGCACTCAAAAAGACGGCTTTTTTATGGGTCTCACATGTGCGCAGTTAGGAATGAAAAGAGAATTCCTGCAACACGTTGAATGGTGGGAAGGATAACTTCCGAAATTTTGAAAAACCCACATCTTTTAACATTTTGGAAAACCATTTTTCTAACGATCTATAAGAAAGGAAATCAACCACTTATATCGAGGATGAGATTACTTACTTACCTTCACATCCGATTGCCAATTATGATAACACCACTCTCACGGAATCCAATAGAAACGTCTTCCGCTCCTTGTCTTCATCTTCTTGGTCTTCGGCTTCAACTATTGATGATAAACACTTGAACTTCATAAATCCTTAACAATTTGTAACCTTTTTCCTCAAAATCCTTGTCGCTTGAAACTTCATTATAGATTTTCCTTCCCCATGGCTTATTCAATAACAAAACAATAATAGATATTTCTCTTGTCTCATATATATATTTTTTCTTTCTTTTCTTTTTCTATTTTTTTCTTTCTTTTAATTCTTTTTCTTTTTCATTGTTTTTTTTTTAGACAAGAGAAACAAAATACAAATCAAAGTGAAAAATAAAATAAACCATGGCCATGGAAAAATACTTTACCGCTTGATTCTTCACAACTTGTATCGTCTTGAAATCATAAACTTCAATAATTCTCACCTTTTGCTTTCTTCGCTCTTGTAAATAAGTCTTAATACTTGGATATAGAAATACCTCATTGTATTTTAAGTCTTCAACTTGTATGTAAAATCCTCTCATTGTATGTTGCTTTACTTGGATATAAAAATTTGCTCTTTTTCTTGTTCTATTGTTGCTTTCAAACCTTGAACCTTTTCAACTTTCCTTGTAGATTTTGATGTCGCTCCTTGTTGTTGATGATTATGGTGTTTCTATGGACCCGTTGTTGTCGAGAGAGAATGGTGCTAACTGAAAATCGAACTACAAGAAGGAAGCTTTCATCTATAGACGTCGCCCTCATGATTGACAAAGATTAGCACTCAAGAGATCAAAATAGTGCTGAAATTGGTGTGAAATTGGGTAGCTCACCATTCTACCGGAATTAACGTACGGTGACACACACTCAAAAGAAGCTCTTTAGTAAAGGAAGAATTTTTGGTCGGTGCCTCTCATGATATGAAAATGGGTAGTCTCCACTAATGATTGATCAGCAACTCTAATAACGCACTTCTCCCTGCACCAAATTTGCATCACCGGCATGATTAAATCCATTATTTAACACTCTAACAAGCAAGAAATCAAACATAGTTCCCTAACATTTCCAAGTTCAATTATGTCGGTCAGAATTCTCTATGTAATCATACCTAGAAGTATGTTAGTGACTCTAAAATCTCTAAAAGTTGAAAGTTTTATGCAAAAAAAAAAAAAAAAAAAAATTTTATATGCAAAAATATATGCTTAGCCACTCCCCCACACTTAAACCTTACATTGTCCTCAATGTAATTGAATCCTCCTAGTAAAGTCAAGGTGGGAAATCCTAATATGATATGAAACAAGAAAAATAAACACACGACGGCCCTACATAGCTCATGATTCACATTACTCCTCTAGAGGGAGAAAATCTTCAAATGGAAGTTCATCCACATTCACATAGGCGATGTTCTCATAGTATGGCTTCAATCTATGTCCGTTGACTTTGGAAACCGAGTTGTCTCTAAGACTAGTAATTTCGACTGCACTATAAGGAAAAACATTAGTAACAACATATGGTCCAATCCAACGGGACCTTAATTTTCCAGGAAATAGTTTAAGGCGAAAATGAAATAAAAGGACTTTTTGCCCCACAACAAAATTTTTCCGAGAAACCATCTTGTCATGAAAAAGCTTAGTCTTTTCCTTGTAAATACGGGCACTCTCGTAAGCATCATTACGTATCGCCTCTAGCTCATTTAGTTGCAACTTTCTTTATTTCCCCGCTGCATCATACTCCATGTTGAATTTCTTTATCGCCCAATAAGCCTTATGTTCAAGTTCAACCGGAAGATGACAAGCTTTGCCATAAACCAACCTATATGGAGACATACCAATCGGTGTTTTGTACGCCGTTCTATACGCCCAAAGTGCATCATTGAGCTTAAAGCTCAATCTTTCCTTGTTGTGTTCACCGTTTTCTCAAGAATGGACTTGATATCACGATTTGAAATTTCAGCTTGTCCACTAGTTTGTGGATGGTAAGGCGTACCAATCTTGTGTGTTATGTTGTACTTCTTGAGGAGAGCGTGAAAAGATTTCTTGAAATGCGAGCCTCCATCTCTTATCACCACTCTTGGTGTGCCGTGCCTAGTAAATATGTTTTCTCTTACAAAATCACAAACAACTTGAGAATCATTAGTTTTGGTGGCTCTAGCCTCCACCCATTTAGAAATATAATCTACGGCAAGAAGTATATAAAAATTTCCATTCGAATTGACAAAAAGGCCCATAAAATCAATTCCCCACACATCAAAAATCTCTACGGCAAGAATTGGTGTGAGTGGCATTTGATTTCGAGCACCTAGATTTCCCGTTCTTTGACATCTATCACACGATTTACAAAAAACATATGAATCTTCAAACAAGGTAGGCCAATAAAATCCACTTTCAAGAACCTTGAGAGCGGTACGTTTAGAACCAAAGTGGCCACCACATGCATAAGTATGACAAAAGGAGAGAATAGATTGAAATTCGGAGTTAGGTACGCACCTTCGTATGATTTGATCAACTCCATATTTCCATAAGTATGGTTCATCCCACACATATTGCTTCGCTATCTTCTTAAGCTTCATCTTTTGGAAGTTGGACATTGTGCTAGGTAGCTTCCTAGTCACCAAATAATTCACTATATCCGCATACCAAGGTGTTGATTCTTCCAAGGAGAAAAGTTGTTCGTCCGGAAAGCGGTCTTGTAATGGAAGTTCTTCTTGAGACATAACAAGTCTACTAAGATGATCCGCAACGGTATTCTCCATACCTTTCTTATCTCGAATTTCTATGTCGAACTATTGTAGTAGTAGGATCCACCGGATTAGTCTTGGCTTAGCTTCTTTCTTCTTTATTAAGTATCTAAGTGCCGCATGGTCGGAGTACACAATAACCTTTGTACCCACCAAGTATGAGCGAAACTTTTCTAATGCAAACACAATAGCCAATAACTCCTTTTCCGTGGTAGAATAGTTGATTTGTGCAACATTGAGGGTCCTAGATGCATAATATATCTTTGACCCAAAACGGCTCCAACCGCATAATCACTAGCATCACACATAAGTTCAAATGGAAGATTCCAATCCGGTGACTTGATAATCGGCGCACTTGTTAACATTGCCTTCAATTTGTCAAAAGCATCCTTGCATTCCTTGTTGAAGTCAAAAGGTACCTCCTTTTGTAGTAACTTGCACATCGGCATGGAGATTTTGGAGAAATCCTTGATAAACCGCCTATAGAAACCTGCATGACCAAGAAAAGAACGAACTTCCCTCACCGAAGTGGGATATTGTAAGTTTCTTATTAAATCTATCTTTGACTTTTCCACTTCGAGCCCTTGAGAGGACACAATGTGACCAAGTACTATGCCATGGTTTACCATAAAATGACATTTCTCCCAATTGAGAACAAGGTTAGTGTCTATGCATCGTTTAAGAACTAGTTCAAGGTTGTCTAAACAAATATCAAAAGAATTTCCATAAACACTAAAGTCGTCCATAAATACCTCAATAATGCGCTCCACGTAATCCGAGAATATGCTTACCATGCATCTTTGGAAAGTAGCCGGTGCATTGCAAAGACCAAACGGCATCCGTCTATACGCAAACGTTCCAAACGAACAAGTAAAAGTGGTCTTCTCTTGGTCCTCCGGTGCAATAACAAGTTGATTGTATCCCGAATAACCATCCAAGAAGCAATAATAAGAATGCCCCGCTAACCGCTCCAACATTTGATCAATGAAAGGTAAAGGAAAGTGATCCTTTCGGGTTGCGGAATTAAGCTTTCTATAATCAATGCACACTCTCCAACCGGTTTTAACTCTTGTGGGAACAAGTTCATCGTATTGATTTCGAACAACCGTAACACCGGACTTCTTTGGCACAACTTGTACCGGACTAACCCACTTGCTATCGGAAATTGGGTAGATCACCCCCGCACTTAGCAATTTGAGTATCTCTTTCTTCACCACCTCCATCATGGGAGGATTAAGCCTACGTTGAGCATCACGTACCGGCTTCACGTTCTCTTCCATTAGAATCCTATGCATGCATATGGATGGACTAATGCCCTTGATATCCGCAATTGTCCAACCAATAGCCGTTTTGTGCTCTTTCAAGACTCTAAGCAAACGGTCTTCTTGTACCGGTGTGAGGTTCTTTGAAATAATTACCGGAAGCTCCTCTCCATCTCCCAAAAATACATACTTCAAATGGTCCGGAAGTGGCTTCAACTCTAGCTTAGGCGCCTTCACAATAGATGGTACAGGTAATTCTTCATTCACAGGTAAAGAAATATAGGAAACATTACCCTTAGCTTCTTGTAATGCCGTCAAGGCACCAAACGTCTCCACCAATTCCGTGGAAATTTCAACATCCAAGTTAGGCAAGCCGTGGACGTCCAATTCAATGCTCTTTTGCAACACCACATCAAGTTCGTCCTCACGATTCAATTCTACCATTTTTTGCGCTAATGAACCAACCACATCAATGGAGTAAGCGGAATGCACATCACTTGGGTAGCGCATGGCTTCAAATATGTTGAAGTGTATTACTTCCTTGTCGAATTACATAGTGAGTGTACCCTTATCAACATCAATCTTCGTCTTTGCGGTCTTCATAAATGGCCTCCCAAGAAGTAGAGAAGTAGACGAACGATTCTCATTATTGTCCATATCCACCACAAAGAAATCCACCGGAAAAATTAACTCATTCACTTGCACTAGAACGTCTTCTACAAGTCCCTTTGGATAGATGTTAGACTTGTTTGCTAATTGGATAATAACTCTTGTCTCTTTCAACGGGCCAAGATTCAAGGAGTCATAAATATCGGCCGACATCACACTAATGGAAGCTCCCAAATCAAGTAAAGCATGTTCAAACCTTTTCTTACCAATAGTAATAGGCACCGTGAAACCACCGGGATCCGTGCACTTTGTAGGCATCTTCTTCAAAAGCATAGCCGACGCACTCTCGCCAACTTTAGTAATTTCATTATCAAGCAACCTATCCTTCTTTGTGCATAATTCCTTCATGAACTTAGCATACCTTGGCATTGTCCTTATGGCCTCTATGAATGGAATGTTGATCTCTATCTTCTTGAAGATATCCATGAGTACCTTATCTTGAGCTTCCTTCTTGGACTTAGAAAAACGACTAGGAAAAGGAGGTGGAGTAGTGAAAGTAGGAACCGGTTCCTTGGATTGGGTGGTTGGTGTTGAAGTCTCCTTTGGTACGGCATCCTCCTTCTCTTTTACTACCTCTTCACTAGCTTCTTCATGACGAGTTGGACTCTCCACTTGTCTTCCACTTCTTAAGGTAACCGCACTAACATTCTCTCTTGGATTCACAATTGGTTGCGAGGGAAGCTTTGTGGATGCTTGAGCTTTCATTAAGTTCATATCGGTCGCCAATTGTCCCATTTGAGTTTGTAAATCCTTGATTTCCGAATCGGTCTTTTGTTGGGTTTGTTGTAACATAGAAGTGAGACCTTGCATGCTTTGCATTATCACATTCAACTTGTCATTATTCGAAGAATCTTGCTCCTTGACTTGTTGTGGTTGGAATTGTTGTTGTTGAGGTTGGAAACGTGATTGATGGAATCCACCTTGTTGTGAATATGGATTAGGAGCCGCCGCTTGCTTGTTTGCATAGCTAAAGTTGGGATGATCCTTCCAACCGGGATTGTAAGTATTTGAGTATGGATCGTACCTTGGCCTTGGATTTGGATATAAAGCATTTACTTGTTCGGTTTCATCATCCGGAATAATTACCGCGACCAATCGTTGCACTACCCTCTCTATGTTGTTTAACCGTTGATCGTATTGTGAAGACGAGTCACTAACCTCATGCACGTTGACCATTGAATCACATCTTGCATAGAATTGTTGCGAGTTTGCCGCCATACTTTCAATCAACTCGGTAGCTTCGGCCACCGTCTTGTTCACTAGTGCACCACCACCGGCGGCGTCAAGAAGATATCTATCACTTGTTTGGAGACCTTCATAGAAATATTGAATTATCATGGCGTCACTAAATTGATGGTGTGGACAACTTGCCACCAATCTCTTGTATCGATCCCAATATTCATATAATGACTCTCCCACATGTTGCTTTATCCCACAAATTTCTTTGCGAATTTGAGTAGCCTTTGATGCGGGAAAATATCTCTTGAGGAAAAGTTTCTTCATCCCATTCCATGTTGTGATACTTCCGGAAGGCAAATAGTATAACCATTCCTTAGCATTGCCCGCCAAAGAGAACGGAAATGCTTTCAACATTGCTCCATCCGCATTAGTATTTGGTGGAAGCATGGCCGTGACTATGGTGTTGAAGTCCATAAGATGTTTGTTCGGGTCTTCATTCACCATGCCATGGAACTTTGGTAATTCTCTAATCAACCCTGGCTTGATCTCGAAAGTTGAGTTAGTTTGGATACACCATTGTTGTGTATCGAGATTTTGAGAAGCTAGGTCCTTGAGTGTACGATCACCCATTGCCTCTTCTTCAATATCCGAATCTGCGAATTCACTTGATGTAGAACGAGGAAGCGGAGTGTTAACCGCTCGAATGAAGTCTCTTAGTTGAGTGCCGGATCGAAGACGTATTCTAATAGGACTCGGTCTTCCCCCTTGAAGCATTCACCAAAGATATAGTACCTACAGCAAGGTTCACAAAACTAAGCTAGATACGGTATAGAATCTAACAAAGCAAGAATAAAGCAAAAAGAAAAATAAAAACAACTAAAATCACCCGTTGCTGCCCGGCAACGGCGCCAAAATTTGTACGCGTGTCGTAACCACAACAAATTAATTAATACTTTACTACCTAATTAAAGAGTAATATAGGGTAGTCAAGGTCGATCCCACGAGGAGCAAGAGATTCTAGTTGTAAAATTGTCACAAAAAGGGGGGTATTGGTTGTAAAATTTATAAAGCAAAAGAATTAAACAAAGTAATAAAAAGTGTAGTTGAAATCAATGAGAGAGAATAGATCAAGGAATCCTTCTTCGCTGCAAAAAAATGATTAAAGTTATGTTCTTTTCCACTTGTTATTAGTCATAGATTATCACCAACCGTAGGTATAGCAGCTAGATCAGTGTTAACCCCAAAATACCTTATTTCACCGGATACGGAAGTTCTCGCCTACCGGATTCTATTCACCAAACCACCTAGTAGTAGATCACCCAAGATGTAATTTAGTTAAACGCATTAAGATTCATGAATTTATTAGGTTGATATTAGTAGTTAAACTCTTAGATCAAGGTCCACTTGCTAACGTTGTTTTTACACACAATTGCTCCACGGAATCCCTCCGCAAGGTCTTGTGTTTTCTACTTATGTAAATAGTCAAGAAACGATTACTTATCCCCTAACTTTCACTAGCTTTAGATTAATTAACAAATCAATTTAGTTGGCCACCCAAACGACCTATCAATCAAACATAAACACTAATATTAGTAAAAACAATCGATAATCATATGAAAAACTTCAAAGTAGAATTGAAACAAAACTCAAACCATATGTTAAGAACTAGGAATTCATCCTCAATCAATAAGAAAATTAGCTACTCATAATTTGGAGTTCACACAATAATAATAATAAAGGAAGAAAGAAAAACTTATTGCAAAGATGACGGTTGCTCCTTCCTCCAATCCTTGTGCACTTTAACTCCTTCTCCAAAGTAGATGTGTGTAAAAAGTTGTAGAGAACTCTCTTATTTATAGGATTCAATACTCTCCATGTCTTTGTAGGAAAAGAATCCTCATTCCAAAAGAACACCACTTTCCCAATTTGAGCCATATTCCAATTTCTAGTCCAATTCTCCAAAACTTCCAAGTTTTCATCCAATTTCCCACTTCTAATTCTTCACACACATGAGAGAAGTCCATCCAAAATTCTGCATTTTTTGCTCACCGGAAAACTGTGTTTTTGGCCGGAAGTTGGCCGGAATTTGTCGCCGCCGGCAACCTGAAAATTCTTCTCCGGTAAAGGAATATTCCGTCAGTCCACCGTTAGGACTAACGGTCAAAGGAGTCAACTGTTAGTCAGCGGGTCAAGGAGAATCACTGAGTCAGAACCCAGTCAGCGAGCTAACTCAGCTGACTGGTTTTGGCCATTGCACATGCATGAGTTGTGCCAGCCATGATGGCTGTGCTATACCAGCATTGCACTCCATGTTCAGCCATGATGGTTGTGGTTCCTTCCCTGCAACATTACTCTTCTCTGCAACCACCTTTCCCTGTTTAATTTATCTTCTCAGTCATCACACAGACACCACCAAGACCCATTCGCAACCACCTGCAGTTCCATTATGCTTCTCATTTGGTGTTGCATCATGCACACACCCCACCAGCACCAGCAATTCATCTCATACCAAAATCACCACCCACAGCTGCAATTTCATCTCCCAAATCCTTCTTGTGCACTACCAGCTACAAATCAGTACCCAGTCGAGTTCCACTTGCAATATTCTAGCTGCTAATACCCATTGCAAGAACCACCTGAAACTCATTGTAACTTAGCCTCACTGGCCTGCACCTTTGCCATCTTCCCAGCTCCTGCAATTCCAACTCAGTACCATCCCTGTAACCTAACAAGCATACATCTAATTTAGCAGCTTTACTTCATTCTTGCACAATTGCTGCTTCAACATCATTCATTCATTGGCAGCAACAGATTTATCATCTCCCCTGTAATCTCAACTGGGCTGAACTCAAATCAACCACAAACTCATATTCAAAAATCTAAGCTGCCATTCATTCATTTTCATGTATTTCTCCATTCTATGTATAGCTAAAATCCATCAGATCCTTCCTTCATTGAACCCATCTTCCACCAACAGCAAACACCCTCAAAACCGAATTCAACCAAAACCCTCATCGATTTCTTCTTTTCTCTTTCCATCATCTGCGTCTGCTGTTGAACAAAAATAAACCACACCCATATTCGATTCATCATATTCTCGATCTGACCCTTTTCTGAGTTAATCACTCGACCTCAACTTCACGATTTTCTCTTCACCCATGAGCTCCATCCCCTTCTCAGATCGAACCCTAACCAGTTCCATCTCTTCTTCCACTGGAAACCCTAACCACACTCAACATCAGCGGCTATTGGTTTCGATCTCCGGCAGTCACAGCTGCTGTTCTTTTTCCTTCTTTTCTTCCATGGCTGCTGCGCAGCTTTTGAGTTTCAGCTCAAAGTTGAAAACAAGAGATGGGTTCTGAATTTTAGGTTTAAGTTTAATCATTGGGATGGATTCGGGTCCGGGTCCGGTTTACGGGTTCGGGTTTGGGCATAGACCATGGATACAGACCACCCATTTGGATGTCTTATAACAAGCAATCTTCTTTGGATAAGGGCTATCCAATTAGGTTTCCCCTTAACATTAACGTGGCTCCAGATAGTGTCCGTCCTATGAAATGACAATTTTGCCCTTTTTGCCCAATTTTTGTTATTTCTCCTTATTTTCGTCCGTGCAACTCCAGAGTACCTAATAACTCAAAAACACACGTAAAATACATAATTTACTAGAAAAATAGCAAAGAAAGCATAAACTCTTAGATAGTAAATTAGGTGTATTCTACATCTATCACTCAAGTACATCGTTACTGTACTCGAGTGCCGCTGCCCGAATTTACAATGGAAGAAGATGTTTCTCTAGTTCGATGTTGGTTACATCGTATGGCGAGACTAATGAACCATGACCATTTCTGGAAAAGAGTATTGGGACATTTTGTATTTTCTCGGAACGAAGCAATAAGAAACAGTAAGAGCCTAGAAGTAAGAATTGCATTCATCAGTAATGAAGTCAAACATTATGCGGAAATATTGTGGATGGTTCATCGTAGCAATTCTGGATTATCCAACGAAAAACTGAAAACCATCGCTCTGACCAAGTTTACCGAAGAAAGCGGGAGAGAGTTTACGCATTTTGAATGCTATGAACTTTACAGAGAGAATGTGGCTGCATTTGATGTAGTTTGATGTTTTTGTTGTGGTTTATTAAAATGTAGTTTGATGTTATTTGCAAGTTTAAATAAATGGTAATAAATTTCACGTAATTTGAAGCGGAAATGTATTTTAAAATATAAACATTTTCATTCATTGATATTACTGCCAATTTACAAGATATAAACTTCGACTATATTAAAAACTTTAATAAAAATCAAGTACAAGTTTCGGCCTCCTGTTTATCTTCATTTGACATATTTTCCATTCAACGCGCTCTTTGACAGTTTCACCTTTGTTTTTGAATTTTTTGTTGTTAAGTTTCAAAACAAGAGCTTTTCTTTGCCTTTTAGCGGAACATTTTCTTGGAGCAACTTCTAAAACTTGCACTTCCCTTTTACAATTTTCAATCTTTTTAAAACTCCCACATATCTTAGTAACAGCAACTTCAAGTTTTCCATCGCAGAAAAGTGTGATCGCTTTTTCAGCCATTTTTAAAAGAGAAAATTCAAGTGAATTTTGGTGTACTGAATTGTTCGAAGATTAAGGCAATTTATAGAGGGAAAAGGTGAAATTCGAAATTTAAAAACTACCGGATGGCGTCACCAGGAAAACCTCCGGCGACACAGTCCGTGATGCGGCGTCAGCGTTCCTGTCACCAGAGTTTTCTTCCTTGACGCCAGCGTTCTGTTGTTGAGCGCCATTGTTTTTATTAATGACGTGCGTCTACTAGTTTAACGCCCAGCGATTTCCCATAGTGAAAAACCCGGTTTGGCCATCCACCTGGCTGAACAGATTTTTATGTTTGGCCATTGCCATAGGAAATGCTCTTAAGGCGTAAGTTCAACCAATATACATGTTAAACTAAGCACGGTTATATTTCAAAGACTTTAATTTATACAATATTCATTCTTACATTTATGAATTTTATTCGAAATAATTCTCATCAGACAAAAAACTAGTCGGAAGCCGAGCAACAAGCTGGGCTCCAACCCCCTTCAAACTACCACACTTAACCTATAAAAAAAGAAATCTCCTAAACGCACATTAGCATCATGGCTAGCTATTTCAAATTACCGATAAACATACGAGCAGAAATTGTGTTGTCATTTCAAGGTATCATACATATTGTGGCAGGGAACTTTAACTCATATGGCAAGACATAATCTCTTCATATTAAGTTCACTAATTTGTATCAGTAGTTAATTAATCAAAGCATTATCATAAACTCACCAACAACAAAGTCAAAATCTCATGCATATCTCTATCCCCTTGTACGATCGAATTGCACATCAATTCTAACCCAACAACTCCAATTAAACTTGGGAGTTTCTCTTCTCACTCTCACTCTCTCTCTCTCTCTCTCTCTCTCTCTCTCTCTCTCTCTCTTGTTCTTCTAAAAAATGAATGAAGAAAATCCACAGACAACAACAACAAGCAAGAAGAAGAAAGAGAGCAGCTTAATAACAGATAGTAATAATCTTAATGGAAGTATTATCAATCCATTATTGGGGAAAGGAAAATTCAAGTTTTGGGTATTAGCTGCAATTGTACTGCTTGCATTATGTTCAATCTTCACTGGAACAATCACTCTCAAATGGTCTTCTTCTTCTGGTGGTATTCTCAACAATTTCTCTCAAGATGACGACTTTATAAACAGTCCCATCCTCGACGATCTTGATGTTCTTGTATATCCACTCACTCTCATGTTCTAATTCTTCCTTTGTTTCGCTGCTGCGTTTATGTTTTTCACTGATGATTCATTCTTATTGTCTTGTTTACCAGGATATTGAGGAAAGAGAGAAAGTAGTGAAGCACATGTGGGATGCATACACACATACTAGTAGTAGGATTGTGCTGCCTAAATTCTGGAGACGTGCATTTGAAGCGGGTTACCAGGATTTGATTAATGATGATCTTGGTGTTAGAAATGCTGCTATCTCTGAAATAGCTAAAATGTCTATTCGTTCCTTTATTAATCTTGATCCGCCTGATCCCATGCAACCCAAGGTCTGTAATTTACCTCCCTTCTTCACACTTCATTTAGTATTGATTGTTGTTGGATTATTTAAATTGAGCTTAGTTCATGATGTTTGATCTTTGATGTTTAGAACGGCCGAGGAGGGGATAAGATGAATGTGGACAAGGGAGAGGGTGGGAGGAAGACGAAGATGGTGGATTAAATCAGGTTAATGGAGTGGAGTAGACTATAGAGTTAAAACGTAATGACGAGTAGTCGATTTGTATGTGCTATTATAATTATTAGTTGCTTTTTGGGATAGTCTTATTATTTTCATGAATCCACTAGTTTCTTACTGTATGAAAATAGAGATTAATTGGATTTTTGGTTTGAGATAGTAGGAAAGGAATCCATATTAATATTATTGTAGGCAGAGTAATCAGATCCATATGATATGAGTACATTTTGGTTTTACTTTTGATACTCGACCACCACGGCTGCATGTTACACTTAAACCCACTAGTCTTAGAGAGTTTTAAGGAGGTGGCTTTTTAACCATGGAGCTGCCATGGGATAGTCTAACATGTGGAAACATTTTGTGAGTGGAGAAGTCACAGATGATAGCTAGTTTTTTTCTTTTTCTTGATAAACAAAGAACCTTTATATTGGGATTTCAAGGTTACAATGAGTTTAAAATCGAAAATAAGAGAATAACAAGAACATACCGTAAGAGTACAATACCGAGAAATCCGATAAGAGAAAAAGAAGGATTACCGGAGTAAGACAAATATAAGTATGAATACGATTCGATTAAATCGGAAGAAGGATGGTTTTTCTCGGAATTAAACTCCAACCATCTAGTTTGTTTTTCTTCTTTAGAGAGAAATGCTCCCAAAGTATGAGTGATTTGCTCAAATCTCTTGTAACTAGTGATAAAGCTTTCGTCGTCAAAAAGATCATCGATGAAGATTTCGTCGCCGGATAAGTTGATGATGAAGAGTTCGCCGAAGACAACAAAGATGGAGATTTCGTCATTGGAGTGCATCACTATTGATCTTATAACCCAACTCAATAACCAAGAATCGTCATTAAAACGAAGATAAACCTCAAAAGAGTAGATAAAACCACCAAAACGGTGTAGATAAGTAGAAACCATAATAAAAAATAAACTAGTCTACTAACTAACCTAGAAAGTATGAAATAATAAAAAAAAAAAAAAATGAAATAATAAAGAAATCTGCTCAGATCTAGAGCAAAAATGGGTTGTTTTTTATGGTTTTGTTGGAGAAGATAAAGGAGTGAGAGAAATAGTTTTAGATGAAAACTAGTTTAGTGGCTGGCAGAATATTACTAGAATCCTTTGTGAGACCCTAGTTAGTAAATTCGCGTACGACTTTACGAACTTATCGTGTACGAACTATTCGGCCGTTCAATTGCAACTACGAACAGGTACGCGGCTTTTGTGGCTGAAAGGAATAATCCGCGAACTATTCGGGTTCGCGAATCATCGGCCTGTTCAGTTCGGGTAACCTGGCTATCCAACTCGACCCAACTCAAGCGAGTTAACCCCGATTCAACTCTTTTTTTTTCCCAAAAACTGATTAGTTGGGTTTCGAACCCATGCGCTGCAGATTACTTACTGTAAGTAGTTAAACCACTAATCCACTGGCTTTGTTGTGTTTGCAGTACATATATTATTTTATATAATAACTTTATACCACAAATCATATCATTCCCCCACTTTTTTTTTTTTTGTTTTTTTAAACTATCATTCCCCCACTAAAACCATATTTCTTATTATTTAAAATGTGCCGAATTTTTAAAACCGAACTCATATTAGTAAATCGAATTATACACGTACGTATGTCGTTCCGTACTACTACCGACTTACGAACCGTTGACCGAATTCTTGACCGAATTTAATTTTTATGAATCCGAATAATACTCGTACATTTGCCGTTCCGTACGTTTGACGAATTCCGAATTGCTAACTAGGTCCCCACTAAAACCATATTTCTTATTATTTAATATATGCTGAATTTTCAAAACCGAACTCATATTAGTAAATCGAATTATATACGTACGTATGCCGTTCTGTACTACTACCGACTCACGAACCGTTGACCGGATTCTTGACCAAATTTAATTTTTATGAATCCGAATAATACTCGTACATTTGCCGTTCCGTATGTTTGACGAATTCCGAATTGCTAACTAGGTGCGAGACCCTGCACAATAATTACAGTACATTTCCTTGATGATCGCTGATTTGCCACTTGAGGTGTTAGCGGCTTAACAGAAGGTTTCTAACCTCCGTATTTCTTACTTTTCTGTCTTTCCAACTTTTAAACACATGCAGCCCATTTTTTACAGTTTTACAAGGCTTGTAGGCATAGGCATAGGCAAAGATTAGTAGTCCCTCTTATCTCAATGTTACCACTTTGCTTAGAACGGATTTTAGGAGCACTGTATAAAGACTCGACTTCGGTTATCTCTGTGAATTTGGCTACATGGACATATGAGCATATAGGGAACCAGGAGTACAAAAATCATAGTCAACCCATAAATTGAGGGAATCAAATCATAATCAACCCATAAATCTTTACTAAATACTTTGTCTATGAATGGTGAATCAAGTCAGGCATCTGATATTACAAGAACTTTAGTTGTTGATCGTATTATGAACCCTAACAACAATAAAAGATGGCTCCCTCCCAATTTGAATCAGTTCAAGTTGAATTTTGATGCCTCATGGATTGATGAAAAAACAATTGCAGGTTATGGACTAATCCTTCGCTCTGCAACAAGTACAGTTGTCCAAGCTGGATCTAGGACCATCTTTGCCTCCAGCCCTGAAGAGGCAGAAGCTTTAGCTTTGCTCGAAGCAGCAAAGTGGGCAGCAATCATGGACTGCAAACATTTCTGGATCGAGGGAGATTGCAAAGGAGTTTTAGATTATGCTAAAGGCCTATCTAGCACTATCCATTGGAGAAATCAGGCCATAGTAAATGAAGCTCAGAGAATTCTGAAATCTTGTGAGCATTTTTTGGGTTTTATATTCAGTCATAGGAGTAGTAACAACGTCGCAGATGTTTTAGCAAAACAGGCACGAAAGGAAGGCTACTACAAACAGCAGTGGAGACAAATGCCGGCTTTACTTTCTTCTGCTTTAATTGATGATGCTAGTTTTTTTTGTTTCGAATGCAAATTATGTTCATTCCGAGGAACTACCCTGTTGGAAGATCCCCATATTTCAGTTCATAACTCTGAGATAAGGGCAGCCAACAGGAGTATTAGCCTCATGTAACCTTTTTCTGTTTCAAATTTTCAATATATTTAACTTTCGAAAAAAAAAAAAAAGATAATAATGAGAAAAGTAAAAAAATAAGAGAGAGAGAAAAGGAGAAAAATGCGAAAAAATGTTTGCTCTAGCAGCTGCTAGAGCCCTTGGATGGTGAATCCAACGGTGGTGGTTCCCAGTTCAGTTTTTTACTCCAAGGGCAAAAATGAAATTTCCATCATAAACCACCACCACCCTTAGATTCACCCATCCAAGGGCTCTAGCAGCTGCTAGAGCAAAATCGCCTCCGAAAAATGCTTTCGTTAAAATGAGATTGAGAGTTGAACTCAATACCTCCCGCTTACTAAAATGGTGCTCTAGCCAACTGATCCAGCGGTTAAAATCATAGCTAAAACGGAAACTCTGCCCAAGCACATTCATCAGACTAAATGTGAAATGGAAACAAACAACAATGTCTTTTGTGTAAAGATTAGATTGTAAGTAATTTACTTGATTCATAATGCTGCATTTCCATGAAATGCCCTCTTTACAACCCAAGACTTCCGGTATTGGTATTTAAATGTAAAACTTTACTTCGCAGAGCTCAAGATCAATAATCTTTCTACTTAAGAAGTTTGGTTTAATGTTTAGGAATAGCGAGTTATCTCGACCAGTCTGTGTACCATAGCGATTCAAATGCATAGAATTATAATTGTCCTGTTGCCAGTCTTTGAATTTCAGTATTCAGTTTCCAACACACCGTCAATTAGACCAAACTCCAAAGCCTGAAAATTATGCAGAATGAATGGGAGTCGAATTGTTAGAACGTGGAAAACTAATGAATTTATGATGTAAATCGCGAGAACGAGCAATTTTCAAAATAGAAAGAATAGACCAAATAGCACCTCATAATGATTTATATGAGGCTCCCACACTAAGGAACATTTCACCTACTAAACACTCCTAATTTAGTGATTAACATGCGACTCCAGTATGCACCGAGGAAAGTAAACAAAGTAACAGATGAACACTGGCAAACTATGGTCATTAATTTGTTCAAAGGCAGGAGCTTTATGTCTAAGAAACAAAGATCCCTTGCACATCCTTTTTAAAATGCTATATCTCATTGACATTTGAGCCCTACATATCTTAATGACCTTACAGATGTATCTTAGGCGATTACTCATTTTACTATCTGCAGAAGAAAGATTATATCATGTTTTACAATTGAATTACCTCGGCAGAAGAGAAAAAGCGATCCCTTTCGGTTTGCCGCTCTATTTTCTCAATAGGTTGGCCAGTAAAAGCAGCATACATCATGTCAATTTTCTGCATCAGATTGTGGAATACAAACAGATGAAGTAAAGGAATGGAAAAGAAGTTAGCTGCAGAACAGAACTAAAAATCTACAATATCAACCTTGACCAAGCAGCAAATTAATCTGTAAATTTTTGCAAGAAAGAATAATAAAAAATCTGGAAATTCTGACCATTTCGGGAGAAAGAGAACTTACATGGCGAGATTGAACAGCTTCATTAACTTGACGTCGCACATCCTCCACGTGACCCTACATATAGATCAACCACACAAATGCATCTTTTTCTTTAGTGGGGCATATAACAAATTCTAATAACAGCCCTCGAGTACCACACGCACACCATGATTTTCCTTAGAATTTCATCTCCCATAGTAGTGCGTGCTATAATACAAAACTCAGTCCAGAATGAAAATAAAGGGAGAAGTGGAGAGGAAAAAAGTTTGACTTATACCCCACATCCGCTCTGGGGTTGATGTATCATAATACGTGCATTTGGCATTGAATAGCGCATTCCTTTTTCACCCCCAGCAAGAAGAAGTGCTCCTTGGCTTGCAGCTACCCCAAAACAGACTGTGCCCACCTTGGGCTTTATCTGAAATTTTAAATATCCCGTAAACAAAGACGTTGGCTCATAGTAAATTGAGATGCAGTTCAATAGTGGAGGCATGTGGAAGGAGAACTGATATAAAGCTACCACTAGCTTATAGATTAAAGCTTTTATTCATAACAAATCTTATGCTTCATTTGTTATGCCAAGAGCTTTAATAGCACGTAGCAAATAGAAAAAAATCAAGTGCCTAAAATAGAGAATTGATATCAATGTTCCTCATACAGAAAATATGAGGCAAGATGCCTCAAGCTAACTGCTTGAGTGGCCAAATGAAGTTCTGGATCTTACCCATGACATGCAGTCATATATTGCTAACACGGAGTATGTACTTCCACCAGGGCAGTTCAGGTATATCTGAAAAATTGGAACACTGTCAGCAAGTAATTGAAGTGTCAATAATACATGAACTAATTGCTCAATTTAATTCTTTGAATATAGGCTCGGATGGAAACAACATATATGTACCAGAATATCAGCATTCTCGTCAATAGCTGCTAGTGTTACAAGCTGTGATATTACTCGTTGAGCAACTTGTGAGTTAATTGGTTGACCAATGAAGATTATGCGATTCCTGAACAACACAGATGAAAGGTCTATAGGTCCTCCTGGTGTCATCACAGCTGGCATTACAGGTGGGTTCCCTTTCTTTGCTTCTATTACACCATGGCTGTGTACAAATGATATTCTGCGTTAGGAAAGATAGAAAAATAATATCCACCCAAAACATGAAAATTGAAAAGGAAAACTTATATCTCCACATACATGTAAACCTGCAAATAATGTGATTCTTATCCTTAAGAAGGATAGTCACAAATAACGCATCATGCAAGACCCGCGCAGGTATCTTAGAATGTCAGGATAATGCAGCCCCATATTCAGAATTTCCCCTAATTTATGTGCCACTTTAACATTTAACATCTCCAGATCTCCTAAATATCCTTTTCTGTTACCTAAAAAACACACGGTACGTGTGAAATTTGACATTCGTTTCAAAGTTAACCTCTGCAAATGTTAGTTTTCAGCTGAAAGAAGTGTTTGAAAAATCGGGATATTCAAACATTAGATAGGGTTTGAAGCAATGATATGGACATAGCAAAACTAGTTAGCAATGAATTGTTCAGAAAATGTGTGCTCGGGATCGCTACATGAAGTCCTTCTTTCATTCTTACAATTACTGCACGAGCAAAAAATGAAAAGCCTCCTAAAACTTACAAATAATACTAACAAAGTGTTTCTGATTTGCAGGAAAGCAAACTAATCAAAACTCATTCAAGTCTAATATGAACATATGTAAATTTAACAAATCTCTAACTGGATTAGGTCAAACAAATAACCCTTTAATGGATTCAGCAATTAACAACTATACAATTTCCCAGTAAACAGGAAACAAACTCTGGTAAGAAAAGTCAATACCTGTCATTACTCTGGTCTTTCAGCTTTAATCCATCAATTTTAGTACTTGAAACTCCTAGAACATTAAGTAATATGTAAATAATCAGAAACTATATCTTACTGAATTCAGTGTAATTATATTAAAAAAAAATAAAAATGGTTTGGGTAGAATCACCATGGAAATTCGACAAACCAGAAGCAACTAATCTTGTTGGATTTCTACATAGAGAATAAGAAGAAAAAAAATATTCAAATTAAATTTAATTGAATATTGAATAAATAAATAAATAAGAAAAGCGATAAGAAGTTAAGAGGAATACCGGTGTGTAGATAGAGGGATGAAATCTGAGCTTGTAAAACGGGACGATAAGCCTAATCGAGTCGGTAATGTCAAAGAAACCACCATATTTTTAGTGTAAACTGTAACCAGAGAGAGTTGGAGAAGGAAGTATGGGGACTTGAGAGGGAACAAGAAATATAGGCTAGAGCTTTAAACCGAGTGAACTGATTTTAATCTCTGGTTATTTCGATTTGACTGAATTATCCTCGAACAATATCTGTAAATACATTGGAACGTGTGTTTGGCGTTATGGGCTAGAGATGTGCATAGTCCGGACCCTAGTTAGCAATTCGGGATTCGGTATACGTACGGAACGGTATATGTACGGGTATTATTCGAATTTATAAAAGTTAGGTTCGGTCAACGGTTCGTGATACGGCAGTAAATCGGAACGGCATACGTACGTGTATAATTCGTTTTAAGGATATGAGTTCGGCACAAAAAATTCGGTATACATAATCTGATAAGAAAATATCATTTTGGATGTGGAGGGAGAAGAACACAAGAATTTGAATTCCGCTAGTGAAGAGTCTGCTTCTTCCATGGAGGGGGATACGGACATGGGGGGGGGCCCGGTTCTCAAGAGGTCAAAGCTGCTGATAATAAAGGAAAGCAGTGCAGATCACCATTTATGAGTAAGAAACAAGTGGACAAGCGTAACGCAAGGGTGCAGATAAACAGAATTAGGGAGGTTCGTGAGGACATCAAGGCAAACGATGGTCCTTTGCGCCATCGCCCTATACAGCTCAGCAGCTTATCTGAAGAAGAGAACGAAATTTTGGGTAAAATTAGAAAACTAGAGACTCAAACAAATTTATGAATGACAGACTTTACCGTTTAGAGTTTATCAAGGAAAGCAAGGATTTTTGGGAAATAAAGAATGGGGGAAACAACTTGATTGTTTTTCCATTTATTTTGGTTTCCTTCTGCTTTTTGGCGTGGATGGAAGTGTGTTTCCCTGTGCTTCCGTTTTTTAAGTGTAACTTTGTTTTTGTTTTTGCTTTTCTTCTTTGCTGTCTGTTTGGAGGTCATGCCTAGCCCCCTCCTTCTCTTTTCTTTGGATCCAATAAATATTAAAGCCACTTGCCTTTTCTGGAAAAAAAAATGTGGAGGGAGTGGAACTTGTCATTTAAATGGTTATATATTTAATATATGTGCGTTTAACATCAACAAGTCATTGGTCCAGTGGAAAAGACTGAGCTTAGCAAGCCATATGTCAAGGGTTCAATTCCCTTTGCTTGAACTTTTTGTAAAAGAAAGACAAAGGGACTAAATTAGTGGGCTATGTATAGAGTTGGTCTTGGTTGGTGGTCCGTGAATTAGAACTGGGATTGATTTAAATCAACTAAGCTGGCGAACTTGACCAGCGAATTAATCGCGAACCCGTATAAACCGCGTATTGTTCTGTAGCGCCAGAAAACACGCGAACTTGGTCCGGGGTTGCAAACGGACGGCTAAAATACGCGTTTCGAGTCGTTCCCGAATAATACGCGAATTATTCGGCGAATTGCTAACTAGGGTCCGGACTGGACGGATTTTAACCTCATCCACTCTAAGTGAAAACTACCACCAGACCCATTTCTCAGTTTTTTCCCCACACTCACACCCACGGGCGCAAAACTTCACGCGCGCACCCATTCTATGGATAAAAATTTCTCCAACACCCACGATTTTTGAAATTAACTTCTATCGTACTTTTTTGGGGGATTTTGTGTTTCCCCCTAAAAAATAAATAGGTAATTTGCATTACCCCCTTTGTAAATCAATAATAGGTGAAACCCCCTCTCCGTCATAACTGCCGTGACAACCTAGTTAACTGTGCACGTGCAGTGCACGTGTGTAATAACAAATAATTATTTAAAAAACCCATAAAATACGTTTTAGCCTAAAATGAAAACTTGACACATGTCGTAAGATTGTAGATTCAATCTTACGGTCTCAAACATAGGACACGGACGAACGGCCAAAAATCAACTTGGACTTGATGTAATTTTGAACGATTACATTACCCTAAACTTTACTAGTTCTAAACAAATCTGAAATCTCACCGTCCTTCTCAAGTAGAACCATATTTCCGGTATTAAAAGAACTTTTAAGATCACATAACCAAAATATAGAGTAAAACCCTTAATGATTCAAATCTAGGGAAGCGATTCATTTGGTGTTCAATTGATCGATTTAGAAAGTGGGCTAAAACTCAAGCTCAGCCTGTGAATGTACCAATGTATCAAATCACCGATTAAGATATACAATATATGAAATTACGCAACTGTCTGTCCCATCTTTGTAGTTGCAGGAAATCCTACACTACACCCTTGTAAAGATTCTACAATAATCAACTCATCATGGGAGATTAAAAACGACACTTTATTATTTTGTTCTCAGAAATGTTTACAGAAATGGAAGAAATCAAGATTACAACTA
Source organism: Papaver bracteatum (assembly GCA_023529315.1). Classification (NCBI taxonomy): domain Eukaryota; kingdom Viridiplantae; phylum Streptophyta; class Magnoliopsida; order Ranunculales; family Papaveraceae; genus Papaver; species Papaver bracteatum. Next base: position 723,893 of record JAJJWX010000565.1, on the reverse strand, counting down.
TTCTCTTGAAGTTTCTATTTCCTCCAGACTCTTTCAACTCCCAACAATACATCATCCTTTTCTGGACATATTGGGTCTCTATTTATAGGGTAGTTACATAATGGACGACAGCTAAGTCTTCCTTTTATCTCGGATTTACACTGCGATCATCATCGTGACAACTATGATTTTCCTTCTCGCTAATTTTATAACTATCGCAGGTCAACACATGCTCTTTACATGTTTCTTCATTCGTCAGTCATTATGTCATTCCTTAAGTAATTCTGCAACACTCGTCAGATGTTGTTGAAGTACTCGCGATGTTCTCGCAGAAATGTTGTTAATATCCAGAAGTGTTGTTAATATCGCAAAAGTGTTGTTAATATCGCAGGAATATCATTGTGGCGATATTCTGGTCCTACATCTTGCCTCTTCTCATGTCTTTTCTGCGAAGAAGAGAAGATCATGAGAACTAAATGCTGCAACTACTTATCTTTTCACATTGATCTCTGTTCTGACACATTTATGTATCCTTCGCCAGCTGTTTTCATGCATTCTTTCTTCCAATAAATCTTTGACACGTCTTTTCTAACCGCTGCGATCTGACCGTTCATGTCTCTTCTTTGCATTTATTGCATTCATCTTCTCGAGAAACTTCTTCTTCTATAAATACTCCTTTTATTCTTTTCTTTTCCTATTTTTACTTTCTTCTTCTTTCTCTTCATAATTTCTCTGCAAGTTTACTGTTCTTCCGCAAATTGCGCATCTGCTATCGCTGTGATTTATTTCTTATTTTCCAACCTTCTCTTTCTTTCCCATACTTAAAAATGGTTGCCGCTGGTGCTAAAAATTTGGTTGCTTTTGGTGAGATGCAAGAAAAACTCAAAATCAAAGGTTTTACTCTGTCAACAATTCCAAATCAGGGCCCTAAATCCAATCTTTCCATCAAATTATTCACTGATTATCAATGCTCTCGCGAGAAGATTATAGTATCGCTAGGTCAACTTGAAGCTGGTCTTCCCATTCCTCTCTATGATCCAGAATTTATACTATTATATGAAATCATTTCTGACGAGAGGTTCTCGCGAGCGATATATCAATTGGGTGGAGATTGTATTCGATTACTGCTTGAATATGCTTCTCGTGGTGCTAATAAAGGATCTCGCTACCCTAAAGCTGCAAAGAATCCTCAATATAAAGATGTTCCAATTGTCTCTGCAAATTATAATGTGGAGAACGTTTTTGAAAATTACAAGATAATCCCTATGAAGAGGGATAACACTTGGTGGGGTGTTCGCTTGCAGAAGAAAGAAAAGATCGATGAAGACAAAAATCTCATGCTAGATATTGACTTTCATACACCTACTAATCAAGGTCCTCGCCACTCTAGCGATGACAAGTGGTTCATTTTTCCATTATGTCTTGAAGGTCCTTATATTTTCGGTTCTCTCACATTACCTGCGAATCTTTCAGAGTATTAGTTGTACGCGTGTCCTAACCACAACAAATTAATTAATACTTTACTACCTAATTAAAGAGTAATATAGGGTAGTCAAGGTCGATCCCACGAGAAGCAAGAGATTATAGTTGTAAAATTGTCACAAAAGGGGGGTATTGGTTGTAAAATTTATAAAGCAAAAGAAATAAACAAAGGAATTAAAAGTGTAAGTTGAAATCAATGAGAAAAAAGAGATCAAGGAATCCTTCTTCGCTGCAAAACAATGATTAAAGTTATGTTCTTTTCCACTTGTTATTAGTCATAGATTATCACCAACCGTAGGTATAGCAGCTAGATCAGTGCTAACCCCAAAATCCCTTATTTCACCGGATACGGAAGTTCTCGCCTACCGGATTCTATTCACCAAACCACCTAGTAGTAGATCACCCAAGATGTAATTTAGTTAAACGCATTAAGATTCATGAATTTATTAGGTTGATATTAGTAGTTAAACTCTTAGATCAAGGTCCACTTGCTAACGTTGTTTTTACACACAATTGCTCCACTGAATCCCTCCGCAAGGTCTCGTGTTTTCTACTTATGTGAATAGTCAAGAAACGATTACTTATCCCCTAACTTTCACTAGCTTTAGATTAATTAACAAATCAATTTAGTTGGCCACCCAAACGACCTATCAATCAAACATGAACACTAATATTAGCAAAAACAATCGATAATCATATGAAAAACTTCAAAGTAGATTTGAAACAAAACTCAAACCATATATTAAGAACTAGGAATTCATCCTCAATCAATAAGAAAATTAGCTACTCATAATTTGGAGTTCACACAATAATAATAATAATAAATGAAGAAAGAAAAACTTATTGAAAAGATGATGGTTGCTCCCTCCTCCAATCCTTGTGCACTTTAACTCCTTCTCCAAAGTAGATGTGTGTAAAAAGTTGTAGAGAACTCCTTTATTTATAGGCTTCAATACTCTCCATATCTTTGTAGGAAAAGAATCCCCATTCCAAAAGAACACCACTTTCCCAATTTGAGCCATATTCCAATTTCTAGTCCAATTCTCCAAAACTTCCAAGTTTTCATCCAATTCCCAATTCTAAGTCTTCACACACATGAGAGAAGTCCATACAAAATTCTGTATTTTTGCTCACTGGAAAACTGTGTTTTTTTCCGGAAGTTGGCCAGAATTTGTCACCGCCGGCGACCTGAAAAATTCTACATCGGGCAAGGAATATTCTGTTGGTCAACCATTAGGACTAACGGTCAAATAGGCCAACCGTCAGTCTATCGTTAGTCACCGAGTCAAACCACTGAGTCAGCTCGGGTCAAACACGCCTGTCTGGGCTGAGTTTCCAGGACAACTCAGTTGCAATCATTTCCATCCATAATGGCCGTGCCTCCCCTGCACACCCAGCCATGATGGTTGTTCACTTCTCTACTATCCATTTCAGTTGCAGCGCAACACCAATATCAATTCTCAGAAACTCCCATAATCGCATAAATCCACCAGTTTCACCTTTATTGTTCTCCGCAAGCCAAGACAGCATATACCCTGCAGTTCCCTATCATATGTAGCTGCAAAATCCAGCACCAGTTTCAAAAACAACTGCTCCATCTCCCATTGAAGCACACTACCAATTCAAACAAGAACTAACCCAAATCAATCTGCACCTATTCAGTCCTTGCTTATGCACCTCCACAAGCATAACCAACCCATTAGCTTCAACCCTGTAAACCTATACATTCATCTAACTCATTTTTAAGCACCAACAACATCATACTACTTGTTCTTGGTTCACTGCTGCATCAGCTCCTAACTCAAACAACTGCAAACCCATCTCCCAGCATACACCATTCACAGATTCATTTGAACATCATCATCAGCTGCACTGAGAAAGCAGTAAGCTGCACACCATCAAGAATACCACTTTCCATTTTCAAAACCAAATTAAACCCACTATCTCAATTCATATGAGTTTCAATGTCAGCATCATCAGCTTCCATTTTAACCACCAACACATTGCAGCATCAAACACCCATCTGAATTCTTGACCTACTGAATCTCGACCACAACTCAAACCAATCTTAGCTTCAGATCAGCAGCAGCAGGGTCAGAACCATGTTCTTCAATTCTATCTCTTGATCGATGGCAACATCAAACCCCTTTCTGAAATTCGAACCCATCATTTACTCGACCCAAAATCAAACCTGAGAGAAACCCATTACAACAACCATCATCTCTTCACTGCCATCAACAATCCAGCAGCTTCTCCTTCACTCGAACCCATGTAAATTCGACCTCCAAGTTTCAGTGACCTAACAACAGCACCGATATCTCCTTCTCTTGGTTCAATTTCTCCTCCGATCCATCACTATCCTCAATGTCAGCAACCATTTCCCATGAATATATCTTATTCACTCGAACCTGCTTCTAAGTTCTTCAATCCCTCCAATCGATCTTGATTCTTTCCTCCATCTGTGGCTTAACAATAACAGCATCTCAAGTTTCATTTTCAGAGAGTTACAAACAAACCCTTCTCATCTGAGATTCTCACAACAAACCCTAACCCATCTCAATTTCATAATCAATTCCATTTTCTCAGTCAAGAGAATCGACAGATCAATTGCTTCATTCGAACCCTTGGCAGCAACCCTAAGTTTCCAATTCTCTCTCAACCTGTTATTCATCTCGATATGTGGCTTAAAACGGCTTCAATCACTCAATCTCAAGGCAGCAACCCTAATTTTCTCGATCTCTATTTCTTGGACAAAGCAACTGCTGATGTTCTCAATTTCTGTTTCAGGTGGTGAATGATTGAGAAGAGGTTCTCAATTTTAGGGTTCTATTAATAATTGGGGTAGATTTAAACTCCCCAGGGATAGGACCACCCTAGTTTGGGTGCTAACAACACATATATTTCTGGATAAGCGCTACCGAATTAGCAGCCCCTTAAATACTTATTCAAGAGTTGCCTTTTAACCATGGCTCGTCTGTCTTTATTAATCCTCTGAGAGAGTTTCCCTTTAACCGTGGCTCGTATCCCGATAGTGTTTTCCTGTGAAATGACAATCCTGCCCTTTTTGCTCAATTTGGATCATTTATTCTTCTTTTCCTCCGTGTGACTCTGAGTACCTAATAACTCAAAAACACGCGTAAAATACATAATTTACAAGAAAAATAGCAAAGAAAGCATAACCAATAGATAATAAATAAGATGCATTCTACACCCTATCAAATTCCCCCACACTTAGACTTTGCTAGTCCTCGAGCAAATCAAACTAAAACTTACAACTTCAAAGCGTTCCAGCGTCCCAAGCATCCAAAGAGATATGAGGACATAGAGTTTCTGCATGCTAGTAATAAGAAGTTAGAAATACTAAAGAACATATTCTCATTCTTAAATGTTGAGTGAGAAATAACCACACCATAATGAGAGAACACGTGTTTGAGAAACGATCAATAAGCATTTCGCCTCGACTTCTGCCTCACCAAAATAAGATTTTATGATAATTGCACTCAAAAAGACGGCTTTTTTATGGGTCTCACATATGTGCAGGTAGGAATGAAGAGAGAATTCCTGCAACACGTTGAATGGTGGGAAGGATAACTTCCGAAATTTTGAAAAACACACATCTTTTAACATTTTGAAAAACCATTTTTCTAACGATCTCTAAGAAAGGAAATAAACCATTTATATCGAGGATGAGATTACTTACTTACCTTCACATCCGATTTCCAATTATGATAACACCACTCTCACGGAATCCAAAAGAAACGTATTCCGCTCCTTGTCTTCATCTTCTTGGTCTTCGGCTTCAACTATTGGTGATAAACTATTTAGCTTCATAGATCCCTTAACAATTTGTAACCTTTTTCCTTAACTCCTTGTCGCTTGAAACTTCCTTATAGATTTTCCTTCCCCATGGCTTATTCAAAACAAAACAATAATAGATATTTCTCTTGTCTCATATATATATATATATATATATTTTCTTTTCTTTTTCATTTTTTTTTTCAATTTTCTTTTTTAGACAAGAGAAACAAAATACAAAATAAACATGACCGTGGAAAAGTACTTTACCGCTTGATTCTTCACAACTTTGTATCGTCTCGAAATCATAAACTTCAATAATTTTCACCTTTTGCTTTTCTTCGCTCTTGTAAATAAGTCTTAATACTTGGATATAGAATTACCTCATTGCATTTTAAGTCTTCAACTTTGATATAAAATTATGCTCTTTTTCTTGTTCCATTGTTGCTTTCAAACCTTGAACCTTTTCAACTTTCCTTGTAGATTTTGATGTCGCTCCCTTGTTGTTGATGATTATGGTGTTTCTATGGACCCGTTGTTGTCGAGAGAGAGAATGGTGCTAACTGCAAATCGAACTACAAAAAGGTAGCTTTCATCTATAGACATCACCCTTATGATTGACAAAAAATAGCACTCAAGAGATCAAAATAGTGCTGAAATTGGGTAGCTCACCATTCTACCCAGAATTAACGTACGGTGACACACACTCAAAAGAAGCTCTTTAGTAAAGGAAGAATTTTTGGTCGGTGCCTCACATGATATGAAAATGGGTAGTCTCCACTAATGATTGATCAGCAACTCTAATAACGCACTTCTCCCTGCACCAAATTTGCATCACCGGCATGATTAAATCCATTATTTAACACTCTAACAAACAAGAAATCGAACGTAGTTCCCTAACATTTCCAAGTTCAATTATGTCGGTCATAATTCTCTATGTAATCATACCTAGAAGCATGCTAGTGACTCTAAAATCTCTAAAAGTTGAAAGTTTTATGCAAAAAATTCTCTTTTTTTTTATATGCAAAAATATATGCTTAGCCACTCCCCCACACTTAAACCTTACATTGTCCTCAATGTAATTGAATCGTCCAAGTAAAGTCAAGGTGGGAAATCTTAATATGATATGGAACAAGAAAAATAAACAAACAAAACAAAAAGTAAATAAAAACAAAAGGATAAGAGATACAAAACCGGTGGGTTGCCTCCCACTTAGCGCTTGTTTTAAAGTCGACGGCCCGACATAGATCTTGCTTCACATTACTCCTCTAGAGGGAGAAAATCTTCAAATGGAAGTTCATCCACATTCACATAGGCGATGTTCTCATAGTATGGCTTCAATCTATGGCCGTTGACTTTGGAAACCGAGTTGTCTCTAAGATTAGTAATTTCAACAGCACCATAAGGAAAAACATTAGTAACAACATATGGTCCAATCCAACGGGACCTTAATTTTCCAGGAAATAGTTTAAGGCGAGAATGAAATAAAAGGACTTTTTGCCCCACAACAAAACTTTTCCGAGAAATCATCTTGTCATGAAAAAGCTTAGTCTTTTCCTTGTAAATACGGGCACTCTCGTAAGCATCATTACGTATCTCCTCTAGCTCATTTAGTTGCAACTTTCTTTGTTTCCCCGCTTCATCATACTCCATATTGAATTTCTTTATCGCCCAATAAGCCTTATGTTCAAGTTCAACCGGAAGATGACAAGCTTTGCCATAAACCAACCGATATGGAGACATACAAATCGGTGTCTTGTACGCCGTTCTATACCCCCAAAGTGCATCATTGAGCTTAAAGCTCCAATCTTTCCTTGTGGTATTCACCGTTTTCTCAAGAATAGACTTGATTTCACGGTTTGAAATTTCTGCTTGTCCACTAGTTTGTGGATGGTAAGGCGTACCAATCTTGTGTGTTATGTTATACTTCTTGAGGAGAGCGTGGAAAGACTTCTTGAAATGCGAGCCTCCATCGATTATCACCACTCTTGGTGTGCCGTGCCTAGTGAATATGTTTTCTCTTACAAAATCACAAACAACTTGAGAATCATTAGTTTTGGTGGCTCTAGCCTCCATCCATTTAGAAACATAATCTACGGTAAGAAGTATATAAAAATTTCCAATCGAATTGACAAAAAGGCCCATAAAATCAATTCCCCACACATCAAAAATCTCTACGGCGAGAATTGGTGTGAGTGGCATTTGATTTCGAGCACCTAGATTGCCCGTTCTTTGACATCTATCACACGATTTACAAAAAACATATGAATCTTCAAACAAGGTGGGCCAATAAAATCCACTTTCAAGAACCTTGAGAGCGGTACGTTTAGAACCAAAGTGGCCACCACAAGCAAAAGTATGACAAAAGGAGAGAATAGATTGAAATTCGGAGTTAGGTACGCACCTTTGTATGATTTGATCAACGCCATATTTCCATAAGTATGGTTCATCCCACACGTATTGCTTCGCTATCTTCTTAAGCTTCATCTTTTGGAAGCTAGACATTGTGCTAGGTACCTTCCTTGTCACCAAATAATTCACTATATCCGCATACCAAGGTGTTGATTCTTCCAAGGAGAAAAGTTGTTCGTCCGAAAAGCGGTCTTGTAATGGAAGTTCTTCTTGAGACATAACAAGTCTACTAAGATGATCCGCAACGGTATTCTCCACACCTTTATTATCTCGAATTTCTATGTCGAACTCTTGTAGTAATAGGATCCAACGGATTAGTCTTGGCTTAGCTTCTTTCTTCTTTAGTAAGTATCTAAGTGCCGCATGATCAGAATACACAATAACCTTTGTATCCACCAAGTATGATCGAAATTTTTCTAATGCAAACACTATAGCCAATAACTCCTTTTCTGTGGTAGAATAGTTGATTTGTGCATCATTGAGGGTCCTAGATGCATAATAAATAACATGGGACAACTTGTCCACTCTTTGACCCAAAACGGCTCCAACCGCATAATCACTAGCATCACACATTAGTTCAAATGGAAGATTCCAATCCGGTGACTTGATAATCGGCGCACTTGTCAACATTGCCTTCAATTTGTCAAAAGCATCCTTGCATTCCTTGTTGAAGTCAAAAGGTACCTCCTTTTGTAGTAACTTGCACATCTGCATGGAGATTTTGGAGAAATCCTTGATAAACCGCCTATAGAAACCTTCATGAGCAAGAAATGAACGAACTTCCCTCATCGAAGTGGGATATTGTAAGTTTCTTATTAAATCTATCTTTGACTTGTCCACTTCGAGCCCTTGAGAGGACACAATGTGACCAAGTACTATGCCATGGTTTACCATAAAATGACATTTCTCCCAATTAAGAACAAGGTTAGTGTCTATGCATCGTTTAAGAACTAGTTCAAGGTTGTTTAAACAAATATCAAAAGAATTGCCATAAACACTAAAGTCGTCCATAAATACCTCAATAATGCGCTCCACGTAATCCGATAATATGCTTACCATACATCTTTGGAAAGTAGCCGGTGCATTGCAAAGACCAAACGGCATCCTTCTATACGCAAACGTTCCAAACGGACAAGTAAAAGTGGTCTTCTTGGTCCTCCGGTGCAATAACAAGTTGATTTTATCCCGAATAACCATCCAAGAAACAATAATAAGAATGCCCCGCTAACCGCTCCAACATTTGATCAATGAAAGGTAAAGGAAAGTGATCCTTTCGGGTTGCGAAATTAAGCTTTCTATAATCAATGCACACTCTCCAACCGGTTTGAACTCTTGTAGGAACAAGTTCATCGTCTTGATTTCGAACAACCATAACACCGGAATTCTTTGGCACCACTTGTACCGGACTAACCCATTTGCTATCGGAAATTGGGTAGATCACCCCCGCACTTAGCAATTTGAGTATCTCTTTCTTCACAACATCCATCATGGGAAGATTAATCCTACGTTGAGCATCACGTACCGGCTTCACGTTCTCTTCCATTAGAATCCTATGCATGCATATGGATGGACTAATGCCCTTGATATCCGCAATTGTCCAACCAATAGCCGTTTTGTGCTCTTTCAAGACTCTAAGCAAACGGTCTTCTTGTACCGGTGTGAGGTTCTTTGAAATAATCACCGGAAGCTCATCTCCATCTCCCAAAAATGCATACTTCAAATGGTCCGGAAGTGGCTTCAACTCTAGTTTAGGTGCCTTCACAATAGATGGTACAAGTAATTCATCATTCATGGGTAAAGAAATATAGGAAACATTACCCTTAGCTTTTTGTAATGCCGTCAAGGCACCACACGTCTCCACCAATTCCGTGGAAATTTCAACATCCAAGTTAGACATGCCGTGGACGTCCAATTCAATGCTCTTTTGCAACACCACATCAAGTTCGTCCTCTCGATTCAATTCCACCATTTGTTGCGCTAATGAACCAACCACATCAATGGAGTAAGCGGAATGCACATCACTTGGGTAGCGCATAGCTTCAAATATGTTGAAGTGTATTACTTCCTTGTCGAATTCCATAGTGAGTGTACCCTTGTCAACACCAATCTTCGTCTTTGCGGTTTTCATAAATGGCCTCCCAAGAAGTAGAGAAGTTGACGAACGATTCTCATTATTGTCCATATCCACCACAAAGAAATCCACCGGAAAAATTAACTCATTCACTTGCACGAGAACGTCTTCTATAAGTCCCTTTGGATAGATGTTAGACTTGTTTGCTAGTTGGATAATAACTCTTGTCTCTTTCAAAGGTCCAAGATTCAAGGAGTCATAAATATCGGCCGACATCACACTAATGGAAGCTCCCAAATCAAGTAAAGCATGTTCAAACCTTTACTTACCAATAGTAATTGGCACCGTGAAACCACCGGGATCCGTGCACTTTGTAGGCATCTTCTTCAAAAGCATATCCGAAGCACTCTCGCCAACTTTAGTAATTTCATTATCAAGCAACCTATCCTTCTTTGTGCATAAGTCCTTCATGAACTTAGCATACCTTGGCATTGTCTTGATGGCCTCTATGAATGGAATGTTGATCTCTATCTTCTTGAAGATATCCATGAGTACCTTATCTTGAGCTTCCTTCTTGGACTTAGCAAAATGACTAGGAAAAAGAGGTGGAGTAATAAAAGTAGGAACCATTTCCTTGGATTGGGAGGTTGGTGTTGATTTCTCCCTTGGTTCGGCATCCTCCTTCTCTTTGACTACCTCTTCACTAGCTTCTTCATGACGAGTTGGACTCTCCACTTGTCTTCCACTTCTTAAGGTAACCGCATTAACATTCTCTCTTGGATTCACAATTGGTTGTGAAGGAAGCTTTGTGGATGCTTGAGATTTCATTAAGTTCATATCGGTCGCCAATTGTCCCATTTGAGTTTGTAAATCCTTGATTGCCGAATCGGTCTTTTGTTGGGTTTGTTGTAACATAGAAGTGAGACCTTGCATGCTTTGCATTATCACATTCAACTTGTCATTATTCGAAGAATCTTGCTCCTTGACTTGTTGTGGTTGGAATTGTTGTTGTTGAGGTTGGAAACGTGATTGATGGAATCCACCTTGTTGCGCATTTGGATTAGGAGCCGCCGCTTGCTTGTTTGCATAGCTAAAGTTGGGATGATCCTTCCAACTGGGATTGTAAGTATTGGAGTATGGATCGTACCTTGGCCTTGGATTTGGATATAAAGCATTTACTTGTTCGGTTTCATCATCCTAATAATTACGCGCCAACCGTTGCACTACCCTCTCTATGTTGTTTAACCGTTGATCGGATTGTGAAGACGAGTCACTAACCTCATGCACCAACTTAACCATTGAATCACCTCTTGCATAGAATTGTTGCGAGTTTTCCGCCATACTTTCAATCAACTCGGTAGCTTCGGCCACCGTCTTGTTCACTAGTGCACCACCACCGGCGGCGTCAAGAAGATATCTATCAATTGTTTGGAGACCTTCATAGAAGTATTGGATTATCATGGTGTCACTAAATTGATGGTGTGGACAACTTGCCACCAATCTCTTGTATCGATCCCAACATTCATATAATGACTCTCCCACATGTTGCTTGATCCCACAAATTTCTTTGCGAATTTGAGTAGCCTTTGATGCGGGAAAATATCTCTCGAGGAAAAGTTTCTTCATCCCATTCCATGTTGTGATACTTCCGGAAGGCAAATAGTATAACCATTCCTTAGCATTGCCCGCCAAAGAGAACGGAAAAGCTTTCAACATTGCTCCATCCGCATTAGTATTCGGTGGAAGCATGGCCGTGACTATGGTTTTGAAGTCCATAAGATGTTTGTTTGGGTCTTCATTCACCATGCCATGAAACTTTGGTAATTCTCTAATCAACCCCGGCTTGATCTCGAAAGTTGAGTTAGTTTGGATACACCATTGTTGTGTATCGAGCTTGTGAGAAGCTAGGTCCTTGAGTGTACGATCACCCATTGACTCTTCTTCTATGTCCGAATCTGCGAACTCACTTGATGTAGAACGGGGAAGCGGAGTGTTAACCGCTCGACTAAAGTCCCTTAGTTGAGTGCCGGATCGAAGACGTATTCTAATTGGACTCGGTCTTCCCCCTTGAAGCATTCACCAAAGATATAGTACCTAATGCAAGGTTCACAAAACTAAGTTAGATACGGTATAGAATCTAACAAAGCAAGAATAATGCAAAAAGAAAAATAAAAACAACTAAAATCGCCCGTTGCTCCCCGGCAACGGCGCCAAAATTTGTACGCGTGTCGTAACCGCAACAAATTAATTAATACTTTACTACCTAATTAAAGAGTAATATAGGGTAGTCAAGGTTGATCCCACGAGGAGCAAGAGATTATAGTTGTAAAATTGTCACAAAAGGGGGGTATTGGTTGTAAAATTTATAAAGCAAAAGAAATAAACAAAGGAATTAAAAGTGTAAGTTGAAATCAATGAGAGAAAATAGATCAAGGAATCATTCTTCGCTGCAAAACAATGATTAAAGTTATGTTCTTTTCCACTTGTTATTAGTCATAGATTATCACCAACCGTAGGTATAGCAGCTAGATCAGTGCTAACCCCAAAATCCCTTATTTCACCGGATACGGAAGTTCTCGCCTACCGGATTCTATACACCAAACCACCTAGTTAGATCACCCAAGATGTAATTTAGTTAAACGCATTAAGATTCATGAATTTATTAGGTTGATATTAGTAGTTAAACTCTTAGATCAAGGTCCACTTGCTAACGTTGTTTTTACACACAATTGCTCCACGGAATCCCTCCGCAAGGTCTCGTGTTTTCTACTTATGTGAATAGTCAAGAAACGATTACTTGTCCCCTAACTTTCACTAGCTTTAGATTAATTAACAGATCAATTTAGTTGGCCACCCAAACGACCTATCAATCAAACATGAACACTAATATTAGCAAAAACAATCGATAATCATATGAAAAACTTCAAAGTAGAATTGAAACAAAACTCAAACCATATATTAAGAACTAGGAATTCATCCTCAATCAATAAGAAAATTAGCTACTCATAATTTGGAGTTCACACAATAATAATAATAATAATAAAGGAAGAGAGAAAAACTTATTGAAAAGATGATGGTTGCTCCCTCCTCCAATCCTTGTGCACTTTAACTCCTTCTCCAAAATAGATGTGTGTAAAAAGTTGTAGAGAACTCCTTTATTTATAGGCTTCAATACTCTCCATATCTTTGTAGGAAAAGAATCCTCATTCCAAAAGAACACCACTTTCCCAATTTGAGCCATATTCCAATTTCTAGTCCAATTCTACAAAACTTCCAAGTTTTCATCCAATTCCCAATTCTAAGTCTTCACACACATGAGAGAAGTGCATACAAAATTCTGTATTTTTGCTCACCGGAAAACTGTGTTTTTGGTCGGAAGTTGGCCGGAATTTGTCACCGCCGACGACCTGAAAAATTCTACACCGTGCAAGGAATATTCTGTTGGTTAACCGTTAGGACTAACGGTCAAATATGCCAACCGTCAGTCTATCGTTAGTCACCGAGTCAAACCACTGAGTCAGCTCGGGTCAAACTCGCCTGTCTGGGCTGAGTTGCCAGGCCAACTCAGTTGCAATCATTTCCAGCCATAATGGCCGTGCCTCCCCTGCACACCCAGCCATGATGGATGTTCACTTCTCTACTATCCATTTCAGTTGCATCACAACACCAATATCAATTCTCAGAAACTCCCATAATCGCAGAAATCCACCAGTTTCACCTTTATTGTTCTCCGCAAGCCAAGACAGCATATACCCTGCAGTTCCCTATCATATGTAGTCAAAAATCCAAAGACCAGTTTCAAAAACAGCTGCTCCATCTCCCATTGAAGCACACTACCAATTCAAACAAGAACTAACCCAAATCAATCTGCACTTATTCAGTCCTTGCTCATGCACCTCAACAAGCATAACCAACCCATTAGCTTCAACCCTATAAACCTATACATTCATCTAACTCATTTTTAAGCACCAACAACATCATACTACTTGTTCTTGGTTCACTCACCGATCATCTCCTAACTCAGACAACTGCAAACCCATCTCCCAGCATACACCATTCACATATTCATTTGAACATCATCATCAGCTGCATTGAGAAAGCAGTAAGTTGCACACCATCAAGAATACCACTTGCCATTTTCAAAACCAAATTAAACCCACTATCTCAATTCATCTGAGTTTCAATGTCAGCATCATCAGCTTCCATTTTAACCACCAACACATTGCAGCATCAAACACCCATCTGAATTCTTGACCTACTGAATCTCGACCACAACTCAAACCAATCTTAGCTTCAGATCAACAGCAGCAGTGTCAGAACCATGTTCTTCAATTCTATCTCTTGATCGATGGAAACATCAAACCCCTTTCTGCAATTCGAACCCATCATTTACTCGACCCAAAATCAAACCTGAGAGAAACCCATCACAACAACCATCATCTCCTCACTGCCATCAACAATCCAGCAGCTTCACCTTCACTCGAAACCATGTAAATTCGACCTCCAAGTTTCAGTGACCTAACAACAGCACCGATCTCTCCTTCTCTTGGTTCAATTTCTCCTCTGATCCATCACTATCCTCAATGTCAGCAACCATTTCCCATGAATATATATTATTCACTCGAACCTGCTTCTAAGTTCTTCAATCCCTCCAATCGATCTTGATTCTTTCCTCCATCTGTGGCTTAACAATTAAAGCATCTCAAGTTTCATTTTCAGAGAGTTACCAACAAACCCTTCTCATCTGAGATTCTCACAACAAACCCTAACCCATCTCAACTTCATAATCAATTCCATTTTCTCAGTCAAGAGAATCGACAGATCAATTGCTTCATTCGAACCCTTGGCAGCAACCCTAAGTTTCCAATTCTCTCTCAACCTGTTATTCATCTCGATATGTGGCTTAAAACGGCTTCAATCACTCAATCTCAAGGCAGCATCCCTAATTTTCTCGATCTTTATTTCTTGGACAAACCAACTGCTGCTGTTCTCAATTTCTGTTTCAGGTGGTGAATGATTGAGAAGAGGTTCTAAATTTTAGGGTTCTGTTAATAATTGGGGTAGATTTAAACTCCCCAGGGATAGGACCACCCCAGTTTGGGTGCTAATAACACATATATTTCTGGATAAGGGCTACCGAATTAGCAGCCCCTTAAATACTTATTCAAGAGTTGCCTTTTAACCGTGGCTCGTCTGTCTTTAGTAATCCTCTGAGAGAGTTGACCTTTAACCGTGGCTCGTCTCCCGATAGTGTTTTCCTGTGAAATGATAATCCTGCCCTTTTTGCTCAATTTGGATCATTTATTCTTCTTTTCCTCCGTGTGACTCCGAGTACCTAATAACTCAAAAACACACGTAAAATACATAATTTACAAGAAAAATAGCAAAGAAAGCATAACCAATAGATAATAAATAAGATGCATTCTACACCCTATTATCATCCATGGGCCTTCAACTGGCCTGAAAGATCTAAAGAAGTATATCCTCTAAACTTTTTGCATAATTATTATTCATTATCTTCTCCAAGTTTTTATATTCTCGCTGATTACTTAGATCTTTCTCAGATTGACAGAATGAAGCTCATCTACCAGAACTTCAGGAAACCCAACACTTTCTTAGCTCTTAAATCCTTCACATATGAAGTAAGAAATATTCTTTCATGAGTCTTGACAATATATTGTTGCCCCTATTTATTATCTTTATATGTGTTCACATGAAATTGAAGAATTAGAACCACTAAACCTGCGAAGACCAAAGAGAAGTCTACAGTTGATCGCAAGGGTAAATCTAAGTTTCGTCTCTTAGAAATTGATAACAGATCTTGTTTAGATATTACCCACAGATTCGAATATCTTCTCCACAATTCTGAAGTAGAGATAAAAACTTTAAAGGATAGTAATAATGATCTTTCCAAAGACAAAGATCGTATATCTAGACAAGGAGATGAAACTTTATCAAATTTCCATAAAGCCATTCTTGAAGTTCAAATTGAAAGGGATAGACTTATCCGCGAGAAAGAGGATTTTGTTGAAAGAGAAAACAAAATTCGCTCCCGTCTTCTTATTACTAGCGATGATGAATTTTCTTGGGCTGCGATGGTTCTTGTTAATGCCAGAAATAATTTAGGTGTAGATGTTAGTCTTCAAACTGATCATTCTACCTTAATTAGAGATATGATTGCCGAAAGAGAAGGTTATCACTCTTATGATTTCACTAATTTATTTTCTGATTGAATCATCCTTATATGTATTAACTTTGTTATCATTTGCTTGCAGCATCCGAAAAGAACTATCGTAAAAGATTTGATGAGCTGGAAGGCGAGAAAAGCCAACTCGCTAGAAATCTATCTTCTCGCGATGAAAAGTATTCTAGATTGAAGGAAAAATTGAAAATTAATGCTTCGAATTTTAGTAACACCCTTATCCGTGTTCGTAATAATGTCATTAAACTAGTCTGTGATGATCATGATATTCTTCATTCTACATATCCCGATCTCGCAAAGGAAATTCCAGCTGATACCCCAAATCTAGTTATCTCTGATAGCGAAGCTGAGGAATCTAGCGAAGATGAAGATGACAATAATAATGGTAATGAAGAAAAATCTGGCGAGGAAGAGAAATCTGATGAAGATAATAATGATAACGATGAAGAAGAAGAATCTGGCGATGAAAAAAATTCTGATGAAGAAAGTGATGGATCTAAATAATTCCTTTTCTTCTTTTTATCTTCCTTGTAATTTTTGTATATTTATCTCCTTTTTCTTGTAATATTGTTGCGAGCTTCTCCCATTTTCTGCGAGTTCCTCCAACTTATGAATTTCTTTGATGTATAAACTTCTTTACCTCCATCTGTATGAATTAGTGAACAATTCTTTTTTTTTTTTTTTTTTTTTTTTGCAACATAGTCAATTAACATAACTATTCCCCTTTAACTATCTATATAAATGCGTCATATAATAAGATCTATGCAATTTTATCTTATGATGATATATAATGTGTCATATAATAAGATCTATGCAATTTTATCTTATGATGATGAATAATAATTTCATTATTCTATGCATTCCCATACTTTCCTCTATTATTCATCTGCAATAAGAAAAAAATTGAGTAGAGATATCAGTTGTAAAATCTATGTATATTGCCTCAATAATTTCTGCGATGAATATCGCAAATTTCATCATTTCTGTGTCACTTATCGCAATCTTTCAATCTTGTGGTCTTATTATGCCCTCCTAGTTAAAGGTCTTATTTTTCCACATTTTTATTGACGACAAAATCGCCAGACGTCCTTACATTTGTATGTAAAAAACCCATTGATCTTGCCTTATCCATTTTTCTTTGAATTTTCTGCGACAATATGATAGGTCTAAATCCCCTTGCGAGAATAAAGTCTCATGACATTGCCATATTGCGATGAAATCGCAGGACGTCTTTACACTTTCATGTAAAAACCCATTGATCTCATCTAAACATATCTCTTATGGCTTGTTGCCTCAGTATAATTTACGTCACGCGACAATATGACATGCCTAAATGTTTTTGCGATCATAAAGCCCCATGACATTGCCGTCTTTAGACACTTATCATCTCCCTAAAAGAGGGTGCCTCCCTTATCTTCCCCCTGGTTTCCCCTTCAATGAGGGCACATCGGCCATACAAGACTAGCTCCTCCCATCCATATTTGCCAACAACCAGCTATTTTCGCAGCCTCTTGTCCTTTATGCCTATATGGCTTATAGTTACAAGACTGCACCCTAATTGGGGTTTTCTTCAGGCCAAGTGCATCATAGCCAAGACTTACCAAGGATGGCCAGGGTAGGTTCGTCCGTCCTGGGCACCATTGGCTGAACCGTGTACCTCAGCGCCTTAGTCATATTATGCACTTCTTAGAAGAGATCCTTGGTCGTCCTACCAGGGTATAACCTTATAAAGCTGTAAATCCAAGGTCTCTCTCCCGGATAGGTTTTCTTTAACCCCATCATCTGCATGAATCAGGTTCCAGCAGCGGGATAACCTTATCCCTGAGTCAAGTAAAGAGATTCCCCCTCATATGACGTACTTTAGGTCTTACATTTGCCTCTTGAGAGATTGTACTCGCGAACTAAGGTGTACGTCATAAAGGTTTGTCCCATTCTTTTAATCTCAGCGAAATTTTAATCGCATTTCTCGTGAGTATTATATCTCTGATAAGATTTCTTTATTCTGAACTTCTCTTTTCTTTACACTTTTTCAATTTTATCTCAAAATATTTTTTCAAAACATTTTCATCAAACAATTCATCCATGAATTTTTTTAAAATCCAACATTTTACCTTTCTACTTACTACTTTCTGGTTCTGCTTTTCTGTTACGTTTTGTTGCTTTTTCTTTATCCGCGAGACTCTCGCCATCAATTTCCTCTCGTCGCTCTATTGTATCAATCGTCAACCTTTCACATCTCTGCCGTTGCTTGATTTTGTACTTCCAATTGCTATTCTTCTCAGCTCTTTCCTCGCAAGATTTTATATCAATCTCATAACATTTCTTGCTTTCTCCCCAATCTCCCTTAACGACTCCAACACCATTAGGATGAGTAAATTTAATACACTGATGAAAAGTAGATGCTACACCTAATATCCCATGTAGAAAAGGTCGACCAATCAGGGAATTGTAAGGTGATTCAATGTCAACAACACAGAACAAGATCTTGGAAGTTATCCCCTTTAATGGAATCCGCATTGCAATTTCCCTTTTGGGTTTATTTGCAGTACCATTAAATCCATAAATTTTATATGTTGATGGTATCAAATCCTCATCTTTTCCACCCATGGTTCTGTAAGTATGATAAAATAAGATGTCAACTGAACTACCAGTATCTATTAGAACTCTATCAATGGCCCAAGAATCTTCATCCTTATTATCATTTTCTTCATATTCTTCTCCTATCTGCTTTGGGTTTATTTCCATCCTTACTACCAGTGGATTATCGTGAAACTCTCCAGGCTCTGGTACCTCTTGGGCAGTGAAAGAAATAGTCTGTTTTTTCCATTCTTCTAATGGTGAGGCACTCGCAATATTCATTACTTCTTTTCCATCTGTGTCCCTCGCGAAGACTCTGCTTAAAATGTTGTCATGGAAATCCTCAATAGTTTTGTACGAATGCACGATGGAATTACATACCAAATTCTTTGCTTTGGCTCCAACTTCTATGACGAATATTTCTGCTCTTTTGACAGTATTCACTCTGCGATTATCTGGTGGGGGTGGTAACCACTGGGATTGTGGATGTCCTATTAAAGAATTATTTAGCTTTCCCTGATCAATCATCCTCAAAATTATCCTCTTTAAATTCCTACAATCATTTATTGAATGACCATGAAAATGATGGTACAGACAGAATTCCTGATTTCTATTATTTGGATGTGGCTCCTTGCCCATATTCCATGGTGATGGTATATTTTCCATCAAAATAATAGCCTCCCAAATTTTTTCTATACTAGCATTCAGAGGTGGCATCTTAATTTCTTCCCATATTATCTTCTGATTTCCTTGCCCTCTAAAGTTATTTTGCCTCTGTCCATCATAAGTTTCTTGCGGCTGATCAAGCCTTTGAATCTTACTATTTCCACCGCGATTGTAATAATTCTTCTCCCTTTCATATTCATCTTGATCTCGACTGCCCATAGATACCAACTTCTGCTGGTTATCAATTTCCACTTTCTCTAGTTGTGCTTGCGAGCTGCTCGCCACATTGTTAATCATTTTAGGAAGTAAACTCCCATTTGATGCTACTGAGATGGTATTCGCGATTGGATATGATTCCATCTCATTTTGTTTTTCCTCCAAAGCAATGTATTCCTCTTGTAATTCCCACAGCTCTGTCACAGTGATTGTATTCTTGATTCTGAAAATTTGTATGTATATCAGATTGGTCGTGAACATTGCATTGATAAAAGATAAAATAAGATGTCTCTCGTCTACTCTTCATGCCATCTCGCTGCACATTGTCTTCCATCTTATGGTTAAATGTTTCAGACTCTCGCTAACCCTCTGCTTTAACCCAAACACATCTTCAATACCTGGCCGCGATGAATTGTTGCTTATATATGCTCCCAGAAATGTAGCTTGCAAATGATCAAAAGAAGTTATATTATTTTTTGGTAATCCCTCAAACCATTTTAGCGCCTCGCCGGTTAAGCTGGATGCAAAATATTTGTATAATACAACATCATGGTTTTCCCATTTTAGCATACATCTAACATAAGCCTTAACATGTTGTACGGCACAGGTAGTTCCATCAAAAATGCTGGTTAATGCTGGTAAGTTGCACTTTGGAGGTATTCCTCTTAACTGCACTTCTTGAGTGAATGGATTTCTCGTAGCTTCTTCAATAGATTCATCATGTTTCCTCCTACCTCCTTCTCTTCTGTTATTTATTATTCCCTTCATCTCTGCTAATTCTCTTAAAATTTGCTCATTCGCCGTTGAACTTGGTTCCATTGGTCTTTTCAATGCAGCTTCCCTTCTCCTGCGTTCATGTACTTCTTGTCTTGCGAGATTTTATGTATCTTCATCTACATCTACATTCCTTCTTCTGCGATCTTCTGCTTCACATTCTTCTTGCAATCGCAGCTGATTATACTGTCTATTTTCTTTTCTACGAATTTCTTCATTTCTCATCATTTCTATTCCCTGTCCTTCTATTCTCCTTTGTATTCTATCATACTCTTCCTGAATATTATTATTATGGTGATTTTGCGTACGTCTCCTTTCTTGATTCTCATGGTTATTTTTTCGTATTGCCTCTAGGAATTCTTGTTCTTCTACTTCTTCTCTTAACCTTTCTTTCTCGCAAGCTAGGCGTGCTTGTTCAGCATAATGCCTCTCAATTTCATCCTCAATTATTCTTCGATTTCTTTGAATCTCTCGCCCATGTAATATTCTTCTACCTTCTTCTCGATTTACTTCACCATTTTGATTATTTCCATCCTCTTGATTTCTTATATTGCGTCTATCTTCCAAAGTTTCACCGCGCGGATCATAGCGATCTTCAATTACCTCTTCTTCTCTATGACGTTGCTCTTCATTTTGATTTTGTCTTTCTTCTCGAGTATTTTCTCTAGCATTTCTCATTGGGGAATTTTGTCTTGGCTCTTCTCTAAGTGACCTTGAATTTGATCTAACAGTACTTCTTGATCTTCTACTTTGTAATCTCAAATTCTCCATTCTCAACTTATGATTTTGTCTTGTTAAATTTGCACGTTCTTCCGCCTCTAATCTTCTTTCCGCCTGTATTTTTTGTCTTAGATCACCTACTGTTTTTTTTTCACCTTCTCCATGAATTAATCCTTCAAACATTCCTTGATTTCTTTCTTCTCCTCTTTCGTCTCTTAATTGTTGATTTTCTGCTTCTTCCATTGAATCCGATCTCCAAGTATGCACACTCACCCTATCATAATCCACATTTCTGTCCTGTATTGGTGTTTGTTGATTTGGTTGTGGAATTTGATTTTCTCCTTCAATCCTCGTTCTATTTATTCTTGTTCTTATCCTTGAAGATTCTCCTAATTCATTTGTTTCTCCACCTGCAAGTCTTTTACTCCTCCTCACAGTTGTTGGTGGTTCTGATGTATTTCTTCTTCTCCTTCCAGCTATTTCTTTAATTCTAACAATTTCTTCAAATCTTCAAGTTGTAATTAGAGATTTTTTAGCTTGATTCTCCCTATTTCGGGCGCCAAAATGTAGTTACAGGAAATCATACACTACACCCTTGTAAAGATTCTACAATAATCAACTCATCATGGGAGATTAAAAACGACACTTTATTATTTTGTTCTCAGAAATGTTTACAGAAATGGAAGAAATCAAGATTACACCTATTCTCTTGAAGTTTCTCTTTCCTCCAGACTCTTTCAACTCCCAAAAATACATCATCCTTTTCTGGACATATTGGGTCTCTATTTATAGGGTAGTTACATAATGGACGATAGCTAAGTCTTCCTTTTATCTCGGATTTACACTGTGATCATCATCATGACAACTATGATTTTCCTTCTCGCTAATTTTATAACTATCGCAGGTCAACACATGCTCTTTACATGTTTCTTCATTCGTCAGTCATTATGTCATTCCTTAAGCAATTCTGCAACACTCGTCAGATGTTGTTGAAGTACTTGCGATGTTCTCGCAGAAATGTTGTTAATATCCAGAAGTGTTGTTAATATCGCAAAAG
Organism: Papaver bracteatum; assembly: GCA_023529315.1. Taxonomy (NCBI): domain Eukaryota; kingdom Viridiplantae; phylum Streptophyta; class Magnoliopsida; order Ranunculales; family Papaveraceae; genus Papaver; species Papaver bracteatum. Next base: position 701,942 of record JAJJWX010000565.1, on the reverse strand, counting down.
TGTTGTTAATATCGCAGGAATATCATTGTGGAGATATTCCGGTCCTACATCTTGCCTCTTCTCATGTCTTTTCTGCGAAGAAGAGAAGATCATGAGAACTAAATGCTGCAACTACTTCTCTTTTCACATTGATCTCTGTTCTGACACATTTCTGTATCCTTCGCCAGCTGTTTTCATGCATTCTTTCTTCCAATAAATCTTTGACACGTCTTTTCTAACCGCTGCGATCTGACCGTTCATGTCTCTTCTTTGCATTTATTGCATTCATCTTCTCGAGAAACTTCTTCTTCTATAAATACTCCTTTTATTCTTTTCTTTTCCTCTTTTTACTTTCTTCTTCTTTCTCTTCATAATTTCTCTGCAAGTTTACTGTTCTTTCGCAAATTGCGCATCTTCTATCGCTGTGATTTATTTCTTATTTTCCAACCTTCTCTTTCTTTACCGAACTTAAAAATGGTTTCCGCTGGTGCTAAAAATTTGGTTGCTTTTGGTGAGATGCAAGAAAAACTCAAAAGCAAAGGTTTTACTCTGTCTACAATTCCAAATCAGGGCCCTAAATCCAATCTTTCCATCAAATTATTCACTGATTATCAATGCTCTCGCGAGAAGATTATAGTATCGCTAGGTCAACTTGAAGCTGGTCTTCCCATTCCTCTCTATGATCCGGAATTTTCACTATTCTATGAAATAATTTCTGACGAGAGGTTCTCGCGAGCGATATATCAATTTGGTGGAGATTGTATTCGATTACTGCTTGAATATGCTTCTCGTGGTGCTAATAAAGGATCTCGCTACCCTAAAGATGCAAAGAATCCTCAATATAAAGATGTTCCAATTGTCTCTGCAAATTATATTATGGAGAAATTTTTGAAAATTACAAGATAACAATTGCTGGGGTGTTCGCTTGCAGAAGAAAGAAAAGATCGCTGAAGACAAAATTATCATGCTAGATATTGACTTTCATACACCTACTAATCAAGGTCCTCGCCACTCTAGCGATGACAATGGTTCATTTTTCCATTATGTCTTGAAGGTCATTATATTTCAAGTTCTCTCACATTACCTGCAAATCTTTCAGAGTATCATCCATGGGCATTCAACTGTCCTGAAAGATCTAAAGAAGTATATCTTCTCAACTTTTTGCATAATTATTATTCATTATCTTCTCCAAGTTTTTATATTCTCACTGATTACTTAGATCTTTCTCAGATTGACAGAATGAAGCTCAGCTACCAAAACTTTAGGAAACCCAGCACTTTCTTAGCTCTTAAATTCTTCACAGATGAAGTAAGAAATATTCCTTCATGAGTCTTGACAATATATTGTTGCCCCTATTTTTTATCTTTATCTGTGTTCACAGGAAATTGAAGAATTAGAACCACTAAAACCTGCGAAGACCAAAGAGAAGTCTACAGTTGATCACAAGGGTAAATCTACTGCTCCTCCCCAAGGAAAACCTACTGCTCCTCACAGTAATGAATCTGGCGATCCTCCTCCCAAGAAAAGAAAAATTCAACTTCCTTCTTCTTCAACTCTTCAACCTATTCCAGAAAATTCAAGTGATGATTTTGGTGATAATAATGACGTCCATTCCATAAAGGATTCTTTTCCTTCTGAGCCTTCCATGGCTCAACTATCTAAATTTTTTGGTGATGTTACTAGTGGCATTATAAATGACTATGTAGATGAAGCTCTTAATGGGATATCCCAGGCCGTCGCCAAATCTGCGATGCCCCCGTTCTGGTTGATAATGATTCTCTTCAAGGAATATCAAAATTGCTAACTCCCAGCCTTTTAAATTCGCTTGCCATTCTGGTATATTTCCACCTTTTCATTTTGTTTATGCATTTATTTCTTTATCAACCTTTAACTTATTCATTTCTATCGCAGGTTGGAAGAGCTTCTTTCGCTGCTGCCTCTGACTTGGACAAAAAATATGCATCTTCCCTCAAGAAGAACATTGCTCTTCGCGAAAAAAATGAGAAGTTTGAATCCGAACTTGTTAGTCTTCGCAAGAGAAATAAAGAATTAGAGAGAAATATTTCTCAACAATCGCTTAAAGCATCTAATCTTGATAGTGTCAATAAACAACTTCTAGGTACGACATTTTCTTCTCTTCTTTCATATTTTTATTTTTCATTACTCTTTCTTACTTGATTCCTCATTCTCGCAGACACTTATGGTCTAACTGATGAGGCTTTAACTATTCATTCTTTTCCGGAACCAATAGATAATGATACTCTTCTAGAGCTTCTTAATAATTCTTTGAATAACCCTCCCGATATTAATTCTCTTTCCATAGATGAACTCAAATCTAAGTTTCGTCTCTTAGAAATTGATAACAGATCTTGTTTAGATATTACCCACAGATTCAAATAGCTTCTCCACAATTCTGAAGTAGAGATAAAAACTTTAAAGGATAGTAATAATGATCTTTCCAAAGACAAAGATCGTATATCTAGACAAGGAGATGAAACTTTATCAAATTTCCATAAAGCCATTCTTGAAGTTCAAATTGAAAGGGATAGACTTATCCGTGAGAAAGAGGATTTTGTTGAAAGAGAAAACCAAATTCGCTCCCGTCTTCTTATTACTAGAGATGATGAATTTTCTTGGGCTGCGATGGTTCTTGATAATGCCAGAAATAATTTAGGTGTAGATGTTAGTCTTCAAACTGATCATTCAACCTTAATTAGAGATATGATTGCCGAAAGGGAAGGTTATTACTCTTATGATTTCACTAATTTATTTTCTGATTGAATCATCCTTATATGTATTAACTTTGTTATCATTTGCTCACAGCATCCGAAAAGAACTATCGTAAAAGATTTGATGAGCTGGAAGGCGAGAAAAGCCAACTCGCTAGAAATCTATCTTCTCGTGATGAAAAGTATTCTAGATTGAAGGAAAAATTGAAAATTAATGCTTCGAATTTTAGTAACACCCTTATCCGTGTTCGTAATAACACCATTAAACTAGTATGTGATGATCATGATATTCTTCATTCTACATATCCCGATCTCGCAAAGGAAATTCCAGCTGATACCCCAAATCTAGTTATCTCTGATAGCGAAGATGAGGAATCTAGCGAAGATGAAGATGACAATAATAATGGTAATGAAGAAAAATCTGGCGAGGAAGAGAAATCTGATGAAGATAATAATGATAACGATGAAGAAGAAGAATCTGGCGATGAAAAGAAATCTGATGAAGAAAGTGATAGATCTAAATAATTCCTTTTCTTCTTTTTATCTTCCTTGTAATTTTTGTATATTTATCTCCATTTTCTTGTAATATTGCTGCGAGCTTCTCCCATTTTCTGCGAGTTCCTCCAACTTATGAATTTCTTTGATGTATAAACTTCTTTGCCTCCATCTGTATGAATTAGTGAACAATTTTTTTTTTTTTTTTTTTTTTTTGCAACATAGTCAATTAACATAACTATTCCCCTTTAACTATCTATATAAATGCGTCATATAATAAGATCTATGCAATTTTATCTTATGATGATATATAAATGTGTCATATAATAAGATCTATGCAATTTTATCTTATGATGATGAATAATAATTTCATTATTCTATGCATTCCCATACTTGCCTCTATTATTCATCTGCAATAAGAAAAAAATTGAGAAGAGATATCAGTTGTAAAATCTATGTATATTGCCTCAATAATTTATGCGTCACTTATCGCAATCTTTCAATCTTGTGGTCTTATTATGCCCTCCTAGTTAAAGGTATTATTTTGCCACATTTTTATTGACGACAAAATCGCCAGACGTCCTTACATTTGTATGTAAAAAACCCATTGATCTTGCCTTATCCATTTTTATTTGAATTTTCCGCGACAATATGACAGGTCTAAATCCCCTTGCGAGAATAAAGTCCCATGACATTGCCGTCTTGCGATGAAATCGCAGGACGTCTTTACACTTTCATGTAAAAACCCATTGATCTCATCTAAACATATCTCTTATGGCTTGTTGCCTCTGTATAATTTACGTCACGCGACAATATAACAGGCCTAAATGTTCTTGCGATCATAAAGCCCCGTGACATTGCCGTATTTAGACACTTATCATCTCCCTAATGGAGGGTGCCGCCCTTATCTTCCCCCTAGTTTCCCCTTCAAGGAGGGCACATCGGCCATACAAGACTATCTCCTCCCATCAATATTTTCCAACAACCAGCTGTTTTCGCAGCCTCTTGTCCTTTATGCCTATATGGCTTATAGTTACAAGACTGCACCCTAATTGGGGTTTTCTTCAGGCCAATTGCATCATAGCCAAGACTTACCAAGGATGGCCAGGGTAGGTTCGTCCGTCCCGGGCACCCTTGGCTCAACCGTGTACCTCGGCGCCTTAGTCATATTCTGCACTTCTTAGAAGAGATCCTCGGTCGTCCAACCAGGGTATAACCTTATAAAGCTGGAAATCCAAGGTCTCTCTCCCGGATAGGTTTTCTTTAACCCTATCATCTGCATGAATCAGGTTCCAGCAGCGGTGTAACCTTATCCCTGAGTCAAGTAAAGAGATTCCCCCTCATATGACGTACTTTAGGTCTTACATTTGCCTCTTGCGAGATTGTACTCGCGAACTAAGGTGTACGCCATAAAGGTTTGTCCCATTCTTTTAATCTCTGCGAAATTTTAATCGCATTTCTCGCGAGTATTATATCTCTGATAAGATTTCTTTATTCTGAACTTCTCTTTTCTTTACACTTTTTCAATTTTATCTCAAAATATTTTTTCAAAACATTTTCTTCAAACAATTCATCCATGAATTTCTTAAAATCCAACATTTTACCTTTTTACTTACTACTTTCTGGTTCTGTTTTTCTGTTACGTTTTGTTTCTTTTTCTTTATCTGCGAGACGCTCGCCATCAATTTCCTCTCGTCGCTCTATTGTATCAATCGTCAACCTTTCACATCTCTGCCGTTGCTTGATTTTGTACTTCCAATTGCTATTCTTCTCAGCTCTTTCCTCGCAAGATTTTATATCAATCTCATAACATTTCTTGCTTTCTCCTCAATCTCCCTTAATGACTAACACCATTAGGATGAGGAAATTTAATACACTGATGAAAAGTAGATGCTACACCTAATATCCCATGTAGCCAAGGTCGACCAATCAGGGCATTGTAAGGTGATTCAATGTCAACAACACAGAACAAGATCTTGGAAGTTATCCCCTTTAATGGAATCCGCATTGCAATTTCCCCTTTGGGTTTATTGGCAGTACCATTAAATCCATAAATTTTATATGTTGATGGTATCAAATCCTCATCTTTTCCACCCATGGTTCTGTAAGTATGATAGAATAAGATGTTAACTGAACTACCAGTATCTATTAGAACTCTATCAATGGCCCAAGAATCTTCATCCTTATTATCATTTTCTTCATCTTCTTCTCCTATCTGCTTTGGGCTTATTTCCATCCTTACTACCAGTGGATTATCGTGCAACTCGTCAGGCTCTGGTACCTCTTGTGCAGTGAAAGAAATAGTCTATTTTTGCCATTCTTCTAATGGTGAGGCTCTCGCAATATTCATTACTTCTTTTTCATCTGTGTCCCTCGCGAAGACTCTGCTTAAAATGTTGTCATGGAAATCCTCAATAGTTTTGTATGAATGCACGATGGAATTACATACCAAATTCTTTGCTTTGGCTCCAACTTCTATGACGAATATTTCTGCTCCTTTGACAGTATTCACTCTGCAATTATCTGGTGGGGGTGGTAACCGCTGGGATTGTGGATGTCCTATTAAAGAATGATTTAGCTTTCCCTGATCAATCATCCTAAAAATTATCCTCTTTACATTCCTACAATCATTTATTGAATGACCATGAAAATGATGGTACGGACAGAATTCCTGATTTCTATTATTAGGATCTGGCTCCTTGCCCATATTCCATGGTGATGGTATATTTTCCATCAAAATAATAGCCTCCCAAATTTTTTCTATACTAGCATTCAGAGGTGGCATCTTAATTTCTTCCCATATTATCTTCTGATTTCCTTGCCCTCTAAAGTTATTTTGCCTCTGTCCATCATAAGTTTCTTGCGGCTGATCAAGCCTTTGAATCTTACTATTTCTACCGCGATTGTAATAATTCTTATCCCTTTCATATTCATCTTGATCTCGACTGCCCATATCTACCAACTTCTGCTGGTTATCAATTTCCACTTTCTCTTGTTGTGCTTGCGAGCTGCTCGCCACATTGTTAATCATTTTAGGAAGTAAACTCCCATTTGATGCTACTGAGCTAGTATTCGCGATTGGATATGATTCCATCTCATTTTGTTTTTCCTCCAAAGCAATGTATTCCTCTTGTAATTCCCGCAGCTCTGTCACAGTGATTGTATTCTTGATTCTGAAAATTTGTATGTATAGCAGATTGGTCGTGAACATTGCATTGATAAAAGATAAAATAAGATGTCTCTCGTATACTCTTCATGCCATCTCGCTGCACATTGTCTTCCATCTTATGGTTAAATGTTTCAGACTCTCGCTAACCCTCTGCTTTAACCCAAACACATCTTCAATACCTGGCCGCGATGAATTGTTGCTTATATATGCTCCCAGAAATGTAGCTTGCAAATGATCAAAAGAAGTTATAGTATTTTTTGGCAATCCCTCAAACCATTTTAGCGCCTCGCCGGTTAAGCTGGATGCAAAATATTTGTATAATACGGCATCATGGTTTTCCCATTGTAGCATACATCTAACATAAGCCTTAACATGTTGTACGGCACATGTAGTTCCTTAAAAAATGCTGGTTAATGCTGGAAAGTTGCACTTTGGAGGTATTCCTCTTAACTGCACTTCTTAAGTGAATGGAGTTCTCGCAGCTTCTTCAATAGCTTCATCAAGTTGCCTCCTACCTCCTTCTCTTCTGTTATTTATTATTCCCCTCATCTCTACTAATTTTCTTAAAATTTTCTCATTCGCCGTTGAACTTGGTTCCATTGGTCTTTTCAATGCAGCTTCCCTTCTCCTGCGTTCATGTACTTTTTGTCTTGCGAGATTTTGTGTATCTTCATCTACATCCACATTCCTTCTTCTGCAATCTTCTGCTTCACATTCTTCTTGCAATCGCAACTGATTATACTGTCTATTTTCTTTTTTACGAATTTCTTCATTTCTCATCATTTCTATTCGTTGTCCTTCTATTCTCCTTTATATTCTATCATACTCTTCCTGAATATTATTATTATGGTGATTTTCCGTACGTCTCCTTTCTCGATTCTCATGGTTATTTTGTCGTATTGCCTCTTGGAATTCTTGTTCTTCTACTTCTGCTCTTAACCATTCTCTCTCGCAAGCTAGGCGTGCTTGTTCAGCATAATGCCTCTCAATTTCATCCTCAATTATTCTTCGATTTCTTTGAATCTCTCGCCCATGTAATATTCTTCTACCTTCTTCTCGATTTACTTTACCATTTTGATTATTTCCATCCTCTTGATTTCTTATATTGCGTCTATCTTCCAAAGTTTCACCACGCGGATCATAGAGATCTTTAATTACCTCTTCTTCTCTATGACGTTGCTCTTCATTTGGATTTTGTCTTTCTTCTCGAGTATTTTCTCTACCATTTCTCATTGGGAAATTTTGTCTTGGCTCTTCTCTAAGTGACATTGAATTCGATCTAACAGTACTTCTTGATCTTCTACTTTGTAATCTCAAATTCTCCATTCTCAACTTATGATTTGTCTTGTTAAATTTGCACGTTCTTCCGCCTCTAATCTTCTTTCCTCCTGTATTTTTTGTCTTAGATCACCTACTGTTTTTTTTTTCACCTTCTCCATGAATTAATCCTTCAACCATTTCTTGATTTCTTTCTTCTCTTCTTTCGTCTCTTAATTGTTGATTTTCTGCTTCTTCCATTGAATCCGATCTCCAAGTATGCACACTCACCCTATCATAATCCACATTTCTATCATGTATTGGTGTTTGTTGTTTTGGTTGTGGAATTTGATTTTCTCCTTCAATCCACGTTCTATTTATTCTTGTTCTTATCCTTGAATATTCTCCTAATTCATTTGTTTCTCCACCTGCAAGTCTTTTACTCCTCCTCACAGTTGTTGGTGGTTCTGATGTATTTCTTCTTCTCCTTCCAGCCATTTCTTTAATTCTAACAATTTCTTCAAATCTTCAAGTTGTAATTAGAGATTTTTTAGCTTGATTCTCCCTATTTCGGGCGCCAAAATGTAGTTGCAGGAAATCCTACACTACACCCTTGTAAAGATTCTACAATAATCAACTCATCATGGGAGATTAAAAATGACACTTTATTATTTTGTTCTCAGAAATGTTTACAGAAATGGAAGAAATCAAGATTACAACTATTCTCTTGAAGTTTCTCTTTCCTCCAGACTCTTTCAACTCCCAAAAATACATCATCCTTTTCTGGACATATTGGGTCTCTATTTATAGGGTAGTTACATAATGGACGACATCTAAGTCTTCCTTTTATCTCGGATTTACACTGCGATCATCATCGTGACAACTATAATTTTCCTTCTCGCTAGTTTTATAACTATCGCAGGTCAACACATGCTCTTTACATGTTTCTTCATTCGTCAGTCATTATGTCATTCCTTAAGAAATTCTGCAACACTCGTCAGATGTTGTTGAAGTACTTGCGATGTTCTCGCAGAAATGTTGTTAATATCCAGAAGTGTTGTTAATATCGCAAAAGTTTTGTTAATATCGCATGAATATCATTGTGGAGATATTCCGGTCCTACATCTTGCCTCTTCTCATGTCTTTTCTGCGAAGAAGAGATGATCATGAGAACTAAATGCTACAACTACTTCTCTTTTCTGTTCTGACACATTTCTGTATCCTTCGCCAGCTATTTTCATGCATTCTTTCTTCCAATAAATCTTTGACACGTCTTTTCTAACCGCTGCGATCTGACCGTTCATGTCCCTTCTTTGCATTTATTGCATTCATCTTCTCGAGAAACTTCTTCTTCTATAAATACTCCTTTTATTCTTTTCTTTTCCTCTTTTTACTTTCTTCTTCTTTCTCTTCATAATTTCTCTGCAAGTTTACTGTTCTTCCGAAAATTGGGCATCTGCTATCGCTGTGATTTCTTTCTTATTTTCCAACCTTCTCTTTCTTTCCCATACTTAAAAATGGTTTCCGCTGGTGCTAAAAATTTGGTTGCTTTTGGTGAGATGCAAGAAAAACTCGAAAGCAAAGGTTTTACTCTGTCTATAATTCCAAATCAGGGCCCTAAATCCAATCTTTCCATCAAATTATTCACTGATTATCAATGCTCTCGCGAGAAGATTATAGTATCGCTAGGTCAACTTGAAGCTGGTCTTCCCATTCCTCTCTATGATCCGGAATTTTCACTATTCTATGAAATAATTTCTGACGAGAGGTTCTCGTGAGCGATATATCAATTTGGTGGAGATTGTATTCGATTACTGCTTGAATATTCTTCTCGTGGTGCTAATAAAGGATCTCGCTAGCCTAAAGCTGCAAAGAATCCTCAATATAAAGATGTTCCAATTGTCTCTGCAAATTATACTATGGAGAACGTTTTTGAAAATTACAAGATAATCCATATGAAGAGGGATAACAATTGCTGGGGTGTTCGCTTGCAGAAGAAAGAAAAGATCGCTGAAGACAAAATTCTCATGCTAGATATTGACTTTCATACACCTACTAATCATGGTCCTCGCCACTCTAGCGATGACAAGTGGTTCATTTTTCCATTATGTCTTGAAGGTCATTATATTTCAAGTTCTCTCATATTACCTGCGAATCTTTCAGAGTATCTACCATGGGCCTTCAACTGGACTGAAAGATCTAAAGAAGTATATCCTCTCAACTTTTTGCATAATTATTATTCGTTATCTTCTCCAAGTTTTTATGTTCTCGCTGATTACATAGATCTTTCTAAGATTGTCATAATGAAGCTCAGCTACCAAATCTTTAGGAAACCCAACACTTTCTTAGCTCTTAAATCCTTCACAGATGAAGTAAGAAATATTCCTTCATGAGTCTTGACAATATATTGTTGCCCCTATTTCTTATCTTTATATGTGTTCACAGGAAATTGAAGAATTAGAACCACTAAAACCTGCGAAGACCAAAGAAAAGTCTTGACAATATATTGTTTCCCCTATTTCTTATCTTTATCTGTGTTCAACTCATCATGGGAGATTAAAAACGACACTTTATTATTTTGTTCTCTGAAATGTTTACAGAAGTGGAAGAAATAAAGATTACAACTATTCTCTTGAAGTTTCTCTTTCCTCCAGACTCTTTCAACTCCCAAAAATACATCATCCTTTTCTGGACATATTGGGTCTCTATTTATAGGGTAGTTACATAATGGACGACAGCTAAGTCTTCCTTTTATCTCGGATTTACACTGCGATCATCATCGTGACAACTATGATTTTCCTTCTCGCTAATTTTATAACTATCGCAGGTCAACACATGCTCTTTACATGTTTCTTCATTCGCCAGTCATTATGTCATTCCTTAAGTAATTATGCAACACTCGTCAGATGTTGTTGAAGTACTCGCGATGTTCTCGCAAAAATGTTGTTAATATCCAGAAGTGTTGTTAATATCGCAAAAGTGTTGTTAATATCACAGGAATATCGTTGTGGCGATATTCTGGTCCTTCAATCTTCTTCCAATTTTCATCTATTTGAGTCACTCTAGATCTGCTACCACTAGTAACAGCTTCGAAAGAACTCCAATCTGATTTACATCACCTAGGGATCGACTAATGAAATTAAATTTACTGTTTTCATTCACTAAAAGAATTGAATTAGATTTACAACAATTGCTTTCTGAATACGAAGTGGATATTATTGTTCGAAAAAATTAGAATGGTTATGCTGAAAATGGGGTTCCGGGACGGCGAAGATGACTTTCAATGATGTTGTTAAGGGTCAAAAGGTAAAGAAATACACACATAAAAAGTAAAGAAATACACACAGAGAAAGATAGAGGGAGCGGAAGTATCACAATTAAAACTCCAAAAGGTTTGATTTATCATAAAATTTAACACTCACTTTTATTATTAGTGCACCGGATGCTGAAGTTCATCTGTGATGGGTGCACAGAGAAGGATGCGACGAAGAAGAAATAGTTCCCTTTCTCTTTCCATTTAATTTTACAATGATGAACACGAAAAATTAAACTTGATTTTATTTATTTTTTTGCTCTGTGGCGAAAATTTTAGGGTTTTGCACTTTTTCAAATTTTTTCACGCGTGTTTCATCCCTGGATCATCCCTTGGTGATTCATGATGGGTGATAATGTTTCACATCAAGTTACTAAGGTATTAACATATGCTGATCGACTCAAAGGAAGGAAGGAACTGCCAAAAACTGCTGTAGATTTGTCTTCCCTGCCAAACCCTTCTGTTAAAGAAGGTAAACCTTCAGTTGTGATTCCGGATGAGCTATACTTGGAAGGATGTGCTATATGGAAGTTTAGCCTCATTGGGAGGTTAGATTTCAAAGACCTCAACTTTTCTGACGTGAAGAAAAATCTGGAATTACAATGGAAGCTTGGAAATGGGCGTGTTCAGTTTGTGCCGTTGAACAAAGGTTTCTTTATCATCAAGTTACTGTCACAGGAAGATAAGTTGAAGATTTTGCAAGCTGAACAATGGATTATAGCTTATCAGAAATTAAACCTAATGGAATGGTCTCCCAGTTTCGACGTTGATAAGCAGAGATCTTCACGTCATACTGCTTGGGTTAAATTTCTAGGTCTCCCTATGGAGTTATGGATTGAAAAAACGTTGCTTACCATGGGGAAAGCTATCGTTTCTCCCATTGTTGTTGATAAGAGAACTTTGGCTCATGAATATGGCCACTTTGCCTCTGTTCTCATAGACATTGATTTTGCTGAGTTGAAGACTGATGATATTTACGTTACTGTGGGTAGATTGGAGTTTCAACAATCTTTTGAGATTATCAAGAGGCCTAAGTTCTGTTCGAGGTGTAGTATTATTGGGCATACAGATTCTGAATGCCGGAAGAAACCAAATGTTAACCCTAACAATGTTCAGCAACAGCCTGCAGTTACAAGTCCTCTACAAGCTATTGTTACACCAGCTATCAACCAACATTCTGACCTCAATGCTGGTTCTGAATGGAAAGAACCTAAGCGTAAGAAGAAGAAAGGGAAAAAAGCTCCTACTATTCCTTTTGTTCCTGAAGTTACAAATCAAGCTGGAGAGGGTACTTCAAATGCTATAGCTGATAATGAAGTTACGTGCATCAGTGACGCTGTTGGGTTAGAACAGTTGCAGGATGGTTTAGCATAATCCGAATCTGTTTTGCGTATGGCGGCTGCTGATGTAGAACGACACAGGCAGGCCATTCTTACGCATTCAGTTTTAGTTAGTAAAGCTAGGTCGATGAGTACCTTAGGCTTGAATGCTAAGACAGGTGGGAATGTTGAATTGGCTAGAACTAAACTTCCTCCACCTGCTAGGATTAGTATCTCCTCCTCGTCCACACCTTTGTGTAATGCGCTGGAAGAATCGGTGGAATATGTAACTCACAATAGGTTTAACATCCTTGATAATGGCTCTGGTAGTGATATCTTGGTGTTTGGTAATCCTGGTGAAGCTACTAAGAAAGCTAAATTGCAACAGATTATTGATATGCAAAACAAGTTAGAGTCATTTAAGGACCAAGACTACATGTCGGATTCAGATGATAATTCTACTTTTGGTTTTCGTGCTCGCAATGGATCATCACCTGTTCTTAAGACCTCCTCAAATAATGCTAAACACTCTCATCTGAATAATAAACTACCTCCTAGAGTTTAATTATGCGAGTCCTCCTTTGGAATATTAATGGTGTTGCAAGGAATGTAGCACAGTCTAAAATTCGTGAGTTGATAAGGGAGTTTCACCCTGATGTTTTTTGTCTTGCTGAGCCAAAAGTTTCTTGCCCTGTGAACTTTGGTAGAAGGATGATTTCAGAAGGTTACTCCTCAGTTGTTATTAATAATTCTTCTAATTCGAGTATTGTGAATCTATGGATTTGTTACATGAATGGGTTGGATGTTTCTGTTGTTAATTCAAGTAAACAAGCTATTACTGTTGCGGTGGATGGTGTGCTTATCTCCTTTGTCCATGCTAGTTATATTCAAACAACTAGACGAAGGCTTTGGCAGCAGTTGAATATGCAAGATTCGATTACTCCTTGGTTGGTCATAGGAGACTTTAATTTTATTTTGCATTTGGATGAAAAAAAAGGAGGGCTGGAAACTAGATCTTCAGTCATTGATGAATTTAGAGATTGGATGGATGAAAATAATCTTTTTGAGGCTGACTCTTTGGGTTGCAAATTCACTTGGTCCAATCGTCAATCTGGCAGAAATCGTATCATCAGCAAGTTGGATCGTGCAATTATCAATGCGGCTTGGCTAGCTAAGTATGAGAATTGGAGGTGTAAAGCTCTCCTTAGGGAAGTTTCTAATCACTCTACTCTCCTTGGTTACCCTTTCTCTGTTCCTAGACCTCGTCGAGCTCCTTTTAGAGTTCAAAAGATGTGGTTCTTACATAATGACTTTCTTCGTATGGTTAGTGAAATTTGGACTGCTCCGGCCCATGGTTCTCCATATTTTATCTATCCTTACAAGTTAAAACGGCTGAAGATTGCAATGAAAGATTGGAATCTTAGAATCTTTGGTAATGTGCATTCTCGCTTGAAGCAGGACCAACTTCGTTTTGAGACTGCCGCTCTTATTTCGGATGAAGATCCTAGTAATATTGCCAATTTGAATGCAATGAAGGATGCTATGTCTACCTTAAGTGAAACGCGCCTTCAACAGATGACAATGCTCAAACAAAAATCTAGGAATAATTGTTTGGTGGAGGGTTCGAGTAATTCCAGTTTCTTCCATAGTAGTATCAGAATTAGACAAAGTTCTAATACAATTTCTGAACTTGTTGACTCTAATGGGACTTGTATTACTGACTATGAACAACTTCGTGAGCATGTTGTTCAGTATTATGAAGATAAGTTCAATGGGCAAGAACTTGATATTGAAGGTGATTTATTTAATTATGAGCATGAGTCCATTACTGTTGAGGAAAGCAATGCCATGGACAGAATTCCTTCTCCAAAGGAAATTAAACAAGCTGTTTTTCATTTGGGTGCTGATGGTGCCCCAGGTCCGGATGGTTTTTCAGGTTGTTTCTATCATCATTGCTGGGATATTATTCATGAAGATTTAACCAAAGCTATTATTCATTGTTGGAATGCTGGTCATATTCCAAATGGTGTTAATTCTTCTTTAATCATCTTGCTGGCCAAGGTAAGGGGAGCCAATAATCTTCGTAATTTCAGACCAATAGGTCTTAGTAATTTTTTATTTAAATTTTTTACTAAGATCCTTACTACTAGACTTGGTAGTGTTTTGGATAAACTTGTGTCTGAAGAGCAGGTTGCTTTCATGAAAGGGAGAAATATTCATGAAAATATTAGTTTTGCTTCAGAAATGGTTAATGAGCTTCACATTAAACGCAAGGATGGCAACATTGGTCTCAAGCTAGACATATCTCAAGATTTTGACACGGTAAGTTGGTCCTTTGTTCTTGAAGTTTTCAGAAAATATGGTTTTTCTGAAAAGTGGTGTGCTTGGATTCTAAATATCTTACAGTCTGCTAGAATCTCTATTCTTTTGAATGGTAGTCTGGAGGGTTATTTCAAAATCAATAGAGGTTTGCATCAAGGTGATCCCCTCTCTCCCTTGATTTTCGTCTTGATTGAAGATGTTCTCAGCAGAAATATTATGAAACTTTTTCGTGATAAGAATGACTCCAATGGTTACTAGAGGTGGTATTTCTCCTACCCATCTCTTCTTTGCTGATGACATTATGATATTTTGTAAGGGTAACTCAAAAAGTCTTCATAATCTTGTGGATTTATTGGGTGAATACCAGCGTGCTTCAGGTCAGACTGTTTGTCGCCAAAAAAGTAATATTTATTATGGTGGTGGTTCTTCGAGTTGGTGTACTTATCTTTCTAATTATTTGGGGATGAGTGTTGCTACCTTTCCAGATCGCTACTTGGGGGTTCAAATTATTCCAGGTACTGTTCGTTATCGCCATATTAGCGATGTTGTTGAAAAGATTAAAAATCAGCTTGCTGGTTGGAGGGGGAGATTATTATCTTTTCATGATCGTATTGTTCTTGTTAAATATGTTATTGCCAGTTATTCCATTCATAATATGGCAATTTATAAGTGGCCTCGCAAATTTATTTTGCAATGTGAAAGAGCTATTCGAAACTTCATTTGGTCTGGTGACTCGAATATCAGTCGTGCTGTGGTAGTGGCATATGATAAAATCTGTTGCCCTTATGAGGAGGGGGGTCTCGGTATAACTCGTATGGATACCATGAACAAGGCTCTTCTTATGAAACTTTGGTGGAATATTCGTACGTCTAAGAAGAAATGGGCTCTTTTTCTTAAAGCGAAGTTCTTTGATCGTCATGGGCGTTTAAAGAAGTTGGGTATTAAATCTTCCATTCTTCCTGGTGTGCGGAGTGTGTATGACCTGGTGGAGAAAAATACCAAAGTCTTACTTGGAGATGGGAGGGATACTTCTCTGTTTTATGACATTTGGTATGGTGATTCTAGTATTGCAGAAATCCTTAATGATTTCACTTTAGATCACAATATACGGGTTAGTGATTTGATAACTGATGGCCATTGGAATATTCTGGATTCTCACCTTCAAGTGCTGATCGCTGCGGGTCTTGAGACTACAAATATGCCTTTACTTTCTAGAGATGTAGACTGCAGGGTCTGGAGACCTGAATTTTCAGGAGAATTCAGTGTTAGCTCTGCCACTAATCTGGTGCGTCAAAGGCATCCCATGCTGGAGGGTGCCTCGTTGCTTTGGAGGAAGGAAATTCACCCAGTTTTGGCTGCTCAGAACTGGAAATTCCTTCGTGGAGTTTGCACAACCTTCGACTTAATCAAGAGCAAGTTCAAAATTTAGCTGGCTAATAAGTGCTGCATGTGTGGTACTGAGGAAGAATCGCAAATGCATGTTCTGTTTGGTTGCAGTTTCGCAGCTAGAGCCTGGAATTGGCTTTATGATATGTTTAACATTCTGCCTAATGCTAATATTGTTATTTCTTATAAAGCAGCTAAGAACAGGATCCCAATTGTTCATGATCTGTGGCTTATTGCCAATCTTGTGCTGAAGTCAGAACTTTGACAGGTGCGTAACAAAGCAGTCTTTGAGCATAAGAAGCCCAATTGGAGTGTGTTTCACAAGAGAGTTCTGAAGATGATTCAAGACTATTAAGTTCGTCTAAAAGGCCATATGAGGAATTGTGCTGATTATATTGTTTTGCTGAATTACTTCTGTGTTCAGCATAGAAGCGTTCATATGCAGCAACCTGTGGAATGTTTTTGGCAGCCACTTGGAAATAATGAACTCCTACTGTGTTGTGATGGTGCGGCGAGAGGAAATCCGGGCATTGCTGGTGCGGGTGTGGTGGCTAGAGACATGCATTGTGCAGTGATTGGAGCAATGAGTATTGGGCTAGATATTACGACTAACTACTTGGCAGAGCTATATGGAATTCTAGTTGGTTTGGAATGGGCTATGCAATGGGGTGTTAATCGTGTTTGTGTGAGATCTGATTCTAAAGGAGTTATAAAAGCTTTCAAGAACGATTCCATCCCTTGGTTTGCAAGGATTATATGGCGGGTGATTTGTAGTCATTAATTGTCTATAAGGTTCATTCATACTTATAGGGAGGCGAACTTCTCTGCAGATAAAATGGCTAAGCGTGGATGCTCTCTAGCAAATGAAGTGGGAATCCACTACACTGGAAGACCACCTTTTCTTAATATGGTTGAATACCCAAATGTATCTTATTTTCGTTTTAAATAGTTTTCAAGTTTTTGGGGTCGGTGTGACCTCTTTTCTTGTAAATTTGTTATCTATTAATATAATTTTTTGACTTATCAAAGAAATAAATAAATTACAATGATGAACACGTGTCTGGTTTTATTTTATGCAAAAGGCTATTTTTTTATAAGTAATTACTGTATCATTTGTTTATTCGACACGCTTATACTGCAAGTGCACAGTTAACTCGGTTATCACGACAATTATGACGGAGAGGGGGTTTCACCTATTATTGATTTACAAATGGGGTAATGCAGATTACCTATTTATTTTGAGTGGGAAACATAAAATCCCCTACTTTTTTTCTTTAAAATGCGAAAGTCCGCTTTCCTTCGGAGAGAGAAAGAGAGATTTGAAGAGGAAATCAAAAAGTTATAACAGGGTTCGCAGAAAGAGCAGCAGCATAAGCAAATCTATAACAACTTTAGTTTATCAGGAGGAGGATTTTTTCCTTGTAAGAGACTAGGCTGAATTTTTTCTGATGTCGATTCAATAAGGATTCAAGTGGTTGCTGTCAAATTTGTTAAACTGAATTCAAGAAGGAAAGGAAGGATAGATATTTGTCGGACATGGAATTGAAGATGAGTAGGAATCAGAAAATGGGTATCAATCCTTTTTGGATTTGGTCGAGAATTAATGAGTTGCCATTGATTTGGTGATGAAAAACGGTGATGCTGCGAATTAAAGAGTAGGGTCTGACGGTGTTTGAAGAAATAGAGAAAAAAAGTTGAAGTACTGTTGATGGTTTGGGGTTTTAGAACCGGGAAGAAGATAAAAGAATTTTGTTGGATTTGTTTGAACCTTAAATAGTATAAGAAGACAGTGAAGGTACGTTTGATGGTAGCCGTGAACGGTGTCCACGGAAACAGGTCAAGGTGTTGGTGTTGCTGGTGGTAAAAATGGAATACACGGGTTTGTGAACCACCAGCAAAACCCGCAGGTGTTTGTTAAAAATCCTGAATGAGTTTTGAAGATGCAAAACTTGGCCATGATTTGGTTATCATCCTGAAGAATGATTTTTCTAACCATAACTGAACTATACATATTGCATTCGATCGGTTCTGGTCCCCTAGTGCTCACATCCATCGCGGTGTTGGCTTTATAGTGCATACAAGTGATACAACCTGAGGACCACACCTTTAACAAACATTTTGGTCTTCGTTTGGTCCTGCGGAGGCTGACTAATCGAAGCAAATGTTCATTCATAATACTAATGATATTAAGGATTACAACGGTTAAAATGACGACTGCAAAGCTGCTGTTTTCTTTTCTTATGAGAGAGTACAAAGTTGTTTTCTTAGCTTCTGTAGTTGGTTTGCACAATTTTTGGATTTATTTATTAAATATAAATTTGATTTTTGTTTTTTGGTGTTTGTGTAGTGTTTGTTGGCATTAGAGAAGATTTCGGCCGATCAACCTTTATAGATTTTTTCTCTTCGAGTCTCCAGGTAAAGGAAGAAACCGCATTGGTTGTGTTTTCTATTGCTTTTAACATTCAGTATTGCATCAATAATGAAGTCAGTATCTTCTTTTGTTTTTTTTTATTTGTTGACTTTTCTTAAATTACAAATCGTTTATATTTGTTCTTGAACCGTGGAGTAGTATGCACGGAGGGGTCTTGATGATTATCATTTTCTTCCGTTTATATTTTGTTGGATAAGCTGAGTTTGAGGAGTTAGTGTTGTTGGTTGGGAAGCTATGTATGTATTGGTGTTGTTCATAATGGTTGAATAATCTGTTATGCATCTACAAAATTTATTGCATAACTTGTTATGCAGTCCCGAAAATGGTTGCATAACACGTTATGCAGCAACATTTTTGTTAGTATTGAAACCAACAACAAAAAAAGGCTGCATAACTTGTCATGCACCTGCAATGATATTTGCATAACATGTTATACAGTCGAGAAAATGAATGCATAAACCATTATGCAACCATATTTTTGTAAGCACTCAATTTAAAAAATTGATGCATAATATTTTATGCATCCAAGGAAATGGACGCATAACATGTTATGCATAAATTAATAGATGCATGAACCAAAATATGGTTGCATAACGTTTTATGCATATTTTGTTGTGTCTGCATGATGTGTTATGCATCGTTTTTGGTGGTTGCATAATGGTTATTGACGAGGTGTCGAATCTCGCAAAAATAAATTTCTCTACTTCTCTTTAACTAGCAAGTAGTATAATGTAAGTAGGATCGTCCCAAGGGAGGAATGAAGTCTAAGTTGTTATGCAAATACTCTTAGCAAAGATAATTGTGTTGTAGAAAATCTGAAAATTGTAAAATGTAACCAAAGATGAGATGTAATTGATTAAAGGTTCATTCTAGACCACGAAATTCAAACCAAATTGATATATAGCCAAGTTCGTTGCATTACCATGTTACTAACAACCCTAGAATAATTAGTACGCTCAACTATTCCGTTATTATCTCCTAGCTCACCGGATACGGAAGCGCTCGACTACCGGTTCCTACTTGTCAAGTTTCCTAGAGGTAAGCTTACTAGGTTTGACTTAAACAAATGCTCTAAGTTCTGTGAGATAAGGTTGCTCCTAGTGATGAACTCAAAAGCATGAATCACCTACTAGTGTTGATTTCTACATATGGACACTTAACAAAGTCCCATCATCAGTACCCACATATTGCTACTTGTGTTTATCTTCTCTAGACAATTACGGGTCAAAGAAAATCTAAACCAGCAAATAGATTAAGAATTAATGATTCAATTTCGAACTTAAACCCTTAACAAATAATCCATAGACGATAATAGCATAGTAGAAAATCAATCAATAACATAAATGAATGCAAGTGAACAAGTTATTTCATATCAAATATAGATTCATATTTGGGGCTTCGAAATCGCCCTTAATCAAAAAGAGTTTTAGTTACTCATAATATTGGAGTTCATAATCAAATATAATAAATGAAATAATGAAGATAAAAATGAAACAAGGAAGCAAACCCTAGTTCCAGCTCTCTGCAAAACTCCCAGTAGAATAGAAAAATACGTGATAAACAAAGTTATAGAAAACTTTCCCTTTTGTAGCCTTTTCCTCCTCAAACTAGGTCATATCCCCAAAAGTCCAAGCCCAATATATCCACCAAGCCCACACAAGAGAAACCCATGTATAAAATGTGCCCAAAAAGTATCAACGGAAAACTGTGTTTTTTGCCGGAATTATGCTTAATCCGGCACCGAACACACCTCGATGACCTGTAAATTCCACCACGGTTTGCCGGTCAATGAGTCAACTCGGTCGAGTCAACTGAGTCAACCCGAGTCTACTCAACGATGTCATGAGTCGAAACGAGTCGTAGTCTAACTAGCTGGCCGGGCTGAATTGCATGGGCTCAAACCATCTTGTACGGCCACACATTATGTCTTGGGCTAGCCATGTTGGTGTACTTCATCAATTCAACTCCACCATGATGGTCGGAGTCTCAGAACCTTCCCTGCTATGCCACCTAAGGCACACCAGCTTCTCTTCATTTGCTTCATACACAACACCAGACCAGTTTCCTTGCAATTTGTACAACAACATCAGCTCCATACTTGCTTAGCTCATACCACTATAACTACATCTCCACCAAGCTAACAGCTTCCACAAGCACCAGCATCTTCAATTTCGAGCACCTGCAAATTCAACTTCTTGTCTTCTCGGTTCCTTTTCTGCAACATCTACACTCCACAACCTGCAACGTTAAGCTTCAGTGTACAACAACAACACCAAGCCCACCTCGCACAGCCTCATTCCATCTCCTCTCTGCATCTCCGACTTCTTAGCATCGGTCCTAGCAATCTCCCCGCATTTGCACCTGCGCAATGCCCCGATCAAGGCCTCAGACCTGCAGATCTCCATCTAGGCAAGCTACCCTTTAACCCATAGCTGCAAAAACCCCAGCTCATTCAGCAGCTGCTACTGCTAAGACAACTCCATAACAACAAGTCCACCATATTGTCACTCTGCCCAGAATTCTACCTAAACCTAGGCATTCATCTAATATCCACCTGCTGCAACTGAGCTGCTTCACACAACAGCCAGTAACACTTTCATACCTCCAATAGCAATTCCAATCACCAGCTTAAAACCACCATGAACTGCAATCTCAGCTCAATAGGCCATCACTCTACCAGTTACCACCATCACCTCAGTTGTCTCATCAAGTCATAGGACTCTTACAAATTTCCTTCACTACTGCCTCATTTCCAACTCAATTCCACCATCAATAACATCAGTTCTGCATTTCTGTTTTGTATCAAATTGAAAGCAACACAGATCTCACTAAGCCCACTCTTCACAGACCTTGAATCTCATCATAAATCCTCCATATCACTTCCTGTGTCAAGAATTGCACCTCAAACACACAACTCCAAACCCTGACTTCACCACTGTAATTGCATTCTTCTCACAACCCCCATCTTAAATCAAAACCACCAATTCAATAACATCACAGAAACCCAACATAACCCATCGATTCCAACAGTTTCAATTTCAGTTCTTCAACACCAAAAAACCCTTGAATCCATTTTCTTTGATTTCTGTCGTCAATTGGAACAAAACCTAGTTATAATTTATCTCTAGAAACCCATTACAGACCCCTCACTCTCCTGAGATCTTAATTCATCTCAATCAGTCAATAACTTGTTCTCACATCAAGCTAACCATTCTTAATCTCGATCTGTTGAGCAGCAACACACAAATTCCCTTCAACTCTCACTTTCTTCTCTCATACATCACCAACAACACTTTCAATCCAAACCCAAGTCTGAGCTCCTCCCAACTTTTGTGTTGTTCTCAACTTAATGGTGCCGCCTCTCTTGATTTCAGGTGAAACCAATGATAAGAGAGAAATAAAAGTTCTCTGAATTCTAGGGCCATGTAGGAATGAAACTAGTTAACCCCACTCATGTGAGGTAGATAAGGGGTGAACACCGAGAATGACTATATGCACCCCTGAATAGGATAAGGGCCAACCAACTGGTAGCCCATTAACTTTCCTTTGAGATAGACAGCGATCCCCTATCGTTGGTTTGACTCCACATAGCACACGCGGTTGAATGCTTTCGCCCTCCTTGCTCCAAATGAATGCTCATTTCTTTCTGGAATTTTTCCACCAGTAGTAGTCGTCCCCTATTTCTCAGATTCACTTCTTCTCTTCATTGAGAATCATCACTAAAGTTGTCGTGCTTTTCAGACAGAAATGAAGAAATAAAAGCAAATATTGAGAAATAGTTCGCCTCCAACACTTTTGCCATGAGATGAGACTTTTGCCATGTTTCTTCTTCTTTTGTTCCCAACGACTCCAAAGTACCTAAATATTCAAAAGTAAACATAAGATACATATTATACAAGAAAACTAAGCAAAGAAAGCATAAACAATAGATAAATATATAGGTGTTTTAGACACCTATCAGTTATGTACCAAATTTTCGAAAATTTTGCTTAAAAGAACAATCGCCTCCGATTTTTTTCGCAAAAAACTTAAATTTGGTATTGTTGTTTGTACTCGTTGTGTAGCTCTCTTAAAAATATTTCCAGCGATATAAAATTTGTAAAATTCCAAGGCGCGGTTTTTTAAATATGTTATATCCAAGTTGCGTTTCCACTTATACCCCTAAAAGATTAGTCTGCATAACCCGTTATGCAGACATTTTTCAAAATTTCATATAATTATGGGTGTCACGAAACTAAAATAATCTTGGGCCTGACAATAAGAATATTATTTTTTTGGGGCCTGCTCCTGATTTCCCCCCATTCTAATCCAACTCGCCGGATTGGGTATACTAAAACTAATTGGGTCTAGGTAATGGAATAAAATGAGATATTAAAAGGTAAAATCCATTTTAATCTATGAAGTATTTTCCGAGAAAAAAAAGAAGGTAAAATCCCTTAGGACAAGCACACTGGTTGGTGTTATCCCTAGTTATAGGTTATTTAAAGTTAAGGGATGAGGGCCTCAAGGTAACCTCGTTATGGCGCATTTTTATCCCTTAACTACAGTTTTTATGTAAATAGTGTCAAACGAATACTGAAGTCAATTTGTTGACTTGACCAAAAAGGGAACTCGGTATCCGTTTGAGAGGTATAAAGATCCAGTAGACACACGAATTTGCCCATTTCTCCTTCTTCACTCTTCTTTTCCTCTCTCAAAACCCTCTCAAACACTTTTTTCCGCCTTTTGATTTTCATGTTGATTCCTTGCGATTCGTTGGTTGAAATGAAAAGGGTTTGATCCTTACTCAAAGGTGAACCAATTCCATTTTTCAATTTCAAATTCCATCCATAAAATTATCAAAGGTGAGTGCTTCTAATTTTATGGTTTAAAATTAATCTAATTTTGATTTTGATGAAATTGTTGATATTTTAGGTTGATTTGGATGTCTCCTTAGGTGCTTTGTATGACATAGATGTATCTAAAAAACCTTGAAACATTGTATTGTGATGGATAATGTGACTAGGATTGGTTATTCAACTGAATCAATATGTTGTATGAAATAGATGTTGTTAAGAAACCTCAAGAAATTGTATGTATTGTGATGGATAATGTGATTAAAATTTATTATTACTTGAACCAATATGTCGTATGAACTACATGTTTCCTTGAAACATTGTTTTGTGATTAAAATTGATCGAACCAATATGTTGTTTTTCCATTACTGATTAATTAATGTGTTGGAATGTAATTTTCTGTATATGTGTGTTGTAGGATTAGATGTATTCCGAAAAAAAAATTGTGTTATGGAAAATACAATTCCTATTTTTTCAAAAGATAATAGTGAGCATAAAGTAAAATGCCCCACGGGAGAAGCTAGGACTAAACCAAAGAGACATCGATGTAGTATAAGCAATGTTTATCAATTGTATGGAGAAATTTGCAATTTTTCACATGTTGGACAAATTGTGGAGAACTGTGAGTTTGGATCCATTTTCAAAATATGTTTTCCAAAACTACAAGACTTGTGCCTAACTAGTGGTATATTCGAAAGGTGGTGGCATACCACCAATACATTTCACTTAACTAGTTTTGAAATAGGGTTTACCCCATTATACTTCACACAACTTACGAGAATTCCTAATGGCCAAGGAAACCCCATATCATTGTAAGAAATCAATACTAAAGAATTGCATTAACTTGCTGTTATAGCACTGCTCGGTCAAACTCGCATGCGTTGCTTCTCATGCATGTTTGTCAATCTTAGTGATCAAAACTATAAAGTCTTAATTTCTAGTCTACTATAGCTAAGGTCTCGGACTAGGATAGAAAGTGTAGTTGATCTCAAGAGCTCTATGGCTATCATCATACAAGACGAAGGACTACTCAAGGAACAAGTGTATCTTCGTCGACTAAAAGGTATGTGGAGACTTGAATCTATCACTCAAAAGTCTATCTACTTTATCTCCTATCTTGAGACAAAAGTTGTTTTACTATATAGACTAAGAATATACACATGTGACATTTCGAGCTGAGTATATCTCGCTTATCAATTTGTCGAAATGGGTGTTGGTAAAGATTTCTCTTTAGCCAAGTTCATCTTTGCCTAGTGACAAAAGTCATGTTATGTTTCAATCACTTTGGAAATCGCTCTGACGAAAAACAGTTTGTGAATAACAACTATATAACGTCCTCTGAGAATGTTTCAATGATTAAAATGATAGTTTAGACTATATAACCATTGTGGGATATAAATATTGTTGTGGAAACACATATATGTATAAGTCCTTAACACTAGAAACGAAGTTTGCGAACTTTGTTGATCAAGTGGAACCGGAACGTGAGCAGCAACTCAGTCCGCGAACCCAGTTCGTGAACTGGCGTAAGTTCTTGAACCCGAGAATACCTGCTGAAGTTGAAGCTCAGGTGCAGTCCGCGAACTGACGGAAGTTCTCATCCCGAGAAATTCTGCTAGAGTTTATTAACTTCAACCGGTTAGCTTGAGTCCGCGAACTCAAGAGGTTATGTCTGAAAACGTTGTTCGTGAACTTATCTTAAATTACTAGGGAATGCTTTTCCAAACCGTGGCTTTATATTTCATGAAATGATTCGAGTGAATCACATTATTTTTGATTCAATTGTGTCTTGTGTAGTACATGAGATCTCATAGCAATTGAACAACTCTCTAACTAGTTCATTTGAGTCATTTGGACTAGTCATGGTGAAGAAGAATATGGTTGATATGAAAGTTATCATTTGGCTAACCATTTGATTGACTATTATTGAACCAACCATTGTACACGTTTGGGTACGGTTACACAAACCCAAAACGTCAAGTACATGTGTGTATGGCAAGCTAAGTTTTCAATCTAACGGTTGAGATATATTAGCTTGTATCTAATCAGGTTTTCATCTAACGATGGATATTGAATGCTTTGTTAATAAGCTAACATTGATTGCAAACCCTGATTTGAAAGACTATATAATGGAGAACTCTAGCAACTAGGAAACCTAATCCCCACACATTCTGTGTGATACTAGTTTTCTAAAGCTAGAGTCGATTCTCCTTTAACCTTTGGTTTTCTTCTTCTAAAAACAGGTTAACGACTTAAAGACTTCATTAGGATTGTGAAGCCAGACCGATACTAATTCTCTTGTAATTGTGTGATCTGATCTTGTTGTTTCCATCGTACGAGTACAATTGTAATAATTGGCTTGAGATTTCTATCTCCGATAGGCAAGATAAAAGTAGTCACAAACATCTTCGTCTCATTGTTTGTGATTCCTCAATAATCTTCTTCGCTGCGTCGATTAAGTTTATTGTGAGGTGATTGATGAAACTGAGCTGTTCTTCGGGAATATAAGTCTGGTTTTATCGATTGGTTCATGTTCACCTTGATTTATCAAAATACAGAACAAAACTTGTAGGTTAATTCGTGGGAGACGAATTTATCTATTACCTGTAGACTTTTCTGTGTGAGACAAATTTGTTTATTAAAGTCTTCGACTTTGGGTCGTAGCAACTCTTGGTTGTGGGTGAGATTAAATAAGGGAATCAAGTACGCAGTATCCTGCTGGGATCATAGGCGCAGGAGCATAACTGTACCTTGGATCAGTGTGAGATTGGTTGGGGTTCAACTACAGTCTAGACCGAAGTTAATTTGGATTAGGCTAGTGTCTGTAG
This sequence comes from Papaver bracteatum, assembly GCA_023529315.1. NCBI lineage: Eukaryota > Viridiplantae > Streptophyta > Magnoliopsida > Ranunculales > Papaveraceae > Papaver > Papaver bracteatum. The sequence continues at coordinate 675,879 of JAJJWX010000565.1, read as the reverse complement.
CGGCTTAATACAATGTATGTTTAATCTAGACTAGGTCCCGGGGTTTTTCCTGCATTTACGGTTTCCTCGTTAACAAAATTCTAGTGTCTGTGTTATTTCTATTTCGCATTATATTTTGTTATATGATTGAAATAATACAGGTTGTGCGTTGTTCGATCGATTAGAATATCCGACCTTATTGGTTGTTGATTTAAATCGATTGACACTTGGATATTGGTCTTTGGTACCATCCAAGTTATCTCTCTTTGATTAGACTCTCAAATCATATTTGCTTGAGTAAATCAAATCGAGAGATTGAGATAATAACTCGAGATATTTTCTATTGATTGAGTCTTGTTGATTCTCTAGAAAACAACTCGGAGTTGTCCATACAGATTGCTAATCGAAATATTGGGCGAGGTTGTTAGACCCCCGCTTTTTCACTTGCATCCACAACCATAGATTGTTTGCTCCCGTACATTGGCGCGGCAGTGACAACAAGAGAAAAGAGGGTAGTGCAAGAATCAAGAGTAGTAAGATTAACAAAATTTAGACCCGAAGACAAAGTATGGTTGAGAAAAAAACTTGTAAGTAGATGCCAAGGGATCAAGACTAGTTTGATTGAAATGTTTCTTGACCATAGAGTCATCCAAGACAACGATATTGAATTTCAGGAACAAATGGAAAAGTGGTTTTTGATGTGGGTTTTTGGGAATGTGTTTTTCCCAAACAAGAACGATTTTGTTGAGATTAAATGGTTATTGATATCGAGGGATTTGAACGTGCTCTATTCTTATGATTGGGGTTTCGGATATTTATGGTCATATGTTATGGGGCTTGAGTAAGGGAGTAATGAGCGCCACAGCTGAGATGCAGTTCTTTCGTTTATATTAATGGTAAAATATTCATACCCACTTTTAAATTTACTTTCTTTACCTGTTTTCTATTGTTGAACGTATAATGCCGTAAGTCGTTAATAATATCTAATGATTTTGCAGCCTTGGTTTTGGTCATATATCCGATGTATATTTCCCAATACAAAACCGTAGGATGAGGTGTTAGAGCATTGCTTGTACGAAATCGCAAGCGTTGCTATCTCAAGCTTGTTTGTCAAGTTTAGCTGATGAAAACTTTATCTTGATTTCTAGTCTACTTATAGATATGTCTCGGATTAGGATAGAAGTGTGTATTTGAGATTTAGACTTCACGACGTTCACCAATTGAAGAAGAAGATCTACTGAAGAGCTTGGAGGAACTTCGACGACAAAATATATGTGGAGACTAAAACTTATCTATTGCTCAGAAGTCTATTCAGTTATATCTACTAACGAGGCTAAGCCGTATAGCTATATATAGACTTTGTGTTATACACATTTGAAATTTCGAGTCAAGTTTATCTCATTTATATAATTCTAGAAATACAAGTTTAAAGCTTAGAATGCTTCATCATCTACTTGTCAACTTTAGTTGTAAACAATTCATTTGATGAAAACTAAATATTACTTCAAGATGATCATGTGAAAATTACCTTGAACATCTTACATGATTTGTGTGAGACAATCATTTAATGTTAACTGGGGATGCTTTATATTGATCAAATAATTATTTGAAAATTACTTGAAGCTAGTGGGGGTACAACAACCTCACCCAATATTTCGCTTAGCAATATGTATGAACTAACTCCAATATACTTTCAAGAGAATCAACTAGACAGTCAGACTCAATCTTAATAATAAAAGTATATCAAAGAGTTATATCTCAATTTCTCAATTCAATCCGCAATCAACAAATAGGAATTTGCGAGCCTGATTGAATACAAGAGAAATCACTTGAACGGTGCCAAAGACAAATGTTTAAGGATCAATCAATTTCAATCAATAACCAAAGATTGGATTTACCAATTGATCGATTCAACGCACAACCTGTGATATTTCAATTATATAACAAAATATAATACGTAAAAGAAATAAAACAGACACCATAAGTTTTGTTAACAAGGAAACCGCAAATGCAGAAAAACCCCGGGACCTAGTCCAGATTTCAACACCACACTATATTAAGCCGCTACAGACACTAGCATGATACAAAGCTAACTTCGGTCTGGACTGTAGTTGAACCCTAATCAATCTCACACTGATTCAAGGTACAGTTGCGTTCCTTATGTTTCTGATCTCAGCAGGATACTACGCACTTGATTCCCTTAGCTGATCTCACCCACAACTAAGAGTTGCTACGACCCAAAGTCGAAGAATTGATAAACAAATCTGTCTCACATAGAAAAGTCTATTAAATAGATAAATCTGTCTCCCACAGATATACCTACGAGTTTTGATAACCCGGACTTATATTCCCGAAGAACATCCTAGTATTATCAGTCACCTCACAATAATTTTAATCGATTAACGAAATAAGATATTGTGGAATCAAAAATGATGAGACGAAGGTATTTGTGACTACTTTTCTATCTTGCCTATCAGAGATATAAATCTCAAGACAATCTTACGATTGTACTCAATCATGATAGAAAACAATAAGATCAGATCACGCAACTATAGAAAAAATAGCTGGGTCTGGCATCAGTATACCAATGAAGTCTTTAAGTCGTTAACCAACAGAGTTTCGTGAAAAGCCTAAGGTTAAAGGAGAATCGACTCTAGCTTATACAACTAGTATCACACAGGAGGTGTGGGGATTAGGTTTCCCAGTTGCTAAAGTTCTCCTTTATATATATTTCAAATCAGGGTTTGCAATCTAAGTTACCTTGGTAACAAAGCATTCAATATTCATCGTTAGATGAAAATCTGATTAGATTCAAGCTAATATGTTTCAACCGTTAGACTGAACTTAGCTTGTTATACACAAATGAAATGCACCTTTATTTAGGTTTGGGTAACCATAACTAAATGTGTACGCTTAGTTGGTTCAACAATAGTTAACCAATGGTTAGCCATGAAAAGGCGAGGGTACCCCAAATATACCTCAAGCTATTACTTTTCCTTCCTATGAGTCCTTTCCCCGAAAGTGATTGTCTATGGACTGAGTCGAGACAATACAAAAAATTAGTTCACACTTTGTGTGATCGTCTATGGATACGAGATCGAGACAATACAACAACAAAGTGTGTTTACTTGATACAAAGGTTCGGACTTAACCAAACTCAATAGGATTCACGTATCAAGTAAATAGGAATTAACGTTTGTGCAATTTACTTTAATTATAATAAAACAATTATAATGTTGAAATATAAAGTAAATGACACAACAAGATTTATTAACGAGGAAACCGCAAATGCAAAAAAACACCGGGACCTAGTCCAGAATTGAATAATCTCAGGATTAAGCCATTATACAAAATAAACCAACTTCGTATAGTTGAGACAAAGCAACTAAACCTATAGTTCACCTAGTTTCGTCTGTATTCCCATGCCTCCAACCTGTAAACAAGTCACGTACTTGGACCAATTCCTTTGGTTCGTATTCCAAACGGTAAAGGAACAACAACTCTGTCGGGTATCGACTCTCTTCAACCAAGTGATATGAGTTGCGCAAAGGTTCTCTTTTTTATCTTAACATAAACTCCTTTGCCAGGTTCCAAGATCTATCTTATGTTCAATCACCCAAAGGCAATCGTTAAGATTAAGCCAATCAGTACCTTTAATCACAAGGAAACGTATTGATGCCGATCTTCCTCAACTATTCAATCAAAATACCCAAAAGGATAAATCAATTATAGTCGGATCCTCTTTTCCCAAACAATTATTGTGCACACCAAAGATTATAAAAACCAAGTCAGAAATGTTAAATATCTTATTTGTCTTCAAATCTTCTTAGATCTTCAATAAACACCTGCACACAACTACTTGAATCTCTTGTGATCAATCACACACAGAACGGAGTCTGTTAACAATAGATTATCACAAGGTCGTCTTTAGATCTAACAACAGTCTAAAGATCCCTGTCGAAACCTTGAACTAGTTTGAGTGAATCTTATATCAGAAGAAAAGATTCTCAAGAATAAAAAAACTAGGTGCAATCAAATTTCAACCACCGTTAGTCAATCAAATCAATACGAAAACTAAAGATAAACCGCAATATCTAGTTTCCCACCAATGGGTCGCGCTAGAGCTTCTCAATCCCAAAGAAGACTTTAAATTGAGCGGCCATAAGAGATTTAACCTAATAGATTACTCTCCTCTCTGATAGGCGGCTTCACTAGTAACAAAGAAAAAAGAGGAAGTCTATGTTACGCAGGATTAGTTTGCTTGAAATGCAAACTCAAAGTATTTATAGACAAGGAAGTTTGGACACTAAGGAATTTCCAAAACCGAAGATATTCTCATGATATTTCTCATTACTCCACCAAATTCGGTTTTCATAATTCATGTGAATGCACTGTCCAAAAATACATGATCGAAATCTCCTTGGAAAATCTTTAATTAGCAAATGCACATTACTAATTCTTATTTTCCATATATAATTAAAAACCCTTAATTAAAAAGATTCTTAACTTATTTAAATTCGATCTTGTGATTTACTTCCTTCTTAGCCATTAAGGAATATATTTGAATAATTTAGAATAAGCATTAATGCACCGTGTTCAAATTTTGTCGATATCTTACACTTGCAAGTCCTTTTTCATAACTCACTTGAAACCGATTTACCACGCTTCCAAACAAGTTTAGAATTATTTCATCTGACTGTCAAGAACTACGTGATTGATCAAGTAACACTCAATCACACCAATCATGGATTTACGGTTCTACCAAAACAAGTTTCGGTTCTACCTCCATGTGAGTACTGTGCATAGTTACACTAGCTTACCAAAGATATGGCTGACTAGGTACTAGGATCGGTTCCCCACATATATTTGGTATCTAACTTGTATGCACTGCACATGTCCATAGGATCGGTTCCCCCTTCCCAAAAACGTGTTGCACATGTTCATAGGATCGGTTCCCCTTTCTTCCATAAACCTTGTTGCACCTCATACAAGGATCGGTTCCCCTTGTGATGCACTATACCTCTTACTAGGATCGGTTCCCCTTCTCCCAGTAATAAGTTCAGGCACTCACAACCCGATCATACCCCAGGTGATTACTTAAGATCGGTTTCACTAATAAAACTATAAAAGGCATACCAATACATAAGTCAGGCCTCGTGTGAATAGTTTTACCAAGAACACAAATAATTCATGAGAGGTTATACTAATCACACATATTGGTCGTTCATAAGATATAGAATGAAGAACATCCCCAACAACGCCTGTCGATTTCCTTTTCGGTTCACAACACATATCATGCACTTACTTCCTTAGAACACATGTAAAAATTATTCCCTAGGATGAAATCCTCACCTCATACCCATACATAATCACAATATCATTCATTCGATTATGTCGATGTCTTATATACAAAGTTTAATGGTTAAGCAAGAAACTTCATATTGTATTCCTTAATACTATGTCTATCTAGAGTGTTCATGCTTCGCAGTTTTATGTTTTCAATATGCACGACTTGAAAGATACGTTAGGGAATGAAACAGTTCAAGTCAAATATCACTAACCTCAAGTGGAAGGATGATGTTGTGGTTGTAGCTCCGTTCTTCTTCACTTCTTCAAGTCTGAGCAATACTTGTAATGTCTCACCCTAATACTTTCAAGCTAACCTATATGAAGTTGACTCTAGTACATTTAAATCAAGCGACTCTTAAATGAGTTTTGGTTCACTAAAATATGACAACCAAACTTGACATAACAACACTTGGTGGGTTCAACCGATCAATGCTCTAACAATCTCCCCCTTTGTCAATTTTAGTGACAAAACTCTTACAATCATATGGATAAACAAATTACAAGAATTCATTACACATACGCTTGATTCCCGAATCCAACATCACATAACCTGCATTCATTCAATCCATAAAATGCATCATCGACATTATATTAACAAAGCTTATACTCCCCCTAAATGTGAGATAGATAGATTTTCAATCAGCACGTATTTGTTATCCCAATCATATGATATGTTACTCCCCCTTAGTCTGTGTTTTTCCTCATTCGTTAGATAAACGTTCAAGCACCATTGTCCTCTTCCCTAGTGACACCAACCAACCATAAAATTGATACCAGCATCACCTGTTTACTCCATATATTTCTCCCCTTTTTTTGTCACAAAAATGACAAAGAAACGAAAAAAATAAAGGGCAACACGAAAAGGATATTACAAATCTCAGAATAGACTTACAACCTGTTGAGACTACCCATTTTCATATCAACCAAGGCACCGACCGAAAATTCTTCCTTTACTAAAGAGCTTCTTTTGAGTGTGTGTCACCATACATTAATTCCGGGTAGAATGGTGAGCTACCCAATTTCACACCAATTTCAGCACTATTTTGATCTCTTGAGTGCTAATTTTTGTCAATCATGAGGGTGACGTCTATAGATGAAAGCCACCTTCTTGTAGTTCGATTTGCAGTTAGCACCATTCTCTCTCGACAAAAACGGGTCCATAGAAAAACCATAATCATCAACAACAAGGAGCGACATCAAAATCTACAAGGAAAGTTGAAAAGGTTCAAGGTTTGAAAGCAACAATGGAACAAGAAAAAGAGCAAATTTTTATATCCAAGTAAAGCAACATACAATGAGCAGATTTTACATACACGTTGAAGACTTAAAATACAATGAGGTAATTCTATATCCAAGTATTAAGACTTATTTTCAAGAGCGAAGAAAGTAAAAGGTGAGAATTATTGAAGTTTATGATTTCAAGGCGATACAAGTTGTGAAGAATCAAGCGGTAAAGTACTTTTCCACGGCCATGGTTTATTTTATTTTTCACTTTGTTTTGTATTTTGTTTCTCTTGTCAAAAAAAAAAAAAAAAAAAAGAATGAAAAGAAAGAAAAAAAATAGAAAAAGAAAAGAAAGAAAAAAAATATATATGAGACAAGAGAAATATCTATTATTGTTTTGTTATTTAATAAGCCGTGGGGAAGGAAAATCTATAATGAAGTTTCAAGCGACAAGGAGTTAAGGAAAAAGGTTACAAATTGTTATGGATTTATGAAGTTCAAGTGTTTATCATCAATAGTTGAAGCCGAAGACCAAGAAGATGAAGACAAGGAGCGGAAGACGTTTCTATTGGATTCCGTGAGAGTGGTGTTATCATAATTGGCAATCGGATGTGAAGGTAAGTAAGTAATCTCATCCTCGATATAAGTGGTTGATTTCCTTTCTTAGAGATCGTCAGAAAAATGGTTTTTCAAAATGTTAAAATATGTGGGTTTTTTAAAATTTCGGAAGTTATCCTTCCTACCATTCAACATGTTGCAGGAATTCTCTCTTCATTCCTACCTGCACACATGTGAGACCCATAAAAAAGCCGTCTTTTTGAGTGCAATTTTCATAAAATCCTATTTGGTGAGGCAGAAGTCGAGGAGAAATGCTTATTGATCATTTATCAAACACGTGTTCTCTCATTATGGTGTGGTTATTTCTCACTCAACATTTAAGGATGAGAATATGTTCTTTAGTATTTCTAACTTCTTATTACTAGCATGCAGAAACTCTATGTCCTCATAGCTCTTTGAATGCTTGGGAAGCTAGAACGCTTTAAAGTTGTAAGTTTGATTTGCTCGAGGACTAGCAAAGTCTAAGTGTGGGGGAATTTGATAGGTGTAGAATACACCTAATTTACTATCTAAGAGTTTATGCTTTCTCTGCTATTTTTCTAGTAAATTATGTATTTTACGCGTGTTTTTGAGCTATTAGGTACTCTGGAGTCGCACGGGCGAAAAGAAGAAAAAATAATCCAAAATTGAGCAAAAAGGGCAAAGCAGTCATTTTACAGGAGAAAATACTATCTGGAGACCAGTCGAGGTTAAGGGGCTGCCAACTGGGTAGCCCTTATCCAAGAAACGTGTGTGTTTATAAGCACCCAAATGGGTGGTCTGTATCCATGGTCCATACCCGAACCTGAACCCGAACCCGACTGTTATAACCTACCCTAAATCGATCTTCTCAATCATTTTCTCCACCTGAAATAAAGAAGAAACAACAGCCGTTGCTCTGAAATAGAGATCGAGAATCGAGAGGAGAGATTCAGGGGAGATGCAGTCGTGTTGAAGACAAGAAGACTTGAAGCAGCTGCTTATGAATTTGAGAAAGCTTTGCGAAATCAAGAAGACAGAAAAGAGATCGAAGTTCTGAAATCAAAGAAGGGAATGTGAAATTGCTACTGTCGATGGGTTCTGGCTGTTGGTGTCGATAATTGAAGATGTTGTTTCGATTTTTTATATTGATAAAGTGGGTTTTCAATTTGAATCTGAGAAGATGATTCTTAAAATGGGTTACGAGAAGATGGGTTGGTGGCAGTGATCGAGCTGTTGAATCGAAGATAATACCACCACTATGGGTGCTTGAATTACAAGATGGAGAAATGGTATGAGCTGCAGAGGAGATGAATTTGTCTTTGATTTTGAATCGTGTTCTGTAGTTGTGACTCAGGAAAGAAGATGCAGAAATTGAGTCCTGGAAAAAAATGATGGTGTTGGTATAGATTGATTTGGAGTTGGCTCGAGTATGATATTGAAACAGAAGATGATGTTACTGGGTCATTGATGAATTAAGGAGTGAATTATGAACCTCAGATGAAGAATGAGTTGCAGGGGAGATACAGTGACATTGCAGGTGCAGCTAGATGCAACATTGGGCAGAATGAATGTATGAATGAAATGTCGTAGATGTATGATAGGTTTTAACAAGAGAAGACCAAAGAATTGAGGCCTGAATTCGGCCTGAGAAAGCCATGTAATCAGCCGAAACTCGGCCAAATCATCCCTCCGGAGAGTCAACTCGTTGCCGGCGATGACCGATCCAGAGCGATTCCTATGAGCCGATCCAGCACAGTGACTCAGACGATTAAGACGACTCAGCCCAGAATCAGAAAGCTAACTCGACAGCTGACTCCCCTCCCTTGACTTTTGACTGACGGTTTGACTTGTTTGTCTGCTAGTCATAACGGTTGACGGACGGAATATACCTTGACCGGAGGAGAATTTTCAGGTTGCCGGCGGTGACGGATTCCGGTCTATTTCCGGCCAAAAACCCAGTTTTCCGGCAAGCCAAAGTTGCAGAATTTTGTGTGGATTTCTCTCATGGGATGTGAAGAGTTGGACTTGGAATTGAATGAAGAATTCGTCTTGGATTTGGAAAGAGGAGATGGAAGATTTGAGAAAGGCTTGGATTTGGAAATTGAGCTACAAAAGGAAAGGGATTCTATTCCTTGGAAGATATGGAGAACATTGAAGCCTATAAATAGAGAAGTTCTCTACTTTTCTATACACACTTCCACACTTCCATACACATCTTTACACATATCTTTTGCATCTCTTTTGCACACTTTTACACACACAATACTTTTCTCTTTGTGTGAACTTCTTAAGCATGAGTAACTAATTTTATTGATTGAGGATGAATTCCTAGTTCTTAACATGTTTTGAGTTTTGTTTTAAATCTACTTTGAATTTTTACATGATTATCGTTTGTTTTTACTAATATGAGTGTTTATGATTGATTGATATGTCGTTTAGGATGCATACTAAATTGATTTGTTAATTAATCTAAAGCTAGTGAAAGTTAGGGGATAAGTAATCGTTTCTTGACTATTTACACAAGTAGAAAACAAAAGACCTTGCGGAGGGATTCCGTGGAGCAATTGTGTGTGAAAACAACGCTAGAAAGTGGACCAAGCGAACCGAGTCTAACTACTAGTACTAAACCTAAGTTCATAAATCTTAATGCGTTCGGGGAATTACATCTTGTAAGCGAACCTCAAGGTGGTTCTTTTGAATAGAATCTGATAACTAAGCGGACCTGTTAATCAGTGAAATAAGGAATTTTGGGGTTATCTAAGCAAACCTGCTATCCTACGGTTGGTGATAATCTGTGACTAATAAGAAGTGGAAAAGAACATAACTTTAATCATTGTTTTGCAGCGAAGAAGGATTCCTTGATCTAATCTCTCTTTTTGATTTCCTTTATATTTTTAATTGCTTTATTTAATTTTTGTGACAATTCAACCCCCCCTTTGTGTGACAATTTTACAACTAGAATCTCGTGCTCCTCGTGGGATCGACCTTGACTACCCTATATTACTTGTTAATTAGGTAGTAATAATTTAATTAATTTGTTGTGGTTACGACACACATACAAATTTTGGCGCCGTTGCCGGGGAGCATCGGATGATTTTAGTTGTTTTCTTTTTACTTTTTGCTTTATTCTTGCTTTGTTGGATTCTTTACCGTATCTAACTTAGTTTTTGAATTGTTTTTCAGGTACCGATTTTCCATGTATGGTGGACAAGAGCAAGCATATTACAACAATCAATACGATTTTCAACCTCAACATCATGGCAACTTCCAACCATCCTTAGGATACAATCAAAACCAATCTTTTGGCTATGATCAAAATCCTTCGGAGCCTTATGGATATTCTCATGCATATCAACAACCTTATGACGGGTATGTAAGTGGACAATTACAAGGATGGACGAATAATTATGTTTCTAATACATTGTTTTCTAGTAATGTGCAGACGGATAGTTGGGAATATACTCCTCTCATCGTGTTTTTCCTTCACTTTTTAAGGATATACAATCTAGAAACTCTATACACGGTGGTAAGCGTGTGAACGTCCGTAAACTTGCAAAAAAGTTATACAAATTGGAAGATGATGGAGACTCGGAAGAGCTTGTCGCAGAAATTAATAAGACCATTCATATGGAACTTAAACGATGTCGGGATAAAGGTTATGAAACCGATGAAGATTCTTATTATGGTGATTCCGATAATGAAGATGATTGTGTTGAAAAGGACCAACCTTTGGAAACTTTTGATGACGCTAGTGTAGATTACTCAAGCCTTGATCTTAATAATGATCAATCACCTATTCAAAAGGTAGAGCTTGAGGAAGATGCATTTAGTGCTTGGAAAAAATTCCTTAGGGAAAGCTATGAGTCCGCGGAAGTGTATGAGCGTTGCAACCATGAGGAAGTTATTCCAACTCCGGATCATAATAACGATCCTTCACCTATTCAAAAGGAGGAGATTGTGTGTGACTTGCCTATTGTTGTAAACGGTATAACACCCTCACAAGAAGATCTTACAATTTACACCGAAGAAGATTTTATGAGAGAAGAATGGCCCGATTCCGATGATGAAGATGTTGAAGAGGTGATGCTCGATAATGAAACCGAATTGATTGAATTTGTGGAAGACCCAATTGAACTTGCTAATGATTATGATGATGCCGAGACTTTAGTTAAGGTAGAAAATGATGAAGAATGGTTGCAAGGTTTGATAGAGGACCATGATATGCAAGAGGTAAGTAATTCACTCGAATTTTTTAAGAATGAGGAGGATACCGTAATACAAGAAATTGTGCAAGGTTTGTCTAACCCTTTGCATATTGATTCTTCTCCTTTACCTCTTATTGGATTGAATGTATGTGCTTCGAAAGTATTTTTGAATGACTTTGTTTCTCGATATCCACCATTGGAAACACTTGATGCTAACACTATGCAGGTTTGCCAAGAGGAATACATGGAAGTTCCCAAATTCTATGTTCTTTATACACTTCCGGGTGTGGATAAGAATAAGTGTGGGGGAAATTTCTATCGGGCGATAATTTCACTATTGTTTTCTTGTGCTAATATTTGTATGGAGTTATTGTTTGCAAAACAGGTACTATGGGAGGATCCCCAAATTTTCCGATTATTAGTATATGGGGAATGAATCTTACAAGAGCCATGTCGGGCCGTCGACTTTAAAACAAGTGCTAAGTGGGAGGCAACCCACCGGTTTTGTATTTCTTATCCTTTTATTTTGCTTTTTATTTTTGTTTATTTATTTATTTTTCTTGTTCCATATCATGTTAAGATTTCCCACCTTGATTTTACTTGGACGATTCAATTACATTGAGGACAATGTAAGGTTTAAGTGTGGGGGAGTGGCTATGCATATATTTTTGCATAAAAAAAAAAAGAAGAGAATTTTTTGCATAAAACTTTCAACTTTTAGAGATTTTAGAGTCACTAGCATGCTTCTAGGTATGATTACGTAGAGAATTCTAACCGACATAAGTGAACTTGGAAGTGTTAGGGAACTACGTTTGATTTATTGCTTGTTAGAGTGTTAAATAATGGATTTAATCATGCCGGTGATGCAAATTTGGTGCAGGGAGAAGTGCGTTATTAGAGTTGCTGATCAATCATTAGTGGAGACTACCCATTTTCATATCAACCAAGGCACCGACCAAAAATTCTTCCTTTACTAAAGAGCTTCTTTTGAGTGTGTGTCACCGTACGTTAATTCCGGGTAGAATGGTGAGCTACCCAATTTCACACCAATTTCAGTACTATTTTGATCTCTTGAGTGCTAATTTTTGTCAATCATGAGGGTGACGTCTATAGATGAAAGCCACCTTCTTGTAGTTCGATTTGCAGTTAGCACCATTCTCTCTCGACAACAACGGGTCCATAGAAACACCATAATCATCAACAACAAGGAGCGACATCAAAATCTACAAGGAAAGTTGAAAAGGTTCAAGGTTTGAAAGCAACAATGGAACAAGAAAAAGAGCAAATTTTTATATCCAAGTAAAGCAACATACAATGAGCAGATTTTACATACACGTTGAAGACTTAAAATACAATGAGGTAATTCTATATCCAAGTATTAAGACTTATTTTCAAGAGCGAAGAAAGTAAAAGGTGAGAATTATTGAAGTTTATGATTTCAAGGCGATACAAGTTGTGAAGAATCAAGCGGTAAAGTACTTTTCCACGGCCATGGTTTATTTTATTTTTCACTTTGTTTTGTATTTTGTTTCTCTTGTCTAAAAAAAAAAAGAATGAAAAGAAAGAAAAAAAATAGAAAAAGAAAAGAAAGAAAAAAAATATATATGAGACAAGAGAAATATCTATTATTGTTTTGTTATTTAATAAGCCGTGGGGAAGGAAAATCTATAATGAAGTTTCAAGCGACAAGGAGTTAAGGAAAAAGGTTACAAATTGTTAAGGATTTATGAAGTTCAAGTGTTTATCATCAATAGTTGAAGCCGAAGACCAATAAGATGAAGACAAGGAGCGGAAGACGTTTCTATTGGATTCCGTGAGAGTGGTTTTATCATAATTGGCAATCGGATGTGAAGGTAAGTAAGTAATCTCATCCTCGATATAAGTGGTTGATTTCCTTTCTTAGAGATCGTCAGAAAAATGGTTTTTCAAAATGTTAAAAGATGTGGGTTTTTCAAAATTTCGGAAGTTATCCTTCCTACCATTCAACGTGTTGCAGGAATTCTCTCTTCATTCCTACCTGCACACATGTGAGACCCATAAAAAAGCCGTCTTTTTGAGTGCAATTTTCATAAAATCCTATTTGGTGAGTCAGAAGTCGAGGCAAAATGCTTATTAATCATTTATCAAACACGTGTTCTCTCATTATGGTGTGGTTATTTCTCACTCAACATTTAAGGATGAGAATATGTTCTTTAGTATTTCTAACTTCTTATTACTAGCATTCAGAAACTCTATGTCCTCATAGCTCTTTGAATGCTTGGGAAGCTAGAACGCTTTAAAGTTGTAAGTTTGATTTGCTCGAGGACTAGCAAAGTCTAAGTGTGAGGGAATTTGATAGGTTCTACACCTAATTTACTATCTAAGAGTTTATGCTTTCTCTGCTATTTTTCTAGTAAATTATGTATTTTATGCGTGTTTTTGATCTATTAGGTACTCTGGAGTCGCACGGGCGAAAAGAAGAAGAAATAATCCAAAATTGAGCAAAAAGGGAAAAGCAGTCATTTTACAGGAGAAAATACTATCTGGAGACCAGTCGAGGTTAAGGGGTTGCCAACTGGGTAGCCCTTATCCAAGAAACGTGTGTGTTTATAAGCACCCAAATGGGTGGTCTGTATCCATGGTCCATACCCGAACCCGACTGTTATAACCTACCCTAAATCGATCTTCTCAATCATTTTCTCCACCTGAAATAAAGAAGAAACAGCAGCCGTTGCTCTGAAATAGAGATCGAGAATCGAGAGGAGAGATTCAGGGGAGATGCAGTCGTGTTGAAGACAAGAAGACTTGAAGCAGCTGCTTATGAATTTGAGAAAGCTTTGTGAAATCAAGAAGACAGAAAAGAGATCGAAGTTCTGAAATCAAAGAAGGGAAGGTGAAATTGCTACTATCGATGGGTTCTGGCTGTTGGTGTCGATAATTGAAGATGTTGTTTCGATTTTTTATTTTGATAAAGTGGGTTTTCAATTTGAATATGAGAAGATGATTCTTAAAATGGTTTGCGAGAAGATAGGTTGGTGGCAGTGATCGAGCTGTTGAATCGAAGATAATACCACCACTGTGGCTGCTTGAATTACAAGATGGAGAAATGGTATGAGCTGTAGAGGAGATGAATTTGTCTTTGATTTTGAATCGTGTTCTGTAGTTGTGACTCAGGAAAGAAGATGCAGAAATTGAGTCCTGGAAAAAAAATGATGGTGTTGGTATAGATTGATTTGGAGTTGGCTCGTATGATATTGAAACAGAAGATGATGTTACTGGGTCATTGATGAATTAAGGAGTGAATTATGAACCTCAGATGAAGAATGAGTTGCAGGGGAGATACAGTGACATTGCAGGTGCAGCTAGATGCAACATTGGGCAGAATGAATGTATGAATGAAATGTCGTAGATGTATGATAGGTTTTAACAAGAGAAGAGCAAAGAATTGAGGCCTGAATTCGGCCTGAGAAAGCCATGTAATCAGCCGAAACTCGGCCAAATCATCCTTCCGGCGAGTCAACTCGTTGCCGGCGATGACCGATCCAGAGCGATTCCGATGAGCCGATCCAGCACAGTGACTCAGACGATTAAGACGACTCAGCCCAGAATCAGAAAGCTAACTCGACAACTGACTCCCCTCCCTTGACTTTTGACTAACTTTTGACTGACGGTTTGACTTGTTTGACTGTTAGTCATAACGGTTGACGGACGGAATATACCTTGACCGGAGGAGAATTTTCAGGTTGCCGGCGGTGATGGATTCCGGTCTATTTCCGGCCAAAAACCCAGTTTTCCGGCAAGCCAAAGTTGCAGAATTTTTGTGGATTTCTCTCATGGGATGTGAAGAGTTGGACTTGGAATTAAATAAATAATTCATCTTGGATTTGGAAAGAGGAGATGGAAGATTTGAGAAAGGCTTGGATTTGGAAATTGAGCTACAAAAGGAAAGGGATTCTATTCCTTGGAAGATATGGAGAACATTGAAGCCTATAAATAGAGAAGTTCTCTACTTTTCTATACACACTTCCACACTTCCATACACATCTTTACACATATCTTTTGCATCTCTTTTGCACACTTTTACACACACAATATTTTTCTCTTTGTGTGAACTTCTTAAGCATGAGTAACTAATTTTATTGATTGAGGATGAATTCCTAGTTCTTAACATGTTTTGAGTTTTGTTTTAAATCTACTTTGAATTTTTACATGATTATCGTTTGTTTTTACTAATATGAGTGTTTATGATTGATTGATATGTCGTTTAGGATGCATACTAAATTGATTTGTTAATTAATCTAAAGCTAGTGAAAGTTAGGGGATAAGTAATCGTTTCTTGACTATTTACACAAGTAGAAAACACAAGACCTTGTGGAGGGATTCCGTGGAGCAATTGTGTGTGAAAACAACGCTAGAAAGTGGACCAAGCGAACCGAGTCTAACTACTAGTACTAAACCTAAGTTCATAAATCTTAATGCGTTCGGGGAATTACATCTTGTAAGCGAACCTCAAGGTGGTTCTTTTGAATAGAATCTGATAACTAAGCGGACCTGTTAATCAGTGAAATAAGGAATTTTGGGGTTAGCTAAGCGAACCTGCTATCCTACGGTTGGTGATAATCTGTGACTAATAAGAAGTGGAAAAGAACATAACTTTAATCATTGTTTTGCAGCGAAGAAGGATTCCTTGATCTAATCTCTCTTTTTGATTTCCATTATATTTTTAATTGCTTTATTTACTTTTTGTGACAATTCAACCCCCCCTTTGTGTGACAATTTTACAACTATAATCTCGTGCTCCTCGTGGGATCGATCTTGACTACCCTATATTACTTGTTAATTAGGTAGTAATAATTTAATTAATTTTTTGTGGTTACGACACGCATAAAGTTAACTAGCATTTCCTTGTTTAGGCTTTCGGCTAGACTTGAATAACCGAAACCTCCACTTTGATAAGTCTAACTAAGATCAGAATTAACTTAGTTTATCTTATCCGGAATCGAATTGGACTAAACAACTCATCCCGTCAACATATTCATTCGTTAAGCCATAAATAATTCATACAAACCAATAAATCAACTTGCATAATTATTCACCTCAACTAGATACAATAGAAACAACATATATATGTTTCATGACCAAAAGTAAGCATATATCATCTTATTTAGATGAAATCATAAAGCCGAAGCTAAAATGCATTCATCAAGGAGTCTATAAAGATACAAGATGACCCCTATAATATTCCACAGCCGCACTCCCCACAAAGATTTGGCAATTAAGCACAAGTTCAATTAAGAACTCTCCCCCATAATATGTCATTCCCGAAAGAACAACAAGAGCGACCTTAATTTCAAAAGAAAATTAGGATTTCTTTGGACATAACAAATCACATACAAGTATGAACTTGAAGCCAAAAATATTAAATTAACCATATGCGAACTCACAATTAATTTAACCAAATATGTGTCATGTACTGAAGTACAATGACAAGATTGAGTGGACAGATTGAGGATAAACCTCTCCCAATTCCGAAGAATCGAGCCTCTCTGGTTCAAATGAACACAGCCTAAGAACAAAGTTCTGTTTTGGATTAATAATTTGATGATCTTTTCATTACAGACTCATTTTGCTTATAAAGCCAGAGAAGTCTAACCTAAAATCTAACGGCTACAATCCCACCAGATGGTTACATCTAAGCCATCCTTATAATTGATAAACACACCCACTCTTTAAGTTAAATACTACCACGTACAACTTATACTAGATACTGACACTAATAGGATATGGGAACTCCAATACAATAGCCGGAACATGACATTCCACTCCCCTTGAAAATATCCTTGTACTCGAGGATGGAAGTCAGTTGAATCAGCTTGAGTGATAAGAGAGCTGACATTAACACTAACAGGATATATAAATTGCCACATTATTATTGGATACTCTGATTTCCTTAAGCATGTCAACACCAGGCCCATCATCAACTGACCCACTAACTGCCAAGGAACCTGACAACACCATGTAGTGGCTCCTGCAGTATAAACAACCTAGGGACCAAATATTTGTTTTCTCATTTCCCTGAGGTCGAAAAGTGTACTATCTTCATCATTTCCCTCCTGGTAGGCGCGTAAAGAAATTCCTCGTGCCTTCTCATATAGAGAGATGATGTAGATTTTCCGCTACTAGTCTAGCTTCCAAAAGTTCACCAGGACCAACATACTTGACGGTAACCC
This sequence comes from Papaver bracteatum, assembly GCA_023529315.1. Taxonomy (NCBI): domain Eukaryota; kingdom Viridiplantae; phylum Streptophyta; class Magnoliopsida; order Ranunculales; family Papaveraceae; genus Papaver; species Papaver bracteatum. The sequence goes on along the minus strand of JAJJWX010000565.1, from coordinate 658,334 downwards.
TCATTTTAACCTTTAATTGCTCAAGAACTTGGATACAGATTCTCACTACACCTGTGATGACTAGGAGAAAAGTGGAAGCAAAGAATTTAGTGAAAATTGATCTTGTTTTCATGCCATCAAAGGTCTCAACATGACCAGAATTACACATAAGCACTCCACTGAGATGAACATCACCATATGTTGCACCCTTCCACTTCAGCGAGACCACTTTCTTAGAACTCCATTTGTGTCGAAATATGAAACCTAGCAACCGACTGCAACATGGCAAGCATCGAGAAGCATTAACCAAGGTGTGATTATCATGTATATTGTTTACAAATATCGTACTCGTGTTTTCCTTGACCTGCAATGGCCGAAGATAGAAGACTCCTTCGTAAAGCTCCCACTGGATACAACCCTTTATTGATAGATACACCAGCGACAATAGTCGATAGCAACACCACGATATATGCTGAGAATAGCTGAAAGACAAAAACCTAATCATGGCAAAATTCACAGTTCTAAGTGCCCCGTTGTGCCTCATAACTTCTATGTAAACAGGAATAGCCTTAAAGCTCTTATAATGAGGAGAACGCAATATGGATTCCAGCCATTTACCTCTATCAAACCACCAACGACGACAAACCCTAGTGCCAGTACCATCTCCCATACTTTAATGTCTACTTGCGGCAAGGTGCCAACATGGTAAACTCATGAGAATGGCTGCGAGTGGATTATGGGTTTCAGCAATGCAGAACACATTGCTTCGAGAAGTCCATCTTTTGTCAAAGCCGAAAACTGAGAAATGAACTGACATTTGAACACTTCGCCCACCCCATAAGCTAGGTGGAACCAATCTGAATTTCCACCGCAAATAAGCAACCCACATTAAGAATGCCACGAAGTTGAGTGTGAAGTGTACTCGAATACAAACCACAAAAGGTCTAGTCATTCTTCTCATTTTCACTCCATAAAACTCCAACTTAATGTCTCCCCTCATTGGTTTATAACCAAGACACCATAGTTGATATCACCAAAAACATTCAAGTTGAGTAGAATACAAAGATAGAAAAACAAACACATCGGAATTTGGATATACCATTTTAACTCTCTCGAGAACAACAAGACTTTTTAATGTACATGAGTAAGCAACGGACAGTGCATAAATAAACATGTTCTGGAAAGTGTAAAACCTCAGAGAAGAAATATGGGACTCACCATAAGAGGAAGGTGATGGAGATCCACATAACTAGCAGCTGGATATAAGACTCCCATTATTTGGTAAGACAACGTAATTGATCGCATATAAGCTCCTATAAGCTCAAGCAAACTAAACTTCAGTTGAAGAAGAAAAAAATTGCTCCCCTCTTACCAGACTCTTGACCAAACAATATAAGTGCCTTCCTAAATCCAACCATTTGTGTCCACTGCTTTTTTTCTACTTCTCGAATGGTCAATCTTTCAGAATTCCCAGAAGTATGTAATTTAAATTTTCACCTTGAGAAATCCACCATCATTAGCACAACATAATTCCTACAAAATAACAACAACTGACAAAAGAGATCCCACCACTGCAGTTCAAAGACCCCTTACAGAATTATAGTTAAAGAAGAAAATGAAATAAGCTTGTGGACAGCTGCAAAACTTGCCTACAGAATCCAAATGACTCTAATTTATTTAAGATGAAGAATGGAAGTATCGAGCAATACATATTTCAGCTGCACCCAAAAAGATTCTTCTCGTAATGTACCAGGCCACCCATTAAAAACAACCAAACATGAATTAAGTAAATCAAAACAAAACTTAGAACTGCTTTTAACACCACAAGGATACCTGCTAGTAACTACCCTTTACCACGATCAAACACTTTAACAGGAAAGCTGAAACAAGAGTAGAAGGATTTTTTAATAGGATAATGGCAGCTGATAACATTTTTCCTCCCGAGACACACAATATCCACTTCAAAAAATATACCAATCATCTTCCAAGTAGTACTAGAAACACCACTAGACCATGAATCTGACAAGTATCCATGTTTGTGAATCAACTCTTGAACAAGTTATCTATAGTATCCATCCAACAAATTCCAGTACACATCAAATTTAAACCCAAATTCAGAATAGCAAGAAGTCCTTAACCTGAGCTTGATCTTCTTTCCTCTATCAAAAACTCTACCCATTTGGAGCTGCAAAAGGAAATCAATTCCAACACCACTTGAATACATAACTTTACTCTCGCACATTTTACCAAACAACATCCATGCAGTTTTATTAGCACCGCATTTAGCAAACATACCCACAATTGATTCAAAAAACGGCCGAGATGATTTATACCCATGAATGTTAACCAGCTCATGAGCAGAATAACCTTTATAGCTGGCCATCAAAATCGAACAAACAAGAAGTGGTTACATCAAAACCAAATTCAGTAACACCGGCCAAATAACAAAACCTCTTAATGAGTTTGAAAAAAATTTCATGATCAAATAGAATTCGAGAATAATCATAAGGAAGAGATAAACATGGCTTACAGATCAGTTAGATATGGTTGTTGCTTATCTCCTCTAAGTGCTCGCAGGATTCCAACATCTTACCAGTAGCAGTTTCAATTTGAAAACCTCTAATATCATTCGAATCACCAAAATTAGATATGGGTTCTTCTGCTAGTGGGTCTACAATTGTTGAATCCTCATTTTCTTCAAATAAAATTGACGGAATTAAGCAATCTAGGGAGTCATCTTGGTCCTTTTCAGTTGGAATTGAAGAGTCTTTGCTGAGATCTCTTACCTCTTCAGAGTTAAATGAATCCATAATTGACTAAAAAATTGATTCTAAGAGTGAATCAATTACAAGCTCCTCGGTAAAGATTTCCTCCTGAATCTGCTTAGCTTATCTAACCCCCAGAATTGAATCTAACTGCTTATATTAAGTAAATCATCCCTGAGTTTTTGCTCCTTCTCCATCGCAGCATCAAGCGTCGCCATGGATCGAAACGAATCTGATACCAATTGTCATGTACTGAAGTATAATAACAAGATTGAGTGGATAGATTAAGTATAATTTGATGATCTTTTCATTACAGACTTTTTTTAGCTTATAAATCCAGAGAAGTCTAACCTAACATATAACTGCTACAATTCCACCAGATGGTTACATCTAAGCCATCCTTACAATTGATAAACACACCCACTCTTTAAGTTAAATACTACCACCTACAACTTATACTAGATACTGACACTAACAGGATATGGGAACTCCAATACAATAGCCGGTACATGACAATATTCCAACACAAGTAAACTTATGGAGACTTAAAAATCTCAATTAGATTAATCACAAGAGAACCCATAATTAATCTAATCGGAATACACAACTAAACTAATCACAAGAGTAATCAATTTAATTGTTTATACTCACATAAGAAAACTTATGGAGTCATAACTAAATAACCAAACAAGATGATTAATTTAGTTCAATATGCTTGACATAAAGTACCTTATGCTCGACATAAAGTACCTTACGGAACAACAACTAAGCTAATCATAACAATAATCAACTTTGGTTATTTAGTGCTCAACATAAGACACATTACGGAGCCTCACAGTAATACAAAAAAAAAACATGGATCAAGGAAGATCAATTACTGCGGAATTCACAAGGATTCATTCTATTTTCCATCACTATTTACACAATAACATATAATAGACATCATCCTAGAAAACAAAAGATTTTAACCTATCTTCCATCAAAAATTGACATAATAGGATTAACTTTTGTATTTGTCAAAAGTCAATTCATTCCTTTAAGCATATCAACTCATGAACGACTTTACTTTTGACAAGGTATGGGACAATCAAGTTCACGGACGCAAACACATACATCCCATAACAATATTGCAATATATAAAATCATAAAGATTAATACTGCACAAATCATCTTCCAAACAAGTTTAGAATTTAAACCAATAAATCAAAAAATATGAAGATGAAAACGTTGGACATAGCTATGTGTAATCAGAATAATGGCTATTCCAAACTCTAGTTATTCTTCTAAACAAAGTCAAGAAAAATAGAAGATTTACTAGGAAAACATGATTTGAAGAGCACTAAACCCGTTTAGAAACTAAGGATTGAACAAGGACCAGTTCATCAGTTGCTTTCTTTAGTTCGTTTTTCAGGAACTCAAGATTCTTTATTGCAATTCCGAGTTTTTTACGAACGACCTCAAAATCCAAAAGAAGATTTCCTACCAGTTGTGATGACATCTGAACTAGTTTGTTTCCATGATCAATATCATGATCACAAGTTATGAAAACATGATCTTCATGGAACTCGATAGTCTTACCCTCCTCAACCACATCTTTGTTGCTTCTCTCCATTGTGCTAAGATTTCATTAGAATCTTTTTGACCTTATGGAACAATGTGTCAATTAATGACATATATAAAGAGGTTCTATAAAACCCTAGGAAACTAGACGTCTGTGTGGGTCTGGTGAACGATCACTAGTGGTCAATACTTATGTGACCAAGGAGAAATGGAGAGGCAAAACTAAACTAGTAGAATGATGGTTCAACAAGAAATTTCTCAAGGAAATGGTTAGAACAAACCTCAAGAAAGAAAGAAAAGATTCAAAAGATAGCATACAACCTTGACAGCTTTTTCAAGATAACTTCTTGAGAACAAAGAGCATCCTTCTTAATCTAAAAGAAGCATGATATAGGAAGCAGTCATGGTGTATTAAGATGAGCATTTTTCCCATCAATATTGACTTCTTTTTTTTCTCCTTTAAGGGGATTTAGAGACAAAACACACAACAAGGTTGAAGAAATTTTATTAAGAGAGGAACTAGGAGTACCTGAGTCAACCACTTTCCATGTTTTATTGACACCCTGGTTGAGTCTGTTTATACTTGTCTTTGAAAAACCAAACTTTTGAAGTACTTTGAACAAAAATTCCCAGCTAACCGAATCATATGCTTGGGATATGTCAAGTTTAAGACCCACATTACCACATCTCCTCTTCTTTGCCATCTCATATTTTGAGAAATAGATAGGGGAGGTATACTCGGCTCGAAATACCAAATGTGTATAATCTTAGTCTATACAGCAAAATGACTTTCGTCTCAAGATAGAAGATAAATAGACTTATGAGTGATAGATAAGTTCAAGTCTCCACATACCTTTTAGTCGATGAATATCCACCCGTTCCTTGAGTAGTCCTTCGTCTTGTATGATGATTTCCATGGAGTTCTTGACAACTACACTTTCTATCCTAGTCCGAGACCTTAGCTATAGTAGACTAGCAATCAAGACTTATAGTTTTGATCACTAACATTGACAAACATGCTTGAGATAGCAACATGCGAGTTCGACCGAGCAATGCTCTAACAGTTGTTAGACCCCCGCTTTTTTAATTAGTATCAGAGCAAGCAAACACGTTCAAGACCTCATACGTCTGTGTTTGTAGCGATCTGACTCTATGGACAAAGGTATTGTCTCTATAAACGTACCTCCAGTCTTCGATGGCTCAAATTACTTGTGGTCAAAAATTGCTATGTGTGCCTTTCTTCAAGAGCATGATTTTCAATCATGGGTTTATGTTGTTAATGTTTATAATCCTACAATGGTTACAGTAGACAGCGTCTCTATTGCAAAACACAAATATTGATTATGATGCAGTTGAGATTCTAGAAGCAAACCAAAAATCTGATGGATTGAATGCAATCATCCATACCATTACCCCAGATCTTCAGCACCATGTGACTATGTGCACTCGATCTAAGGATGCTTGGGATATCTTAGAAACTGTATTTGAATGGAATACCTGTAAAAAAGAAGCTAGTCTTCAAAACCTAAATTCTGATTGGGAATACCTTTGTATGGCTGATGAAGATTCATTTGATGAGTTTAATCACAAAGTTTTTGAAATTGTTAATGCATCTTTTGTATTGGGTAAGACTATTCATGTAAAGGACATTGTGATGAAAATTCTCAGAACGTTGTTAGCCAAATATGATTCTAAGAAATATGCCAACGTTGAAGGAAATAACCTTAATACTTTATCCAGAAATACTCTGGTCGGGAAGTTAAAGATCTTTGATCATGAGAATACATCCAAATCTGGGAGGATGTTTCTTTTAAAGCACAGAAGAACACTAAATTGCTTGATAAAAGTAAAAGTGTTGGCATCTCTGAAGATGAACTTTCTGAGACTGATTCATCGGATGAAGATCTTGACAATTCAGTCTATTTGATTATAAGACAGTTTAGAGATCTTATTTTGAAGAAAAGTAAATGGTTCACTAGAGACAAACCTAAGTCATCAATTAAACCCCATAATCGTGTTCCTCCTAAAACAGGAATAGTGACGATACTGATGATGAGGATATGCCACAGTACTTCAAGTGTAAATGTTTTGGCCATTTTGCAAATGAGTCCCCAAACCGTATAAAATACACTGGAAACAAAGGTCTTGCTGCAACTCTTGATGAAATGTTTGATCACTATGATTCGAATAAAGACAAAAAATCAAGTGTTGCACTTGTTGATGGTGAATTTTAGTTCAGGGTTAAAAGTGTAAAACCAATTTTATGCTAGCATCCTACAAAAGGTAAGGCCATTTGACAAACGATGAGCGCAGAAATCCTCTCATTTTATTTGAAGCAATTCGATAAATACACAAAACTCATCCAGAATGGTGCATGTAGCAACAATCCCAATATTCTGTGAATTCACAGCATTATTGATTAATGCGTGACTAGCCTTGTATTTCCTGTGATGTTCTCAATAGGACTCTCATTATTGGTGATGCATGATGACTGAGTGTTGCTCTCAACAGAGTAACACGAATCTCCAAGTTTCAATAGTGAGGCATGCACGAAGTACCCGTACATGCTACATCTCTCGGTGTGTTATACTAGCCCGGTTGAGTATATATCTCTCGGTGTGTTATACTAGCCCGATTGAGCATATTTGAATCTGGATTGTCCATATCAGTCTCAGAAACAATCACGACCACGCGAGTTGGCCGCATGATTTAACCAGCCTAGACGATCCTCAGCAGGAGCAGGCTATCACCACAATGACCACCAGCGCGCTCGTTTATGCCCTGACCGGTCGAACATATATCACGCCTCCAAAACAGCCACCAAACGCCAACCTAGAAAAGGGTGGTCGAATCGGTATGGAGTGGCTTGGAGGAATCTCGTACGAGCAAGACTGCCAACGGCGGTCTCAAAATCATCCACGACCGTCCAACTTCGCCGACGTGATTGTACGGCGTGGATTATCCCATAACCGGTCGGACAAGCTTGTCCTGCACACCGGCGGGCCCCCTTCCTACCTACCTGACCTGACCGACCTTCTCACGAGCAAGCCTTGGAGCAATAAACATTTGCCCAAAACAAGGTTGGGGTGATGCTTTAAGGGTCACGGAATCTCATATGTGTCAAAGTTTGATCACAACCATCCAACTTCACCAGCATGTTTGGATGGATTATATCAAACCTATTACTGTAGGACAGGTACCAGCATGTTCACCACCTGCCCAATGTGGACCCCAGACGATCAGACTCCTCAAGGGAGGAGCACAACATGCAAATCCGATCGGGTGAAGTTGCATGGGCGTGAACCATACAAAACCCTAATTAGGGTTTGTGGCATATTACATGTGTCTCTAATCGATCACGAGCGTCCATCTTCGCAAGCTTGGATGGAAGGTGTATATGTAGACTTAAAGGGTCCCAAGCATGTCAACATGATCATCGTGGTCCCGTATACATGTATGACCGATCATCCAAGGCCAACCATGGCCATACGTCTCGAAACGCGCTCCTGATATAGGCATGATGCACGGCTTCCAATTCATTTTGCGGCATGGGATTTCTGTTGCAAATAGATCTCAACCACTCATCTTTTCCGGTCAAATTGAGTGGCCTAGATCGCACCTTCATGGGGCAGTGAGGCACGGACGTGTACACCCGCATGCCGTCTACACGCATGCTTGGTTGGTCTTGCCTAAACCACTTCCCATGCTTGGTTTCGAGCAAGCTGAAGAGTGATGCTTGCACACCTCTTCAAAACCTTAATCAACGGTCGCAGATGCGTCATGGATCATCTCGTCCGTCCAACTCTACCAGCTTGGTTGGGCAGCCCAGGCTAGGAGTTAAATGGCCAATAAAGTGTCGCGGTGATTACTATCCGTCACTATATCACATGGAATGATCTTCCAGGGGAGAGATTGCTTGCGCAGCCTCCAAACGGTTATTCGAAGATGGCAAAGCATGCACCTGTTTTAAGATGCTTAATCCGCGACCTACTCCGTTAACTTTAAAACAACGATGCTTCATCCATACTGAGTATATTCGATGCATTACATGCTAGAATACACACGATATTTCATGAGTATTGATTTCCCAAATAACTTTGTTATTTAACCTAACACCGTATGCTACTTCCCATGGGTCCCACGATCCACACTCAAGACATCAAACATGTCACAAACTAGGGGATACTTACTGGGGTATTGGTCTGGAAGTTTACAACGTGCAGTGTGCAACGCGCCATCACAAGAACGTGTGAAAAAGCGGGGGTCTAACAACCACACCCAATATTTCGTTTGGCAGTCTGTATGAAACAAACTTTAATATATTTTTAAGAATAAAAACTCAATTGAGAAATAATATTAAAGAGATTTATCTCCTTCTCAACACAATCAATAGTTAAACAGAAGCAAGTTTGTAAACCTGATTTTAGTGTAAGGTTTCTTGAAACAAGCTTTTGTGATAATCTCAACCTATTCAATATCCACCGTGTATAAACCACTTTAAGAAACAATCACTAAAGGAATATTTCAACATGGTGTCCACTTGAAACAGGTTCAGTCTGGACTGGTCTAACAATGTGAAAATAACAAAATCAATTGTTCAAGCTCAATCAAGTCTTATCCAACAACCAAGGTCGGATTTAACAACTATGATTAATTAACGTACAACCTGTATTATTTCAGTTATAAAGATAAACAATATAATGCGGAAAATGAAATAACACAGACACCAGAATTTTGTTAATGAGGAAACCGCAAATGCATAAAAACCCCGGGACCTAGTCCAGAATAAACACACATTGATTATAAGCTGTTACACCAATTTCCTACTACCTATTCAGACTAGATGTGATAACTTCTTCAGCACAAATAGAACCCTAGCATAATACTGATTCTCTGTAGGAATTCTTCTCCTTAATCTTCTAGCAGAACCCAATGCTCTCTTTAGAAGATACATCAACACGGTTGATACGATATGATATTTTGTTTGTACAAAACACCAGTTTGATTTCCCTTTAGATATAAATCAAGGTTTTGGAAATCTTGTAGATTAGGGTTTTATCTTACAATCAGTATGCGTACTCACAGAAGTCCGTGAACCTGATTTTCGTAAGTGAACTTGGGTGATCCCAAAGATCAATTTCCAAGTTAAGAAAACTCTAATAATTCTACAACAAGAACAACTAGATAAATCTAGAGATATCTTGTTTAAAACTTCTCAAGGATTTTTACGAGATGCCTCAATAGAAGTTTTTCTTTATAGTATTCAATTTCGACTAACAAGTGTTAGTATACGATAGAAAACTGAAATCTATCAAAACCTAGGGTTTATGATCAACAACTCTTGAATGGTTTTATATCAGAAGAGAAAACCTTAGAATAGACAAGAGGTGAAAAACCTAGATTACAAGTTGTATAATCAATCACAAAGATTTAATCCAACTTGGATTTGTGATCCCTAATACAAAGACTTTTATCTCACTCTTGTTCACGAAGAACAAAAGATGTGGAAAACAACCTGCAGAGCTTACGCCAATTTTCCAAAGGAGATGAAAAAATTGTAAACTCACAAACTCAATATTAATAGTGAAACATAGCTTGAAAACTAATCAAAGCTATTTTCCTTTTTCAAGACTCTCCTAATTTTGGGAGTCTTTCCTAAGTTACAACTCTTGCCAAAATAATTAAATAATTAGCAAATATTATATTTATGTGAATAAATCACAAATTAAATTAGGAAGGAATCACAAACACTTTAATATCGCAATCAAAGATGTTTGGAGTAATAGCTAACTTTCCTAGATAAGGAAACATCACCAATTTGACCAAAAATGCGTTTTAGTCACGTAATTTGGCCCAAGTCCGCGAACTGTTATAAACAGTCCATGGATTGTTTCCAACTAACGAACTGTAACAATTACATCAACACTTATAATTGTTACTTTAATAAATCACTCATAACTTCATCGTTATAACTAGGAATTGACTGATTCTTGGCTCGTTGGATTCGCAAGCTCATTCACTATAACATGAGATCCTCTAGGGATAAAGGTTATTGTCACCAAAGTCATGAATCAAATAACCTCAAGTATATATACATAAATGTACATTTACCGTCATAGGAATTGTTCCATAGAGTGAGCATTTATCTTGATAGATTAAAAAGGTAGAATTGAACAAGAATCCAAATGAAATCAATCACATACCTTTGTTGATGAAGTACTTGTTGATGTATTCAATCTTCAATCTTCATCCTTTAAGGATAGCTTCGATTCAACTTCTTAGACCTAATCTAGTCCAAAACTATCTTTAGTATGATAAATCAAGAATGCATTTTGGAAACTAAAATTGACAACTAACTTGACATACCAACGCTAGTGGGTTCAACCGAGATATGTTCTAACAACATGTTAGCGATGATGAGAGAAGTGAGTTGAGACGTGATCGTGAAATCACCCACACAATTCCACTACTCCATCACTCAACTTCCTCCACTTCATACGAGATGAGGGTTTGCACCATGACTTGTATAAATAGGTCTTTTGCCTATTTTCCAAACACAGACAGACAAGCACAGAAAATCAAGTGTTTTCATTCGTATCCAGAAAACACCAGAACTGATTGCTTACATTTAGGGGTGAACATTGGGTCGGGTGGGTCGGTTTTGGACTCACCCGCCACCCTACCCACTGATGGCGGGTATTTGAAGCTATCACCCGTAGTCGACCCAACATTAAAATGGGTAGGTTTTCACCCGACCCACATTTCAGCGGGTTGGGTCGGGCGGGTGGCGGGTTTACCCGTCTTAAAATAGATCTGATGAAAAAAAAATCGATTCACATAAAGAACATCATTCACTATAAGAAATTGAATTGAAATAGCAAATTTACAACCATTAAAAGAAACCAAACCCAACTACAATTATGTCTATAAAAAATTAAAAGACCAAATTTACATTAAACCAAACCCAACTAGTGTTTCTTCAAACCCATGGCTGGTTTAATTCATCAATTTGCAGCTTAAACTAATTCTTGCATCAATCAAATTAAACAGTCCCCAAATATTCAAAATTCATTAATGATGCTCCCTGAATCGAATAAATAAAATATATATCTTAACCCAACATTTAAAAGTCTCCTCTCATCAGACTCTGGACTCCCATCTTTCAAAGTCTTACAAATACAAATCGAAGTCACGGTCGCTAACTAGTAATTACAATGATGCCGATCAAAAAAAAAAACTAGTAATTACAATGATTCTTAGTCTTACCCTTCGCCGTTAATTTGATGCTGGTGATTTGAAGTGAGAATCTGATTTCTGAACTTCACTGTTGAAGAGTGAAAGAAACTGAGAGGGAGAAGAGGCTGAAGAGAAGAGGAAAGAGATTGTGAGAAAATTAGCGAGGAGTAGATTAGGGTTAGGTGTTTACTTCTACCCTTTATTATTATATATTAAGTATAATTACTTGAACGGATGACGTGCATTCTAGGAGAGGCAATCTAAGGGCTGCAATACATAGGTGGGTGAGCGGGTAGGTCGGGTTTAGAATTGTCTGAGTCATAGTCGACCCGCTGTATGGCGGGTATTAGGTGACGTGAGTCATAGTCGACCCTTTCCATCAGCGGGTGGGTCGGGTGCGGGTATTTTTGGGCGGGTGCGGGTTGGGTTGGCGGGTAGGGTCGTGTTTGTGCAGTCCTACTTACATTATTTCAAGCCTGTTCAATATTCTGATACAAGTCATAAATAGCCAACACCTTCTTCGCTTCCCTCTCTAAGATCAACCCCACCTCCTTCGTTTTGTGACCGAAGCAAGTCTGGAACGGCCATTTCTTGGTTTAGGAAAGAATTGTATAGATTGATCTCTCGAATCAAAATACTCCCGTGCAGTGCATTTGTTTAGGATCATTTCTCATCCACACACCCAAAATTACCAAAACCAGGAGAAATTCTTTTTACCCATAAACAATTGGCGACCACAGTGGGAGATTAATCTCTCGGTTGTGAAGTCATTTCCATCAATACCCAATCCCATTGGTTGATTTCAAAATGGTTGGTCTTAGGGATCACCAAACAATTTCCTCCAACGAAGATGCCCCTCCGTCCAATGGTGTGTCTAGTGGTGTAACCAGAAGAATCCCAACATTGATCGAGTTAGCACGGGTGCGGGAGATTCACACGAAGAACATGGACCTGATCAAAGAAACAATAAACGGCATACTCGATCTCCTCATCAAGATGACATCAGATATAAGTGGTTCCCCTGTCACAGAGATTTCTACACTGGGGACTGATCCTCACAATGATCCTCCTCAAGTCAACAATTTCACTATGAACCAGAGGCCGGTGGACCAGGAAGCCGCTTCTCTAATGGAAAATTTGTGCGAAATTTTCCACCTCTCGAAGAATCAGCGGGTGGAGACATTTTCTGCAATCAACCAGATAGCCTTGGACGTACAAGTAACTCATTTGTGTCCAGAAGCCTCCAAAATACCGGAGATGTCTGTGAACAATGTTACGTTTACAGAGGAAGACATGATGACGGAAGAAGGTCAACACTGGGCCCTACACGTTATTGCACGCATCAAGGATTCAGAATTCAAGAGGGCCCTCATCGACACAGGAGCGTCTTCGAATGTGATTACCCATAAGATACTCAGGACGACCAAGGTTTGCTCAAGCAAGATCGTTCGGAAAACTACCACGATGACATACTTTGAAGGAAACCAAACCAACACGTATGGGTATGTCAATATGAATTTATCTGTAGAACCTGTCCAGTCAAAGGTGAAATTTGAAGTCACAGAAAAGGAGCCAGACTACCACATGATATTGGGGAGACCGTGGCTTCATGAAAATAGGATTTTCCCTTCAACGTATCACCAGTGCCTGAAAACTGTGCTGAATAAAGAAGTCATTCGTATTCCTGCGTCGTTGTCTCCTTAAGCACCGATATGTGTATTGGAGTTGCTTGAGCCAAGTGAAACTCCACGCGAAGAATCAAGAAAGGTTCATTGTATCCCACTCCCCACATGGACATCAATCTAGGAGGAGGACCGACTTGCATCATTGAGGGATAAACCCCACGATGCCAGACAGGACGTCCTTCTTGGTATGGCGAAGCTGTAACCCATTTCACACTAAGAGAGGGAGAAATTTTGTGGTGAGTCATGATCAGAAATGGAAGAATGTGTACCGACACCGCTGTTAGCAATTAGCAGGGGAGACTGCTACCTAGTCTCTCCGCCCAATGGAATGTTTCAATAATGAAGAGCCACAGGGAGAAGTTTTGGACGCTCCACGACAGCTGCAAGATGGCACCAACTCCACGACTGATGAGCTCGAAGTGGTTAATATCGGGAATGAAGAATCTCCCAGGCCTATCTCCATCAGCTCAACCTTATCCACGGATGAACGCACGAAACTTGTGCAACTTCTCAAAGAATACTAGGATATATTTGCTTGGACATATGAGGAAATTCCCGGTTTAGATAAAAAAATTGGGCACCCATCATCTACATGTTATACATGGATCCAAGCCGATCAAACAGTCCCCAAGGCAATTCAGGCACGAGGTGGAAGAGCAGATCAAGACTGAGATACAAAAGTTGCTAGCTGCTGGCTTCATTAAGACCATTCATCATCCAACCTGGTTGACTAATGTGATTCCAGTAAAAAAGAAAAACCGACAGATCAGGTGTTGCGTGGATTTCAGAAACTTAAACAGATGATTCACCAAAGATGATTTTCCTCTACATAACATCGACATATTAGTAGACGCAACCAGCGGACATGGGATGTTCTCCTTCATGGACAGATACAATGGGTACAATCAAATAAGAATGTAGGAGCATTATGCGAGTAAGACAGCTTTTTGAACTCCTCTCGGAAATTTTTATTATACTTTAATGCCATTTGGTCTGAAGAATGCCCGTGCGACCTATCAACGCGCTATGACAGAAATCTTCCACGACATGATGCATAATCAAGTTGAAGACTACGTGGACGATATAGTAGTCAAACCAAAAGCTCGGGCGGATCACACATGAGTCCTACGTCAAGTGTTCAAAAGGTGCCGTGAATACAAATTGAAGATGAATCCTTTGAAATGCGCTTTCGGCGTTTCTTCAGGCAAGTTTCTGGGATTCCAGGTAACTACGGAGGGAATCAAGGTGGACCCATCCAAGACACAATCTATCCTCATGATGCCACCGCCACGGACTGTGAAGGAGCTCCAAAGCTTCATGGGCAAGGTAAACTACATTCGACGTTTTATACCTGGTTTGGCCCAACTCATTGCTTCATTCACTCCCTTGCTGAAGAAGGAAGCAAGCTTTATCTGGACCGTACTACAACAGGAAGCATTTCAGAAGATTCAACGGACATTGTCATCTCAAGCGGTCATGAAGTACCATGTCCAAGGAAGACATTTGTGTCTCTACACAGCCTTCAGCGATACTGTCGTAGGGTATTTGCTCGCTCAGGAGGATAATGAGGGAGTCAAACATCCCATATACTATTTCAGTCGAGTATTAAGAGATGCTGAACTCAGATATCGCAAAGCGGGGAAAGCATGCCTAGACCTGATTCATTCCATTCAGAAGTTCAGATATTACCTGCTGTCCAACAAAGTGGTGCTTGTATCTAAATCTGATCCTGCAAAGTTTTTACTCTCAAAGATGGTCTTGATGGGAAGGTCGGCCTAGTGGCTTCTCCAAATGTCATAGATAGACATAACATGTGCATCACCAAGGGCTATCAAAGGACAAGCCGTTGCTGATTTACTGACAGCGTTTCATGGAGAAGGCACTAATGCATTACACGAGGATCTTCCCGGAGAGTTTCCAGAGATGTCCGTTGTTGAAGATGAAGCGTGGATGCTGTATTTCGTTGGCTCCGCCACTCCTAGCAATAAAATTGGAGGGGAAGGCATGGTCTTAGTGTCTCCAACTGGCGAAGTTTTCTCGCATTCCTTCAAGATGGACTTTCAGTGCACCAACAACTCATCAGAGTATGAAGCATTTCTCATAGGACTGTCAATAGCCAAACAAGCAGGGGCCACTCTCCTAGAGATAAGAGGTGACTCTAAGTTACTGGTTAATCAGATGAATGGAGTGTACGCGTTGAAGGAGCCAACGCTGGCCTCGTATCAATCAGGGGTGCAAAGATTATTAAACTACTTTGTTGATGCAACCATAACCCATGTTGGTCGCAATAACAACAGACATGCTGATTGTTTAGCCACGCTGGCATCCAAATTGCAGTTTGAAGGCTTAGAATAGACTTTGACGGTAAGGAGCAGGACGGTAAGGAGCAGGACGGTGGAATCAACATGGATTTCACAACGCGAAGACATTGGAACCTGTGATTGGCGAACTCTTATCATTCAAGAACTCAGCATCTCCCTTTCTCATGGAAAGGTCAGTCTCAAAACCATTCAGAGATTTTTCATGCTTCATGATATGCTATATCATCGAAACCCGGATGGTTCCCTATCGAGATGTCTTGGATATGAAGAAGCGCAGTTACAGCTTAACCGCGTTCACGATGAAATTTGTGGACAAACATTGGTAGTAACACTCTACCGTCGTCTTCAACGCCTGGGCTATTATTGGCCAGAAATGGAAGCTCAATCTCGTTTACTCTAGAAGTCTTGCTCCAATTTCCAAGTGCCACCACATCAATTGGAGGTTTTCAACATAAGTCATGTTGGGGACTGGAGAGAACCGTATATTAACTATCTCCGCGATGAAGTAGCTCCTACCAATCAAAAGGATGTTGTCAAGATGAAGCAAAAGGCGAAGCGATTCGTATTTCACGAAGGGATCCTATATCTCAAAAGCTTTGGAGGCTATCTATTATGGTGCATGGATAAGGAAGAGATTCTGACTATGTTGAAAGAAATACATGAAGGGGAATATCAAGGAAAAAGGAAACTGTTTCTCCAGATACAAGAGAAATACTATTGGCTAACCATGGAGGATGATGCAGCTGCATTTTTTCAAAGCTTCCATGAATGCCAAATTCATGGGAACCTCATTCACGCACCTTCCACTCCTTTACACTCGATAAGCAATCCATGGCCGTTTTATAGATGTGGACTTGACATTATTGGGAAGATTAATCTGTCATCGTCAAAGCAACATGAGTATATCATAACTGCGATGGAGGATTTTACCAAATGGGTTGAAGCCACCCCCCTATGAGGAACTACATGAGCGAAAATTGCAGCTTTCATTAAAGAGTACATTATTTGTCGGTTTGGTGTACCCAAGCATATCATCACTGATAATGGCACTCCCTTTGCGAACAAACAGGTATGAGAGCTGCTTGAAGAATATGGGATTAAACAGATCTTCTCCACCATTTACTATCCTCAAGGAAACGGACAATCTAAGAGCATCAACAAGATACTAATTCGAATTCTCAGCCGAACAGTGCATGACAATCCTATAGAATGGCACGAACAGTTGCCTATGGCGCTATGGGCGTATCAGACAGCACCTAGAAGCTCCATTGGGGTTTCTCCATATTCACTTGTTTATGGTGCGGACGCAATCCTCCCAGCAGAAATCAAGATTCCGTCAGCCAGGATTGCAGAAGCAAGTGGGTTCCACTGGAACGAGGCTGAAGCATCTAACTCAAGAATTGCTGAGTTAGACACTCTAGACTCCAGAAGAAGCAAGGCGGAAGAACGTGCTCGGGTGTACAGAAATAGGATCTCCAGGGCGTATGACAAGACTGTGAATCCACGAGTTTTAAAGTAGGAGATTTGGTCCTGAAAACAGCCTAATAAGTGCATATTTTACATATATTTGGTATCAATTTCATGCTAGTATTTGTTGATTTTTCTTGCAAATTATTGTATATTACGCTTGTTTTCTCTTATTTGTGTTTTGTTAGGTGAATCATCCAAAAAAAGTGAATTGACACTTAATTCTACAATAAAAGAAGCTAGCTACAAGGGAAACTCGTTCAAGTATAATATTTCTACTTTTCATCTTGAAGAAGGCGAAAATATGAAGCCACCGGCGAAAGAACGAAGTCATCTTGAGTTCGTATGAAGAAGTTATGAGCAAAACAAGAACTTGGAAGCATAAAAGGGAAAAATGGTCATTTTCCAGGGAATCTACTATTGGCACCTCATGGAGTGTTAAGGGGCATCCAATCTGTTAAGGGGCGACTAGGGTTCAAAGATGGAATTCAAACTGGTTAAAGGCAGACGCAGTATATACTCAGGGCACCACCATCATCTTCAATTTACTCGACTAGTTCAGGGAAGTTATCGTCCCAGATATATTTGGGTTTTCGACCAATTCTTGGTTCGTTGATGGAGTTGGTTGGGTGTTTAAGCACGAGGAAATTGAGTTGATTTGTACGCGGTTTGGGTTTGTTGTTTGAACGTAAAGACATAGGAGATAAGATTTTCGATGTTGATCATCGCAGAGATTCAGAAGAGATTGACAAGAGTTTGAGGCAGCTACGGATCTTGGGTTGGAATCGAGAATAACTTTTGGGAGAAATATTACAGAGAAAGGAAGAGAGGAGAGGTTTTTACCCCTTTAGGAGGAAACCAAGCTATCTTCTTCTTACTATTTCATATATTTTTCATGGGTTTTAGTAAATCCACGTGTAGCTAAATTTACTGATTTAGGATGATTTCAAAGTCCTGAATATTGGAATTCGAATTCTTTTTACGAGTTTATTCTAAGTTGATTTTTTTTATCGATTGTCTCTATTGTTTTTAGTATCTAAGATTGATATTGGGTTATTCAATTGGCCATTTGAATTAATCCGATAGTAATTCTTCTACTAGTATTGGGGTTGGTGATACGTGTAATAGTCACTCAATTCCATACACTAGTAGTACATCGCAAAAGTTGACAGAGGGATTCTGTTAAGCAATTGTGTATAGAGATGACACTAGTAAACAGACGCAATTCTGATAGGTGTCTAAAACACCTTGATATTTATCTATTGTTTATGCTTTCTCTGCTAGTTTTCTTGTAAATTATGTATCTTATGTTTTGTTTTTGAGTATTTAGGTACTTTGGAGTCATTTGGAACAAAAGAAGAGGAAACAGCGCAAAAGTGTCATTTCAAGTGCAACTGTGGTTGGAGGCGAATTATTTCTCATTATTTGCTTTTATTTCTTCATCTCTGACTGAAAAGCACGTCGGCTTTAGTGATGCATATTTTGTCTGAAAAGCACGACAGCTTTAGTGATGTATATAAATTGAAGAGAAGAAGTAAATCTGAGAAATAAGAAGCGTATGTTGTTGGTGAAAGAATTCAAGAGAAGAAATGAGCGTCCATTTGGAGCACAAAGGACCGATTCACAGGCGAGTAAAGCTAGCTACGAAAATAAAGAAAATAGGCATGTCAGTTTTATGGAACCGACAAGCCATGTTTGAGTTGGTTATCCCTTAACCACTACAGCTGGGTTTAAATAGATTTTCTAGATATTACCTAGCCCTAGATTTCAGAGAAAATCATTTCTCTCAATCATTTTGTTTCAAAGTCAGGGGAGAGTGGCTGTTGCGGCTGGTGGGAGAAAACAATGAAGAAAATGATGTTGTTATTGGATTAAATCAGAGATGAAACCGATCGAGAAGGTGGAGGTTATAACATGTATGAAGGATTGAGTCTGCTACAGATGGTGATGAATGTTTGAGCAGATGAAGAAACAGAGATGAGGAATTTGAGGAATGAAATTGAAACGAAGAACTAGTTTGATTATGAAGGTTAGGGTTCCTGAAATTGTGAGAAATCAGAAAAGGAAAGATGTGTTGAATTGATTCAAGAAGAAGGGTTTGGATATGAAATTGGGGTTTCTGTGTGTTGAGATTCTGATTGAGATTTGAATTCATGGAATCTAGGGTTTTCTGAAGAAGCTGTTGATGTTTATTTTGAGCAGATTGGAGAGATGGGTTCAATTATGAGATGTCAAGAAGTGGGTTTTGTAAGCAAAGATTGAGAAGATGGTTTTACTGTGTTGATGGTGGTCTCTGTGAAGTATGAGATTGCAATCTGTGGATGAATTGGTTGTTAGATAAGTTGGTTGTGCTGCTGGTGGAAAATGATGAAACTAAGATGAGAATTTAGATGGGTTTGGTTTGAATTAAAGAAGGAGATGATTCTGGCAGTGTTGGTGAATGTATGGGTTGTGAAGTTTAAGTGTGAAATTACAATTGTGGATGGAATTATAGCTGCTGCTGTTGATGTTATAGGCTCTGGTGGTAACTTAAACTGGAGATGGCTCAGGTGTGCAACTGAGATAGCTGGTGGTGTTATGAAGATGGAGATTGAAGTACTGAGAAGAATTGGTGCTGGCTTTTGAATTGGTTGCATCATATTTGCAATGGCAAGGAATCTGTGAATGAGAAGCTAGAAAGAGCAGTGAGTTCAGTTTGTGTGAACCATTTTTAAGTTTACTGAGCTGTTGAGATATGGTGTTGAGCAAGGTGGTAACTATAGGTGGAGTGCAGCTGAGTTTATAGTGGCTTGAGCTTGAATTATGAGATGGTGGATTGACACTGTGGTTGAAGTTCTGGTGATACAGTACAATGGATGTAAGTGAATGAGATGGGTTGCAGCTATGAATTTCAGTGAGGTGGTCATGGGAGTTAAGAGAAGGAACATATGTAGTTGGTGTTGCAGGGCAGGGAAGAGAGGTGGGTCATTTGAGATGCAGTTTGTGTACATGCAAAGTGGATTGATGCAATGGGGTTTGAAGATGCAATAATAAGATATGTCATTGGTGGTATTGTATGATGTGTGAAGTTGCAGTGAAGCAAATGAGTTGATACATAAGCCTAGGTGTTGTGTCTTAATTCAGTGCAGAGCTGCTCTTGGAGGAGAAATGGAAAATATAGGGAAGAACAGGTATTAATGATGAATTTTCAACTGTAGTTATGGCTTGAGTTGATGTTGGTATGATGGCAGTAACTAGTGCTCAAGAAAATCAGGGAAAAAATGGCATTGCAGGTGCAATTATTGGTGGATTTGAGAGAATGTGAAGTTGTTGGTGGTGGCTAGTGAAATGTGT
This sequence comes from Papaver bracteatum, assembly GCA_023529315.1. Lineage (NCBI taxonomy): Eukaryota > Viridiplantae > Streptophyta > Magnoliopsida > Ranunculales > Papaveraceae > Papaver > Papaver bracteatum. The sequence continues at coordinate 637,988 of JAJJWX010000565.1, read as the reverse complement.
CTGAGATGGTTAAGGATATGGGTTGATGATCAGTCGAGTTATGGTTTGAGAAAATGGGTTTGAAGTGTTGATAATTCTGGTGTTGTTGTATGAAATGACGCAGTTATGGTGATATGGGTCTTAGCTGGATTTGCAGGAGCAGATGGTGCAGTTACAACTGAGAGCTGGTGAAGAATGAATGGATGAGCAGTTTTACAGGGTTTTGAGCAAGTATTGGTGGGCTATTTCAATGAAGTGATGTAGCTGGATAATGCAATAGCTGCAGTGGTTGCAAGGAAGCTACAGGTGCATGAGCTACATGGAATATGGATGTGTTTGAAATACATGAATGAAGGCGGCATTGAGTTCATTATTGAGCTAAGAAGGATTACAGAGGAATGAGGAAAGAAGTTGAAATGTGGCAGGAATTGCAGGATGCACAGCCATCATGGCTGGGTATGTAGGGGTGATGCACAATGATTATACAACAGAAGTCTGACATGCGCAAATGGCTTAGGCCTAAGTGATTCAGCATAATCAGATGGTGACTCGTATCTGACTCATTCATCTACCTGGCTGACTCTCTGGATCACTTGACTCGGTCTGACTTTCCGAGTTGACTCGGCTGGTTAGCTTTGACCGGTGACCGGGTGGACTTTGCTGGTCACCTGAAATACTTTCCAGTGCCGGATTCCGGCCAAAAACCCAGTTTTCCGAAGAGCGTTTTTGGGATAGATTTTCTACACGGGTTTCTCTCACTTGTGGGCTTGGTGGATTTTCATCTAATGGACTTTGAAGACTAAACCTAATTTTGGAACAAGAAGAGCTATAAAAAAAAAGTTTTCAATAACTTTTGGGGAGACCACGTATTATTCTTAGAGCTAAGGATAGAGCTGAAATAGGGTTTGCTTTCGTATTTATTTTTCATCTTTTTTATTTGATTATTGATTATGATGAACTCCATAGCTATGTGTAGCTAAATCTTATATTATTGGTTAAGGATGTAGTCCTATTTCTAAAACCTGTACTTGAGTTATGTATTAGTTTTCTCTCTTGATTATCGTTCAAATCTCTACTGTTTTTAATAATCACGTGATTGATGTATTGTGATAGGATTTAGATGTTTGGTTAGTTAAGTGGCCAATTAATTAAACTTGCATCTTGTCCATAGCTATTTTAGGGTTTTTCATCAAGCGATAACCCAAATACAAGTAGCATGATATGATTATAGTTTGTAGTGATACACTCTTATAATCATATGTAGAGTTTGACCATTGTCCGAATTGTCATGCGCAATGCATGATAATTTCATTGATTAGCCTATTTCCCAAACTAAATGCTCCTAGGAATTGAACTTAATTAGCGCAAGGCGTTAGGTTATTCTTTAGGTAGAATTCACATACGCAGCTCTAATGTGAGTGTTGGTGAACTTAGGAAATTATTAGATTATCTTGCTCTCTTAATATTCTAGGCTTTTGATAATACAAGAGATTAAATTGTAATTCTAATCATATATGCAAGCACATGTTTAAGATTGAAGATGAATTCCTTGACCAATATCTTTCTCTCATTGATTACTTCCAACTATTTACTTTGCTTTTATTTTGCAAAAATCAGAAATCCCCCCCCGTTGGTTACTAAGAAACTAGAATTTGATAACAACAATTGCCTGTTTGTGGATACGAACTCTTCCTTACTTTATACTTCATTTATATTTTGTTGAGTAAGAAAGTGAAATTATTTTTGATGCATACGACTGCGATCAAATTCTATATGCGTCTGATGCTAGGATAAACCTGATTCACAAACCATAATGCATTCGACTGGGTTACACCTTGAGAGCTTATTCATGGTGGCTAAGATGGATAAAATCTGGTGGTCGAGCGCTTCCATATCCAGTGGCAACAGGAATTCCGAGATAGCATAACTTATTGCTATTCTATGGTTGGTAACAATAGAAATTTTACAAGAAATAAATAAGTACTTTTATTAAGTTTCTGTTCAGTGGCGGCGAATTATTCCTTAATCATCTTAATTTGCTTTCTTATCATATTTTTATTTTACTTTCATCAAACCAATCCCCCATTTTACTTTATTTTTGCTCAATTAAATAACCTATCAATTACACAGCTCTCTTTGGGAATGATCTCTTACTACCGCTATATTACCAATTAATTAGTGGGAAATATCTTTATTAATTTGTTACACTTATGACACGCATCAAAGTTTGGCGACGCTGTCTGGGAGCAGTCGGTAGCTTTAGTTGTTTTCTTTAAGTTTTTATTTTTGTTTTCAGATTTTTTTTTTAGTTTTTGATTTTTTTTTCTAGATTTGTTTTTGGTTTCAGGTACTTAATCTCTGACATCGAAGGATTGAAATTACCAGAGGTGCGGAATTCAAACCCGTAAAGGAACGGCACTACAAGCACGTCCAAAGTTGCAAGAAGAACCTTCTACATCAACAATGGTAGGCGGTAACAATAATCCACCACCACCTCCACCTCCGGAGAGAAAGTTAGGAGAGTTGACATCTCCATGCTTAGATTCACAACCAATGTGCATTAAAATCACTGAACTAGTGGAGCTGAAGTCGAATCTACTTCATTATCTACCAAAGTTCAAGGGACATCCAGGTGAAAATACAAATCGACACCTTCAACAGTTCCAGAACACAATGACAAGTCGGAGGCATGCAAACGCAGACAGAGATATGGCTATGCTACAAGCCTTTCCATTCTCATTGACAGACTTAGCAGAAGAATGGTTGTATTGTCTTCCTCCAGGGAGTGTTACAACATGGACTGAAATGAAAAATCTATTTCTGGAGAAATATTTTCCTGCTTCCAAAGCTGCATCCGTTCGTAAGGATATTAGTGGCATTCTACAGATGTCTGGGGAGTCTCTATATGAATATTGGGAGAGGTATAAGAGGTTATTAGCAAGCTGCCCACACCATAATATATCCTCAATACTTATCATTCAATACATCTACGAAGGATTACTTCCAGAACAAAGGAATTTGATTGATGCGGCTGCCGGTAGTTCACTTACTGAGAAGACAATCTCACAGACAACCAGTTTGATTGATAGTATGGCTTCCAATGCTCAACAATTCTACACCAGAAACAACTCTAATGTCAGAAGAGTTAGCGAGACAGGAGAGTTTGCACAATCAGAGCAACGGATAAACAACATAGAGAAGGTAGTACAACGAATGGTGAATAATGTGTTCCCTAATCAGAGGCCAAAGTATGATCCCTACTCTAATACTTATAATCCAGGTTGGAAAGATCATCCAAATTTCAGTTATGCAAATCAGCAAGCTGCGGCTCTTAATCCTTATGGGCGACAGAGTGGTTTTCAACAACCACAGTTCCGGAAACAACCTCCACAACAGACTCTAAATTCTAGTTTAGAGGAGATGATGAAAATGATGATGCAAAAGAAAGATTCAAATGCTCAGCGTCAAGATACAATTCTGCAGAAACAAGATATGACCATAAAGGATTTGCAAAATCAAATTGGATAATTGTCTACTGACATGAATGAAATCAAAGCACAAGCTTCAACAAAATTTCCATCACAACCTTTTGTGAATCCAAGATCACATGTTAATGTAGTAAATCTAAGAAGTGGGAGACAACTTGAAGAGCCACAGCAACAAAAAGTGATTAATGACGACATCAAAAAGGAAGTAGAGGCATAAACCATTCCAAAGGAAAAGCCAACCTCAATTGTCCAACCTAAGGACACAGTTCCTACTTTTACCACACCACCTCCTTTTCCTAGTCGTTTTGCCAAATCAAAGAAGCAAGCTCAAGACAAGGAAATCATGGACATTTTCAGCAAGATACAAATCAACATTCCATTTATTGAGGCCATCATAATCGTACCCAGGTATGCCAAGGTTTTGAAGGATTTGTGTACAAGGAAGGATAGGTTGATTGCTAGTCAAATTACTCAGGTGGGCGAAAGTGCTATAGCTATGTTACTAAAGAAGATGCCTACAAAGTGTGAAGATCCGTATGGCTTCACGGTGCCAATTACTATTGGTAACCGACGATTTGAGCATGCTTTGATTGATTTGGTAGCATCCATAAGTGTTATGTCAGCCGATGTTTATGATTCTTTGAATCTTGGACCTTTAAAAGAAGCAAAGATTACTATTTAATTGGCAAACAAGTCCAATATATATCCTAAGGGAGTCGTGGAGGATGTGTTAGTTCAAGTGAATCAGTTAATCTTTCCGGTTGATTTTTACATTGTGGATATGCAAAATGGAGATACTTGTTCATCTACTTCGTTACTTCTTGGGAGACCTTTTATGAAAACTGCAAAGATGAAGATTGATGTGGAAAATGGTACACTCACTATAGAATTTGATAAGGAGATCATTCGCTGCAACATATTTGAGGCCATGCGTTATCCTAGTGATCTGTACTCCGCTTTATCTATTGATGTCATTGATTCGTTAGCACAACAAATGTTTGATTTGAGCAATGAAGATGAACTTGGAGTTGTGTTGCGAAATAACATTGATTTGGACGTTCATGGGAAACCAAATTTGGACGTTAACTTAGTCAAAGAAGTAGTGGAGATGTGTGGTGCTTTAATGGAACTACAAGAAGCTAGAACGGGTAATATCTCTTATATTTCTTTACCCGTAACTAATGAGGTTCCTTTACCTTCTATTGTGCAGGCACCTAAATTAGAATTGAAGCCTCTCCCCGATCACTTAAAGTATGCTTACTTGGGTGATAAAGAGGAGCTTCCAGTAATCATTGCAAATAACCTCACTGCCATACAAGAAGAACGTCTACTTCGGGTTCTGAATGAGCACAAAACGGCCATTGGTTGGACTTTTGCTGACATCAAAGGCATTAGTCCATCAATGTGCATGCCTAGAATCCTCATGGAAAATGATAGAAATCTGGTACATGATGCTCAGTGTAGGCTTAATCCCCCAATGATGGAGGTCGTGAAAAAAAATATCCTCAAATTGCTAAGTGTGGGGGTGATTTACCCAATTTCTGATAGCAAATGGGTTAGTCCGGTACAAGTGGTGCCTAAGAAATCGGGTGTCACTGTTGTTAGAAATAAAGATGATGAACTTGTTCCTACAAGAGTTCAAACAGGATGGAGAGTGTACATAGACTATCGAAAGCTTAATGCCGCAACTAGAAAGGATCAGTTTCCTTTGCCTTTCATTGATCAAATGCTAGAGAGGTTAGCGGGCATTTACATTATTGATTTTTAGATGGTTATTCGGGGTATAATTAGATTGTTATTGCTCCAGAGGATCAAGAGAATACTACTTTTACTTGTCCTTTTGGTACGTTTGCCTATATACAAATGTCGTTTGGTCTTTCCAATGCGCCTGCCACTTTTCAGAGGTGCATGGTTAGTATATTTTCAGATTACGTGGAACGCATCATTGAGGTATTTATGGATGATTTAGTGTTTATGGCAATTCATTTGATATTTGTTTACAAAATATTGAACTTGTGCTAAAAATATGCATAGACACTAATCTTGTTTTAAATTGGGAGAAATGCCACTTTATGGTAAACCATGGTATAGTGCCAGGTCACATCGTTTCCTCTCGAGGTCTCGAAGTAGACAAAGCAAAGATAGACTTAATAAGGAACTTAAAATACCCCACTTCGGTGAGGGAGATTCGCTCGTTTCTTGGTCATGCAGGTTTTTACAGGCGGTTTATCAAAGATTTCTCCAAAATCGCAATGCCGATGTGCAAATTATTGCAAAAGGAGGTTGTCTTTAACTTCGACCAAAAGTGCAAGGATTCCTTTAATAAATTGAAAGAATTTTTGACAATTGCGCCAATTATCAAGTCGCCGGATTGGAGTTTGCCATTTGAATTGATGTGTGATACAAGTGACTATGCAGTTGGAGCTGTTTTGGGTCAAAGTGTGGACAAGCTATCCCATGTGATTTATTATGCATCTAGGACCCTAAACGATGCTCAAATTAATTATTCTACCACCGAGAAAGAGTTCTTGGATATAGTGTTTGCACTAGAAAAACTTAGATCATATTTGGTGGGTGCAAAAGTGGTTGTATATTCCGATCACGCAGCACTTAGGTACCTACATAAGAAAAACAAAGCTAAGCCAAGACTTATACGGTAGATATTGTTATTGCAAGAGTTTGATTATATAATCAAAGATAAAAGAGGTGTCGAAAATACTATTGCGGATCATCTTAGTATACTTGTTGTTTCTGAAGAAGAACTTCCTTTACAAGATCATTTTCCAGACGAACAATTTTTCACAATTGAAGATTCAACACCTTGGTACGCGGATATAGTGAACTACTTGGTTACAAGGCAAGTACCTAGTACAATGTCTAATTTTCAAAAGCTTAAGCTTAAGAAGATAGCCAAGCAGTATGTGTGGGATGAGCCCTACTTGTGGAAATACGGTTCAGATCAAATTATCCGCAGGTGCGTACCTAACTCTGAACTTCAATCCATTCTTACTTTTTTCCATACATATGCATGTGGTGGTCACTTTGGTTCTAAACGTACCGCTCTCAAAATTCTTGAGAATGGATTTTATTGGCCCACCTTATTTGAGGATGCATATATATTTTGCAAATCTTGTGATAGATGTCAACGAACGGGCAATCTAGGTTCTCTAAATCAAATTCCACTCACACCAATTCTAGATGTAGAGATTTTTGATGTGTGGGGAATTGATTTTATGGGCCCTTTTGATAATTTGAATGGAAAATTTTATATACTTCTTGTTGTGGATTATGTTTCAAAATGGGTGACTAATGATTCTCAAGTTTTTTGTGAGTTTGTGAAGGAATATATTTTCTCTAGACATGGTACACCAAGAGTGGTTATCAGTGATGGAGGATCGCACTTCAAGAAATCCTTTCATGCCCTTCTCAAGAAGTACAACATAAATCACAAAGTCGGTACGCCATACCACCCACAAACTAGTGGGCAAGCTGAAATTTCAAATCGTGAGATCAAGTCCATCTTGGAGAAAACCGTTAACACTACATGGTAACATTGGAGTTATAGACTCAATGATGCACTTTGGGCGTATAGAACGGCATATAAAACACCGATTGGTATGTCTCCATATCGGTTGGTGTATGGAAAAGCTTGTCATCTTCTGGTTGAACTTGAGCATAAGGCTTATTGGGCGATAAAGGTATGCAACATGGATTATGACAATGCGGGGAAATAAAGAAAGTTACAACTTAATGAGTTAGAGGAGATACGTAATGATGCTTACGAGAGTTCTCGGATTTACAAGGAGAAGACTAAGCTATTTCATGACAAAATGATTTCTTGGAAGAATTTTGTTGTGGGGCAAAAAGTTATTTTATTTTATTCTCGTCTTAAACTATTTCCTAGTAAGCTAAGGTCCAGATGGATTGGACCATATGTTGTTACTAAGGTTTATCCTCATGGTGCAGTTGATATAACTAGTCCCCGAGATGGGACAACTTCAAAGGTCAACGGCCATAGATTAAAACCATACTACGAAAGAATTGCGTATGTGGATATGGATGTGCTAGAATTTCGTGATTTGCTTCATGTGGAGGAGTAGTAAGGAGAATGCTAAGTCGGGCCGATGACGTAAAACTAAGCGCTAAATGGGAGGCAACCCATCGGTTTTGTATCTCTATATTTTTTTTATTATTTTTTTTAGCTTTTCATATCATATTTTGATTTTCCACCTTGATTTTACTTAGGATGAGTCAATTACATTGAGGACAATGTAAAGTTTAAGTGTGGGGGAGTATTTTGCATATAGATTTTTTAAAATTTTGCATAAAAACCTTCAACTATTAAAGATTTTAGAGTCACTAGCATACTTCTAGGTATGTTTACATAGAGAATTCTGACCGACATAACTGAACTTGGAAGTGTTAGGGAACTATGTTCGGATTTCTTATGAATTGGAGTGTTAAATAATGGATTTAATCATGTCGGTGATGCAAATGAGGAGCAGAGGGAAATGCATTATTAGAGTTGTTGATCAGTCATTAGTGAAGACTACCTATTTTCATATCAACTGAGGCACCATACCAAATTTTCTTTGCTGCTGACTAAAGAGATTTCTTTTGAGTTTCTGTCACCATACGTTAATTCCGGGTAGAATGGTGAGCTACTCAACTTCACACCATTTTCAGCACTATTTTTGATCTCTTGAGTGCTAATTTCGTCAATCATGAGGGTGACGTCTATAGATGAAAACCACCTTCTTGTAGTTTGATTTGCAGTTAGCACCATTCTCTCTCGCCAACAATAGGTCCATAGAAACACCATCATCATCAACAAGCAGAGCCACATCAAAATCTACAAGGAAAGTTGAATACATTTAAGGTTTACAAGCAAAAAAAATGAGTAAGGGCAAATTTCATATCCAAGTAAAGCAACATACAATGAGCGGAATTCTATATCCAAGTTGAAGACTTATTTAAAAGAGCGAAGAAAATCAAAAGATGAGAGTTATTGAAGTTTATGATACAAAGACATTACAAGTTATGAAGATCAAAGTGGTAACGTACTTCTCTCGTGGCCATGTTAATTTTATTCCATATTTATTATTTTAGTTGCAATCTCTCTTCAAAAAAAATTCTTATAAAAAAACGGAAGAAAAATATATAGAGAAGAAAAAAAGAAATAGAAAAAGAAAAAAAATATATACAAAGAGATTTGCATTTAGGTTGTTATTTGTTCAATAAGGCCATGTGGAAGAAAAATATATAAAGAAGTTTCAAGCAACAAGGAAATTAAGGAAAAGAGTACAAATTGTTGAAGTTCAAGAGTTTATCATCAACAGTTGAAGACCGAAGACGAAGACCAATAAGATGAAGAAGACGAGCCGAAGACTATGTTTCTATTGGATGCTGTGAGAGTGGTGTTTTCATCACTGCCGATCTGATGTGAAGGTGGTAAGTACTCCCATCCTTGCTATAGTGGTTGATTTCCTTTCTTAGAGATCATCAGAAAAATGTCTTTTATTTTCCACGATTTTGTGGAGTCTCCAGAAATTATTTCGGAAGGTTTCCTTCCCACCACTCAACGTGTATAGGATTTATCTCTTCATTCCTACCTGCAAACATGTGAGACCCATAAAAAAGGCATCTTATTGAGTGCAATTATCATAAAATCCTTTTAAGTGAGGCAGAAGTCGAGGCGAAATGCTTATTGATCGCTCTCAAACACGCATTCTCTCATTATGGTGTGGTTATTTCTCACTCAAGATTTAAGAATGAATATGTTCTTTGGTATTTCTAACTTCTTATTACTAGCTTGCAGAAACTCTATGTCCTCATAGCTCTTTGGATGCTTGGGAAGCTGGAACGCTTTGAAGTTGGAGTAGGTTTTGTGGGTATACCTCTCGTAAGCCCTCACGAGATTATAACTCGTCCATTAGGGACACCTAGGGGTTTAAAGGCATGTTGCATTAGCTAAGTGCATCCGTTTTCTCGACGACATGGAGTTGTTGTACTTTTGGTTAAGAAGTTTGCTCGAGGACTAGCAAATCTAAGTGTGGGGGAATTTGATAAGTGCATATTTTACATATATTTGGTGTCAATTTCATGCTAGTATTTGTTGATTTTCTTGCAAATTATTGTATATTACGCTTGTTTTCTCTTATTTGTGTTTTTTTAGGTGAATCAACCAAAAGAAGTGAATTAACACTTAATTATGCAATAAAAGAAGCTAGCTACAAGGGAAACTCGTTCAATTATAAGATTTCTACTTTTCAACTTGAAGAAGGCGAAAATATGAAGCCAACGGCGAAAGAACGAAGGCATTCTGAGTTCGTATGAAGAAGTTATGATCAAAACAAGAACTTGGAAGCATAAAAGGGAAAAATGGTCATTTTTCAGGGAAGCTACTATTGTCACCTCATCGAGCGTTAAGGGGAATCCAATCTGTTAAGGGGCGACCAGGGTCAAAGAAACTGCTAAACACAATCACGTATTTTACAAGGGGGAAAGATGGAATTCAAACTGGTTAAAGGCGGACGCAGTATATACCCAGGGCACCACCATCATCTTCAATTTACTCGACTAGTTCAGGGAAGTTATCGTCCCTGATATATTTCGGTTTTTGACCAGTTCTTGGTTCGTTGATGGAGGTGGTTGGGTGTTTGAGCACGAGGAAATAAAGAAGAATAATCGATACAGAGAAGTCTGATGGAGAGTGTTGCTATCATTTGGTTCAGTGGAAAACCTGTAGATGGTGGATTTTTGACAAGGGCTAAAATCGTAAAACCATAATTGTACATACTCCTTATCCAGCAATCAGATGAGTATTGAGTCTCATGTCTCTCATTGAAGCATGAAAGTTCATGCCGCAAAAAACCTCTGACTGAGAATACTGTCTCTCAGAGCATATGTAGATGTGTAGTCTCTCAACTGAGGCAACGACATATCTCATGAATACTGAGCAATTTTAGTAATCACTTTTATATAGATCGAACTATTGAACGGCTCCTAGACAGCTTGCCTGCTAGTATAGAGCAATAACGTCTTCAGGATGTATTAATGTTTTCCCTGACTATATGAAAGACATGTGTATAGAATCATTATGATTGGATGGATCCTAGACAGCTTGCCTGCAAGTATAGAGCGATAATGTCTTCAGGATGCAACAACGTGTTTTCCCTGACTATACTATCCATAATAAATATGACACTTCAACTAGCTCATATCGCTCGATTCCCGAATTAATGCTCCTAGACGATTGTTCTAGTATAGAGCCATCAATTAATTATTTCTAAATCACTAGATTCATTAACTGAATCCCTAGAAAATATTCTACATTCTTCATAATATTTCTTTACTTCAATTCATGGTCTTCCCAGCAGAATTCCATGGGTTAGTGATAAATATTCAATGTACAGGCATCTGAGTTACCTTCGAGTAAGCCCCGACCAAAATGGTGTAAATGTATTCGATAAATAATGCATTAACAAACACATGAATGAACAAACAAGTATTTCAAAATACGACGAGACGATGAACCTATGCAAATAGGAAAGAAAATAATAAAATATTCACCAAGGCGCTGAGGGACTGGACCCACCGTCCAGCCAGTCACGCCGTGGCCAGTCCCAGTCCCACTCCCAATTCTATATTTTATCATATTTTATCTATTTTCTTTGATCTCATGAAAATCCTTCCAGTTGAACAAATATCCTTCGTTTTAAGGAAACTCCTCAGTTTCATGGTGTTTCCTCGCATCAAGTAAATAATATAAAATTGGGAAAGGTGTCATGGGACCGTGTCTACTAGCCGGCCGGCTATTCCTTAGTTGTGGACGGTCCCATACCTCATGATTCCCTATTATTTTATTAGTATTTCCCTAATTTCATAAAAACTCCTTAATCTCATGATATTTCCTTGATCCCATGAAAAATAATATAAAATTAGGAAAACCTGTGTGACCGGGCCCTAGCTGGCCCACACGTCCCATTTTATTATTATTATATTTTTCATGTTTCCATAATCCCATGGCATTCCTTGATTTCACGATGTTTCCTTCAAATTATGAAAATTCCTTCAAATCATGAAATAATACATAAAATTAGGGAAAAATCACGGGACCGGGCCCTAGACGACCAACCATGCCCAAACCAATCCCTTATTTTATTATTATTATTTTTTATGTTTTCCTCATCTCATGGAAACTCCTTGATTTCAACAAAATTCCTTGGTTTCAACAAACTACTTGGTTTTATGATATTTCCCTAAAATCATGAAAAATATTATAACAATAAGAAAAATGATGTGGGACCGGGCTACTTGGCCATAGACGGTCCCACACTTCATGATTCTCTTATTTTTTATTATTTTCCTTCATCTCATGAAGGTTTTTGACGGTTTCAGCAAAAATCCCTGATTTCTTCATATTTTCTTAAAATGTTGCTCAAACGCACACCAGAAAATATCAAAATTCTCAGAATTGAGACGCGAACACTTTGGTGATGTGAGCATGTTACCCTAACTGAACAAGGTTGGCTCTTTGGCTTGCAAGGAGCCGGTCCCGCGTATTTTCACAATTTGACCTAATTTGCGCAATTGCACGTATTAGGTACAAAACTCTTCCAAGCAATTTGGAACTTCATGGAATGATCATTATTTGATCCCGTAACCACCCAGGACCGGTTTCATGACCCCTTGGTCGGTACCTTATCTCTTCATAATTAATTAGGTTTTATTACCTAAGGCTCAGGCGAGCATTACTTTAATAAATGATTAAACCAGCATTTAATCATCCTTTCATCAACAAACTAACTGGTCTTCAGGGGATCTTGGTATTTGCTCACGTGAGCATCTGGGCGCTACATGGTCGACCAATAATCCCATGTAGCGCCCATGTTCACTCCATGGTTAATTTTCAATAAACCGTCAGTAAATCATCAATTGATAAAATTTGGGTTTTGAGTCCAAGGTTCATAATTTCAGATTCAAACGCTAATAATTTTACATATATCTCATGATCAACATTTTATTTATTATACTCGGACCAGTTGATAGTATTCTAATTTAATATTTACTTGGTCATGCTACCAATGATTCATCAAACGAGCAACATTTGCTCAAATGAGCAATATTTGCTCAAACCAAGGAATATTGGTTCAACTATCAATATCCAACAATTCATCGAACTAGCAATATTTTCTCACGTTAACTATCAAAGTTTATTCATGTATTATACCTTTGTCTCAACAATGGACACATCCAAGTCTCAGAATATTCTAAATCACGTTCGAATCAACAATACAAGGACTCATCGTCCCATGAAGTCACGAAGTCAGCAACTGACTAACTAAATACACGTCTGCCTTGCAGACTCCACAATCACACGAGACATCAATCGTGCCACATGGGGGGATATTAACTAGGGTTTTGGTCTGGCGGTCTACGGCACGTGTGTTCATACACACGATGAGAATGTGAGCAAGTCGTGCAATTAGTTGGAAGAGTTAACAAAGTAGTAGAAGGAAAATGAACCAAGTCTCCGCACGTTGAGCAACTGGTTTTAACACGATTTCCACTTCTCCACTCTTTGATTCCATCAACTGTCACACTTCATGGGATCATGGTGTTTACAATTATAGCAATATAAATAAGTCTCTGAATCATGATTGAAAACAAGGACAATCTCACGTCAAACAGACAACACAAGGTTAGCAACTCAACATCTGAGCAAGTACTCTCAATAGAGCAAACTCAATCATTCAGAACTTATCTTATTTCAGAATACACAACACAACTACAATCTTCAATCACCATTGATCTCACACATTTCTCAGCTTCCCTCCTACAGATCGACCCATCCTCTCTTGTAACCGAATTTACTCTAGAACGTCCATTATCTTAGTTTAGGACGGAGTACTACAGATTGATCTCTCGAATTCAAATCACTCCCTTCTTTCAGTGCATTTGTGTGAGGTTTAACAGTTCGCTCGGTTCAAGGAGTTTCCTCCGCACAGTCGTCTCCCCAATTTCGTAAAAACCAGCAATTCATTTTTCCCCATCTACAAGACCGAGTAATGGTGATTGATGTTGATGATCAACAACTTGATGATGGAATATGGTATGATATAAGTGATGGCTGTATATTAGGGCAGCTGAGCTCGAGAGAGAAAATAGTGGTCTTGGTTCTCTGTTATATGATGGCAGTGATTGCTGGTTATTGTTTGGGATGATTATTACTCGAGCTGGGAAGAGAGTCTTCTATTGTGGAAATATGGGGAAGAAGAATGGTGAGAACGAGTAACTCTTACAGCATGGACCAAGTCTTGCTGTAGCTATCCATGGGTCAGGTGGATATGTACAAAAGATATTGGAGGTGCATCTTGAACCGAAGAGAAAGAAACTGAGTTTGAAAACAACACGTAAAAATTGAGTTGATTTGTACGCGGTTTGGGTTTGTTGTATGAACGGAAAGACAGAGGAGATAAGCTTTCCGTTATTGATCATCGCAGAGATTCATAAGAGATTGACAAGAGTTTGAGGCGGCTATAGAGCTTGGGTTGGAATCGAGAATAAATTTTGGGAGAGAAAATTACAGGGATTTAGGGGGGAAACCAAGCTATCTTCTTCTTACTATTTCATATAATTTTCATGGGTTTTAGTAAATGCATGTGTAGCTAAATTTTATTGATTTAGAATGGTTTCAAAGTCCGGAATAATTGAATTCTAATTCTTTTTACAAGTTTATACTAAGTTCATTTTTCTTATCGATTGTCTCTATTGTTTTTAGTATCTAAGATTGCTATTGGGTTATTCGATTGGCCATTTGAATTAATCTGATAATAATTCTTCTACTAGTATTAGGGTCGGTGATACATGTAATATTCACTCAATTCCATACACAAATAGTACATCGCAAAATCCGACAAAGGGATTCTGTTAAGAAATTGTGTATAAAGATGACACTAGTAAGCATACCGAGCTTATGCGTATGATTCTAGGATCAACCTGATTCACAAACCATAATGCATTCGACTGGGTTACACCTTGAAAGCTTATTCATGGTGGCTCAGATGGATAAAATCTGGTAGTCGAGCACTTCTGTATCCAGTGGCAACAGGAATTCCGGGGATAGCAGAGCTTATTGCTATTCTACGGTTGGTGACAATAGAAATTTTACAAGAAATAAACAAGTACTTTTATTAATTTTCTGTTCAGTGGCGGCGGATTATTCCTTAATCATCTTAATTTGCTTTCTTATCATATTTTTATTTTACTTTCATCAAACCAATCCCCTCTTTTTACTTTATTTTTGATCAATCAAATAACCTATCAATTACACAGCTCTCTGTGGGAACGATGTCTTACTACCGCTATTTACCAGTTAATTAGTGGGAAATATCTTTATTAATTTGTTGCACTTACGACACGCATCACAACCAAGCACATTCAGCAAGACATGTCTGCACCAAAATTCTCTCCAAAATGGGAGGGGCCATGCGTGATTACCAAGGCTTACAGTAGTATCTACTACAAATCATTAAGGTGGATGGAGGCAAGTTAGAAGCATTCATTAACGGAAAATGGCTCAAGGCATACCACACTTGATCATTGTCCCGATACCGTCCCAAAACATGACAATACATGCATTTTCATTACACATTTAAATTATCAATTTATTCAAAAAATTTAATGAATAAAAAAAAAACTTTATCCATCTTCTGAAAAACCAATGCAATTCATTTCTCAAGAATGTTCAAAGGAAGGAAGTGTGGCTTAAAAGAGGCCATCCAGCAGATTGTAGTTCCTTGATAGCATCATCTTCAGCCTAGTTTGGTATCTCTCTGTCTTATTCTTCAAGTTTTGAACTGCCTGCTCCACCTTCTTTGATTCCGCAGCCAGAGCCTTCTCCTCCTCCAAGATAGCTTTCGCAGCATGAACGACATTCACGAGGATACCAGCTCGGTCAACCTTGATGATGTCAAGACGCTGCCGCAACCATCCCACGTTGAACTCCATGGATTCGCAGGTAGATACCATGTTCTCCCACTTTTCGAGGTTTGAATCAGCAATGTTGCGGATAGAAAT
This sequence comes from Papaver bracteatum, assembly GCA_023529315.1. NCBI lineage: Eukaryota > Viridiplantae > Streptophyta > Magnoliopsida > Ranunculales > Papaveraceae > Papaver > Papaver bracteatum. The sequence goes on along the minus strand of JAJJWX010000565.1, from coordinate 622,440 downwards.
ATTCTCTATCTCAGCGATCATGGGAAGAAGGAAGTTTACCATGGTGACCAAGGCGAATGAACAGTGCCGAACTATATTCCTGGTTGCGATGTGGCCATGCTTTCTTCATACCTTTGTGTACAAAGGAACAAACTCCTTCCGCACTAAGAATCCACCGACATCTCAGTAACTGGAAGATAAGCATTTCATTTGGATATCGAATGAAAGACCCGCATTGGGGTATTCATAAGATGATATACCCAGATCAGCATCTTCAAGTTCTGCAGGGGTAGGCGTGTTTGGGTTTGAAGGAAGAAGACTAGTTAAGTCGTCGTCGTCGATAACCGTCACGCATGTTCCAGTGGGGAATCTTTGCAAAAAAAGAGGATTATTTGCCTGATCATGAAGAACAAACAACTGTTCGGGAAATAAAAGGAAAAGAGGAATGAACCAGTATGATCTTCTTAACTCGGAGAACACGAGCATGGGATTCCTCATGAGGCTCATATGCAGGTCGTGCACGTTTAATGGAGGACCGTGGATGGTATGAAGAAGACGATCCACTGTTATTTGACATGATGAGGAAATTGAATTTCTGCAAGAATATCCTATTGCAAAATTGTAAAAAGTGGTTCAAAATCCCTACATATACATATATGTTGTGGAAACCCTAAAGGAAGACTAGAGCGGTTGCAGCTAAGCCTACCCGATATATGAGGATTCAACACTGACCTAGTCGTGCTTTCTTTCGAACCCTAATCAAGGATTGGAGAAGCCGCTGGATATGAGCAGTTAGACCAGCAATGTATAAACACCCATGCCGGAGGAATCCCAGTAGAAAGAGAATTCCATTCCTAGCTCGAACACAAGGAGGAATCCAGTCTCACCAAGGCTCATGGTCACGCTCGCATGCTCACATGGAGGATTGCTAGTGATCGGTTACAATTCTTCCAGGTAAACTTCCTCATTATGTCTTCTTACATTGTATATGTCACCATCTAATGCCTACCCCCACAATAGTATAACCATCATGAGCTAGGCAGGGGACTTAATGTTGATGGTGGATTTTAGTTCAGGGTTAAAAGTGTAAAACCAATTTTGTGCCAGCATCCTACAAAGGGTAAGGCCATTTGACAAACGATGAGCGAAGAAATCCTCTCGTTTTATTTGAAGCAATTCGGTAAATACACAAAACTCATCCATAATGGTGCATGTATCAACAATCCCAATATTCTGTGAATTCACAACATTATTGATTAATACGTGACTAGCCTTGTATTTCCTGTGTTGTTATCAATAGGACTCTCATTATTGGTGTGGCATGATGACTGCGTATTGCTCTCAACAGAGTAACACGAATCTCCATGTGTCAATAGTGAGGCATGCAAGAAGTACCCGTACAGGCTACATCTCTCGGTGTGTTATACTATCCCGATTGAGTATATATCTCTCGGTGTGTTATACTAGCCCGATTGAGCATATTTGAATCTGGAATGTCCATATCAGTCTCATAAACAATCACGACCACGCAAGTTGGCTGCACGATTTAACTAGCCTAGATGATCCTCAGCAGGAGCAGACTATCACTACAATGACCACCAGCGGGCCCGTTTATTCCCTGACCGGTCGAACATATATCACGCCTCCAAAATAGCCACTAAATGCCATCCTGGAAAAGGGTGGTCGAATTGGTATGGAGCGGCTTAGAGGAAGCTCATACGAGCAAGGCTGCCAACGGCGGTCTCAAAATCAGCCACGGCCGTCCAACTTCGCTAACGTGATTGGACGGTGTGGATTATCCCATGACCGGTCGGACAAGCTTGTCATGCACACCGGCGGGTCCCCTTCCTACCTACCTGGCCGACCTTCTCACGAGCAAGCCTTGGGGCAATAAATGTTTACCCAAAACAAGGTTGGCGTGATGCTTTAAGGGTCACAGAATCTCATATGTGTCGCAGTTTGATCAAAACCATCCAACTTCACCGGTATGTTTGGATGACTTAGATCAAACCTATGACCGTGGAACAGGTACCAGCATGCTCACCACCAGCCCAATGTGGGCCCCACACGATCGGCCTCCCCAAGGGAGGAGCATAACATGCAAATCCGATCGAGTGAAGTTGGATGGGCGTGAACTATACAAAACCCTAATTAGGGTTTGTGGAATATTACATGTGTCGCTAATCGATCACGAGCGTCCATCTTCGCAAGCTTGGATGGAAGGTGTAGATGTAGACTTAAAGGGTCCCAAGCATGTCAACATGATCACTGTGGGCCCATCTACATGTATGACCGATCGACCAAGGCCAACCATGGATGGACGTCTCGAAACGTGCTCCCAAAGTAGGCATGACGTGCGGCTTCCAATTCCTTTGCGGCATGGGATTTCTGTTGCAAATCGATCTCAACCGCTCCTCTTTGTCGGTCAAATTGAGTGGCCTAGATCGTACCTTCATGGGGCAGTGAGGCACGGATGTGTATACCAGCATGTCGTCACACGCATGCTTGGTCGTTCCTTCCTAAAACACTTCCCATGCTTGGTTTCGACCAAGCTGAAGAGTGATGCTTGCACACCTCTTCAAAACCCTAATCAATGGTCGCAGATGCGTCATGGATCATCTCGTCCATCCAACTCTACCAGCTTGGTTGGGCAGCCCAGTCTAGGAGTTAAATGGCTAATAAGGTGTCGTGGTGATTACCATCCATCACTCTATCACATGGAATGATCGTCCAGGGGAGATCTTGCTTGCGCAGCCTCCAAACGGTCATTCGAAGATGGCTAGGCATGCACCTGTTTTAAGATGCTTAATCCGCGACCTACTCCGTTAAGCTTTAAAACAACGATGCTTCATCCATGCTGAGTATATTCGATGCATTACATGCATAGAATACACATGATATTTCATGAATATCGATTTCCCAAATAACTTAGTTATTTAACCTAGCAGTCTGGCGGTTAAACATGTCACAAACTGGGGGAAACTTACTGGGGATTGGTCTAGCGGTCTATATCGTGCAGCGTGCAACGCGCCATCACAAGAATGTGTTAGCAAGGCATGGACGGTTAGCGATGATGTGAGAAGTGGGTTGAGACGTGATTGTCCAATCACCCACACAATTCCACTACTCCATCACTCAACTTCCTCCACTTCCTACGAGATGAGGGTTTGCACCATGACTTGTATAAATAGGTCCTTTGCATATTTTCCAAACAAAGACAGACAAGCATAGAAAATCAAGTGTTGTCATTCGTATCCAGAAAACACCAGAGCTGATTTCTTATATTATTGCAAGCTAGTTCAATATTCTGATACAAGTCATAAATAGCCAACACCTTCACAATATCAACACCTTCTTCGCTTCCCTCCCTAAGATCAACCCCATCTCATTCGCTTTGTGACCGAAGCAAGTTTGGAACGGCTATTTCTTGGTTTAGGCCAGAAGTATATAGATTGATCTCTTGTATCAAAAGTACTCTCGTGCAGTGCATTTGTTTAGGGTTTAGATTCATTTCTCATCCACACACCCAAAATTACCAAAACCATCAGAAATAGTTTTTACCCATAAACAACACTCCTCTGTGAAAATATCGACCTTGTTAATTGTAGAAATACTACATCAATCTCGATGTTCTTCCGGGAGAAACTTCAACCACCATGGAGGATAAAATGGATTTCTCATTGTTCACTGAAAATTATATGTCTAATTTTTCAGGTTCTACCGTTTTCCTAACAGCATGCACGGCTATAACGTCTGAACCATCCTCCATATTGATATGTTCTTATTGTACTCTCAAGGGTCATGAACTCTCCAAATGTTTCAAATACAAACATAAGATAAGATATGTCAACAAACTTCAGCGGAGAGAAAATCGATTAGCAAACAAGCTCAAACGTGTTCAGAAGTCGTCTGAGGTATGTAATCTCATCTCTACTTATATCTAAGTCTCAGATTAGGATAATAAGTGTAGTTGAGCTTTAAACTTCACGGCGTTCATCGAATGAAGATGAAGAACTACTAAAGGGAACTTGTGGAACTTCATCAACAAAAGGTATGTAGAGACTTGAACTCATCTATCACTCAAAAGTCTATCTAATCTATCTCCTATTTGAGACAAAAAGTCGTATTGCTATATAGACTTCAACTATACACATTTGGTATTTCGAGACGAGTTTATCTCGCCTATCTATTTCTCGAAATATGTGTTGGTATGCTTTCACTTTAACCAAATTCATCTTTTATTCTTGATGAAATTCAAAAGATGATCATGTGAAAATCGCCTTGTAACATCTTACATGATTTGTGTGAGATAGTCATTTGATGTAGACTCAGAATGTTTCGTATTGATCATTCTATCACTTGAAAATTGCTTTGAAGCTAATAGTTTATGTGAGACATCTATTGTCATCTTCCAAGAATGTTTCAATGATTGAATTGAGGGTTTAGAACATGTAACCATGATTGGATATAAACATAGTGTGTAATCACATTTGTGTAAAGTCCAAAACCGGGAACCATGGTATGCGTACCCGTCTGCAGCGTCTTTTGGCTGTTGAAAGTCAGGAACTAAGTATGTGTACTCAAATGCAGCGTCTTATGAAGTCCAAGTCCCGTGAATTTCTACTAGAGTTTGGAAGTGTAAAGTGGCATGCGTACCCGTACGCGTACTGGCATAACCAAACTCAGTCTGGCTACTTAGGTTTGCATACTTAAGTAGGTCATGTTCTAAAATCGGTTTGTTCATGAACTAATACATTTATATAATAAGGAATGAAATCTTTTGCAAACCGTGGCTATAATGTTTATGAAATGATTCGAGTGAATCAAAATCGATTTTGCTTCAATTGTGTCTTATATACTTCTATGAGAATATAAAAAATTGAACAACTCTCTAACTAGTTTCATTTGAGTCATTTGAACTAGTTATGATAAAGATGAATAAGGTTGATATGAAAGTGCTCATATGGCTAACCATTGGTTAACTATTGTCGAACCAACTAAGTGAACACGTTTAGGTACGGTTACCTTTATCTAAATGATGGCACATTTCATTTGTGTATAACAAGCTAGGTTCGATCTATCAGTTGAAAGATATTAGCTTGAATCTAATCAGGTTTTCATCTAACGGTGAATATTGAATGCTTTATTACCAATATAACTTAGATTGCAAACCCTGATTTGAAGACTATATAAATGAGAACTCTAGCAACTGGGAAACCTAATCCCAATACCTCATGTGTGATACTAGTTGCGACTAGAGTCGATTCTCCTTTAACCTTAGGTTTTTCACGAAACCCTGTAGGTTAACGACTTGAAGCCTTCATTGGGATTGTGAAGCCAGACCCAACTATTTTCTCTATTGTTATGTGTTCTGATCTTGCTGTTTTCTATCGTGATTGAGTACTATCTTCTTTAAGATTTGCTCGAGATTTATTCTCCGATAGGCAAAATTGAAAAGTAGTCACAAATATCTTTGTCCCATCGTTTGTGATTTCTCAATATCTTATTTCGTTAATCGATTAAGATTATTGTAAGGTGATTGATAATACTAGGCTGTTCTTCGGGAATATAAGTCTGGTTTATCAATTGGTTCATATTCACCTTGATTTATCAAAATACGGAACAAAAATCATAGGTTTATCTGTAGGAGATAGATTTATCTCTATACAATAGACTTTTCTGTGTGAGACTGATTTGTTTATCAAGTCTTCGACTTTGGGTCATAGCAACTCTTAGTTGTGGGTGAGATCAGCTAAGGGAATCAAGTGCGTAGAATCTTGCTGGGGTTCAGAGACCTAAGGAGCCAAACTGTAACTTAATCAGTGTGAAATTGATTAGGGCTCAACTACATTCCAGTCCGAAGTTATCTTGGTAGTAGGCTAGTGTTTTTAGCGGCTTCATACAATGTGGTGTTCAAATCTATACTAGGTCCTGGGGTTTTTCTGCATTTGCGGTATCCTCGATATCAAAATTTCTGGTGTCTGTGTTATTTCTTTTTCGTATTATATTTTGTTATATAATAGAAATATCACAGGTTATGCGTTAAAAATCAATCAGTTTTTGAATCCGGCCTTTAGGTTGCTAATCGAATTGATTGACACTTGAACATTAGTCTTTGGTACCGTTCAAGTTATTTCTCTTATTCAATCGGGCTCGCAAATCCCTATTTGTTTGATTGCTGATTAAATTGAGAAATTGAGATATAAACTCTTTGATATATTTTTCTTAAGATTGAGTCTAACTTGTCTAGTTGATTATCTTGAAAGTATATTGGAGTTTTTCCATACAGATTGCTAAGCGAAATATTAGGTGTGGTTGTTAGACCCCCGCTTTTTCACCTACCATCTTATAATGATCCCTAGCAATTTCATCTAAATTTTCAATAAGTTCTGGATAAGCTTCCTTGGCATAATCCAACTGCTCTCCTAAGCATTCAAATTATTGCTGAAGATGGATGATTTCTGGGTTTGAGGTTGTTGAAGCTCCTGTTGATGTTCCGGCTGAAGTCTCTTCATCTTTTCGATGCTTGCCTGGGTTAAGACTTTTGGTTTACCAAGATCGGTTCCAAAAGCAACAATACCGAATTGACTGCAAATCCTTGAAATAAGACAAGGAAAGCCTGTAGTCTTCTTAGAAGTCTGCTTTACACTTATCATGTAATACCCAGTATTTTTCTGTCCGGGTTTAGGCTTCTAGTTATGGCCCATTTGGTATATGATGACTATAGAAGCCCAATATACACATATTTATAATCAAATAGCTAGCCCATAAAATCTTTATCGTGACATTTGAAAATAATGTTAGAGTTTTTATGTCTTGTTAATAGAATAAAAATGTATTAAATAGTTAGAATATAATTATAATTATCATTAGAATAATAATAATAATATAATTGTAGGACATGAAAATATAGAAATGAAAGAATTGTGGTGGAATGCTTAATTATTTGATTTGATATTTAAATAGGCACATGATGACTAATTATAGTATGGAATGAATTTATTATGAAATAATAAATGAAAGGATTGGATTTGTTTTAGGAAATAAGAAAAAGGAAAATAAAACATTTCATTTGTAATATTAATTAAGAAACTTTAAGCAAGATATTTAAAATAGCTATTATTAGTGCATGCATTTGTAGTCTAATGGAAGTAGGTATTCGTCAAGAAAATGCATAGAGTCTAATGAAATTCTTTGTGTACACTTAATAGAGATAATGCTTGGAAAATTAGTGAATATTAATTAGTATTATTTTAATAATATGCTAATTAATTTACATGGAATTAATAAAAATTAAAAAGTCTTTCAAGCTTACTAGAAGCTTCTTCTTATTAGCACTAAATTATGCATGTAATAAAAGAGTATTGAGTGTGGGACTTATAATAGAATTTTGGAATAAAAAACTTAGGGTGGGTTCGAGAGATTAAAATATTCACTTTGGTATAATTAATAATGAAAAATAAATAGTATTAATGAAATGAAAATATTAAATTATATATTAAATATTTTTGTGTATATATATATATATACTTGGCTAGAGAGAGTACAAGTAAAGACCCAACCTTCTTTCATCTGTTTTCTCTCCTTTTTTTCTTGGTTTACCTATATACCTTAGAGCAATAAACTCCCTCGTATATAGTTTATATTACCTTTTATTATATGTGAATAATTTGGAGAACAATATTTGGAGTGCTTTATGGAATGGAAGAAACATATTGGTATATGGATTGATTTATTGGTTTCATTGGAGTTTAACTATGAGATGATAAACAATAATCAAGGTGGGTTTACTAACTCATTCTCTTTGAGATGGTCGTGTGTGCATCATTTTGTTTCATTTCTGCTTTTATATTTTGATCTATCGTTTCTACATCTTCTTCCTTCTAAGATGAATGTGTGTGTCTGTGATCTTAATTCTTTTGAATGGAAATGTTGTGTCATTTTGACTTGAGATTTCATTAAACTATAATAAGTGTTTGAAAATGATTACATACTCCCTTGCGTATAAATGATATATATTTTGAGATGTTTTTTTTTTAGTATGAATTGATCAGCAGTGTTGATTGGAAATGTTTCGTGCATGTCATCGTAATACTAAAATAACTTTAAAAACTAAATGAGTTCATATTTTACCGTTTGATGGAATATGGTTCCATGCTAACGGTGGGTAATGATCCCCAGTAGGAACTTGTGTTTCCTAACCATCAATGGCGGTTGTTCGTGCCGGATAATGAAAATGAAACGGGGAAAGATCCATGAGAGCAAATGGTTATAATCCCCATATGAACTTTTGTTCATGACCATTGATGGTGGTTGTCTGTGCCGAGAAACGATAGGTGGGTGTAAGAACCAAGGACATTCGTACCGTGAACTCGTAAACTAAAATGAATTGAATAATAACTCAGAATTAACTCGGGTGTTGTGAAATTTAAAAAAAAAAAAAAAAATCGTTGAATGCATTTTTTGTGTAATTAATTGTGATGTTTGTATATATGTAGAGGATGAGAAAGTATGCCTATTGAGCCGGCAACTCACCCCAATTGACACATTTTTTTGCAGATTTCTTAAATGGTGGAATATGGAACTTGGAAGTTAGTTAAATTGACGATTGCGCTGCATTTTTTTATTAATTGTTGGAAATGTAATTCTTATATAAATATTATTTTGTTGATGTGTAATTAGTGAATTCATAATGTTTCATTTATATATTTAAAAGTTAAATTATCCTAGTGAAATAAATATAAAAAGAAGAGAAAAATATAAAAATTCGTCTCTTTCCGACCCGTAACGCTTCGAGTTCAGATCTCCATATGGGTTTGGCCCTTGTCCGGAACTCGGGGTGTTACATATCATCTGACGATTGATAAAACTACAGAAGTCAATGTCTCTCCCTCCAACAATGTAACAGACCAATTCAGTAAGAGACCTGGTCCATATCATTTTTTCAATTGTGTTTGACATCATGTTAGCCACAACCAGTTTTACGGAAACTTTGAGAAACAACTCAGCACCATGAACATCAATCTTGCCATATTTCCAGGAGACGTCTTTATCAAGAAGACGATTTGATAACAAGTTTGGAGACAACCTTTCATGCTCAAGAGGTGGGAATTAGAAGTTTCCAACCCGGGTCAAGTTCAAGAGCCCAACAATAACTTGATGATTCACCACAAAGATTTCATTCCCCACAATAGTTTTAAAAGTGCAGTTGACCAAGTCTGGTTCATGTAAGTTTGCACAAAACTAGGCAGTCATTTCAGTATGAGCAGTTCTCATGGGTTGATGAATTATGCCCCAATCAAAATATTTAAAAAACCTAGAGAGATGTTCTACACTAATTTTGAAGCATCATAGTATCTTTCCATGATGGGCAGTTTCTTGCTATATTCCAAATAAAGGTCACGAGCCTCTTTGCTAAAAAACCTAGTTCTCAAACTTGAATCATAATAAGTTTCACCACTAGCATTAGCACCCGAACTCTCACCACGATTCAACCTCTTCCTAGGAGCCATTGAAATCAAAGAGAAGCCTTAAAAAAGCGATGAAGAACTTACCGAGTACGCGTACTGTTGATGATGGTGAAATTCCGAAACTGAAAAGAATACGAAACAAGAACAAACCCGTGAAGTAGCCTTTTGTTGTGAATCCAACGGTACCAAGAACGCTCAAAAGGATTGGGAATAGAGGTTATGGTGATTATGGGTTTATGAACTCTTAGGTTCCTTTTTCGAACTTGAACTGTAGAGAAGAAGAGGTGAAGAGAACGAAGAAAGTTCTTCCAATTTTTATGTGTCAAACGGTGGTACATGAAACAGCTAAGCTCGTTCTAGAACGCGATTCAAACACGTAATGGTTACGAGTTCAGAGTAAGTAAACCGTACGTGTGCAGACAAGGGAATGTTTGCTTTATGCTACATCATATCTTGATTAAACAAAATATGGAAGAGAAATTTGGAGCAAAACTCAACAAATCTATCATGAGCAATTATTGTGAGCTCATAATAAAAAACAACATTGCACAACATGACACCAAGAGAGAGTTTCTTTCCAACTACACTTGTATCTTTCAGTATTGAGAGACACCCAGAGGTATGTTTTTACAAGTTTTTCAAAGAAATTTAAAAGAACACATGAGATTTTGTGTTCCTGATTTCTTGGTATACAAATTATAAAAAACAGTCTTCGATGATAATTTTTAGCACTGCATAGGGAAACTATTTTGATGAAAAGAGACATCCTGACTTTTTCACAAAAGGAGGCAATACCATTATCGTGAAAAGGTGTATCAGGATTTGACTGATGAAATGAATCATGTTCTGAGATAAAACAAACTGATATATGAGGTTTAAACTCTTCTTGTACTATATCCAGTTCGTTACAACTTTTTGGAATATTGAATGAAGTGTCACCCTCACAAATAAGTAAATCAATAGCAACCTCAACATGAAGATTATTTACCATAACTTGATTTAGTTCATCAAGAGAGTATTGTTCATTCTGGAGATATGACTCAACATCATAACGTCTACAGAGATACCACTTCTGTCCATAGAGTCAGATTGCTACAAACACATAATTATGAGGTCTTAAACGTGTTTGCCTGCTCTGATACCAATTTAAAAGGCGTGGGTTTAACAACCACACCCAATACTTCATTTAGGAAATATGTATGGACTAACTCCAATATAATTCCAAGAGAATCAACTAGACAGTCATACTCAATCAAGGAAAATATATCTAAGAATTCTTGTTTCTTAATGTAATCAACAAATCAAACAGATAGAAATCCACGAGCCTGATTATTATGAGAAACAAGTTGAATGGTACCAAAGACCAATGTTCAAGTGTCAATCAATTTCAATCAACAACCAAAGGTTGGATTTACCAATTGATTGAACTACGCATAACCTGTGATATTTCAATTATATAGAAAATATAATGAGGAAAAGAAATAACTCAGATACCAGAAGTTTTGTTAACGAGGAAACTAAAAACGCAGAAAAAACCCGGGACCTAGTCCAAATTTGAACACCACACTGTATTATGCCGCTACAGACTCTAGCGTACTACAAGTTAACTTCGGACTGGAATGTAGTTCATCCCTAACCAATCTCACACTGATTAAGGTACAATTGCATTTCTTACTCCTTTTAATCCTAGCAAGACTCTACGCACTTGATTCCCTTAGTTGATCTCACCCACAACTAAGGTTTTCTACGACCCAAAGTCGAAGACTTGATAAACAAATTTATCTCACACAGAAAAGTCTATTTGAATAGATAAACTTGTCTCCCACAGAAATACCTACGAAATTTTGTTCCGTCTTTTTATAAATCAAGGTGAACATGAACCAATTGATAATCCGGTTTTATATTCCCGAAAACATCCTAGAAATATCAATCACCTCATAATAACTTAACTATATGGTAGTAGAACAAGTTATTGTGGAATCACAAAGAATGAGATGAAGAGCTTTGTGATTAATTTTTATATCTTACCTATCGGAGATAAATCTCGGGCAAATCTTAGAGAAGATATTACTCAATACGATAGAACAAAGTAAGATCATAACACGCAAATACAGAGAAAATAGTTGGGTCTGGCTTCAGAATCCTAATGAAGTATTTAAGTCGGTAACCTATAATGGTTTTAGGATAAACCTAGGTTAAAGGATAATCGACTCTAGTAACAACTAGTGTCACACAGGAGGTGTAGGGATTAGGTTTCCCAGTTGGTAGAGCTCTCCCTTATATAGTCTTCAAATCAGGGTTTGATAACTTTGGAACAAAATAATTAATATTTACCATTAGATGAAACCTGATTTAAGATTCAAGCTAATATATTTCCATCATTAGATGGTATTTATCTTGTTACACACAAGTGAACTATACCTTCATTTAGATATGGGTAACCGTACCTAAACGTGTATATTTAGTTGGCTCAATAACAGTTAACCGAAGTTAGCCATATGAACAATTCTAGATCAATTGATAATCAAATGAATCTAATTGTGTTATTCATAGAGTTGTTCAATTGTTTATATTCTCATAGAAGTATACAAGATACAATTAAAGCAAAATTGGATTGATTCAAAAGAATCAGTTCATGAACATTTTAGCCACGATTTGCAAATATTGCATTCCTTAATTAATAAATGTATTTTTTTCATGAGTATGAAGTCATACTTAACCGATTTAAGAACATGAACCACTTAAGTTCGCTAACGGGTACGCAAACTTAAGTTCCGGACATTGGTCACAAGACGACAGTTTGCAAACGGGCACGTAAACTTTAGCTCCGCACCGAACTCAGTTGAAACCGTTTGTGAACGGGTATGCAAACTTGGTTCTCGGACCTCAACAGTTAAATCAGTTTGAGAACGGGTATGAAAACTTAAGTACCCTGACTTAAACAGTTGAATAAGTTTACGAACGGGTATGCAAACTTTCGGTCTTTAATTCTGTCAAAACAGTTCGTACACTAAGTACACAAACCGTAATGTATCCAGACATGGATTTTAGCTCTTAAATCCTATTTCAATCATTGAAACATTCTTAGAAGACGACAATATCTGTCTCACACAAACTATTAGCTTATAAGCAATTTTCAAGTGATCGAATGATCAATACGAAATATTCTGAGCCCACATCAAATGATTGTCTCACACAAATCATGTAAGATGTTACCAGGTGATTTTCACATGATCATCTTTTGACCTTCATCAAGAATAAGGATGAATGTAGTTAAATAAAAAAGTTTTCCAACACATATTTCGAGAAAGATATAAGCGAGTTAAACTCAGCTCGAAATATCAAATGTGTATAATGTAAATTCTATATAGCTATACGAATTTTGTCTTAATAATAAGAGATAGAAAAGGATAGACTTCTGAGTGATAGATGAGTTCAAGTCTCCACATACCTTTTGTTGATGAAGTTCCACAATCTCCCCTTAGTAGTTACTCGTCTTCAATCGATAAACGCCGTGAAGTCTAAAGCTTAACTACACATTCTATCCTAATCCGAGACATAACTATAAGTAGACTAGAAATCAAGACTTATAGTTTTGACAAACAAGCTTGAGATAGCAACGCTTGCGAGTTCGACCGAGCAATGCTCTAAGAAAAACAATATCCCAAACATCATGGCAGAAAAAGTCCTCCAAGAACAGTCTCCAAAAAAGAATGGAAATAGATTGGATGAGGTTTTAATTAATATCTTTGAAGCCACTGAACTAAACAGAGAAGAGATTGATGAATTTGCATGTGCTGATAAGGGGAACATTATTGACTGGGTTATTTTCCTACCTGAAAACAAAGGAAAAAAAACTGACACTGACATGGAAAAGCTGGGGAAAGCTCCAATTGTCTTTCTCTCACTGAACAAAATGAGGTATTTATTCAACAAACGTATCTTTATATGAAAATCAATCTCATTCATTACTCATATCTTGCTAAACTCCTAGTTTTAAAATCTTGCTATTTAGATATAATTTTTTTTAACCGCCTTATAACTTTTGTTTTTCTACTCAGAATATTCATGTTGCTCTTTTTTCATAAGGATATGAATGAAAGGGATAATGAGCATGAACTTAGGATTTTATCATGATATTCGCAAAGTAAAGTGTTTAGACAATACGATCAATACTTGAAAATTTTCATTCATCGTACATTGATTGAAGGGTTATACATCTGTTTCAGATACATTATCATATTCTGTAAAAAAAATATTTATACTTCTACGTTCCCATTACAATGTAGCCTATTAGTTAGGTATGTCACTATAGATGAAAATGTTAGGGATATGAGTTTAATGTTTTGTCCTGGAACTTACAAGGCATTAGGTCACAACTAAAATAATACCATATGAATTATTTGAATAAATCAAATAACTTAGATGTTATCTTTTTATATGAAACCAAAGTAGGCTTACAATTGGTTGATTTTTTTTTAAATGAAGTTAAAGGATTGGTTTATCATGCCCTCCATAGGTAGATCAGGAGGATTTTCTATTGCTTAGAATTAGGATGTCTCAGCAAAACTCATTTCATTTAAGAATAATGTTTTCCATTTTCAATTTATTAAAGATAATTTCAGCATGTATATTTCTTTTATTTATGGTGCTTTGGACAACATTCTAAGGAATGAACAATGGAACTTTATTACCAGCATAAGTGAATTAGATATCCCATGGGCTATATTGAGGGAGACATGAACTTCATTATGCATAAAGATGAGAAAAGGGGTGGTAATAACCCCTCTACCAGTAGTTTTCCCTATGTCTTTCACTGCATATAATCTCTAGGTCTAGTTGATTTAAATTTCACTAGCCTTCCTTTTACTTGGACTAACAGACTAATAGGAGATCAGAATATACAAGAAAGTATTGATAGGGTCTTTGTTAACCATAAATGGTTAGAGTATTTTTTCCGAAATCTATTAATAAACACCTTACTAGAGTGGCTTTAGATCATGCTCCCATCCTCTTAGAAATAATACCCCTTACTGATAATTTTTTTAAACCCTACAAATATATGAGGTGATGGATAGAGCACAAGAATTACAATAGTGTTATTAATAAATCAATCATGCATAGCAAAGATAATAATAATAATAATAATAATAATAATAATAATAATAATAGCTTGTTAAAAACTCTCAAAATGTTGAATATGATATTAGAGCCTGAAATAAGTCTAATTTTGGTAATATTGTAGGACCAGAATATCGCCATGATATTACTCTTGCGAGATTAACAACACATCTGCGAAAATTATCGCGAGTTCTTCAATAACACTTCACGGGTGTCACAGAATGATTTGAAGAATGACGTAATAGCTGACGAATGAAGAAACACGCGGGAAGAGTGTGATTATCCTACGATGGTTACAACGCTTGAGAGAATGGACATTATAACTACTGCGATAATATCGCGAGTCAGATCCGAAATTAAAGGACAAATTAGTTGTCACCCACTATGTAACTATCCTATATAAAGAGACCCAGAAGATTCATAGGGAGGATGATATATTTTTTGAGTGTTGAGAAAGTCTTGAGGAGAGAGAAAATTCAAGAGAGTGGTTGTATTCTTGATTTCTTCCATTTCTTGTAAACATTTCTGAGAATCAAATAATAAAGTATTGTTTTTAATCTTCAAATATGTCTTAATTACAGTAAATTCTTATCAAGGGTGTAGTGTAGGATTTCCTGCAACTACATTTTGGCGCCCGAAACAGGGATGCATTGATGATTGTTTGAAGAAAAAGATAAAAATTGACATTGTGATTGGAAGGAATTTGGAACAATTAGTGAAAGATCTTACGCAACATTCAACAGATTACTAAGATTAATGTCTAGAAGAAGAAGAAACACATCATAACCACCAACAACCGTAAGGAGGAGTAAAACACATGCAGGTGGAGAAACAAATGAAATGGGAGAATCTTCAAGGATAATAACAAGAAGAAATAGAACAAGGAATGAAGGAGAAAATCAAATTCAACAGCTGAATCAACAAAAACCAATACAAGATAGAGCTGTGGATTACGACAGAGTGAGTGTGCATACTTGGCGATCAGATTCGATGGAAGAGGCAGAAGATCGACAATTAGGAAATGAAAGAAGAGAAGAAAGAAACCGAGAAGTAAATATAGGATTAATACATGGAGATGATGGAAATGAAACAGTAGAGGTTTTAAGACAAAGAATACAAGAGGAAAGGAGGTTAGAGGCGGAAGAACGTGCGAATCTAACAAGACAAAATCACGAGTTAAGAATGGAGAATTTGAGATTACAAAGTAGGAGATCAAGAAGTACTGCTAGATCAAGTTGAAGATCATTTAGAGAAGAACCAAGACGAAATTCCCCTATGAGAAATGCTAGAGCAAATATCCAAGAGGAAATGCAAAATCCAAATGAAGAACAACATCACGGAGAAGAAGAGATGATTGATGATCGCTACGTTCCACACGGTGAAATTGTGAATGATAGACATGATAATAGAAATCAAGAGCGTGGAAATAACCAAGATGGTCAAGAAAATCGAGAAGAAGGTAGAAGAATATTACATGGGCGAGAACTCCAAAGAAATCAAAGAATCATTGAGGAGGAAATTGAGAGGCATTATGCTGGACAAGCACGTCTAGCTTGCGAAAGAGAAAGATTAAGAGAAGAAGTTGAAGAACAAGAGTTTCAAGAGGCAATATGGCAGAATAATAATGACAATCGAGAAAGGGGACACACACAAAATCGCCATAGCAATAATATCAATGAGGAGTATGACGAAATACAAAGGAGAATAGAAAGACAGCGAAGAGAAACGATGAGGAATGAAGAAACTCGTAGAGAAGAAATTGGAAGGCATAATCAGTTGTGAATTCAAGAAGGAGGTGAAAAGGAAAATCGCAGGAGAAGACAGAATGAAGATGTTGAAGAAGAAGCACAAAATCTCTCAGGACAAGAAAGACACGAGCGCAGAAGGAGGGAAGTTGCACTGAAAATACCAATTGAACAAAACTCAGCTGGGAATGAACAAATTTTAAGAGAGTTAGCATAAATGAGGGGAATGTTGAATAACAGAAGAGAAGGAGGCATAAGGCAACTTGATGAAGCTATTGAAGAAGCTGCGAGAACTCCATTCACTTAAGAAGTACAATTAGGATCAATCCCTCCAAAATTCAATTTACCGGCACTAAGTAGTATCCTCGATGGGACTACCTATGTTGTTCAACATGTTAAGGCTTATGTTAGGTGTATGATATAATGGGAAAACCATGATGTTGTGTTATGAAAATACTTTGCATCTAGTTTAACTTGTGAGGCATTAAAATGGTTCGAAGGCTTACCTAAAAATACAATAACTTATTTCAATCATTTGCAAGCTACATTTCTGGGAGCATATATTAGCAACAATTCTTCGTTGTCCGGTATTGAAGATGTGTTTGGGTTAAAAAAAAGGATTGGCGAGAGTCTGAAACACCTAACCATAAGATGGAAGACAATGTGCAGTGAAATGGCAGGAAGAGTGGATGAGAGATACCTCATTTTATCTTTCATTAATGCAATGTTCACAACCAATCTGCTGTACATACAAATTTTCAGAATCAAAAATACCATCACAATGACTGAGCTAAGAGAACTACAAGAAGAATACATTGCTTTGGAGGAGAAACAATATGAGATGGAATCATATCCAGTCGCAAACACTAGCTCAATAGCGGCAAACGGGAGTTTACTTCCTAAAATGATTAACAATGTGGCGAGCAGCTCGCAGCCACAGCAAGAGAAAGTGGTTATTGAAAACCAGCAGAAGTTAGTAGCCATGGGAAGCCGAGATCAAGAGGAGTATGAAAGAAAAAGGAATTATTACAATCGCGGTGGAAATAATAAAATTCAAAGACTTGATCAGCCGTAAGAAACTTATGGCGGTCAGAGGCAAAATAATTTTAGAGGACAAGGGAATCAAAGAATAATATGGGAAGAAATTAAGATGCCACCCCTGAATGCTAGCATAGAAAAAATTTGGGAGGATATCATTCTGATGGAAAATATACCATCCCCCTGGAATATGGGAAAAGAGCCACATCAAAATAATCGAAGTCAAGAATTTTGTCCTTATCATCATTTTCACGGACATTCAATAAACGATTGCAAAAATGTAAAAAGAATAATTTTGAGGATGATTGATCAGGGAAAGTTAAACCATTTTCTAATAGGACATCTGAAATCTCAGCAGTTACCACTAGAACCAGATATTCACAGAGTGAATTCAAAAGACTGGGAGTCATCGATCTCGAGATTCCCTGGAGAGAATCATTGTCAACCAATAGGGAAGCATCGCATACCTTTGTGAGAGCTTGAGATACTTCATTAACAGCTTCATCTCCATAATCATTTGAAATACCATGCGTGACATCGCCAAAAATCTTAGATAATTGGGTCATAGGAGATTCGGGAGAAGAGGAATCTTTCATAGGAGAGATGTCATTATTATCTTCATCTTCATCATCATCATCATCAGCATCATCGTTACTCGGATTTTCTTCGTTAGATTGAGGAGTTGAAGAAGAAGAGAGTTGGGTTTTTCTTCTCTTTAAGGGAGGATCACCAGATTTATCTCTACGAGGAGCAGCAGAATTCTCTTTGACGGGGGCAGTAGATTTACCCTTGAGACCAACTGTGGATTTCTTTTTAGTTTTCGCAGGTTTCACAGGCTCTCTTTCTTCAATTTCCTGCGAACACAGAGATAAAGATAAGAAATAGATGCAACAATATATTGTAAAAAGTTATAAAGAAATATTTCTTACTTCATCTGTGAGAGATTTGAGAGCTAAGTAAGTAGCAGGTTTCCCTAGCTTATCGTAGCTGGCTTTCAACCTTTCAATCTGATAAAAAGGAAATAGTTAGCGAGAATCTAAAGACATGAAGAAAATAATAATGGTAATTTATTATGCAAAGGATTAAGAGAACATACTTCTTTATTTCTCTCAGGCCAGTTGAATACCCACGGTTGGAACTCTGCGAGATTCGCAGGTAGAACATGGGTACCATAAATATATGAACCCTCTAAAAGTAAAGGGAAGATATACCATTTGTCATCGCTAGAATGACGCGGACCTTGATTAGTACTAGTATGCCAATTGATATCCAGCATAAGCAATTTACCTTTCGCGACATCATCTCTCTTTTGCAAGCGAACACCCCAACATGTGATATCCCTCTTCATGGGGATTATGTCATAGTTTATGAAGAAATTATCTACAGTATACGTGGCGGGAATAATTGGAACATCCTTAAATTTAGGATTCTTCGCAGTATTAGGATAGCGAGATTTTTACCAGCACCGCGAGTAGCATACTCCAACAGCAGACAAATGCAATCCCCACCTAGTTGATATATAGCTCGCGAGAATTTTGGATGAGAAAGTATCTCATAAAATAAAGGCAGCTCAGGATCGTATAGAGGATTGGGAAAACCAACTTCAAGATGACCTAGCGAGACTATAACTTTCTCGCGAGAACATTGATGATATGAAAATAATTTGATAGAAAGTTCGGATTTAGGGCTATGATCTGGAATTGTAGACAAAGTAAAACCTTTATTTTTAAGCTTTTCTCATATCTCACCAAAAGCAAACAAATTTTTATGGCCAGGAGCAACCATTTTTGAGTATGAGAATGAAGGAAAAGATTGAAGAACGAGAAAGAAATCACAGCAATAACAGATGTGTAATTTACGGAAGAACAGTAAAATTGCATAGAGATTGCAGAGAGAAGAAAGAAGAAGTAAAAAGAAGAAAAGAAAAGAAGGAAAGAAGTATGTATAGAAAGCTAAGAATCTCGAGAAGATAAGAGTAATCAATGCAAGGAAGAGACGTGAACGGTTGGAACGCAGCAGTTGAAAGGGACGTGTCAGAAGTAGAATGGAAGAAAAAACACGTGTAATAAATCTGACAATAGATGCAGGAATGTATCAGAACAATAAAAAGTGAAGAGGTGAACAGCTGCGGCATTTTGATTCTCATGATCTTTCCTCCCTCGCAGAAAAAAACATGAGAAGAGGCAAGATGTAGGACCAGAATATCGCCATGATATTACTCTTGCGAGATTAACAACACATCTGTGAACATCATCGCGAGTTCTTCAATAACACTTCACGAGTGTCACAGAATGATTTGAAGAATGACGTAATAGCTGAAGAACGAAGAAACACGGGAAGAGTGTGATTATCCTACGATGGTTACAACGCTTGCGAGAATGGACATTATAACTACTGCGATAATATCGCGAGTCAGATCCAAAATTAAAGGACAGATTAGCTGTCACCCACTATGTAACTATCCTATATAAAGAGACCCAGTAGATTCAGAGTGGGGATGATGTATTTTTTGAGTGTTGAGAAAGTCTTGAGGAGAGAGAAAATTCAAGAGAGCGGTTGGATTCTTGATTTCTTCCATTTCTTGTAAACATTTTTGAGAATCAAATAATAAAGTGTTGTTTTTAATCTTCAAATATGTCTTAATTACAGTAAATTCTTATCAAGGGTGTAGTGTAGGATATGTCTTAATTACAGTAAATTCTTATCAAGGGTGTAGTGTAGGATTTCCTGCAACTACAAATATATTTAAAAACATTTATATAATCTTATCAAATATTGAGGAAGAATAAAAAAAACCTTATGATTTAGAAGCAAAACAAAAAATAGAACATCTTCAAAATGAACTTAGTTCATGGTATGAAATAGATAAAATTTATTGTGGTCAGCATGTTAAGGAAAAATGGGTTAAAGAAAATGATAATAATACTCAATTATTTCATCAAAAAGCTTCTGATAGAAAGAGATTTAATAGTATTTATGCTCTCAGAGACAATACATGATTATGGATAGAAGGACAAGAACAACTAGGTTCCTTGTTAACTAATCATTTTAAAAATGTTACTCAGACTAGTGGTAAAGATATTGACCCTATTTTTAAGGAGATTATACATCCTACCATTAGTGAAGATGACAATATGAAACTTAGTGAAATACCAAGTGAATCAGATATTAGAGAAGCGCTTTTTATGATGAATGCTTAGGGTGCACCAGGGCCCGATGGTTTCCCTCTAGGCTTCTATCAGCAACATTGGGACCTTCTAAACAATGATATTGTGTCGTGGATACAAAAGGATTTCAAATATAGAAGTTTTAATTAGAACATAAATCATATGCTTATTTCCTTAATTCCAAAAATAAAGAACCCAAAAAACCCAAGTGAATTTAGACCAATTAGTCTAAGTAATGCTCTTTATAAAATAATATCTAAGATTATTACTAATAGGTTAAAACATTTACTTGACAACCTAATCTCGCAGAACCAATCTGCCTTTATCCCAAAAAGACATATTACGGATAATATAGTTATTGCCCACAAAATATTGCACACAATGAAAACCAGTAAAAGGAAAAATGTCCATATGGACTTAAAATTGGATCTTTCAAAATCTTTTGATAGGCATGAATGGGATTTCATTATATTTGATTTCAAACAATTTGGTTTTTCAGCTGATTTCTGTTATCTTATCTTTAACTGCATATCTTCAGTTTTTATTATGTTCTTGTTAATGGATCTCTAGGAGAAACTCTCTTTCCCACTAGGGGAATAAGATATGGTGACCCTATGTCACCATACATATTTATTATTTGTATGGAAGCTTTGTCCAAGCTTCTGTTGCATGTTGAATCAATTGGTAAAATTACTGGGATTAAAGTTACTAGGAATTTCCCCTCGATTTTTCACTTATTTTTTTGTTGACGACTCTTTTTTGTTTACTTATGCTAGTATAATCCAATCTAGGAATTTGCTTGAGGTTTTAAAAAAAATTAGCGACTCGTCTGGTCAGGTTTTAAATTACCAAAAATCTGGTGTTTACTTTAGTAAAAAAGTAGAAAATAAACATTGTAAGTTATTAGCCAGAATTCTAAAGGTGGGTAGAATAACAAAAAATGATAATTATCTAGGTACACCTCTGTTCTTCAACAGATCAAAAAGTTTTAATTACCAAAACTTATTAGATAGAGTTTATAGTAGGGTTCGGGGTTGGAAAGCAAAGTTCCTGTCTCAAGCTGGCGGAACTACTCTAATAAGTTTTGTTACTAGTGCTATGCCAATGTTATCAAATGATGTGTTTTTAAATTCCTAAAAAAACTCTATATAATCTTAATGCTCTGCAGAGGGACTTATGGTGGCAAAAAATAAGTGCAATAGAGGCATATATCTTAAGGCTTGGGATTCAATGTGCACTAGTAAGGATAGTGGAAAATCCTGATAAATTCAATGTAGCTTTACTAACTAGGTTAGTTTGGCGTATGCTAGAAAATCCAGATAAAATGTGGTGCATTGTCCTTAAGTGCAAGTATTTTCCCAATATTGACCCTCTGTATTATAAGAAGAAAAAAGTTAAATCCTGGTTGTTGTTTTTTTTGATAAGTCAAAATTATATTAATGAATAGCCAAATAAAAAAGAAGTTAACTAGAAAGTGGACCTAGAGCCTCCTCCCTTGTTAACTAATTGAAACGAAAATATGTTACATTAGGGAATTCAACAGCAGTTAAGAATTCAGGTCTTCCATTGTAGTGTATTCCCGCTTCATTATCAAGGTAACAACCTTTCTTAGCCATTTTGTCCGCTGCAAAGTTAGTTTCCTTATAAGAGTGAACAAATCTTATCGAATCATATTTCCGACTGACTTCTAACCAGCGTTTTCTTGCAAACCACGGTAAACTTGAATTGTTAATAGCTTCTAGCACACTTGAAGAGTCCGAGCGAATGCAGATGCGATTGACTCCCCATCTTGTAGCCCATTCCATACCAATAATGATCCCATATAACTCAGCCAGATAATTTGTAGTAATACCCAAACCAATAGACAAAGCTCCCATAACATTGCAAGATGCGTCTCTAGCCAATACACCCGTGCCAGCTTTGCCCGGATTCCCCCTCGAAGCTCCATCACAACAGATTTGAATTTCATTGTCTTCCGGAGGAAGCCAAAAGCATTCAATTGGTTGGTGGAACCTAACCTTTCTATGCTTAACTCTAAAGTAGTTCAAAAATCTTGATCATCATCATAACAAATTGGGATCAGAGCCATTGGTCATAACAAATTGTCCTTGATGACCTTCGTCAATATGCAACCAAATCAGCATGGCCGTATATATGAGGTGGTCTGAATTGCCTCCTCTCTCTGTCTCTTGTAATATTATACTGATGACCTTGTGCTTCTTCTTCCTGGGCAGGTTCTTGCACAATATCTTGATCATCATCATCATCAGAAACAACAGTCTCATTGCTTCCTTGAACTTGCATCTCAAGTTCCACCTTGTCACCAAGCTCCACCTTATCACTAACACCCTCTTCATCTTTTCCATCTAGTTCTTCATTCTTTGGCTTCAACATCGATTGCTCATTAAATTTCACATCTCTGCTGATAAGAAACTTGTTTGATCTTTCTGCAGGACACCATAACCTGTAGCCTTTCACGCCCTTTGCATACCCAAGAAATATACACTTTTTTGCTCTAGGCTCTAGCTTCCCTCATTCACATGAGCATAGGCTGGACATCCGAATATCTTCAAGTCCTCATAGTTAGCATGATAACCTGTCCAAACTTTATTTGGAGTCTTGCACTCAATGGCAGTCGATGGAGATCTATTCACTAAATAAGCTGATGTGTTTGCTGCTTCTGCCCAAAACTTCTTTGGTAACCCAGCATTGGAGAGCATGCACCGTGCCTTCTCCATTATGGTTCTGTCCATCCTTTCTGCCACACCATTTTGTTGTGGTGTTTTTCTTACTGTGCGGTGTCTCACAATCCCTTGCTCCTTGCAGAACTCATTGAACTCATGGAGAAAGCACATGGATTAATTCTATTATGTTTGAGCAACGAGGTCTTGAGAGAAGTGGCGGCGGAAATGACACCAGACGGGCTATGTAACAAGTTGGAGAAGAGGTATATGACTAAATCTGTTACTAATCGTTTATATCTTAAAAAGAAATTACATACTCTTAGAATGCATGAAGGAATGTCTATTATAAATCATATTGATGATTATAATAAAATTCTCTTGGATTTGTCAAATATTGAGGTCAAAATTGAAGATGAAGACCAAGCTTTGGGTTTGCTTTGTTCCTTACCACCATCTTATGAAAATTTTGTTGATACCGTAATGTATGGAAAAACTTCAATTTCCATGGAAGACATTAAAGCGGCTTTGAACTCTAAGGAGTTAAAGAAGACGGGTATCGACGGTAAAGATAATTCGGGAGATGGGTTGTTTGTTAGAGGAAGAGGAAACCAAAAAGGCGGATTTGATAAGAGTAGATCAAAGTCAAGGTCTAAATCAAAATCCGGTAAATTCTATTGCTTTCATTGTAAGGAAAAGGGGCATTTCAAGAAGTATTATCCAAAATTGAAGAATGTCGAGAAGAATACTAACCAAGGCACTGCAGCAAATGTTGAAGCAGAAAGTGATGATGGAACATCTCTTACGGTTCATACCGAAAGCTCAGAGAATGGGTGGATTCTTGATTCGGGGTGTACTTTTCACATGTGTCCTCATAAAGAGTGGTTTACTACTTATCAAGCTAGAGAAGGTGGTAAAGTTCTTATGGGAAACAATGTCACTTGTAAAGTGGTGGGTGTAGGTACAATTCAAATTAAGATGTATGACGGTATGGTGAGGACTTTAACTAAGGTTAGGCATGTTCCGGACCTGAGAAGAAATCTTATTTCTTTGGGTACGCTTGATTCAAATGGCTGCAAGTATCAAGGTGAAGGTGGAGTTATTCGTGTCTCAAGAGGAAGTCTTACAATTATGAAGGGTGAGAGAATTAATGGTCTTTATACGCTGCAAGGTACTACTGTGACGGGTGATGCAGATGTATGTTCTTCAAGTTCTGATGATGATACTACCAAGTTGTGGCATATGCGGCTAGGGCATATGAGCGAGATGGGGTTGGCTGTTTTGAGCAAGCATGGATTGCTTTGTGGTCATAAAACAGGCAAGCTTGATTTCTGTGAACATTGTGTCTTTGGAAAGCAGTGTAGAGTCAAGTTTAGTACAACTATTCATAACACCAAGGGTATTCTGGATTATATTCATTCTGATCTTTGGGGTCCTTCTCGGGTTGATTCACATGGTGGTGGTAGATATATGTTGACATTCATTGATGATTTCTCAAGGAAAGTATGGGTATTCATACTTAAACACAAAGATGAAACTTTTGTCATGTTCAAGCAATGGAAGACTATGGTTGAGAAACAAACCGGAAGACAAATCAAGTGCTTGAGGATAGACAATGGTTTGGAATTTTGTGGGGGTGAGTTCAATGAGTTCTTCAAGGAGCAAGGGATTGTGAGACACCGCACAGTCAGAAAAATACCACAGCAAAATGGTGTTGCAGAAAGGATGAACAGAACCATAATGGAGAAGGCACGGTGCATGCTCTCCAATGCCGGGTTACCAAAGAAGTTTTGGGCAGAAGCAGCAAACACATCATCTTATTTAGTGAACAGATCTCCATCGACTGCCATTGAGTGCAAAACTCCAAATGAAGTTTGGACAGGTTCACATGCTAACTATGAAGACTTGAAGATATTCGGATGTCCAGCCTATGCTCATGTGAATGAGGGGAAGCTAGAGCCTAGAGCAAAGAAGTGTATATTTCTTGGGTATGCAAAGGGCGTGAAAGGCTATAGGTTATGGTGTCTTGCAGAAATATCAAACAAGTTTCTTATCAGCAGAGATGTGAAATTTGATGAGCAATCGATGTTGAAGCCAAAGAATGAAGAACTAGATGGAAAAGCTGAAGAGGGTGTTAGTGATAAGGTGGAGCTTGGTGACAATGTGGAACTTGAGGTGCAAGTTCAAGGAAGCAATGAGACTGTTGTTTCTGATGATGATGATCAAGATATTGTGCAAGAACCTGCCCAGGAAGAAGAAGCACAAGGTCATCAGTACAATCTTGCAAGAGACAGATAGAGGAGGCAAGTCAGACCACCTCAGAGATACGTCCATGCTGATTTGGTTGCATATGCATTTGCAGTAGGTGAGAGCATAGATAGGGATGATCCAACAACCTATGAAGAAGCAATCGGTGGTGAAGAATCAGCAGAATGGGGAGCATCTGCAATTTAAGAAATTGAGTCTCTTGACAAGAATGGCACTTGGGAGATAGTTGCAAGACCAAAAGGGCAGAAGATTGTTGGAAGCAAATGGGTCTTCAAGAAGAAACAAGGTACTTCAGATGGTGAAGGAACAAGGTACAAGTCAAGGCTTGTGGCAAAAGGGTTTACACAAAGAGAAGGCATTGACTACAATGAGGTATTCTCTCCTGTTGTTAAACATAGTTCTATTAGAACATTGCTTGCTATAGTTGCTTTGAAAGATCTAGAATTGGAACAACTAGATGTTAAGACGGCTTTTCTTCATGGTGATTTGGAAGAGTGTATTTATATGCAACAACCAAAGGGGTTTGAAGTTCCTGGCAAAGAAGACCATGTATGTTTGTTGAAGAAATATTTGTATGGTTTGAAGCAATCTCCAAGGCAGTGGTATAAACGTTTTGACACGTTTATGGTGGCAAATGGCTATGACAGGAGTAAGTATGATAATTGTGTATATCACATGAAACTCCAAGATGGTTCATTTGTGTATTTACTCTTGTATGTTAATGATATGTTGATTGCTTGCAAAGACATGTCAGATATACAGAAGCTGGAGGAGAAGTTGAGTAGTGAGTTTGAGATGAAGGATTTGTGCACAAAAAAGAAGATATTGGGCATGGAGATTCATAGAAACCGAGCTGAAGGCAAGTTGCATTTGTCCCAGAAGGCTTACATCGAGAAGGTGTTGGAGCGGTTTGGTATGAAAGATGCAAAACCAGTAAGTACTCCTTTGGAATCTCATTTTAAACTTTCTAGAAAGCAATCACCTCAAACTACAGATGAGGCAGAGTATATGTCTCGAGTTCCATATGCAAGTGCAGTTGGTAGCATCATGTATGCTATGGTTTGTACAAGGCCGGATATCGCACAAGCTGTGAGTGTGGTAAGTAGATACATGGGAAGTCCCGGGAAGGCTCATTGGAAAGTCAAAGTGGATTACTCCAAGTATCTAAGGGGAAGTACAGATGTTGGTTTAGTGTTTGATAAACACTATGGTGATTCG
The DNA here is from genome assembly GCA_023529315.1 of Papaver bracteatum. Taxonomy (NCBI): domain Eukaryota; kingdom Viridiplantae; phylum Streptophyta; class Magnoliopsida; order Ranunculales; family Papaveraceae; genus Papaver; species Papaver bracteatum. The sequence continues at coordinate 595,753 of JAJJWX010000565.1, read as the reverse complement.
ACGAATGTTGTGGGTTATGTTGATTCTGATTATGCAGGTGATATTGATAGAAGAGGTCATTAACAGGTTATACTTTTACATTGTGTGGTAGTACTATCAGTTGGAGGTCGGTTTTGCAAAGCACAGCTGCATTGTCTACAACTGAGGCAGAGTACATGGCAGCCGCGGAAGCAGTGAAGGAAGGTATATGGTTGATGGGTTTGGTTGGTGATTTGGGTTTCAAGCAAGAGAATGCAACTTTGTTCTGTGATAGTCAAAGTGCCATTCACTTGTCCAAGAACTAGATGTATCATGAGAGAACGAAGCACATCGATGTCAGGTATCATTTTATCAAGGATGCATTTTAGGAAGGTAGGATAGCGATGCTAAAGGTTCCTATAGCGGATAACCCTGCAAACATATTGACGAAGCCAGTTTCAAGTATCAAGTTCAAGCACTGCTTGAACTTGGTTGGAGTCAACAGGTGTTAAGAGCCCTTGAGGTGCTGAGAGAAGAAGATGATGATGAGTAGTGATGGTATTCAAGTCAAGGTGGAGATTTGTAGAATATGCCTTGAATGATTAGTTACTTTCGGTGGAGCTAGTGGATCCCTTGAGCAGCTGTAGTTACTTTCGGTGGAGCTAGTGGATCCCTTGAGCAGCTGTAGTTACTTTCGGTGGAGCTAGTGGATCCCTTGAGTAGCTGTAGTGGAACTCTTTACTAGTGGATCTATCGTTCAAGTGGAGAGCTTTCGGTGAAGCACTCAAGTGGCCAGTGGAGCTGTCAGTCAAGTGAGTTATGTCGACATTCTTCAACTCCATTTCACTATATAAGGCCATGTATTTTCATTGTAAACATCATCCCAACATCAGTGAGAAAAAGAGAGAAACATTGAGTGTTCTAGAGAGAGTGTAAGGCAGGCAGTATAGGCTTGTTCTTAAGAGAGGGTTTTAAATCATACTCTTGTAATCTTGTTCAAATCATAGTGCAACGTTATCGTCGTCTTCCAAAGTGGATGTAGATCATCTCGATCGAACCACTATAAATCCTTGTGTTGTGCATGTGTCATTTGTTTTCATTTCTATTTCAATTCTCTATTGATTGTGCTTGGAAGAGCCATTGGTCATAAAAAATTGGTATCAGAGCCTCCTCTCTCTGTATCTTTGAGGTGGTATCAGGTTATGATAAATCCTGGGTTTGGACTAGTATTTGTAGAGGTTTAGACATCATAAAATCATTGATGGGAATTAGGGAATGGTATAAATATTTAAATCTAGACAGATAGATGGCTCCCAAATGGTAAATATCCAAAACCTAAAAATAGTAATAACTCTAACGTAGTTAGTAAAGTCTCTGATATCATAGATAGTAGAGGCAATTGGTACTATAGCCTAATCAATAATATTATTGAAGATAATGATATAGAGGAAATTAAATTATTGGAACCAAGAAATAATAGTGAAAGGTTAGATGTTAGGAAATAGATTGGCACAAGAGATGGATCTGTGTCAGTAAAATCTGCCTACAATTATTAATGCGAAAAAAATCATGTTAAACTGAAAGTTGAAAGGGTAGATATCTGGAATTTAAATGTCATACCTAAGGTAAAAAAATTCTCTGGAAATCCCTAAGTCATTGTCTCCCAGTTAGGGAAAGTCTGGGAAGATATACTCCAATAGATACTAAATGTCCTTTATGCAATTGTAATTCCATATAAGATATTGATCATCTGTTTATTAGATGTATTTTTTCTGAAGCTATTTGGAGGGGTATTTCTTACTCTGGTATCTTTTATGCTGGTGCTAATTTAAATTTCAAAGATTGGTGTTTGTTCTGGCTAAAAGATAAAAATAATAGAGACTTCATTGCCTATATTATTTGGTATATCTGGAAGTTCAGATGAAGGGTTGTCTTTGATGGAGTTAAGGCTAACCCAAAGTATCTTATTGAATTCATCAAAAAAGATCTGCCCAATTACATCGACAATAAGAACTATTCTACTATTAAGAACAATTGTGATAGTAATTGTGAAGGGCCTCACCCCAACTGTAATAATAGAGATGGTAACCATTTATTAGATGCTTCGTATGTTTACTTTAATGCTGCTTTCAAAGTAAAACAAGGAAATTTTCTTATGGTGTTGTGAAAACTAATAATCAATGACATATTGTTAGTTTTGCAGGAGGAGCAGGTTGGTTCTCTAATGTAGAGGAAGCCGAGTCCAGAGCTTGCAGAGAGGCAATCAAATGAATGCAAGGATAAAGAAATGAAAGAATAATTTTCCTAAACAATAATAGAAATGTTATGAATAGTATGCGAAAGAGGAACAATTTTGATGTCTTTTGGAGATCAAAAGCTATTTTGCTACAAGCTTTGAACTATGATAAAATTCTTGCTAGTTCTTCTTTCTTCCACATCAAAAGAACTTGTAATAATTATGCGGATAAGTTAGCTAAAAATTTAAATAGGTATAATGGTTCATCAATCGACTCTAGATGCTAGAATAAACCTAGAAAAGATATATGGATTTATAAGCTTTGTAACAAAAAACTATGCAACTTCTCTTCCTTAGTTTTAATTTAATTTCTCTTTCTGGCTGCAGTTATTATTGCTTCCCATTTGTACTCTCAATTTATATATGCCCAATAACGCTAATGAAGATAGGTCAGGTGTCAGGAAAAGGTTACATATTATAGCTATTAATCAAGCACTAATTGATTGGGGATGGCCAAATGGGTGTCTCACTATTGTCAACAGCTTATTAGAGTTTTCTAATCAAACCCAAAAACAACAACAACCACACCAGAAGAAAAAGGCTAAAACCAATGTACAAGCTTATAAGAAGAAGCTCAGTTACAGACATTATACATCCGCTATTTGTATTATTTCTTATAGTGGAGTCGCCCCATAAAATGATGATACTCTTCATGAGCTACAACTTAAACACCCTCAGGCACCACCCCCTTTCATCCCTCAAGATAGTACGAGCACTGCTTCTACTTTTGTAAATGTTCAAGATGTTTTGAAGGATGTGAAGAGCTTTCCTAAGCTGTAGAGACGGACTGCGAGCTCAGTACTTATTGGACGCGTTAAGTGGTGCTGCCACTGCAGTTACAGAGGACCATCTGACATCCATTACCAGAGTTGTAAACTTATGGCTAGCAGGTGCGTGTCTTCCGATCTTAGGAGAATACATCGCCAACGCTCCTTTGACACCCATTCTCAAACCTGATGGAGGACTACGACTAATCGTCGTATGAACTATTTAGAGAAGGTTGTGTTCTTAATTGGCTGCATCAGCTGTAAGCAAGGACATGACAACTTACCTGGGAAACTACTAATTTGGTGTCAGTATACCTTGTGGTGGAGAGAGCATCCTACACTCTGCCAACAGGCTGCTGGAGTTAAAAGGTGAATAGAATGATATGTTTATGTTACTTATTGATTTCAATATAGTCGATCGTTATGCCTTAATCAAAGAGGTTAGAGCTAAGTGTCCAAGCATATCACGATGGGTGGAATTTTGTTACGCCAAGCCTGCCAGGCTATATTATAACGAGTACACCTTATCATCTGCTCAAGGTGTCCAACAGGGAGATCCCCTTGGACCTTTACTTTTTCCTTTAACTTTGCATCCCCTTCTTTGCCAAATCGCTTCACAATGCACTATTGATATCCATGCTTGGTACCTGGATGATGGTACGATAGTAGGAGACACAATGGAAGTTGCTAGAGCTCTTATACAGGTTGATGGAGTTCAAAGAGGCTTGCGCCTGAATATTAACTAGATTGGGGTGTTCTGGCCAACCAATAGTCCTGAAAGCATCGCAGAAGGGGTTTTTCCGAAAGGCATTAGCCGACCTATTGTTCGGGTCAAGCTCCTTGGAGTACCGGTTAGCTTAAACACACAGTTTAGCAGCAACACAGTTCTGCACAGGGTTATAAAATAACTCGACTCATGGAAAACATAAAATATCTTAAGGACCCACAGAGTTTAGCAGCAACACAGTGATGCTAACCACCAATCTTCAAGCACTCCACTCCGCCACAACATAGTTTGATCATCAGTTATTCTTATTTTTGAGATATTAGATTGCAGGTGATGATGCTGGGTACAGACCATTACAACATCGCCTTGCCACTTTGTGTTGGAACAATTGCTGATTTCACACCTGCAAAACAAAGATTAGAACACAAAACAAAGTGACGTCTGAGTCACGACAAGGTCACTCTCTTTAAGACGTTTTGTGGCTCTGCCTTGAGTTTTGTGCGAGCAAATCTTTCTCAGTCACAACGCCCCCAGGATAAAACAACCGAGAAAAACTCTCTTTCGTTTTCTCACGCACACGATGAGAAATCGATCACTTCTACTCTCTCTATTCGTGCTCAGTATTTTTGGTCTCTTGATTCTTAGAAAACAATGGTGTTAAAACTTATGTTTTCTTTCTGTTCTCAAAACTGATTTTATAGAAAGACAATCAATACGAATTAATGAAAATAAATCCAATTAATTGTTGCAGTTTAAATTCCATTTAACGGTCAAAAAACGGGCAAATAAATCATAACTTAATTAGCGCAATTAAAACATAATTAAGTGCAGTAAAAACGGTTTGAAAAATCTTTTCAAAATCAACAAAAAATAATTTCCAAATTCAAGAGACCTCCTAAGACTATATATATATATATTATATATATATATATATACCCAATCGGTGGGGGAGGAATTTGATATTGAGACCTTACCCTCAAGGCCCAAAATGCTTAACCACTGGGCCAAGCTCGAATTGTTGATATAAATATACAAAATAATTATTTTAAATATATATCCTAACAATCCCACACATATATTTTTAAAATCATTGAGCAAGATCCATATAGTTATGTGCATAAGCAAAGGTATCTTTCAATTTTGAACCTTTACATAGTATTAAATTCTCCAAACTCTGACACAAAGCGAACATATGTCTTTAAACTCTATGGAGAGAACATATTACTTAACACACACACAACTATACTAAGATCAAAGTCCTAAGTGACAGCACATTACGGCCTTATGCTTCTCCTAGTTTTAATGAATGTTCTAGATAACTGCCCATGTTCTCATAGAAAGCGGCCACACTTTCTGATTCACATAAGTGAGTCTATCAAAGGTACTCTTGTAGCTTGGTACCCCACCCTATATACAGCTATAAACATCATTAAGAGTTAAAAAAACTCAACCTTAACTCACTTCAGGATATCATGCCATGGGAAAGACGCATGATTCTAGCTCCATATCATTTGTGAATTGTTATTCCCTTTGAACCTATTTTTAGGTGGGTATCCATCACAAAATGACTCAATTTCTTGTGGGAAAAATTCTCATGCCTTTAGAGGTATGTAATACCTTTTCTGTAGCTAATCCTTTCGTCAAAGGATCAACTAAGTTTTCTCCCGACCTAACATGATCTACACGTACAACACTAGTTGTGAAAAAATCTCTAATTGTGTTATGATTTCGACGTATTTGTCGATTCTTACCGTTATAAAAACAATTATGTACTTTTGCAATAGTCGCGGTACTATCGCAACGGATAGATGGTATCGGTCTATCCCATACAGGAATTTGAGAAAGCAAGTTTCTCAACCATCCTGCTTCTTCACTAGTTTCTGCTAGTACTATCAGTTCAGATTTCATCGTAGATTGAGCCAGAATTGTCTATTTCTTTGACTTCCAAGACATAGCGCCACCAACAATATTAAACAAATATCCACTAGTGGCCTTGGAGTTATATGAAAGAGAGTTCCAACAGCATCGCAGTATCCTTCAAGGACTGCAGGAAACCTCTTATAGTGTAATCATAGGTGAACGGTTTTTTTAAGATACCACATAACCCTCTCAACTTCATTCCAGTGTTCCAAACCAGGATAACTGGTAAACCTACATAAAACCCCCACTACATATGCAATGTATGGTCTGGTACAATCAGTTGAATAACGAAGACTACCAATTATACTAGCATATTCAGATTGTCTGATGCTATCACTAGTATTCTTAAACAGTTTAACACTAGCATCAAAAGGAGTACTCAAAGGTTTACAATCAAAGTAGTTGTACTTCTTTAAAATCTTTTCAATATAATGAGATTGATCCAAAGAAATACCATCATTGGTTCTAGTAATCCTAATTCCCCGAATTACACTATCTTTACCCAAATCTTTCATTTCAAATTTAGACTTAAGCATATTCTTAGTTTCTTCAACCACAGACAAGTTTGAACCAAAAATAAGCAAATCATCCACATACAAACAAATCATGATGCATGCATTGTTTTCAAACTTATAGTATATGCATTTGTCACTTTCATTAATTCTGAAACCATGTGAAATCATTAAATTATGAAACTTTTCATGCCATTGCTTAGGAGCTTGTTTCAAACCATAAAGTGACTTATCTAGCTTACATACTTTTTGTTTTTGACCTGGAACAACAAAACCTCCAGGTTGTTCCATGTAAATCTCTTCTTCTAATTCACAATTTAAAAAAGATGTTTTAATATCCATTTGATGAACAACAAGATTATGCACCGCAGCAACAACAATCAATACACGAATAGAAGTCAATCTTGTAACATGAGAATAAGTATCAAAGAAATCTACATCTTCTATTTTTCTAAAGCCTTTGGCTAGCAAGCTAGCTTTGTATTTGTCTACTGAACCATCATGGTTCAAATTCCTTTTAAGTACCCATTTACAACCTATTGCTTTGCAACCAAGGGGTAAATATGCTAGGTGCCAAGTTCCATTAAGCTTGTGGGAGTCCATTTCATTATCTACGGCTTCCTGCAAAAAACCAGATCCATGAGAGTTAAGTGCTTCAAAGTCAGAACCGAAGTTCGTCGCAGTCCTAGCCCTTTTGCTACGCCTAGGTTCAATTTCAGCATCTCTATTTTCTTTATTTCTAGGTTCTTTTATTCTAAGTTCAGAACTTGTACTAGGTAGAGAACCCCCACTATTTCTAGATTTAAAAGGAAATATATCTTCAAAGAAATCAACATCAATAGATTGAATAATAACTTTATTATTAAGATAAAAAATCTATAAGCTTTACTGTTTTGAGCATACCCAACAAAAACAAATTCATAAGTTTTACTAGCTAATTTTGATCTTTTAGGATCAGGAATACGAACATAAGCCAAACAACCCCATACTCTAAAATAAGAAACATTAGGTTTTCTGTTTTTCCAAAGTTCATAAGGTGAAAAAATTTTATTTTTGAATTTGTAACATGATTCAAAACATAACAAACTGTCAAAAAAAATTCTCCCCACCAATGAGAGGCAACACCAGAACTAAGAAAACATGCAGTAACAAGAGTAGAAAAAGTACGATTCTTTCTTTCAGCTTTTCCATTCATTTCAGGGTTATAAGGAGCAGTTTTTTCATGTATAATTCCACAAGATTCATAAATTTCAGTCAATGGTTTAGAATCATATTCAATGCCTCTATCACTACGAAATCTCTTAATTTTTCTACCAAATTGATTTTCAACTTCAGCAATAAAAACCTCAAATTTTTTCAATAGATTCATTCTTATGACTTAGCAAGTAAACATAAGTATAATTTGAAAAATCATCAATAAAAGTCATGACATATCTTTTTCCATTTCTAGTTAATATACCTTCAAATTCACACAAATCATAATGCACCAATTCTAAAGGCTCAGATTCTCTAATAACATATTTATGTGAACTCTTGGTTATTTTTGCTTGATTACAAGATTCACACTTTTCAAAATCATGTATGGATAGTTTTGGAATAAAACCTTGCTTGCTCATAGTATTTACTGATCTACTTTTCACATGACAAAGTCTAGCATGCCAAACATTAAAAGTACACACCATATAAGAAGATGCAATTTTATTCATTTCAACATTAAGATTAAAGATTCCATCGGTAGCATAACCTTTTCCTACAAACATTCTGTTTTTAGTAATTGTGTAAACATCAGATCCAATAGTTTGATACAACCCAGCCTTGTTGAGAAGATAGCCGGAAACAAGGTTCTTTCTCATTTCTGGAGTGTGGAGAACATTTTTCAGCATAAGTGTCTTCCCAGAAGTAAACTTCAGTTCTACCATACCAAAACCTTTCACAATAGTGTTGTGGAAGTCTCCCAATAATATTTTCTTATCCTTTGTTTATGTATAACTCTTAAATAGGGACCTATCAAAACAACAATGGCCCGAAGCACCACTGTATATTTACCACCCATCAGTTCCACCAACCATGTAAAATTCCGGTTTAGAAACCATGGCAATTATAACGGTTTCAGCAACATTAGATTGTGTGTTATTCTTTCCTTTGTTATTCATGCAATCCCTAGCCATATGGTTCGGTTTACCGCAGGTATAGCAAAGGAACTCATAATTGGAATTCTGAACATTCCTTGATGGGTGTGGGTTCTTGTTTTGATTAGGTTTTCCTTTCCTTTGGTTCTGGTCATGTTTCATAGGTTTTTTCTTAGGTTTCAAGCTCGCTTGAGTCTGATTCTTATTATTGGAAATAATAAGAATCTCTTCCTTTCTATATTGTTTCCGTGCTTCCTCTTCAACCCTGAGCTTAACAATCAAAATTTCAAGAGAAATTTCCTTAGACTTATAACGCAAAGCATTACAAAAAAATTTCCAAGTGGGAGGTAATTTATCAATCATTACAGCTACTTGAAATTGTTCATCAATTATTATACCTTCCGTCATGATTTCATGAGCTATTTTCTGAAGTTCATGAGCCTAAGCAACAACTGACTTTTCATCCACCATTTGATATTTCATGTAGAAGCTTATATCATATTTCTTCGATCTGGCTTTTTCAGTATCATTTTTTTTGTAAGGCATCCTACACATCTTTAGCAGTATCAAACGTAGAGTTATATTCATATAAATCGTCAGACAATGCATTGAGAATATAGTTTTTGCAATCAAAGTCATCATCAACCTATTTTGCATAGGATTTTTTTTTTCTTCAGCAGTTTGGGTCACAACAAGTTCTTCAGTTTGTTGAGGAGTTGCACTTGCTGCAGCTGGAGTAGCTTTTTTCACAACTTCTGCATCTTTTGGATCAGCTGGTTTGATGGAGGTCACCATCATGTGCAACTTCATTAGTTTGAGGTAGAAGAATAACTTTTGCTTCTATCTTCTGAAATGAAGTCCTTCAAACTTGAACGACTTATTGATATCAGCAACAGTTTTCTTTTAAGATTCCATGGCAGAAGGATATGTCCAAAAATCGTTGGAACAATTGTCTATTTCACACTTGCAAACACAAATATTATAACACAAAACAAAGTGACGGCTGAGTCACGACCAAGTTGCTCTCTTTAGGACGTTTCGTGGCTCTACCTTAAGTTTTGTGCAAGCAGTTCTTTCTCTGTCACAACGCCCCCAGGATAAAACAGCCGAGAAAAACTCTCTTTCGATTTCTCACGCACACGATGAGAAATTGATCACTTTTCTTGCTCAATATTTTTGGTCCCTTGATTCTTAGAAAATAATGGGGTTAAAACTTATGTTTTCTTTCTGTTCTCAAAAATGATTTTATAGCAAGACAATCAATACGAATTAATGAAAATAAATCGAATTAATTGCTGCAGTTAAAATTCCATTCAACAGTCAAAAACGGGCAAATAAATCATAACTTAATTAGCGCAATTAAAACATAATTAAGTGCAGTAAAAACGGTTTGAAAAATCTTTTCAAAATCAGCAAAAAATAATTTCCAAATTCAAGAGACCTCCCAAGACTATATATATATATATATATATATATATATATACCCAATCAGTAGGGGGAGGGATTTGATCCTGAGACCTCACCCTTAAGGCCTAAAATTCTTAACCACTGGGCCAATCTCGAATTGTTGATATAAATATACAAAAGAATTATTTTAAATATATATCCTAACACTTTGCCTCTCAAAGACAGAGGGTGGCGTTTATACTATGGCAGATACATCTCAGTAATGCTACCTTGCATCGTGCTTGCAGACTAAACAGTTGCAGCACACGATCCTATAACACACAACCTCTTCAGATTTGATCCCTAACTTTCAACAGGCACTGGATAACTACATGAGTGTGTGTGTGAATTATCTCCCTCTACTTTTAACATCAGCGATACTTCCCCACAGCCTATGCACCAACTGGCAGTCCATTTCTTTGATGCTATTAAGAGACAGATACCTAACACACTCTCCATGTCAGCTCGGGATTATATTCTCTGGCAAAGCAACAGATCGGCTCACGCACAAGATTACCTTAAATCCATACCATTTACCGGATTAAATCAAGACATGGGTCCTTGACAATTCAAAGTTGTGTTACAATATCAATTGGGTAAACCGTTATTTGAAGAAGGTACTTTATGTGCATGCTGCAATAGGCCAATGGACCACTTCGGAGATCACGCTATTCATCACACAAGTGATGTTAGGCTTAAATACATGCATGATTTAGTTCGAGATATTTTTGTCGATATGTGTTACAAAGCAGGCGTAGCTGCTATGAAGAAAGTCGCATTAGGCCTTTCGTCGTCTACGGGTATTGATTTGCGGCCTGCCGACATCTTAGTCCATAACTGGGAGTACGAGCGAGATATATGTTTTGATGTCACCGATGTTTCACCCTTTTCTGGGAGTGGATACAGTAACTTCACGCCAGGACATGCTATTTCTGCTGCAATCGCTCGTAAATATGCTGACCAATGTGCTGCTCATGGGTACATATTTGATGTTTTAGCGTTCTCAACATTTGGGGAATTCGGAGAGGATATCATTGCTTTCTCGAAGAGGTTGAAGAACTACATGGCTGCTCACGACGCCAACGGTAAATTAGGCAGCTCTCTTTTTAATAGGTTAAGTATTATTATTCAAAAAGGAATTGGGGCGCAACTTGTTGCTAGGCTCCCAGCGCCACCAAACGATCCCGTGTAATTTTTTTTTTGTGATTTAATAAAAGCCTCGGTGGCAATATTAAAATTAAAAAAAAAAAATGCGCGATACGATAATCCTTAGACCTATTCCTATGCACATGCCAAAACATGATATTTGGCATATATGCACCCACTATGGGTATGCCAAACTGCCAAACTCATATGCCAATATGTTATTTTTGGCATATTGGCATACACGACGTCAGTTTCAATGAGCGATAGAGTCTTGGTCGCTCGATGGTCAGCACATCGCTCGATGGTCTTCCAGTCGCCAGCGATGGTCAAGCTATCGCTCGCTGGTATGATAATCGCTCAGCAAATCTTCATCTAACGGCTGTAATTTCCCCCTCTATAAATTCCTGATTTCAAACTCATTTCAACTCACACTAGAAATTCTTAATTTCTCAATCCTTTTCAAATCTAAAACTATCATAGCTCCTCTACAATTATATTTTCTTGTAAAATGGATTCACAAGCACAAACTCAAGGAAAAGGTAAGAAGAATCGAGTCCGTGGTGCAAAATACAACATGAGAAGATGAATGTATTTGTCGTAATTATGTTTTTTTTTACCCAAGATTGTATCGGTGGTGCACAACAACATGTTAACACCATGTGGGATAATATCTTTCAAAAATATGAGGAACAAACCATGAACATCAATAATCGTGATGCAAAAGTATTGGCAGAACACTTCATTATAATCAACCGGGAAGTAGCCGCTTATGTTGCATTGATAATGCAAGTCAAGAGAAAAGGAAAGGAAAGTGGTCAGACTGATGTTGATTTTAACAGACAGGTTCATACAGATTGGCAACGAAAACATGGTAAACAGTTTGCTTTCGAAAGTTGTTATCATATTTTGAAGGGTTTGAACAAATATAATCCTGATCAATTATCAAAAAATCAAATAGTACCTGAACAGTCACCATATAATTCTTATCCCTCAACACCAAATTCTTCACCATTTTCACACGGTCCATCAAATTCTTCACCAAATACCCCTACAACTCAAATTCCAACGTAGTTTTCAATAATTATGTTGATGGTAATAATGAGGGAAAACTTCTAGGGAGGAATCGGGAAAAACTGGTTAGAAAATTAGCTCAAGAAGGAGGGAGTTCCGGATGGTTTAACATGGCGGAGTTTATGGAACATCAAAAGACCGTCGCGAAGGAAAGATCCATTGAAAGGAAAATTCAAAACCGGGAGAGTAAGAAAAGTCGTCTTTCTCAAGAAAAATTTCAGTTTGACTATGACAAGCATAACATTCTTCAAGCTAACACCTAAATTATGAACGACCAACAAAAACATTTGTGGCAAATCGAATTTGACAGGATTTAAGCACAGATTGAAAAGCAAGCTGGATTTACTAATGAAGATGACGAGGATGGGACTGATGATGAGTTTGATGAAATAATTCCGATAGATTAATGTAGCAGTAGCAGTTTAAGTTTTAATCTTTTAGTTTAAGGTTTAATGTGATTTGTTTATGCATTCCAATTAATATTAGTTTGAAATGAAATGTTGAAGTTTATCATGACTTTGAAATGAAATGTTGAAAAATGCATAAAATTATCTTAAGCTAGAACATTAAAAATAAATAACATAACTTAAACTGAAGAAAAATACATTAAATCATCTTCCATGCTATTCCCAAAGATTCAATCTCAGATCATCTCTTAACTGGTCACACAAATTACGGTTCTGAATGTAGTTAGTTATTTGACCATAATTCCTTGCAGGGAGGCCTCTTTCATGTCGAATCTCCAGCCTCAAATCTTCATCATCATAGTTAATCCAATCTGAATCACGCCGGGTTTCCTGAATTACCATGTTATGAAGAATTATGCAAGTGAGCATAGTCTTATACATTTCACGAGGACTCAACCCACGATATGGGCCACAAATGATAGCAAACTTTCTCTTCAAAATTCCAAAAGCGCGTTCCACATCCTTCCTCAGTGCCATTTGGGCATCGTTAAAATATCGGTATGAAAGGCCCAATGCACCAGCATGAGGTTGACGGTAACATTGAACCAAGGTGGACCATTTTGGGTAGATACCATCCGCAAGATAATAACCATGAGTGTACTGATGGCAGTTGATCATGAAACAGACAGAAGGAGAAATTCCATACTTCAAATCTTTAAACAGAGGCGACTTGTGCAAAACATTAATATCATTTTGTGAACCCGGAAGACCAAAAAAAGCGTGCCATATCCAATAATCATAAGAAGCAACCGCTTCAAAGATAACTGTTGGTTTTGGATAATGACCTTTATATTGAACAACCCAATAAACAGGGCATCCATGCTATACCTAATGCATACAATCGAGACTACCTAGCATTCCTGGGAATCCCCTTTCCTCATTCTCCCTTAATATTTTTCTAACATCTTCGTCGGTTGGTTTGCGTAAATATGTTGGACCAAAATGATTAATAATTACTTCACAGAACAATGAAAGGTAAGTGTAAGAAGTTGTTTTACCCATACGAAGGTACTCATAATTCGCATCCGCTGGAGTGCCATAACCTAGAATCCTTAAAGCCGGAGTAACTTTTTGTTCAGGACTATGACCTCTAATATTCAATGCATCAAACTGATAATTGAATTGAGGTTCCACTCGACAAAGCTCTTCAATAATCTTTTTAACCAGATGACGAGGCATGCGGAATCGACCTTGAAAATTTTGATCAGAGTACACATAATTGGGAAGAAAATAATCGTGCATGAGCTTCTGATGGTAAAATTCCCTCCCTCGATACGTATATCTTCTTGATAATACTTCTTTGGGCTCTGGAACTCTTGGTATTTGACCCGTGTGTACAAGCATCAAAATTTTGATTAATTTATCATCTTCATCTTCCTCTTTGTCAATTTCTTGCAACATCATACGATAACTTTCTTGCTATAACCTGAACCTATTCATAATATCTCTTTCTTCATTGGATCTCGACATTGTAATGAAACTTAAAATTGAGAATGAAGGAGTCATATCTTTAGAAGCAGGTGTGAATTTTTTGTCGAGGTAAAATTGCGTATATATAGGAACCATGGGGGAACTAGCCGTTGCAGAATAACTACTTGGCGATAACCATTGTACCGCCAACGATATTCTTTCTAGCGAGCGGTATTAACAATATCGCTCGCTAGGGATTCGATCGCTCAGTGGTTTCCCCATAGTGGCGCAAATGGTTTGGCATGCCAAACACCATTTTTTTGGCATGTGCATAGGAATAGGCCTTACCCCGTCAACAACCTAAAAACTCAATACCATCCCTCACTCCAGAATAAAAGTAGCACCGGTGATGCTTACCCTCCCTCTTATTGGTTGGTTACCGTAACCTCGCGCTCTCATTGGCTAATTGAGAAACCATTCGTATTCGTCAGATGAAATTTTGTTAGATATGGTGCATTGATCTGACAATGTGCGGTGTAGATTGGATGGATTAGTGGGACAAACGCGACGGACGGCCCCCATTATTTAGAAAAATTGCTATATTAATTTCGTGTATTTATTGTGAAAATCCAAAAAAAAAAAAAACTACTATATTAATTTTTGACATTTATGATTAAAATAAAAAAAAATCAATTCAACATATTTATGGAATAAAATAATCTTTTATAATTTTATGAAAATCCAAAAAGTAAAAAAAATACTATATTAATTTTGGACATTTATGATTAAAATAAAAAAAATCAATTCAACATATTTATGAAATAAAATAATTATATTTATAATTTAATGAAATTATTGTAAAAGATCCAGAGAATTAGAAAGATACTACATTATAATTTTGGATATTTATGACAGATCACCATTTAAGAGTAGGAAACAGGTGGACGAGCATAACGCAAGAGTGCAGATGTACAGAACTAGGGAGGTTCGTGAGGATATCAAGGCAAACGACGGGCCTTCACGCTATCGCGTGGAATATCCTAGACAGCTCAGTAGCTTATCTAAAGAAGAGAATGAAATTTTGGGTAAAATTAGAATACTAGAGACTCAAAACAAATTTATAAATGACAGACTTTACCGTTTAGAGTTTATCAAGGCAAGCAAGGATCTTTGGGAAATAAAGAATGGGGGGAACATCTTGATTTTTTTTCCCTTTCTTTTTGGTGTCCTTCTGCTTTTTTGGCGTGGATGGAAGTGCGTTTCCCTGTGCTTCCCTTTTTAAGTGTAGCTTTGTTTTTGTTTTCTCTCTTTGTTGTCTGTTTGGAGGTCAGGCCTAGCCCCCCTCCTTCTCTTTTCTTTGGATCCAATAAAAATTAAAGCCACTTGGCTTTTTTGAAAAAAAAATAAATTTGGATATTTATGATTAAGATAAAAAAAAGAATCAACATATTTACGGAATAAAAAAAGATTTATATTCTTTGAATCTTTTAAAAGGAAAAAAAATATAGAAATAACTATATTAGTTTTTAGTATTGATGATAAATATCTAAAAAAGGAAAAACTAACAATATATAAAAAATACTATATTAATTGATATTTAAATTACTATTTATATTTATGTAAATAATATCCATTAATATATTAAAAAATCTAATTATTTATCTGAACACAATCTAATAAGTTCCATTAATACGGATACTAATAAAAACAAAGTCAATGGTTAATAATGAACACGCAATTGGGGGATACTTATATTAATTGGGGGATATGAAAAACTATTCCCACCCTTAGTATCTTGCTAAGGGGTGTCTTAAATGTGTAAAAAGTCAAAGTTACCCCTTTCAAATATTTTTTTTTTTTTTTAACTTTTTTCTTAAAAATTTTTTTTTCATTAATTTTTTTTTAACTATTCTGTTTCTTTTTTCATTTTTTTTAAAATTAATTTTTATTTTGTGAAAATTATTAATTTATCATAAAAAAGAAAAAAACAATTAAAAAATACGATTTTCTTTTATGACAATATTTTTTTTAAGAAAAAAATATTAATTTTTTATTAAAATTTTTTTTTTATGAAAATTTTTTTTTGTTAAAAAATATTAATTTTTTATTAAATTTTTGATAAAAAAAATATTAATTATTTTATTAATTTATTTTATGAAAAATATTTTTATTCAAAATAAAAATAAATTAAATAAATAAATATTAAAATATAAGGGCATTTCAGGAATAATAGAAATATATGGATAAGGGTTTTTGAAAATTACTTCAAAATGACCCTATTTTGTTTTATTATCATATCCCCCAATTGTGCGTTCTTAATAAAGGATGGAAATCATTCTTCATCCATATTTTCTTTATAACAAGCCATATAACTGGATTTAATTCCATAACAGTTTTAAAGATTTTCTTTGGAACCAAGTTTCCAACATCTATATAAAGGATGCAAATCACTCTTTATTCCTACATAAACCACGTACTTTCTGTGAAAAAAGAGGTAGCAAACAGAAGATATCAACTATGACTTTTGAAGAAAATCACAACAAAGGGGAAGCAATGGTAGTTGATTCTGATGGTATGTAGACTTATTCAAGTGTCACAATTTGGATTCTTATGGTGCTGTTTTTTTCTTTCTCTTATCAATTTTTTCTTTATATTCCTAGGTTGCTGTTTTTTTTTGTTTCCTCTTATCAATTTGTTCTTTATAACAACCAAGTGCAAAATTGAAATATATGATGTTTATATGTAGGCAAGAAACCTCCGGGAACAGTTTATACCCCCTTCAAGCGCCTGGTTAGGAATCAGACATAACAGAAAGTCGTGCGGGCTTTGGTTCTGAAAAAATGGAGGTTTGAAAACAAAAAAACAGGTCAATTATGGAGTTTGGACCTACATTTCATTGACCAAGAGGTAAGTTAGTCGACCTCTATTGCATATTATCGGTAAAAGCTAATTGTTTTTTTTTAGCCGATTAGAAATTAATTGTTGATTGGATATAATGCGGGGTACTCAAATGCATGCTAGGGTAGGTAAAGATTATATACAATTGTTTGAAGAGAAATTTGAGGAGGGAAATGTGTATTCCATTCAGAGGTTTAGCATTGCCAAGCCATCAGCCGGTTATAGAAATTGTGTCCTTTGAAAATATAACGTGGCTGAAAGGTTTAGCAAGGTGGAACATCTGAAAGTTGACCTCTCGACTTTTCCCCAAGAGATATTTAGTTTCCTTGCTCTGGAGAAAATTGGGACCAGAAAAAATGATACTACGTATTATACAGGTGAATAGTCGGAAATAAGAAAAAAAATATTTTTTTTGTTTGGAAAAAAACAGCTAACATTAACCTTTTCTTATATAATTCCTGTAGCTGTGATTGTAAGGCTAAATCCCGCGTCGAACGTTGAGACGAAATCAGCTGAAGAATTTGAGAAAGTAAGTGATGTGCTTATGAGGGAGATTATGATTGAGAATGAGAGGTAAACTACACGGTATCTTATGGGTTTTTGATTCAATAATTTTTGTTGAGTGGATTAGCCTAATGGATTTTTGTTCATCTTGTGATTTCATTCATGCTATCAAGGATGGGATGTTGGATGGTCATCCAAATGTACCTGTGGTGATGATTATCACTGGTACATATGTGAAGGATCGCCAGACTATTTACCGTGGTCGAATTTTTGTGCAAATTTTATTGAGAGTTAGGTGCTAGATTTTTGCTTCAGGTTATTCAGATGTTATATAATAGCCATCACCAGGAATGCTTAAACACAGATACAACAATTGCTTACAACAAAGCTACAACAATTGTTTACAGGAATTCTTAAACACAACAAAGCTTTACATAATAATATCTAAGATGTCAATATTATTATACATATTACAAATTTAGAGTGGCCGGGCTTATGTAAAAAAAAACAAATCTAGAAAATTAAGTAGGAGATCTGATGGAAAATTTAGATATGTTTCATAAATATCAGGTAAGAAAATCATCCAAGATATATTTCCTTTTTAAAAAAATAATAATAATTATATCCGTATCAGTTTTTTATTTGTTTTAAGCATATCTTTTAGGTTACATAATTCACGCGTATGGAATGATTAAGCATCCATACATGGAATGATTAAGCTTCCATACATGGATGGCGGAAAAAAAAAAAACTAGAAAATCAAGTAGGTGGTGATCTGATAGAAAATCTAGATATAGTTCATAAATATCGAAAATGATATGTCTATCAGGTAAGAAAATCATCCAAGATATATTGCCATTTTTAAAAAATAATAATTATTATATCCGTATCAGTTTTTCATTTTTTCCCCCTTTTTTTGAAGCATATCTTTTAGGTTACATAATTCACATGTATGGAATGATTAAGCTTCCATACATGGATGGCGAAAAAAAATCTAGAAAATCAAGTAGGAGATCTGATAGCAAATCTAGATAGATATACTTCATAAATATCGAAAATGATATGTCTATCAGGTAAGAAAATCATCCAAGATATATTGCCATTTTTAAAAAATAATTATTATTATATCCGTATCAATTATTTATTTATTTTCCCTTTTTTTGAAGCATATCTTATAGGTTACATAATTCACATGTATGGAATAGGACTTGATTTTTAAAAAAAATTCTCTTATGGTAAATTAGGTGTATATAAATTTAATTTGTTATCAACCTAAAAACTCAGTACCATCCCTCACTCCAGAATAAAAGTAGCACTGGTGGAGTTTACCTTCTCTCCTATTGGTTGGTGAGCGTAACCCCGCACTCTCATTGGCTAATTGAGAAACCATTCGTATTCGTCAGATGAAATTTCGTGAGATATGGTGCGTTGATTTGACAATGTACGATGTAGATTAGGCGAATTGTTGGGGACGAACGACCCTCATTATTTAGAAAAATTGCTTTATTAGTTTCGTGCATTTAGTGTGAAAATCTAGAAAATAAAGAAAACTACTATATTAAAATCGAACATTTATTACTTAAATAAAAAAAAATCAATTCAACATATTTATGGAATAAAATAATAAGATTTATATTTTTTGAATCTTTTATACGGAAAAGAAATCTAAAAATGACAAAGAAAACAACTGTATTAATTTCGGAAATTTATGATTAAAATAAAATAAATGTAAATATAAAATAAAAATCACTTCAATTTTTTATTATAAAAAATACAAAAAAATAAAAAAAACTACTATATTAATTTTGTACATTTATGACTGACATAAAAAAAACAAATTCAACATATTTATGGAATAAAATAATAAGATTTATATTTTTAAATTTTTTATAAGGAAAAAAAATCTAGAAATGACTATGTTAATTTTTTGTATTAATAATAAACATCTAGAAAATCAAGACATGTTTATGTGTTTGACAAAAAATCCAAGCATATTCATAAATATGATACAGAAAATAATTTCAAAATTTTTATCCATTTCAATGGGTAGAAAAAAATTTTAAATTAATATTAATATGGTCTTAAAAATGGTATCTTTTAATATACCGACGGTTATTTGGGGAAAAAAAATATCAATACGCATATAATTTCTTTAATAATACTACTAACAAGTTGTTGTTACAATTATTATTAAAAATATTTTAAATAATACTAATATTTGTGGCTCACAAAATATGTTGTTAATAAATTATGAAAATAATTTTCCCAATTTTCTTCCTTTAAGATATTGATTGATATTGTTTCTTAATAAAAGTAATTTCTTATCAAAATTTAGTTTTGGTGACTGAATATAAATAATTCAAGCGAAAGCCAAACCTCATTGTTTGCGCGTTACTTTTCTTTTCGGGGTTTTTCTTCATTTTTTTAAGTTTCTTACAATCTTGGATTTTGTTGTCTAATCTATTTTTATTATTTGTTTTGCATGTAATCAATAGGTTGCAGTGATGGGAGGTCAATATTAAGCTTTTACTGGTGGTATGTTTCTTACCCATATTCAATATAGTCCATGATGTTTATGGGTTTGATCTTTTCAGAAAAATCAAAATATTTAGTTTGGAAAGGTGGTTTAAGAAGTCGACATCTCATCAAAAGTGTCTGTTTGAAAAGGTGAAATTGAAGTACCAATTTTATTTTAGGTCTTAATTCGGTTTTTCCTAAGGTTATAGTTTGTTTGCTGACTATCTCTGTGTTTCAGGTGCGAGAGCAATTCCAGAATAATTTCATTAGAATGGGGTAAGCATGATTATTCGTGGGTTTACACATAGAAATTGTTATTTGCTATTTTCCGCGGGGTTGAGGAGATGCTTACAAACAATTATGCTGACAGCAGGTAACTGATATGGTGGATTAATTTTTTATTAAACTTTGTGGAGGAAAATGGTGGTGTGCACTGGTAGGGTTTAGCTTATGAAGATGGGATGTAAGGTTGTTTATTTTGTTTTGTTCATTTTCTGTTTTATTATGATGATTTTCTCAAAATAAAATATGTATAACAAAGGTAGGTGTTTAATCGTTTTGTTGTTATTTTTTGTAATATTGTTCACGGTATGATATTTTGAGTTCACACAAATGTTCAGTTCATTGAGATTATTTGCTCATAATGGTTACAGCAGTTCACATGTTCATGATCTAAAAATGATAAATTTTTGGAAGGAGGGACACAACTTATTCATTATAATGGTAGTTGTATTTTTGTGTTGTTGGTATCATTTGCTTGACACAAATCCTAGGTTTTTCCTATCGCAAGGTGCAGTGCGGGTTAACTAAATGGTGCTTATAATTTCTATTCCGTGAATCAGATGTGTTATGCCTAAGTTTTATATGCACGCTGCAAATGGACTTCTAATAATTTGATACTTTGGGGATTAAAATTGCATAAATTTACTCCATTAGGTGTAAAAATAATCTTTTCTCATGTTAGTGGGAGGATGGAAATGTGAGTAGGTTTAAATTAGATAACTCTTTGTTAGAATCAACATAGTTAACCAAAATGTTGGCGACTCTAGACTTTGTGTAACTGTTAGCTTAATTTCTTTAAAATTAGTAATTTACACCCATATTATATTTATGGAAAGATTTTTTTTTGAAGCATTTATGGAACGATGCATACATATTAATGACGTAAATTTTTCCAATAGTTGTAATTATATGTGGAAAGAAAATTTTAAATTAGTGTTTATAAATCTCAAAATATCTAAAAAAACCTTAGGGCAAAAACATCTTTAGAGGTCTACTTATGGTAAAAGAATCCCAAACAGATGGCTTAAATATTTAGTATGTTAAAAAAAAAAACTTTTTCTTATCCTGTATTTTCGAATTAATTTAGGGAAGAAAAGTCTTTCCATTACTTTGTTATATTTTGTTGCCACACAAAGCAATTCCATTTCATATCTCAATTCTCATTTATTTATTTTTGCAACCGAGTCTCAAAGGTCTATATTAAGGACACCGGCATGGACATTTGTAAAATGAATAATTCTCTTTGTCATCTTAGATATATTCTCTAAATGTGTACAAGTCTTTTCGATGATGTATTAGTGAATATATAATTATAAATCAGGATGATACCGGCCCGTCCATCATTTTCAATTCTATGTAGGGCCAACAGGATAAATGTTAATATGAAATAGGGAAATAGGAATAAGGATGGATGTAAATCCCAAACAACATTATTAAGTTATTGTCTTAAGAGCATTCTACTCTCTCTTGGCTTTCCTTTATAAAATTTTATGATATTTTTGACAGGGTTCTGCTAGATTATTGAATTATAGTTTTTTGTGAAACCTATTCTGATTATTCTTTTTCTTTCTCAAACAGGAGATACGCATGAAATTGCTTTGTTTAATAGACCATGCTGTATCGGCACTTCGTTTACTTGACCTACGGTTGATGTAAAAAAAAACGTCCCTTTAATCGTTCAATTCCAAAAGAGTTTTATGTTTTTTTTCTAGCCACACACATAATAAAATTAGCTATATGCATCACTAAAAATCCAGCAACCAAATTATTTAATTAACCAATACAATTTAGATATTCTCTTTGCCAATAAAGGTACTCCAATCATTAATTAGTAGACGATCCTTGCGGTTAAAGTAAAAATCAAGAATATTTAAACAGAGTCTTAGTGGGATGTTAGTTCATCGCTTGATTACAACTTCTTTGACGGGAAGCATTTCATCTGTTTTGTACTATCTAGAATTAGAAAACTATTTTATGTTATATCATGTGTTCTTTTAATGTCTCTAATAAGTGTGATTTTTCATTTAACTATAAGGAGTTGGTGCCTGGGTTGGGTTGACCGCTTGATTCTTAACACAAGTATATGATTTTTGAAGAAAGATATATCAATGCATTTTCTTGATTACATTATCTTCGACGGGAAACACTTTATATTATTTTTCACTATTTAGAGTTGAAAATCTATTTTATATTAATTTCAATTTTTAGTATCACTAATATCAGATATCCATACAACTATACAATGAGTATGATTTTTCATCTAACTATAGTGACTTGGATCCTGGAAGAGAACTTGAGTTGGCCTCTTGATTCCTAACGCAAGTATATGATTCTTAAAAATATAGATCGGTGAATTTCCTTGATTACATCATCTTCGACGGGAAGCAATTTATATATATGTTTTGCAATATTTAGGGTTGAAAATCTATTTTATATTAACAATAAATACAATTCTGACCAGTAGGAGTCATAAATAGGAAAAGAAAAAAATGATGAGAATTCATAACCAATATAATTTAGATTTCATTTGCCAACAAAAATATTCCAGTTATTAATAGGCGATCCTTACGGTTAAAACAACAATCACGGGTATTCAAACGGGGTCATAATGGGATATTAGTGCATTTCCTTGATTACAACTTCTTTTGACTCACTTCATTTGTTTTGCACTATTTAGAATTTGCAAGCTATTTTTATGTTATACATCGTGTGTTCTTTTAATGTCTCTAATATCATATATTGATACAACCATATAATGAGTGTGATTTTTCATTTAACTTTACAGACTTGGAGCCTGGAAGAAAACTTGAGTTGGCTGCTTGATTCCTAACGCAAGCTTCTGATTCTTAAGAAAGATATATTAGTGCATTTTCTTGATTACTTCTTTGACGGGAAGCACTCTACATGCTTTGCGATATTTAGGGTTAGCAATCTATTTTATATTAAGATCGTGTTATTTTTAGTGTCTCTAATGTCAGATATCAACAAATCTCTATAATATGTGTGATTTTTCACTCAACTACAAGAAGTTGGAGCCAGGATAAACAATTGAGTTACCCGCTTAATTTTTTACGCAAGTATACGATTTCTGAAGAAAAATATATATGTGTGCTTCCTTAATTACATTTCCTTTGACGGGAAGCACTTCACATGCTTTGCATTATTTAGAGTTCACAATCTATTTTATATTAATATCATGGTTTTTTGAATGTCTCTAATATCACATATCGATGCCTATATAATGACTAATGACATTTCCTTGATTACTTCTTTGACGGGAAGCACTTTGTATGCTTTGGACTATTTAGGGTTGGCAATCTGTTTTATATCAATGTCGTGTTAGTTTTAGTGTCTTTAAAGTCAGATATCAACACAACTTCATAATATGGGTGATTTTTCATTCAACTACAAGAACTACAAGAAGTTGGAGCCTAGAAAAACAACTGAGTTAGTCTCTTTATTTTTAACGCAAGTATATGATTTCTGAAGAAAAATATATATGTATGCTTCCTTAATTACATTTTCTTTGACGAGAACCACTTCATATGCTTTGCCTATTTAGAGTTGACAATCTATTTTATATTAGTATCATGATTTTTTAGTGTCTCTAACTTCAGATATCGATGCCTATATAATGGCTAATGAGTGTGATCTTTCATTTAACTATAAGAAGTTGGAAGAGCAGTTGAGTTGGTCCCTTAATTCTTAACACAAATATAAGATTTCCGAAGAAAGATATATCAATACATTTCCTTGATAACATTTTATTTGACGGGAAGCAATTCATATATTGTGCACCATTTAGACTTTTCAATCTATTTTATATTAATATCGTGTTTTTTTAGTGTCTCCAATATCAGATATTGATACAACTATATAGAAAGTGTGATGTTTCAGTTAACTACCAATAGTACTGATACATGTAATGTAATGAACTACTTATTGATTTCAAAGGTCGGTATATTTTTTCAAAAGTATTTTATTTAAGAGGATTTCTTAATCTCCAACACTTTAAACAATATGTCACTGGTGAATAGTTTGGTTTCGATTGTTAATCTACTAAATGATTGCTTCAAAAATAAATAAATATGATAATCGATGTTTTCATGATACACTGTAGTTGTTAATTGAGATCCCTTCTTGGACGGATGCGGTGCTTCGCCCAACTGAGAATCGATTCCGTCGTACCCTGTTCGAAGCACGAGTTAAATACTAAAAAAATGATTATGTATTTATAGCTTAAAATATTTTAGTTTATTTGTAAAATTGATTATTATTTTATTATGATGCATGAAATTAGTTTTCAAAACCATGTTAGATCTTCAAATCATAATAATATTATATATTTGATTATTATAAAGTTTTAACTGTTAATTATCAATTTGTTGGATAGTAATTCTATAAGCTTATTAGAACTCTTATTAGGACGGGTGCGGGGCGAAGCCCCGCTTCAGTGAACATGAACTGACGGTATAAGATTTTCCAGCAGTCCCGGTGCGTAGCACGGGGTTCAAGCTAGTCCTCACCTAATCCAACGGCCAAAGACACAACGAAGGAACAAAACACACTTTGGTTAAAAACTTTGAACCCTAAAATTTTAAAGCGCGAAAAGAAAAATCAACGCAGACAAAGAGTGTGCGAGGAGAAGTGAAAACTAGGGTTTCATTTTGCTTCTTTCATCAATACGAAATCAACCCGAGATAGAGCGAAATCAAGGTTTTATAAAATTAGCCTTCCTCTTGGATTGATTTCTGATTTGGGGATTATTCTTTTTAGGGTTTTTGGAAAAATTTGGAACCATGGATGAGGTTTGGGAGAAAGCTGTAAAAACAGCACTTGATCTCGATGAGCAGACAGATTATGCAGCAGTAAAAACTCTAACTCTAGATGGAGCAGTGAAGTGTTATCAAGGTAAACTTCCATCACAAAATCTATTGGAGAGATTTAAAGGACTTGAACATCTTTCAATAGCTAATGTTGGTGTTTCTTCACTAGAGAGATTTCCTTGTATTACAACTCTTCAGAAACTTAATTTATCAGATAATCGTATCGTTCGCGGTTTAGAGTTTCTTGTTAAAGCTGGTTTAGATTCGCTAAGGGATCTTGATCTATCGAACAACAGGATTCAAGTTGTTGAATATTTAGCTCCACTTGCTTCGTTGAAACTAGAATCTCTTGATTTGTATGAATGTCCTGTTACAAAGATTAAAGATTATCGATCTAGGGTTTTCGGATTGATTAAGTCTTTGAAGTATTTGGATAAGATGGATGTGAATGGAGTTGAAGTACTTGAGTCTGATGAAGACGAGGAAGATGATGATGAAGAAGAAGATGAGGAAGAGGATGTCGGATGTGGAGAGGTTGATGAAGAGGGTCAATTAGGTAAGAAGATGAATAATGGTGGGGTTGCTGAGGAAGAGGATGAGAGTGATGCAGATGAAGGTGTTGAAGAATATGGAGAATCCGCAGATGAAGATGGTGAGGATGAGGTGAGAAATCTTCTTGCTATGTTTCCTTAGTTTTTCCTATTCTCTGGCTGTTTAACTAGTAAGGTAACTGATTATCCTGGTAGTTGAAATATTGTAGTTTATAGCTTTGTTAGATATTTGATTTGTATAGCTAGAGGTTGATACACTTTTATAGCTTCTTGACACCTATCCGTCTTTGCTGGCCTGGTCCCTTAGTATTTGTGTTGTATGCTATTGTCAATAAGTCATGGTGAACTCGAGCTGTCAGTTCGGTACACGTACACAATAGAGTAGCACATAGCATACCAAAATTGTGAAGCTCGTCTGTTTGAAATTGTGATGTTATGTAGTTAATTGCTTTCTGTAGCTAGTATAGTAAACCCTAATGTCCGTCAGAACTCAGAAATATTTGATGCCATTGGGTTGATTGATTTAGTGATACGTACCTAATCAGTTGCTATTTCTAAATGGGGATTGAGAGGTCAATTGATTCTGCTTAGATTCTTCACTCATGTGTGTGTTCATGTAATAATGACTGGTATCTGTCATTTGGCTGTTTCAGTTTATATATAACCTACTTTATGCTGTTGCCTTGTGTTCTGTAGTTGACATGGCTGGCTACATAATCTTACTTAAGTTATGAGGGTTACTACCACTATGTTTAGTATTTTGTTTGTTAGAAAGCTTCATAGTCCAAATAATTGAAGGATCTTGAACTCTTTATCTTTGCTAGAACACCAAGTGACTTTGTTTTTTGTACATATATTCTCCAAGCTTCTATGAAAATAGGGTTGCGATAGGCTTGGCGAGCCAGCGATAGACCAATATAGGGCGAGAGCAGTACCAAGATGGGTGACCTCTTGGGAAGTCCCCGTGTACCTTTGTTTGGTTGAAAACTAGCCATTCCCTTAGGAAAGGCCGGGAGCAGTACCAAGATGGGT
The DNA here is from genome assembly GCA_023529315.1 of Papaver bracteatum. Lineage (NCBI taxonomy): Eukaryota > Viridiplantae > Streptophyta > Magnoliopsida > Ranunculales > Papaveraceae > Papaver > Papaver bracteatum. The sequence goes on along the minus strand of JAJJWX010000565.1, from coordinate 569,294 downwards.
GACTTCTTGGGAAGTATAGACCAATATAGGGCGAGAGCAGTACCAAGATGTGCGACCTCTTGGGAAGTCCCCGTGTACCTTTGTTTGGTTGAAAACCAGCCATTCCCTTAGGAAAGGCCGGAAGCAGTACCAAGATGGGTGACTGCTTGGGAAGTCCTCGTATTCCCTTTCTAGCCTGCCCCAACTTGTTTTGGGACTAAAGGCTTAGACGAAGATGAAGATATTCTCCAAGCTTCTGTCCAGTAGCTGCAAATGTTCACATGGCTTTAAGACAGTTGTATATTACTTTACTTCAAAGATTAATGCTAGTGTATATTTGTTTTAATTATCAGATCAATTATCCCAGAAGTACGATTATTCAGTATCGTATAGACGAGACTAACTGAATGTTATATGTATTTCTATATGTTCTGCAAATCTTTTGAGTTTGGCATCTGGTTCTCGATGATGCCTTTCAAGTCACCTTGCCTTGCTTTTCAGTTACTGTCATCTTCATATTGATATTTAAAGGTTTTATTTTATATATTCATCTTAAGTAAAAAATATTTTGATATTATTTTTGCACTAGATTGATCTTCTATTTTTTGCTGTTAGGATGAGAATGAAGAAGATAATGATGAAGAGGAAGTTGAGGAGGATCATAATGGTGAGGTTCTAGTGCAGCCATCCTCTCCTTCACATTCCAAGAGGAAGATATCTGAAGTTGATGATAATGGTGATGATGTTGACGACGATGGCGTTGTGGATGCTGCAAGTCTTTGAAACTCGGATGAGGTGTAACCTATTATCTTGAGAACAGTTCAGGAACTAGATAGTCCATCACCTGTCAGTCGGTGAAACTTCTTTATATATTAGTAGTAGTATACTCTGTTTATGAATATAGGGAAGAAAGAAATGATGTTATCTTGGCATGTGATGTGGAGCGAGGTAATGGGATGCTAACAAATTTAAAAAGTCGTTATTATCTTCTTTTTTGTTGCTTTTGTTCTTGTTCTTATTGTCCTCACATGCTTCTTTTATGCATCACTGTTTTTATTTTGGCAGGCCAATATTCTCTCCTTTTTTAGACTGAATTTAGTTTTTCAAAACAATGAAAAAACGCCATCGCCAGAGGAGTCCTTTTTAGGTATTTATATATATCCAAGTAGTGAGCCCATGCTCATCTGTTTGATTGAATGCAACTTGGCCGACTATTCCTATGAGCGTATCTATTTTCTTTTCCTTTTAGAACTAGCGTCTTAGTGCCTATGGTTGGGATAGGGTATGAGTGAACAAGGTACCCCTGGCACAGCTTATAAAATTTCATGGGTGTACATGGTAGCTTTAAATGTGGCAATTTGTTTTTTCAGTACACACGGTCCCAATTGTCACATCGACTCTATCAACGGTGTTAACCAATATCTGAGTTTAAGACTCATAACCTACTTGTAGGACAAGAAAGTGAGTTCTTCCCCCACTTTAACAAGTGGAGTTTACAAAGTATAACATCATCCAATTCCTTTGTAATTACGAGTGAGTCCTCATCAGTTCGAGCCTGATTATCCCCAAAGCCAATGTGAGTTTTTCTATTTTGGCTTGCCCCCTACCGTGATCGAAAGAGAATGGATAAAAGGCTCATGGGATTGACGCGAGGGGATAGGGATAGCTATATTTCTGGGAGCGAACTCCAAGCAAATATGAAGCGCATGGATACAAGTTATGCCTTGGAATGAAAGATAATTCTGGGATAAGGTATAAACAATGGAAAAATCCTAGCGACCTTTTCTTAAATCCAAGCGATCTTTCCGTAGGCGTTTGCCCGCAATTGGGTTGGGGGATCGAATTGATTATAGAAACATGAGTTTAATGAAGCTTGACTTCTTTTTTCTTATCAATGATTGAAGAAATAAAAGGGATTTTCTCTCGTAGCCCATGAACATGGCTTGGATGAAAGGACTGCGAAGTAGTGAGAAAGAGAGCTATAGTACTGACAATGCATAGGACTACTAAAGTGAAAAGACATGATGTATTCCGAAGAAACACAATTGATTCTAGGAGGACTACAATGAGGAGGACGACATATCCGCTCAAGGTGTAACGCTGTCTGGTCAATCACACGGATATCTTTAATAGGTCTAAGCCTCGGTTGGGCAGTCTTTAGGCCTCCCTCTAATAAAATAGTGCTTTTTTGATGCCTATCATGCGATGCGAAAAAGACCACTCGTTGTTGTAGGTTCGAATCGTCGGTATGTCAATACCTAAGTCGAGCCCCCAACCTATTTTTTATGAAGCCCATTTGTCACTTCCTCTTTGCCCTTTAGTTATCATTATCCTGTATGAATCCAAATAGGCGGGTTACACAAATTATGTCTCGGTAGGACATGTATTTATATTACACAAATCTTAATTAATTATAGTTCATTCTATCAACGGCATCTAGTCAAGATCAAACCCGAAAATCTAATCAAGATCAAACCCGAAAATCTAATCAAGATCAAACATAAAAAAAAAAAAAAAAAACTTCATTCGGATTTCTTGAGAAAATAATTTTTTTCTGTTGTGGATAATTTATTATTAATTTTCTAATTATTTTTTTTATAATTTAGTTTTTTTCTTGATCGTGATTTCACAGAAGCTGACAACCCACAAATTCTCTGAGTCACAATCTTGCTTCCCCCGAGATACACCTCACTTTATGCCTGAATTACCCTTTTCTAAAGGCAAGCATCACTTACTAATGATAATGATGGATCTATCAACCTTTTTGACACTCTTCATAAGTATCAGATATTTGTTTCAATTTCTAGAAGAACAAGGACATACCGATTTTGGTCCATTGTTGATTGCTTGTGTCAACGGAATATGGAGCATGAATGACACTCGATAGATTTATGAAAATCTTCAAAAACATTCTCTTATTATAAGCTCCATAGAATCCAAATTTTGTTTCTCATACTGCCAGTATTAGGAAAAGTCATGTAATAGTCAAGTCTTATTGACTTGACTCTGTCAGTTGTATAAATACCTCCCATCTGTACTTGTGTTAGTTATCTAATCAATTACCCTGTAATAACATTACAACCATATATTCATTAAAGCTTTTTCATGGTATCAGTGAGGTAACCGATCTAGGTCCATTCTGTAAACATTTATTCAACAATTTTTCAACACAGAATAGCAAAATCATTTTTTGCGTTTGATCAAATATCTTTCTTTCACATAAATTTCTGATCATACATCAATCCTGTTGTTTCTTTTTCTCTTTATATTCTCAGAATCTTGATTTCTTGTTTTTCTTCATTCTTCAACGATGCCGATTACTAGAAATTCAATGAATAATCAAACACAACAACAAAACACCACAATTCCAACAACATCTACAGTTCAAGATCCAAACATTGAGCAAGTTCAACATTCAATTCCTGCTGCTGCTCCAAATCAGGGTAATCTTGGACATTTTTCTTTGCCATTCAATAATATTGGTAATTTCGTTTCTTTAAAACTAGATCATACAATTTTTTTACTATGGCGTGATCAATTCGAGTCTGTGTTGATTTCAAATGATCTTCATGGTCATGTTACTGGTGAAGTTGTTGAACCATCTTCTCAAATTGTTATTAATGGTATTCCTACACTTAACCCAAATTGGGTATACTGGAGAAAAGCAGATCGATTTGTTGTAAGTTGTTTAAAAGAAACTTTTACAGAAACAGTTTCTGGTGAAGTGCTAGGTATGACTTCTGCACAAGAGATTTGGCAATATCTTGAAGATATTTTTAGATCTCAGTTTGGTTCTAGGAGAAATATGTTAATAAATCAACTTCACAATATCCGGAAAGGTTCTCAATCTATCTGTGTTTATTTACATTCTTTGAAGACTATTACTGATTCATTGGATGCTATCAATGATCGAGTGTCCGATTCAGATGTTATGATGTATGTTCTGAATGGATTAGGGAGAGGATATGACAATTTTGTCATTTCTGCACAGAATCGTGAGAAGCCATTTTCTTTTGGAGAGTAGGCAAGACTCTTGAATCATGAGCAATGGTTAAATGATCAAAATCAAGAGTCTACTATTATGGATTGTCCTGCATCCTTTTATGGTAGAAATGGTAATCCTGGAAACAAAAATGGGAAGAACAAATCTAAGAATAGGAATAATCATGGAAATTCTACAAAGACTGGAAATACTTCATTCAAGAGTGGTGTTGGTTCTTCAAGTTCAACTGCAGATTCATCTGATGGTGCTACTGGTAGAAATTTTATGGATTTTTCTACAGTTGAGTGTCAAATTTGTAGGAAGACAGGCCATTTTGCTTCAAGGTGTTTCTTTCGTTATCATCCACCACCTAGTTCAGATTCAAAATCTACTGCTCATGTTGCTCAGGTAGAATCTGCTTTCAGTGGTATGCAAGGGAATTCAACTGATTTTGGTGAAGATCCTTCTGGAAGTTCTAATCAACCACTTGGAATTCTGATTCTGGTGCTTCTAGACACATGACTGGTGATAAGGATATTCTTCAAACTACTTCTAACTATGCTGGCAAGGACAAGGTCATTGTTGGTAATGGTAAGACTTTAACAATCTCTCATACTTGTACTTCTACTTTATAAAGTGATTGTTCTAAAGTGAGTTTTTCTTTAAAGCATGTCTTACTTGTGCCCTAGATTAAACAAAATTTGTTATCTGTAGCACAATTTACCAAGGATAATTGTTGTTATTTTGTGTTTGATCCATGGAGTTTTCAAATTAGAGATCTTAGGACACATGCTGTTTTGGCTCAGGGAAAGATGGTTAATAACTTGTATCTGATAGGTGTAGAATACACCTAATTTACTATCTAAGAGTTTATGCTTTCTTTGCTATTTTCTAGTAAATTATGTATTTTACGTGTGTTTTTGAGTTATTAGGTACTCTGGAGTCGCAAGGAGGAAAAGGAGAAGAAATCATTCAATTTGAGCTAAAAGGGAAAAAAGGTCATTTTAGGGGCGGACACTATCTGGAGCCCAGCTATGGTTAAGGGTCTCTCATTCAGCGTACCCCTTATCACTCAGCAGTGGATGTTATTATAATTGGATAGCCCTTATCCAAAGGAAGGTTGGCTGTAGCACCCAGTCAGTGGGTGGTTTTAATGGTGGGTGTCTAAATCCTTTGGACCCATATACCCACACCCGTGGGGCAAACCTAAATCCGGACCCTAACCCGGATCCATCCCTAATTATTCTAAACCCTAAAATTGAGAGCCTCTCAATTATTTCTGTTCTGCACTAAAATTCAAGTATGAGAAGAAAGCAAAGCCAAAGGAATTGATTAAGCTCGATGATGTTCTAAATCGAAAGAAAATCGGTGAGTAATTTGAGAACTGATGAAGGCGGCACTGTGTTAATGGGTGTTTGAACTGAGACCAGAGATTGATTCTGGTAATAAAATTGAATTGGAGAAATTAGGTTTCGATCTCTACAACTGATAGAACAAGATGATGATGTTGATCGAGAAATTGGGTTGCTCTCAGATTCGTTTCTATGGTTCAAGTACGGTGATGGGTTTGCTGGAATCGATGAGAGAAGCTCAGATGAATCGGAAATGGGTTCGTGTCGTTCAAGTCATGTTGCTCGAGAAACACACAGTCCGATGAAATCGTGGTTTCAATAGAGATTGAGGTTTGATTCTCGGTTTGAATCTGGAAGGAAATGGGTTTTGTTGACGCTTCGATGGTGATTGACATAGTGAAGGATTGGAGCTGTTTCTGTCGAGTTAAGATGGGTTCTATGGATGATATGACAATGTAAGAAATGGTTAATTGTCGCTGTATGGTTGTTGTGCTGAGAACAACAAGGAGATGGAGAAATTCAGGGTGAGAAGATATTTGGGTTTGATTTCAAATTTGAGATGGTTGTGCTGCAGTGGTGTGTTGGTGATTTCTGGAGTTTCAGTGGGAAGCAAGAGCAGCTCGAGTGATTTGAGTTGCCTCTCAAAGAACCAAGTGATGGTAAGCAAATTGAAATGGGAAGTGGTGAGTCATTGCAGCTGTTGATATGAAATGGTGGTACTGAGTTGGTGCCATATGAAGCTAACAAGGATTTGCATAGGAAGGAATGGGTGGAGATTGAAAGTGGGTCCGGCAAAATTGAATGATGTTGGTGGGTTGAACTGCAAAATGATGTGGTGTATCTTTGGTGGAGATGGTGAAGTGCATTGGTGGAAATGCAAGGAGTTATGGAGCTCAAAGAATTGAAGTCGCAAATGGATATCGGCAATGACGGAATTAACGATTATGGAATGGAATGAACAGCCATCATGGCGGCACACTCATGCCCGTGCAATGGCCAAAACCAGTCAAATGAGTTAGCTCGGCCGACGGGTTCTGACTCAGTGATTCTCCTTGACCCGCTGACTAACAGTTGACTGACGGTTGACTCCTTTGACCGTTAGTCATAACGGTTGACCAACGGAATATACCTTGACCGGAGAGGATTTTTCAGGTGGCCGGCGGCGACGGATTCCGGCCTATTTCCAGCCAAAAACCCAGTTTTCCGGCGAGCAAAAGTTGCAGAATTTTGTGTGGATTTCTCTCATGGGATGTGAAGAGTTGGACTTGGAATTGAATGAAGAATTTGGTGGGAATATGGAAAGAAGAGATGGAAGATTTGAGAAAGGCTTGGATTTGGAAATTGAGCTACAAAAGGAAAGGGATTCTATTCCTTAGAAGATATGGAGAACATTGAAGCCTATAAATAGAGAAGAATTTCTACACTTCCATACACATAGATGCACTTAGATACACATCTTTTACAATACTTTTGCACACTTTTACACACACAATACTTTTCTCTTTGTGTGAACTCTTTAATATGAGTAACTAATTTGATTGAGGATGAATTCCTAGTTCTTAACATGTTTTGAGTTTGTTTTAAATCTACTTTGAAGTTTTCACATGATTATCGTTTGTTTTTACTAATAGGAGTGATCTTAAAGACATTCATGATTGATTGATAGATTATCTAGGTGTACAACTAGATTGATTTGTTAGTCTAATCTATAGCTAGTGAAAGTTAGGGGATAAGTAATCGTTTCTTGACTCTTTACATAAGTAGCAAACACGAGACCTTGCGGAGGGATTCCGTGGAGCAATTGTGTGTAAAAACAACGTTAGCAAGTGGACCTTGATCTAAGAGTTTAACTACTAATATCAACCTAATAAATTCATAAATCTTAATACGTTTAACTAAATTACATCTTGAGTGATCTACTACTAGGTGGTTTGGTGAATAGAATCCGGTAGTCGAGAACTTCCGTATCCGGTGATATAAGGGATTTTGGGGTTAGCACTGATCTAGCTGCTATACCTACGGTTGGTGATAATTTGTGACTAATAAGAAGTAGAAAAGAACATAACTTTAATCATTGTTTTGCAGCGAAGAAGGATTCCTTGATCTAATCTCTCTTATTGATTTCCTTTTAATTGCTTTGTTTATTTTATTTACTTTCTCAAATTCTTAATCAATACCCCCTTTGTGTGACAATTTTACAACTAGAATCTCGTGCTCCTCGTGGGATCGACCTTGACTACCCTATATTACTTGTTAATTAGGTAGTAAAGTATTAATTAATTTGTTGTGGTAACGACACGCATACAAATTTTGGCGCCGTTGCCGGGGAGCATCGGATGATTTTAGTTGTTTTTACTTTTTGCTTTATTCTTGCTTTGTTGGATTCTTTATCGTATCTTACTTAGTTTTTGAGAATTGTTTTTCAGGTACTGGTTTTCCATGTATGGTGGACAAGAGCAAGCATATTACAACAATCAATACGGTTTTCAACCTCAACATTATGACAACTTCCAACAATCCTTAGGATACAATCAAAACCAATCTTTTGGCTATGATGAATATCCTACGGAGCCTTATGAGTACTCTCATGCATATCAACAACCTTGTAATGGGTATGTAAGTCAAGCACCAAGGTATGATAAATCTACTTCTAATTGGATTCATTCAAGTTGTATGCAGATTCTCAATGACTTGCAAGACATGCGAAAAAAACTTGACCGTGATAGAAAGAACGTTGCACAAACCAATTTTTACAACACTTTTTCTTACCCTACTCCGGATCGTAGTTATGATCATTCACCCATTCAAAGGGAAGAGTCATGGGAAAGAGAACCTATTGTAGAAAACGGTGGTAAGCGTGTTAATGTCCGGAAACTTGCACAAAAGTTATACAAATTGGAAGATGATGGAGACTCGGAAGAGCTTGTCGCAGAAATTAGTAGGACTATTCATATGGAACTTAAACGACGTCGGGATAAAGGTTATGAAACCGATGAAGATTCTTATTATGGTGATTCCGATAATGAAGATGATTGTGTTGAAAACTTTTGATGACGCTAGTGTAGATTACTCGAGCCTTGATCTTAATAATGATCAATCACCTATTCAAAAGGTAGAGCTTGAGGAAGATGCATTTAGTGCTTGGAAAAAATTCCTTAGGGAAAATTATGAGTCCGCAAAAGTGTATGAAAGTTGCAACCATGAGGAAGTTATTCCAACTCCGGATCATAATAACGATCCTTCACCTATTCAAAAGGAGGAGATTGGGTGTGACTTTCCTATTGTTGTAAACGGTATAACACCCTCACAAGAAGATCTTACAATTTTTACCGACGAAAATCACTTTAGTGAATGGCCCGATTCCGATGATGAAGATGTTGAAGAGGTGATGCTCGATAATGGAACCGAATTGAATGATATTGTGGAAGACCCAATTGAACTTGCTAATGATTATGATGATGCCGAGACTTTGGTTAAGGTAGAAAATGATGAAGAATGGTTGCAAGGTTTGATATAGGACCATGATATGCAAGAGGTAAGTAGTTCACTTGAATTTTTTAAGAATGAGGAGGATACCGTAATACAAGAAATTGTGCAAGGTTTGTCTAACCCTTTGCATGTTAATTCTTCTCCTTTACCTCTTATTAGTTTGAATGTATGTGCTTCGAAAGTATTTTTGAATGACTTTGTTTCTCGATATCCACCATTGGAAACACTTGATGCTAATACTATGCAGGTTTGCCAAGAGGAAACCATGGAAGTTCCCAAATTCTATGTTCTTCATACACTTCCGAGTGTGGACAAGAATAAGTGTGGGGGAAATTTCTATCGAGCTATAACTTTACTATTATTTTCTTGTGCTAATATTTGTATGGAGTTATTGTTTGCAAAACAGGTACTATGGGAGGACCCCCAAATTTTCCGATTGTTGGTATATGGGGAGTGAGTCTTACAAGATCCATGTCGGGCCGTCGACTTTAAAACAAGCGCTAAGTGGGAGGCAACCCACCGGTTTTGTATTTCTTATCCTTTTATTTTGCTTTTTATTTTGTTATTTATTTTGTTTCATATCATATTAGGATTTCCCACCTTGATTTTACTTGGACGATTCAATTACATTGAGGACAATGTAAGGTTTAAGTGTGGGGGAGTGGCTACGCATATATTTTTGCATAAAAAAAAAGAGAAAAATAATTTTGCATTAAAACTTTCAACTTTTAGAGATTTTAGAGTCACTAGCATAACTCTAGGTATGATTACATAGAGAATTCTGACCGACATAATTGAACTTGGAAGTGTTAGGGAACTACGTTCGATTTCTTGCTTGTTAGAGTGTTAAATAATGGATTTAATCATGCCGGTGATGCAAATTTGGTGCAGGGAGAAGTGCGTTATTAGAGTTGCTGATCAATCATTAGTGGAGACTACCCATTTTCATATCAACCAAGGCACCGACCAAAAATTCTTCCTTTACTAAAGAGATTCTTTTGAGTGTGTGTCACCGTACGTTAATTCCGGGTAGAATGGTGAGCTACCCAATTTCACACCAATTTCAGCACTATTTTGATCTCTTGAGTGCTAATCTTTGTCAATCATGAGGGTGACGTTTATAGATGAAAGCTACCTTCTTGTAGTTCGATTTGCAGTTAGCACCATTCTCTCGCTCGACAACAACGGGTCCATAGAAACACCATAATCATCAACAACAAGGGAGCGACATCAAAATCTACAAGGAAAGTTGAAAAGGTTCAAGGTTTGCAAGCAACAATGGAAAAAAAAAAAAGAGCAAATTTTTTATATCCAAGTAAAGCAACATACAAAGAGCATAATTTTATATCAAAGTTGAAGACTTAAAATCCAATGAGGTAATTCTATATCCAAGTGTTAAGACGTATTTACAAAGCGAAGAAAGTAAAAGGTGAGAATTATTGAAGTTTATGATTTCAAGACGATACAAGTTGTGAAGAATCAAGCGGTAAAGTACTTTTCCACGGCCATGGTTTATTTTATTTTTCACTTTGTTTTGTATTTTGTTTCTCTTGTCTAAAAAAAAAAAATATATATATATATATATATATGAGACAAGAGAAATATCTATTATTGTTTTGTTATTGAATAAGCCGTGGGGAAGGAAAATCTATAAGGAAGTTTCAAGCGACAAGGATTTTGAGGAGAAAGGTTACAAATTGTCAAGGATTTATGAAGTTCTAGTATTTATCACTAATAGTTGAAGCCGAAGACCAAGAAGATGAAAACAAGGAGCGGAAGACGTTTCTATTGGATTCCGTGAGAGTGGTATTATCATAATTGGCAATCGGATGTGAAGGTAAGTAAGTAATCTCATCCTCGATATAAGTGGTTGATTTCCTTTCTTAGAGATCGTTAGAAAAAATGGTTTTTCAAAATGTTAAAAGATGTGGGTTTTTAAAATTTCGGAAGTTATTCTTCCCACCATTCAACGTGTTGCAGGATTTCTCTCTTCATTCCTACCTGCACACATGTGAGACCCATAAAAAAGCCGTCTTTTTGAGTGCAATTATCATAAAATCCTTTTGTGAGGCAGAAGTCGAGACGAAATGCTTATTGATCGTTTCTCAAACACGTATTCTCTCATTATGGTGTGGTTATTTCTCACTCAACATTTAAAAATGAGAATATGTTATTTAGTATTTCTAACTTCTTATTACTAGCATGCAGAAACTCTATGTCCTCATAGCTCTTAGGATGCTTGGGACGCTGGAACGCTTTGAAGTTGTAAGTTTTAGTTTGATTTGCTCGAGGACTAGCAAAGTCTAAGTGTGGGGGAATTTGATAGGTGTAGAATACACCTAATTTACTATCTAAGAGTTTATGCTTTCTTTGCTATTTTCTAGTAAATTATGTATTTTACGTGTGTTTTTGAGTTATTAGGTACTCTGGAGTCGCAAGGAGGAAAAGGAGAAGAAATCATTCAATTTGAGCTAAAAGGGAAAAAAGGTCATTTTAGGGGCGGACACTATCTGGAGCCCAGCTATGGTTAAGGGGCTCTCATTCAGGGTACCCCTTATCACTCAGCAGTGGATGTTATTATAATTGGATAGCCCTTATCCAAAGGAAGGTTGGATGTAGCACCCAGTCAGTGGGTGGTTTTAATGGTGGGTGTCTAAATCCTTTGGACCCATATACCCACACCCGTGGGGCAAACCTAAATCCGGACCCTAACCCGGATCCATCCCTAATTATTCTAAACCCTAAAATTGAGAGCCTCTCAATTATTTCTGTTCTGCACTAAAATTCAAGTATGAGAAGAAAGCAGCAGCCAAAGGAATTGATTAAGCTCGATGATGTTCTAAATCGAAAGAAAATCGGTGAGTAATTTGAGAACTGATGAAGGCGGCACTGTGTTAATGGGTGTTTGAACTGAGACCAGAGATTGATTCTGGTAATAAAATTGAATTGGAGAAATTAGGTTTCGATCTCTACAACTGATAGAACAAGATGATGATGTTGATCGAGAAATTGGGTTGCTCTCGATTCGTTTCTCCGGTTCAAGTACGGTGATGGGTTTCTTGGAATCGATGAGAGAAGCTCGATGAATCGGAAATGGGTTCTGTCTTTGTTCAAGTCTGTTGCTCTAGAGAAACACAGTCTGATGAAATCGGGTTTCAATAGAGATTGAGGTTTGATTCTCGGTTTGAATCTGGAAGGAAATGGGTTTTGTTGACGCTTGATGGTGATTGACATAGTGAAGGATTGGAGTCATTTCGTCGAGTTAAGATGGGTTCTATGGATGATATGACAATGTAAGAAATGGTTAATTGTCGCTGTATGGTTGTTGTGCTGAGAACAACAAGGAGATGGAGAAATTCAGGGTGAGAAGATATTTGGGTTTGATTTCAAATTTGAGATGGTTGTGCTGCAGTGGTGTGTTGGTGATTTCTGGAGTTTCAGTGGGAAGCAAGAGAAGCTCGAGTGATTTGAGTTGCCTCTCAAAGAACCAAGTGATGGTAAGCAAATTGAAATGGGAAGTGGTGAGCTGTTGCAGCTGTTGCTATGAAATGGATGGTACTGAGTTGGTGCCATATGAAGCTAACAAGGATTTGCATAGGAAGGAATGGGTGGAGATTGAAAGTGGGTCTGGCAGCCGGAATGATGTTGGTGGGTTGAACTGCAGCTGATGTGGTGTATGCTGGTGGAGATGGTGAAGTGCAGTTGGTGGAAATGCAAGGAGTTATGGAGCTCAAAGAATTGAAGTCGCAGCTGGATATCGGCAGCGACGGAATTAACGATTATGGAATGGAATGAACAGCCATCATGGCTGGCACAGCTCATGCATGTGCAATGGCCAAAACCAGTCAGCTGAGTTAGCTCGCTGACTGGGTTCTGACTCAGTGATTCTCCTTGACCCGCTGACTAACAGTTGACTCCTTTGACCGTTAGTCATAACGGTTGACCAACGGAATATACCTTGACCGAAGAGGATTTTTCAGGTGGCCGGCGGCGACGGATTCCAACCTATTTCCGGCCAAAAACCCAGTTTTCCGGCGAGCAAAAGTTGCAGAATTTTGTGTGGATTTCTCTCATGGGATGTGAAGAGTTGAACTTGGAATTGAATGAAGAATTTGGTGGGAATATGGAAAGAGGAGATGGAAGATTTGAGAAAGGCTTGGATTTGGAAATTGAGCTACAAAAGGAAAGGGATTCTATTCCTTAGAAGATATGGAGAACATTGAAGCCTATAAATAGAGAAAGCATGTATGAAATACCCGTACAGGCTGCAACTCTCGGTGTGTTATACTAGCCCGATTGAGCATACATCTCTCGGTGTGTTATACTAGCCCGATTATGCATATTTGAATCTGGACTGTCCATATCAGTCTCAGAAACGATCACGGCCATCCAACTTCACCATCATGATTGGATGGATTATATTGAATCCATGACCCCAAGCAGGTATTGGAATATTCACTACCGACCCAACGCGGCCCCGCATGGTCAGCCTCCCTAAAAGGGTGGCATATTTTGCCAAATCGTCCAAGCCAAAGCAGCGCGGACGTGAAACCCTAAATTAGGGTTTATGGCACATTACATGTATCGCAAATCAGTATCAACTATTCATATTCGCAGGCATAGATGGAGGGTTTAGATGTAGATTCAAAGGGCCCAGAGCATGTCAACACAAACACCGTGGGCCCGCCAACATACCTGACCAATCGGTCAGGACCAACTATGGTTAGTCATCTTAATTCGTGCGCCCCAAACTGGGTATGACACACGCCCGTCAAAAAACCTAATTAGGGTTTGTGTCGCGATCACGAGCGTCCATTTTTTCCTGCTCGAATGAAGGGTCCCGGAATAGACTAAGCAGGTCCGGTGAGTATCAACACGATCATCGTGGGCCCATCTATCTCCACACCCGATCGGACAAGGCATATCATGCTTGGTTGCCTCGATTCGCATGCCCAAACTAGCGTGGTCACACCTCCCAATTGCAAACTAATATCGACCACTCAACTTTGCCGGATAAATTGAGTGGCTTAGATCATGTTTCTATGGGAAATTAAGGTATGAACGTGTACACCAGCTCGCCGTCTGTATACCAGACTAATCGGCCAAGACCGACCATGCTTGGTCATCTTGAAACGCGCGCCCGAAGTTGGCATGACGTGCGGCACCAGATTTCTGTCGGAAACTGATCTCAACCACTCAACTTCGCCGGACAAATTAAGTTTCCCAGATCACACTTTCACGAGATGATGAGGTATGGGCACCTGCACCGTCATGCCGTCTACACACATTCACGATCGGCCCTGCCAAAATCATATCCCAAACTTGGATTCGACCAAGCTGAAGAGTGATGCTTGCGCACCTCTTCAAAAACCCTAATTCCACTAACGGTCGCAGATGAGTGTCTCAAAGATCATCTCATTCATTCAACTTCACTGGCTTGGTTATATATCCCTGGTCAAGAGTTAATTGGTCAGTGAGGCGTCATGGTGATCACCACCCGTCACTCTACCACACCATGTGGTCGGCCAAGGGAGGATTTGCTTGCGCAACCTCCAAACCATCACATGAAGTAGGCTAGACATGAGGCTATTTTGAGACGCTCAAACAACAATGCTTCATACATGCCGGATATACTCGATGCAATACCTGCATAGAATACACACGATACTTCACAAGTATCGACTTCCTAAATAAATTAGTTATTTAATCTAGCATTACATGCTACTTTATGTGGGTCCCACGATCCACACACTCGAGACATCAATCATGTCACAAACTGGGGGATACATACTGGGGTATTGGTCTGGCGGTTTACAGCGTGCAGCACACAGCGCACCATCATAAAAACGTGTCAGGAAGTCATGGACGGTTAGTGATGATGGGAGAAGTGGGCAAGACTGGTCGTGTGAAACTAACACACAACTCCACTACTCCATCACTCCACTTTCTCCACGAGATACGAGGGTTAGGCTTAAAGACTTGTATAAATAGGTTCTCCTCCCTATTTTTCGAACAAGACAACGCAAAAATCAAGTGTTAATACAATCGTATTCAAAACACCCAGAGTCTGATTGCATTATTCGTAAGCCTGCTCACCTTTATGTTACAAGTCATAAAACAGCCTTTACTTTCACAATCTCAACACCTTCTTCGCTTCCCTCCCTAAGATCAACCCCATCTCCTTCACTTTGTGAATGAAACAAGTCTGGAACGACCATTTCTTGGTTTAGGACATAATTGTATAGATTGATCTCTCGAATCAAAATCACTCCCGTGCAGTGCATTTTTTTAGGGTTTAGATTCATTTATCATCCACACACCCGAAATTACCAAAACCAACAGAAATAGTTTTCACCCATAAACAATTGGCGACCACAGTGGGAGATTAATCTCTCGATTATGAAGTCAATTTATTCAATACCAATTCAATTTTACTGATATCCCAGGTGTCACCGTGCAACCAGTTAATACCATCAGTATATCTCGTGGAATTGCTTCCTCTACTACCAGCACTAGCAAAGCGAAAGATGTTCCAGTAAGTGTAACACCTCCCATCACCAGAGCTAGAGCAGCTGCAAATCCCAGCATCTCCTCAAGTGTAACGCCTCTGGCGGTCACCAGAGCAACAACTTCCACCTCTTAATCAGGACGAGGAGATGGAGGAGCAAGAGGAGGACCATCTCCCATTACCATCGCAGATTTGATGGAGAGGAAGGAAGTCCTTTCTAAGACTCAAACTGATATGGATGCAACACAGAAAGAGGTACTCGCTTTTCTTAAGACATTAACTGATCGATTTCCACAAGAGCCGCGACATCCCCTGGAGCCAACAAGGAACGCATTCAACGCACCCGAAGAAGGTATTTCAGCGGCGCGGACCTACATGGACCTGATCAAAGAAACGACATCAGATATGAACGGTCCTGTCATGGAGATTCCTACACTGGGGACTGATCCTCACAACGATCCTCCTCAAGTAAATAGTCTCACCATGAGCCAGGGGCCGGTGGATCAGGAAGCGGTTTCTCTAGTGGAAAGTTTATGCGAACTTTTACACATCTCGAAGAATCGGCAGGCAGAGACGTTTTGCTTCAATCAACTAGAAGAAGGTCACAACCGGGCCATACATGCCACTGCACACATCAAGGATTCAGAGTTCAAGAGGGCCCTCATCGACACGGGAGTATCTTTTAATATGATTACTCTCAAGACTCCAGGACGGTCAAGGTTTTCTCAGGAAAGATCGTATGGCATCCTCCCACAATGACAGACTTTGGAGGAAACCAGACCAGCACATACGGGATTGTACCTTCAGCGTATCACCAATGTCTGAAGACTATGCTGAATAAAGAAGTCATTCGTATTCCTGCATCATTATCTCCTTATGTACGAATATGCGGATTAGAACTGTTCAAACCGAGGGAAGCTCCGCGAGAAGGAACAAATAAAGTCCATTGTATCCCACTCCATATGTGGGTGTCAATCCAAGAGGAGGACCGACTTGCATCATCGAAGGCTAGGCCCCATGATGCATCCTTGCTGACAAGGCATCTCAATTCTTCTCTCCGCCCAACGAAATGCTACAACAATGACGAGCCATAAGAAGAAGTTCCAGACGCTCCACGACATCTGCAAGATGGTATCAACTCCATAACTGATGAGCCCGATGATGAGGAATCTCCTAGGCCTATCTCTATTAGCTCGAACTTGTGTAAGCATTCATACAATCTCTGATCCAAACCGGTCAAATAATCTCCGAGTCAATTCAGGCGCGAGATCAGGTGTTGCATGGATTTCAGAGACTTGAACAAATGCTACCCTAAGGATGAATTTCATATGCCTAACATCGACATGTTGGCAGACGCCACCAGTGGACATGGCATGTTCTTCTTCATGGATGGTTACAATGGCTATAATCAGATAAGAATGTATGAGCATAACGCAAGTAAGACATCCTTTCAAACTTCTCTTGGCAATTT
This sequence comes from Papaver bracteatum, assembly GCA_023529315.1. Classification (NCBI taxonomy): domain Eukaryota; kingdom Viridiplantae; phylum Streptophyta; class Magnoliopsida; order Ranunculales; family Papaveraceae; genus Papaver; species Papaver bracteatum. The sequence continues at coordinate 552,513 of JAJJWX010000565.1, read as the reverse complement.
TTACTATACTGTTATGCATTTTGGTTTAAAGAATGCCGGTGCAACATATCAACGCGTTATCACGGAAATCTTCCACGACATGATGCATAAGAAAGTCGAAGACTACGTGGATGATATAGTAATCAAATCCAAGACTCAAGCTATCCTCAAAATTCCGCTGTCGTGAACCGTGAAGGAGCTCCAAAACTTCATGGGCAAGGTGAACTTTTACTTCATTCACCCCTTGCTGAAGAAATGATCAAGCTTCGTCTGGACCGTACTATAACAGGAAGCGTTTTGGAGGATTCAACGAATATTTTCATCTCTTAATCATCACAAAGGGTTCTCATATTATGTCATCCCAGACAAGAGCGAGCATGGGACATCTTCAGATCCCTTAAGCCAACACCTCAAGGGAGCATCCTCAAGAAGATAACGATGTTCGCGCGTCATGTTTATCAAGATTCGGGGGAATCACTCTATCAGGTGCATGTCTATCATGCTATGTTGGATAATCTACGCTTTTGGTCACCCTCTGGACTTCGTGAAGCTATTGAACGCTTATCTACAACAACATCACCCCTGCTAGAAAGAACCATTTTTGCTGAAGAAGCAAAAGGAAATCCACCGAGATACAACATCCTGGGTGTCCCAACTCCAACTTCAGTACCGTATACATGACTACCGTAATGGTGAAACAACGTCCAAGATATTCCATATCTGGATCGATGGTAACTACATCAATGAGATATTCTCTCCTGTAGAAGAAGTAGTTATGTTACCAAAGGAGTATGACTGGGACTTCTTAGCACTGCCCATCTCAAAGACAGCCTCATGAACCTAGCACGACAACACCTATCAATTCGAAAGCTCTGGATACTCGTGAGCAGGGGACTGTCTCCCTCTTCTCTATTTCATGAAGAAACATCAAGTAATCCATCGGTTTTAGTTTATCCCTTTAACAATGAGACGAGCTCTACCACTATATGAAGACCTCCAAGTTCGTGCCCGTAGCTATCATGCCTCTCCCTTCCAGTCTCTTCTGATCACAGTTGCTGCCAAGAACTATTGTTGCTCGTCGATTGATACCATCCAGAGCTTCACCATATCAACGACCATTACGTACAAAAGACCCATCGGGCATACAATATAGAGCCACGTAGACCACGCTTGGGGACTGAGGCTCAGCATGAAGTTCTTTCGCCGTCAGTCAAGAACTTATTCAACACCCTCTCCAGTAGAAGCCGCTTCATCGCTCTCCGGGACCTTCTCTCTCCAGAAGTTGCTTCAACACTCTTAGCGGGACCCATACCACGTTCAAACATACAAGGTTCACGTTTTGGCAAATCAAGCACGCCTGGGTCCCATGTTCGAGCAAAGGGAAAACCGGTGTTAGTCAGCAAGACCGGTGTTGGTCACAGTAGCAAGGCCGGTGTTGGTCAAGGGGAAATCCTGGTATTAGGTGAGGCAACATGTTTGGTGTCTGGTCGAAGCAGGCACAGCCGGCCCCAAGCAAAGAAGGCACGCGGTAGGTCCCATATTGATCAGGCACATCAAGACCACGTTCGATCAAGCAGGCGTAGTAGCCCCACGAACTAAGAGGCGCAGCAGTTCGTCGATTAGGCACAACCCCACGTTTGATCAAGCAGGCACAGCATTTCGTCGATTAGGCACAACCCCACGATCGAGAGAAGCAAGTGCAATAGCCCCCCGACCTAATCAGGCATAACAAGGTCGATCCGGTAAGATCGACATTCGAACGGAGAAAGCACAGAGAAGACCCTCGACCGAAGCAGGCATAGCAAGGTCAATCGAAGCAGGCAAGATCGATATAATACTAGGGGAATGATCGCCTAGACACCTCTCGAACATGACATGCTCCAAGGACTGGATGACCCGTCTCTCCTGGTGACATCTAACTTTGTATCATAAGTTTTATCTTTAACTGTCACCATCTTATGCCTACCCTACAATAATACAACCATTATGTGCTAGGCAATGGACTTAATTTTGATAGTGGATTTTCATTTAAGGTTAAAATTGTAAAAGCCAAAATTATGCATTGACATCTTGCAAAAGATAAATCCATTAATAAGTGATGAATACTTCTTCACTTTACTAATTCACCTAGAATGGAGCATGTGGCAACAATCCCAGTATTCTGTGAATTAAATACACAAAATTCATCCAGGTTGGAGCATGTAACAACAATCCCACATACCCTGTGAATTTACATCATTATTAATTAATGCATGACCAACCTTGTATTTCTTGTACTCGTTATCGGTGCGGCATGACGACTGAGTGTTGTTCTCAGCAGAGCAACACGAACCTCCAAGCATTAATAATGAAGCATGTACGAAATGCCCATACAGGCTGTAACTCTCAGTGTGTTATACTAGCCCGATTGAGCATACATCTCTCGGTGTGATATACTAGCCCGATTGAGCATATTTGAATCTGCATTGTCCTATCAGTCTCAGAAACGATCACGACCATCCAACTTCACCAGCATGATTGGATGGCTTAGATTGAATCCATGACCCCAAGCATGTATTGGAATATTCACTACCGACCCAACGCGGGCCCCATATGGTCGGCCTCCCAAAAAGGGTGGCATAGCTTGCCAAACCGTCCAAGCCAAAGCAACGCGGATGTGAAACCCTAAATTAGGGTTTACGGCACATTACATGTGTCGCAAATCAGTCTCAACCATTCATCTTCGCAAGCATAGATGGAGGAAGTAGATGTAGATTCAAAGGGCCCAGAGCATGTCAACACAAACACCATGGGCCCGCCTGCATACCTGACCGATCGGTCAGGACAAACTATGGTTAGTCTTCTTAATTCGTGCGCCCCAAACTAGGTATGACACACGGCCGTCAAAAAACCTAATTAGGGTTTGTGTCGCGATCACGAGCATCCATTTTCTCCTGCTCGGATGAAGGGTCCCGGAATAGACTAAGCAGGTCCGGTGAGTATCAACACGATCATCGCGGGCCCATCTATCTCCACACCCAATTGGCCAAGGCATATAATTCCTGGTTGCATCGAATCGCATGCCCAAACTAGCGTGGTCACAACTCCCAATTGCAAACTAATCTCGGCCACTCAACTTTGTCGGACAAATTGAGTGGCTTTGTTTATGGGTGAAAACTATTCCTGCTAATTTTGGTAATTTAGGGTGTGGATGAGGAATGAATCTAAACCTAAAACAAATGCACTGCGCGGTGAGTGCTTGTAGATTCGAGAGATCAATCTGTGCAAGTCCGGCCTAAACCAAGAAATGGCCGTTCCAGACTTGTTTCGGTCACAAAGTGAAGGAGATGGGGTTGATCTTTGGGTGGGAAATGAAGAAGGTGTTGAGAATGTGAAGGTGGTGGCTATGCAGGACTTGTATCAGAAAGCTGAACTGTCTTGCAGGATGTAAGCTATCAGTTCCTGTGTTTGAATACGATTGTATCAACACTTTCTTCTATTGTCTGGACTTGTGTTGTTGTTGAAAATAGGGCGGAGAACCTATTTATACAAGCCTTTTAGCCTAACCTTCGTATCTCGTGGGAAGTGGAGAAAGTGGAGTGATGGAGTAGTGTGTTGGTGTCACACGACCAGGCTTGCCCACTTCTCCCATCATCACTAACCGTCCATGACTTCCTGACACGTTCTTATGATGGCGCGTTGTGCGCTGCACGCTGTAAACCTCCAAACCAATACCCCAGTATGTATCCATCAGTTTTTTACATGATCGATATCTTGAATGTTTTTGGAAAACGTGTAGCATGTTGTTGTGGCTTGGCAAGTCAGGATCGGGAAACTTGCTAGCTTGGTGACCTTCGACGGCCAAGATTTTGCATCTTGAGAGGAGGGGCAACCGTTGATTGTTGCACTAGAAACCCTAATTAGCGCCCCTTACTAGAATCGTTGTAGAATTCTAATACGGACTCGGATTTTGATGGTCCGCCCCTCCATTCCATACGGAAAATAATTTCCTATCTCCTACTGTGGGAATATTTAGGTTTTAAGCTCGTTCGGGAGGAGAAAACATCCCGAAAGCAAAACCCAGGAAGAATTTAGGAAATTGATACTTGTGAAGTATCGTGTGTATACTATGCAGGTACTGCATTGAGTATATCCAGCATGGTTTGGAATTTGCGCATGAAAACCCTTCCTTGACCGACCACATGGTGTGGTAAAGTGGCGGATGGTGATCACCATGACTCCGCACTGACTAATTAACTCCTGTCCAGGGCTATATAACCGAGCTGGTGAAGTTGGACGGATGAGATGATCTTTGAGACACTCATCTGCGACACTTGGTGGAATTAGGGTTTCGAAGGAGGTGCACAAGCACTGCTCTTCACCCTGACCGAAAACAGGCTTAGGGAACTATTCTGGATTGGACGATCATGCATGTGCGTAGATGGTGTGACGGTGTAGGCGCCTATACCTACCGTCCCATAAAAACGTAATCTGGTTCACTCAATTCGTTTGGAGAAGTTGAGTGGTCGAGATGAAATTGCGCCAGAAGATTAGTGCTGCAAAAGCTGTTTCCCATACCAACTCCGGCGGGCATTCCAAGATGACCAGGCTTGGTCGGTCTTGGTCGACTGCTCCAACGTGTAGGTGGTAGGCTGGTGTTCACGCCTATGCCTTACTGTCCCATGAAAACACGATCTAAGCTACCCAATTTGTCCGGAGAAATCGAGCGGTTGAGATTAGTTTGTAGCTTGGGAGGTGCGACCACGCATGTTGGAGCGAACGATTTGGGGATAGCCAGGCATGGTATGCCTTGGCCGATTAGGTAAGGGGATCGATGGGTCCACGGTGGTCATGTTGACATGGACGGACCTGCTTTGATCTAATCTCGGACCCTCCATTCGTGCCGGAGAAGATGAACGCTCGTGATCCAAAACCCTAATTTTTGGTTTTCAAAGCCGTGCGTCATACTCTCTTCAGGCGCACGATTTAGAATGACCAACCATGGTTGGTCCTGAACGATTGGTCAGGTATGTAGGCGGGCCTGCGGTGATTGTATTGACATACTCCGTTCCATTTGAATCTACATCTGCACCCTCCATCTATACCTGCGAAGATGGATGGTTGAGGCTGTTTTGCGACACATGTAATGTGTCGCAGACCCTAATTTAGGGTTTTCCATCCATACTGCTATGGTTTGGACGTTTTGGCAAGCTAAGCCAAGGGAGGCCGACCATGCGGGGTCCGCGTTGGTTCGGCAGGTATTCCATACCTGCTTGGTGGTTATGGAATCTATATGGGCCATCCAATCAGGATGGTGGAGTTGGATGGTCGCGATCATATCCAGACTGATACGGTTAGTCTGGATTCTCAATCGGGCTAGTATAACACACCGAGAGGGGCTCAATCGGGCTAGTATAACACACCGAGAGTTCAGCCTGTACGGGTATTTCGTACATGCTTTCATTATAATGCTTTCATTGTGATTGTGGTTTGTTAGTTTCCGAGTATTGTGGCTTGTTCGACTATTTAATTTAAGATTTATGTACTAATATATGAATTGAATTTGCATAAGGTACCTTCTCCTGTAGTCATTTTGGATTCGTTCATTGATTTGTCACAAATAGACGGAGTTTGAAATATAGGTTTTGTAGGCAGACCTCTTGTAAACCTTCACGAGACTAAAACTCGTCCACTAGGGATACCTAGGGGTTCAATGGCTTGTTATTTATGCTTAAAGTGACCGTAGCCTCGACGAGACGGAGTTGTATGTATGTTTTATAATTATTTTGTTTGATTTTCTCGAGGACTAGCAAAGTCTAAGTGTGGGGGAATCTGATAGGTGTCTAAAACACCTTATTATTTATCTATTGTTTATGCTTTCTCTGCTAGTTTTCTTGTAAATTATGTATCTTATGTTTTGTTTTTGAGTATTTAGGTACTTTGGAGTCATTTGGATCAAAAGAAGAAGAAACATCGCGAAAGCCTCATCTCATGTGCAATGGATGTTGGAGGCGGATTAATTTTTATTATTTGATTTTATTTCTTCATTTATGTTTGAAAAGTATGTCGGCTTTAGTGATGCGAATTCTGTCTGAAAAGCACGACAACTTTAGTGATGACTTTCATTGAAGAGAAGAAGTAAATTTGAGAAGTAAGAGGCGACTGTTGTTGGAGGAAGGCGAAAGAGAGCGTTCATTTGGAGCATAAAGGGGCAGAGCTATCATTTTCTAAGCGATTATTTTCTGGAAAGAGCAACTCTTGTGGAAGAGAAATAAAAAGAAACTAGCTGAGGTTAAGGGGTGACCATTTCTTATAGGTCACCTACTGGGGTGTCTCATGAGTGGGGTGTGATTATTGAGTCCTAGTTACTACACCCTGAATCGAGAAATCCTAAAAATCAGTTCAATTATTGAACCAGAAATAGAGGAGGCAGCAGCTGCTGCGATTACCAAATCCATATCGAAATTGAGAAGGAGAGAAAGTAGCCACTGCTAGTGAAACAGGCAGAGAGATTGAGAGACAGAAAGAGGCGCTGCCATAAGGAAATTCAGATCAAGAACTCAGTGAAATAATGTGTTGAATTTGGGTTCTGAGACTAAGAGTTGCGGCAATGTATACGAGCAGTTGACGATGTTGTTGAAGGATGGCCGCTGTTGTGAAGATGTATTTGTCTCTGAAACGAGGGATCTGTGGTTGTTGATCGTTGAGAAGAAGAACCTGCTATGTTGAGAGTGTGAATTTGAGATGAAATTGGCAACTAGGGTTTGAATTGAGAATGGGTTTGTCTTGCCTGTTGATTTACAGAGATGGGTTGAGCCTCTGAGATGAATAAGAGAAGTTGTTGTTAAGGGGTAATGGCATAAATTGAATTAGGGTTCATAGTTTGCACAGTTGAGAACTATTGGTGTTGTTTTGAGAAGGGATTGGCTACAGTTGGAGACAAGAATAAAATACAGATGGGGTTGAGCTGGTGTTGTGAAAGTGGTGAATGGCAGTGAGTCTGATAGAATGATTGTGTATGAATGATTGAATCTGTAGCCTCTAGTCATGATGGGTTAAAGGGATTGGTGGAGATTCAAATGCAAGTTGGAAGTGCAGTTGAGTTGGTGAATTGAAGTAGACTGCAGATGGAGAAATTAGCTGAGATATGTGGAGTTGTAGTAGTGGAATGCAGTGAAGCCAAGGTAGAGCAGATTCACATGGCACTGATTCTGTTGAAGCTGGTTAAGTGGCATAGTGGCAAGATCAGTTGGTTTGTAAAGGACATAGAAGGAGCTGTTGTGGTTGCTTGTGGTTATTGTGCAAGCAAGAAGCTGCAAGTCAGGAAGGAATGAAGCTGAAATAGAGAAATTAGCATTGATGATGTTTGGGAAAGTGTGCCAAGTTATATGCTGCTACTGTGGAATGGAGACAAGAGACTGGTGATTGTAGTTTTGGAGACAGTGCAAGCTGTGTTGCAGCTGAGTTTCAATGCAGTGGTGGTAGTTTTATACAGCCAACAATGAAATGGTAATAGATGGTGATTGGCTAGGAGTTTGAAGTGCAGTTATGGCTTGGGACATTATTGCAGTGTGAGAGGAGGTTACAACTCAGATGGGATTCACAGTGAACTGGTGATGATAGATTGCAGCTGGTATTAATGTCATTGCTGTGCAGGGGAGCTTAAATGAGAGTGAACCAGGGCTTGAGGAACTGCAGATGAAGGAATGGAGTTTTATCTGCAGTCTGGTGATGGAATACATCTACAGATGATGCAGTTATGTTGGTATACATGGAATGTTTATGCAATGCACTGTGTGTGAAGTTCAGGTGCAGATGCTACTATGAAGCTGCAGAGACCGTAAGGAGATGCCAAAGATGGTTATTGCAGTAAAGGGTTGAAGATAATGGTGCTGGCATGAAGTTAAAGGTGCAGCTGGAGGTGATCTATGGTGTGGGTATGTAGCTACATCTGTTGCAGGTGGTAATAGTGTGTTGGCTTGAGGTTCTAGTGATGATACAAGCAGGTTGCAGTTGAATTGGCTATGCAGTTGGTGGCTAGGAGTTCAGAAGATAAGTTGGCAATGGCAGAGTCTGTCATGAAACAGGGCAAAGCATGAGGTGCAGTTTGGGTAATTGCAGAATGAACATAGATTAATGCTTAGAAGCAGGTGGTTTTGTTGGTGCGCAAATGGGTTTGCTTAGGCAACAGTTGAAGCTTAGGAAGAGCCAGCCATCATGGCTGGGAATCAAGTGAAAGCTACAGTTGGTGTATCACAACAGAATACAGCCCTCTTGGCCGTAAGCTGCAGACACATAGAAGACGCTACAGCCAACATGGTCGTGCAATGACTGCAACAAACCTGGCTTGGACCTGTCTGACTGGATTTTGACCCGGTACTTGACTCAGGTCAACTGACTCAGTTGACTCCGAGTAGACCGTTTGACTATTCAGGTGGCCGGTGGAAACTTTCCGGCACCGGATTCCGGCCAAATACCCAGTTTTCCGGCGAGAATTTTTGGGACATATTTTCTACACGGGTTTCTCTCACTCGTGGGCCGGATGAATTTCCAACTAATGGACTTTGAAGACAAAACCTAGTTTTGGAAGGAGAAAAAGACTATAAAAGAAAGGTTTTCGACAACTTTTGGGATCACGTATTATTCTTGGAGCAGAGAAGAGAACTACAACTAAGGTTTGCTTGAGGACGAATGCATGTTTTCTTCGACCAATATGGGGATGATTGTGGTGGGACCGCTGCATGTTTGCTTTGCTTGAGGCCGGTTGTGCCTGCTTTGACCTGGGGCTGGTATTAAGTGGGACCCGCCGCATGCCTTCCTGAACGTCTACCCTGTGTTTTGAATGAAAACTGGCCCTGCTACGTGCGCCTACTTTATTCGAATACCATCCTTGTGACTTTGATCAATACAAGACTTGAAACTTGAGCAATACCGGACTTGTGACTTGATCAACTCCGGACTTGAAACTGGAGCAATACCGGACTTGTGACTTGATCAACTCCGGACTTGAAACTGGAGCAATACCGAACTTGTGACTTGATCAACTCCAGACTTGAAACTGGAGCAATACTGGACTTGTGACTTGATCAATACCAGACTTGTGTGCTCCAACGTGAATGTGTGTTCTGTCATGTGTGACTACACATCTCACACGCTTTTATACAACTACTGACTCCTGTCTTTTATTGTAGAATAAAAAAAAGAACTCATGTTGAGATGTCTTCTGGGGATAATGTTGGTGCCAAGTCAGGAGGTATTGACAGCTTCAAAGATATGTTAAACATTGATGACGAGTTGTTCACCGCGCCCCTTCAACTATATGAAAATATTTGTTCCAAAAGATAACCCTTCTCTTATCGACTTCAAGGTTCTCATGCTCCGCTGGACTCTCATGAAGGATGGATGAGACGTATATTGAGTAATGAGTACATCAAAGATAACTTGACCAGAGAGCAGATTATTGATGTAGCTTGAGTGTTGAAACGACTCGAGAGAATGTTAAAGTGGCTTTTGGTGCGAACGTTGAGGTAGATCCTGGAGAGAGTGTTAAAGCAGGATTCTGAAGTGAACGTGGGTCTCGGAGAGAGCGTTGAGGTGGCTCTTGAATATACCATTGAAGCAGCTTCTGCTGGAGGGAGCGTTGAAGTGGATTCCTCTTTAGTTCGATTTACCCTTGCGAATTACATGCTTCTTGACTGACCATCTCTCTTGTGTTAAAGAAGTCCTTGACTGACGGTAAAGGAACTTCACGCTGAGCCTCGGTCCCCAAGCGTGGTTTACATGGTTTTTTCGTAGTGGTTGTTGTCGAGCCAAGAATATCTTGGATGTTATTTTATTATTGTGGGAGTCGTGCATGTGGTACTGGAGTTGGAGTTGGCGGACACGCAGGATGTTGTATCTCAGTAGTTTTCCTCTTGATGCTTCAGGGAACTGCTTACAGAAGGCTGAAGGTTGTATCGCATGTTGGTGAGATATATGCTCCTATGAACATTATGAGGCTCTTCATAACCGGCAGGCCTGGTTATTTCTATCAGGGCATATGTCATTGTAGATGAGCGTTCAACAGCTCCAAAGGATGCACAGATTCTCCAACATAGCATGATAGACATGTACCACTGTTTGATAAAGTGACTCGCCCAGATCTTGTTCGATATGACGCGTGTATATTGTTATCTTCTCGAGGCTACTCCCTTGAGGTATCGGCTCCAGTGGAAGATTGTCGTCATAGAGCGTTGATACGTTGCACCAGCATTCTTTAAACCAAATGGCAGTATGGTATAATAAAAATTTCAGAGAGGAGTTCGAAAAGCTATCTTACTTGCGTCATTCTCGTACATCCTTATCTGGTTGTAGCCGCTACATCCATCCATGGAGGAGAATATGCCATGTCCGCTGGTTTCATCTACTAACATGTCGGATGTTAGGTAGAGGAGGATCGTTTTTGGAGCAGCACATGTTCAAGTCTCTATGCAGCACCTGATCTATCCATTTTCCTCGTGTCTCAATCAGAATCTGTTTAACCGACTTGGATCCAGGTATGACATGTAGATGATGGATGACCAATCCAGCATTTCTTCATATCTCCAAGCGAATATGTCATGGTACTCTTTGAGAAGTTCCACGAGCTTCGTGCGTCTATCCGTACATAAGGTTAAGCTGATGGAGATAGGCCTAGGAGATTCCTCAATGATTTCAATCTCATCAGTTGTGGAGTTGGTGCCACCTTGCAGCTGTTGTGGAGAATCTAGCATTTGTTCTTTTGTTTCGTTGTTGTTGTAGCATTCCATTGGGTGAGAGACTGGGTAATAGTCTCCCATGCTAATTTATAATGGCAGCATTGGTATACCGTTTTCCATTTCTGGTTACGACTCGCCACAAAATTTCGTTCCCTCTTCGTGTGAACGTGGGTCGTGGATTCAAAGGATGGAGAAGAATGCTTCGTCAGCAAAGATGCATCGTGGGTACTAGCCCTCAATGATGCAATCCGGTCTTCTTCCTGAATTTATGCCCACGTGGGTAGAGGGATGCAACGAACTTGTCTGATTCTTTCCGCGGAGCTTCTCCCGTATGTGCTGGTTTGGTTTCCCTTGAAGTCCGTCATTGTGGTAGGCTTCCATACGACCTTTCCTGGGAGAACCTTGGATGTCCTGAGAGTCTTGAGAGTAATCACATTCAAAGACGCTCATGTGTCGATAAGGGACGTTTTGAACTCTGAATCCTTGATGCGCGCAGTGACATGTAGGGCACGGTTGTGAGCTTCCTCTGGTTGATTGCAGCAAAATGTCTCCGCGCGCTGATTCTTCGAGAGGTGTGAAAGTTCGCATAAACTTTCCACTAGAGAAACCGCTTCCCGATCCACCATCCTATGGTTCATAGTGGAACTATTGACTTGAAGAGGATCGTTGTGAGGATCAGTCCCCAGTGTAGGAGTATGCATGACTGGACTGCTCATATCTGATGTCGCTTCTTTGATCAGGTCCATGTAGGTCCGCACCGCTGAAGTACCTTCTCTAGTGCGTTGAATGTGTTCCTTGTTGGCTCCAGGGGCTGTCGCGGCTCTTATGGAAATCAATTAGTTAATTGTCTTAAGAAAAGTGAGTACCTCTTTCTGAGTTGCGGCCATATACGTTTGAGTCTTAGCAAGAACTTCCCTCTTCTCCATCAAGTCTGCAATGGTAATGGGAGATGGTCCTCCTCTCGTGCCTCCGGATCCTCGTCTTGATGAAGGAGTAGAAGTTGCTGCTCTGGTGATTGGAGGCGTTACACATACTATAATATCTCCTGCTCCGCTAGTGTTGGTGATAGAATTTATGGCTCCACGAGATGTATTGACCACGGTAGCTCCACTGACAGGTACATCGACACCGGGACTGTTATCCATACTAGCTCCATCAGAATTTATTGATGATACAGACCTGAGTCCCACTATCTTGAAATGAATTTTTGATTGAATTGGTTCTAAGATCTACCCTTTTTGAAGTTGAGAAAATCGAATCGGATTTCGAAGAAATTGACTTTACGACCGAGAGATCAACCTCCCATTGTGGTCACCAATTGTTTATGGGTGAAAACTATTCCTTCTAATTTTGGTAATTTAGGGTGTGGATGAGGAATGAATCTAAACCTAAAACAAATGCACTGCGCGGTGAGTGCTTGTAGATTCGAGAGATCAATCTGTGCAAGTCCGGCCTAAACCAAGAAATGGTCGTTCCAGACTTGTTTCGGTCACAAAGTGAAGGAGATGGGGTTAATCTTAGGGAGGGAAGCGAAGAAGGTGTTGAGAATGTAAAGGTGGTGGCTATGCAGGACTTGTATCATAAAGCTGAACTGTCTTACATGATGTAAGCTATCAGTTCCTGTGTTTGAATACGATTGTATTAACACTTGCTTCTATTGTCTGGACTTGTGTTGTTGTTGAAAATAGGGCGGAGAACCTATTTATACAAGCCTTTTAGCCTAACCTTCGTATCTCGTGGGAAGTGGAGAAAGTGGAGTGATGGAGTAGTGTGTTGGTGTCACACGACCAGGCTTTCCCTCTTTTCCCATCATCACTAACCGTCCATGACTTCCTGACACGTTATTATGATGGCGCGTTGTGTGCTGCACGCTGTAAACCGCCAGACCAATACCCCAGTATGTATCCCCCAGTTTGTGACATGATCGATGTCTTGAATATTTTTGGAAAACATATAGCATGTTGTTGTGGCTTGGCAAGTCAGGCTCGGGAAACTTGCTAGCTTGGTGACCTTCGACGGACGAGATTTTGCATATTGGGAGGAGGGGCAACCGTTGATTGTTACACTAGAAACCCTAATTAGCGCCCCTTACTAGAATCGTTGTAGAATTCTAATACAGACTCGGATTTTGATGGTCCGCCCCTCCATTCCATACGGAAAAGAATTTCCTATCTCCTAATGCAGGAATATTTAGGTTTTAAGCTCATTCGGGAGGAGAAAACAACCCGAAAGCAAAACCCAGGAAGAATTTAGGAAATTGATACTTGTGAAGTATCGTGTGTATACTATGCAGGTACTACATTGAGTATATCCAGCATGGTTTGGAAGTTGCGCATGCAAACCCTTCCTTGACCGACCACATGGTGTGGTAAAGTGGCGGATGGTGATCACCATGACTCCGCACTGACTAATTAACTCCTATCCAGGGCTATATAACCGATCTGGTGAAGTTGGACGGATGAGATGATCTTTGAGACACTCATCTGCGACACTTGGTGGAATTAGGGTTTCGAAGGAGGTGCGCAAGCACTGCTATTCACCATGACCGAAACCGGGCTTAGGGAACTATTCTGTACTGGCCGATCATGCATGTGTGTATATGGTGTGACGATGTAGGCGCCTATACCTACCGTCCCATAAAAACGTGATCTGGGTCACTCAATTCGTCTGGAGATGTTGAGTGGTCGAGATCAAATTGCGACAGAAGATTAGTGCTGCAAAAGTCGTTTCCCATACCAACTCCGGGAGGGCGTTCCAAGACGACCAGGCTTGGTCGGTCTTGGTCGACTGCTCCAACGTGTAGGTGGTAGGCTGGTGTTAACGCCTATGCCTTACTGTCCCATGAAAACACGATCTAAGCCACCCAATTTGTCCGGAGAAATCGGGCAGTTGAGATTAGTTTGCATCTTGGGAGGTGCGACCACGCATGTTGGAGCGAACGATTTGGGGATAGCCAGGCATGGTATGCCTTGGACGATCAGGTGAGGAGATAGATGGGTCCACGGTGGTCATGTTAACATGGACGGACCTGCTTTGATCTAATCTCGGACCCTCCATTCGTGCCGGAGAAGATGGACGCTCGTGATCCAAAACCCTAATTTTTGGGTTTCAAAGCCGTGCGTCATGCTCCATTCAGGCGCACAATTTGGAATGACCAACCATGGTTGGTCCTGACCGATTGGTCAGCTATGTAGGCGGGCCTGCGGTGATTGTATTGACATACTCCGTGCCCTTTGAATCTACATCTGCACCCTCCATCTATACCTACGAAGATGGATGGTTGAGGCTGTTTTGCGACACATTACATGTGTCGCAGACCCTAATTTAGGGTTTTCCATCCATACTGCTATGGTTTGGACGTTTTGGCAAGCTAGGCCAAGGTAGGCCGACCATGCCGGGTCCGCGTTGGTTCGGCAGGTATTCCATACCTGCTTGGGGGTTATGGAATTGATCTGGGCCATCCAATCAGGATGGTAGAGTTGGATGGTCGCGATCATATCCAGACTGATACGGTCAGTCTGGATGTTCAATCGGGCTAGTATAACACACCGAGAGGGGCTCAATCGGGCTAGTATAACAAACCGAGAGTTCAGCCTGTACGGGTATTTCGTACATTCTTTTATTATAATGCTTGGAGATTCGTGTTATTCTGCTAAGAGCAACACTCAGTCATCATGCCGCACTGATAATGAGTACAGGAAATACAAGGCTGTTTGCGCATTAATTAATAATGCTGGAAATTCACAGGGTATAAGGGATTGTTGCTACATGCTCCAACCTGGATGAATTTCGTATTTTATTCACATAATGGGATTGTTGCCACATGCTCCATCCTAAGTGAATTAATAAAGTGAAGGAATATCCATCACTCATTAATGGCTTTGTCTTTTACAAGATGTTTGCGCACAATTTTTTGGCTTTTACAATTTTAGCCTTTAAATGAAAATCCGCCATCAACAGGCTTAGATCATGTTTCTATGGGATATTAAGGTATGGACATGTACACCATATCGCCGTCTGTATACCAGACTAATCGGCCAAGACCGACCAAGCTTGGTCATCTTGAAACGCGCGCTCAAAGTTAGCATGGCGCGCGTCTTTTGCGGCACCATATTTATATCGCAAACTGATCTCGACCACTCAACTTTGACAGAAAAATTGAGTGGCCCAGATCACACTTCACGAGACGATGAGGTATGGCCGCCTGCACCGTCATGCCGTCTACACACATGCACGATTGTCCCTGCCAAAATCATATCCCAAACTTGGATTCTACCAAGCTGAAGAGTGATGCTTGCGCACCTCTTCAAAAACTGTAATTCCACTAATGATCGCAAATGAGTGTCTCAAAGATCATCTCGTCCGTTCAACTTCACCGGCTTGGTTATACAGCCCTGGTCAGGAGTTAATTGGTCAGTGAGGCGTCATGGTGATCACCACCCATCACTCTACCACACTATGTGGTCGTCCAAGGGAGGACTTTCTTGCGCAACCTCCAACCCATCACATGAAGTAGGCTAGACATGAGGCTATTTTGAGATGTTCAAACAGCGATGCTTCATACATGCCGAATATACTCGATGTAGTACATGTATAGAATACTCATGATACTTCACAAGATTTCAACCCGATCGTAACAACCAACAATCACGACGCCCCGAATGATGGAACCCATGAATATTTGACTAAGTTGCACCCAATAGTTGGATCTTGAAATGGTCTGGTCTGTTTTTTATGTTTCATACCACGGCATACATCATCCTGTATATTTTATGAATCCATAAACTTGTGAGCACCTACATCTTCCACAACTATGCATCCCAATTATTGGACGAGATCAAGTACTTTCTTGGTATCCTGTAATTGGGGGTTTCGGATAATGTCAACGTACCGATGAGTACAAGGTAGTTCAAATTCACATGGATGGTAAAGTTTAAATACACACTCTAGGAGACAAGAAGGGATGGAGGAACATATCATGGGAGATTCGTTATATTTTTCGGAGTTCAGGTGTGTACGCACATGGTTGTATTTTTTGGAAGGATTGCTGTCAGTGGGATAGTGGCATAGTTTCTTTCAATTTGGACACTGACACATTTCATCAACATTCGCGACCCCCACATCATATTCCTAGGAGTGAATTCCCATCAGTTGGGATGGTTATGTTCAGAGTTCGCCTTTTATTTAACTACATCCATGAGGCATGTGATGAGGTGATTAATCATCCCCGGATAGCTTTCTGGGCACCTATTTCCAAAAAAAAAAATTCATACATGGGCACTTGGCGGGGAATGGAATTGGAATCCTAAGATAATCATTTTCTTAGAAAAGGATGAGGATGAAGGGTGTCCGACCTATTACCCGATAGCTTTTGGAAAAAAACAAGGACCTCCTATTGTGGCAGAATGGGCGTTTATTGCGTTACAATGCACTCACCAGAACTTGGACGGAAATTTGGGGGACACAACTGTGGGAAACAAGCAAGGTTGCAATTATTCCTCATATGAGGAGCGATGTCTCGTTGAAGAATTTTGCTGGACAATCGGAAACATGTACTCATGATGTCCATGTTATTTATGAAGCTTTTTTTTCTTATAGTTGTGTTTTTTTTTTTTTTTTGGATTATTTTCTATGTTGAAATGTACAATTTAGTTTGGGTCATTGTTTAACTAACCAACCTTTGTTTTTTTTTTCCTTTTTTTGCGTTACATTTATGGTCCATCCGTCTGGGCCACCCTAACCAACCTAGGTAATTAGTCGAAAAGTAGAAAAATTATTTGGGTATTTCCTAAGAGATCTTGATTTATTTTAGTTTGTTATGTTTGGAATGTATATATTAGATTAAAAAGGAAATTAGATAAACATGAAAATATTCATTTCATATCTCATTATACTGCTACAATATCTCATTTTTTAGTAATATGGAAATTGAAATATTCAGTGTAAATACCAAAGAATCGTGATTTAAGATAATGATGGAAAACCTAAAAAAATTAAAGTTTTCAAATTACACCAATCATATAATAAAACTAACATAGAGTATTAAGAGAGATTGTTTATATGAAATTGACGAGAGGATCCAAAAACGTCCTAGACTGACGCGACCATTCGCCAACAAGTATATTGGATGTTTATATATATATATATATATATATATAAGCTTTATACTCGTATTTGCTTGTATCATTCAAAATAAGAAAATCCTAAAAGCTTGTAATTTTATTTATTTTTTTGATAATCTTTCATCAGTATAATAGTGATGGATATGTTGCCGAAATTAACTACCGAGATACTTCAACGCATCCAAGCTGCAGAAAGCGTTTTAGTAAGCAAATATGTATGCAAAGAATGGAATACTATCCTTGGGGACAAAAGAATTGGATTCCTTTTTGGTATCACACCAAAAATGGGAAAGATAAAGTTACCCAACTCTTTTATAGAGAGGAAGATTTCAGCCGGATCGTAACAGACAACAATCACGACTCCCTGAATGATGGAACCTATGATGATTGGACTATGTTGCACCCAATAGTTGGATATTGCAATGGTCTGGTATGTTTTTATGTTTCATACCACGGCATACAAGATCCTATTTATATTATGAATCCAAAAACTGGCGAGCACCTCCATCTGCCACAATTATGCATCCCAATTGCACCGGATTCAGTACTTTCGTGGTATCCACGATGCAACGTAATTGGGGGTTTCGGCTACTGTCAATGTACCAATGAGTACAAGGTAGTTCGAATTCACATGGATGGTAAATTTCAAATACACACTCTAGGAGACAAGAGGGGATGGAGGAACATAGCAGGGGAGATTCCTTATACTTTTCAGAGTTCAGGTGTGTACGCACATGGTTGTATTTTTTGGAAGGATTATTTTCAGCAGGATACTGGCATAATATATTTCAATTTGGACACGGAGACATTCCATCAACAGTCGCCACCCCCACATCATATTCCTGGGAGTGAATTTTGGATTAATACTTACCCATCACTTGGGATGGTCATGTTCGGAGTTCGTATTTTATTTTACTACATCCATGAGGGGATTGATCGACCTCGGATAGATTTTTGGGGTCCCATTTCCGAAGAAAATATTCATAAATGGGCACCTGGCGGGGAATGGAATTGTAATTATAAGATAAGCATTATCTTTAAAGAGGATGAATGGCCGAATTATAACCCAATAGCCTTTGTAAATAACAAGGACCTCTTATTTTGGCATAATATGCGTTTATTGCGTTACAATACACTCACCAGAACTTGGACGGAAATTTGGGGGACACTACCGTGGGAAACAATAGTTGCAATTATTCCTCACATGAGGAGCGTTGTATCGTTGAAGAATTTTGGTGGACAATCGGAAACGTGTACTCATGATGTCCATGCCACTAACACATTCCTTGGCTTATCTATGTAGATTTTTTTCTTTTATTTTTTTCTTTTTTTTTCATATGCTGAAATGTACAATTTATTCCTTGGGTTATCTATGTTGCTTTTTTTTTTCTTGTAGTTGTGTTGTTGTTGTTTTGGTGTTTGGATTTTTTCTATTTTGAAATGTTAAATTTCATGTATCAACATGATAGTGTTGTCGCTAAATGTTGGGTCATTGTTAAACTAGCCAACCTTTGATTTTTTTTTCCTTTTTTTGCGTTACACCTATGGTCCAGACGGCCTGCCCACCCCAAGCGACCTAGGTAATTAGTTGAAAAGTAGAAAAATTATTTGTGTATTTCCTAAGAGATTGTAATTAGATAAATATGAAAATATTCATTACATATCTCATGAGATCGTGTATTAAATTAAAAAGGAAATTAGATAAATATGAAAATATTCATTCCATATCTCATGATTTAGTTTAGTTTGTTATGTTCGTAATGTATATTAGATTAAAAAGGAAATTAGATAAATATGAAAATATTCATTCCATATATCATTATATTGCTACAATATTAGGTGTAAATATCAATGAATAGGTGATTTAAGATAATGATGAAAAACCTAAAAAATTAGGGTTTTCCTTAGAAATATATATTACACCAAGCATAAATTTTCTTTTAACATAGAGTATTAAGAAGAAAATGAGTACTGCTAAGAGGGACTGTAGAGATGAAACTGATGAGAGGATCCAAAAATGTCCTCGACTGATGGATGGTCCTCGTAAATTGAGGATTATCATTAGTGTGGACGGAGTAACTACTGTCCCTGGTGTTCCTCTCGACGCTGTAATTAGTTTTGTTGTCACTAGTGTTGAGAATGATGATGTTCCTATTTATGCTGATGTTATTCCTGGTGTTCCTATGGACGCTGTAATCACTAGTGTTGAGAATGTTGATGTTCCTGCTTATGCTGATGTTCCTTGTAGGACCAGAATATCTCCACAACGATATTCTCTGCGAGATTAACAACACTTGCCAGCGAGCATCACCGCAAGATCTTCGACTACACTTCACGAGTGTCACAAAAGCCTTCAAAAGAGTGACGTAATAACTGACGATTGAAGAAAACTTGAGAAAAGTATGTTTGTTCTGCGATTGTTACAAAACTTGCGAGATTTAATATTGTAACTATCGCAGTACAATCGCAGAATAAACCCGAAATAAGAGGAAAACTTAGCTGTCATCCACTATGTAACTACCCTATAAATATAGACCCAATGTGTCCAGAAAAGGATGATGTATTTTTGAGAGTTAAGAAAGTCTCGAGGAGTGAGAAACTTCAAGAGAATAGTTGTAATCTTGAATTCTTCCATTTCTGTAAACATTTCTGAGAACAAAATAATAAAGTGTCGTTTTTCATCTTTAATTGTGAGTTGATTATAGCAAGATCTTAACCAGGGTGTAGTGTGGGAAATCCTGCAACTACATTTTGGCGCCCGAAACAGGGATTGAATTAGGAAAATCATAGAAAAAGGTGAAGAAGAAGATAAGAATTGTTCAAGGTTAAGAAAATCGTAAAACAAATCAGTGAGATATTTGAAGGAAGGATGATTAGAATCAAAGAGGATTGTAGAAAATTGGAGTGTGGTATGGTAACAAGAACAATGATTGATAGATTTCATGAAAATATTAAGGGGAAGATACATAAACGGGATTTTGAAGGAAGGAGAATTATGACGGTGGAAAAAATATCACCATTGAAAGATTGGGAAAAGCAGGAAATCATATTTACAGCAGCAGAAATACCAGAGGAAAATCTAACTCATACATCTCCATTGGTAATCACAGTATCCACTATACCAATGAGAAAGGAGGAATCAATAAAATCTGTAGAATAATGGGCTATGAATAGAACTTTGGTGGATGCAGGAAGTTCTATAGATATAATATTTTATCATACTTTCAAGAAAATGGGATATAAGGATGAAGAAATGTCTTATTCAACATATCATGTTCATGGCTTTGGAAAATCTTTAACAAAACCTAAAGAAGAGATAATGGTACGAATTCTGCTAGGGGAGATTGTAACACAAGTAACGTTATGTGTGGTAGACATGGAATCACCGTATAACATGATATTAGGAAGACCATGGATACACGCAATCAAGGCTATAGCATCAACATTGCATCAATGCATCAAATTTCCTATACCAAGTGGAATTGGAGAAATTAGAGGTGACACAGATTTTGCGAAATTGTGTTACCAAATTGAAGTAAGAAATTGTGAAGAACGACCAAAGCTGCGAAAGGCTCGCAGAAGATTGGCGAGAGAAACCAAAAAGGAAGAAGAATTTAAAGTTTACATGATAAGAGCAAAAGAAGGAAAAGGAATACCCAGTGAAATCTCGCGAGAAGGAGATGAACTCGCGAGAGTTATGAAAACACCAACACCAATGGGAGAACCTGAAGCCAGTTATATTGCATCAGGACCAACAAAAGAAGTAAATATTGGGAGTGAAGAAGAGCCTAAAATACTGAAAATTGGGACTATAATGGAGGTAGATGAGGAAGAAAGAACTATAAATCTTTTGCGAGAGTATAAAGATATCTTCGCGTGGAGCATGGATGAGATACCAGGGATAGATCCATCAATAGCATGTCATAAATTAGAAATCAACAAAAATATAAGACCATTTAAGCAAAGAATAAGGAAAATCGCAACAACTTATCATTCTCAAATAGAAGAAGAATTACAGAAGATGCTCGACGCATGAATTATAAGGCAAGCAAAATATCCAGAGTGGATTGAAAATATGGTAGTTGTCCCAAAGAAGAACAAGGGGATAAGAATTTGTATAGATTTCGCTGATTTAAACAAGGCTTGTCCTAAAGATAGTTTTTCATTACCAGATATACCACAGATGGTTGAATTAGCAGCGGGAAATGCCAGAATATCATCGTTGGATGGATATAAAGGATATAATCAAATCCCTCTCGCTGAAGAAGATCAAGAACATACCGCATTTTTTGCTCCAAGAGGATTATATTGTTATACAAAGATTCCCTTTGGCTTACAGAATGCTGGTGCAACATATCAAAGAATGGTGGAGAAGGTGTTTGCAAAGTGGATTCATAAAACATTAGAAGTGTATGTAGACGATATGCTGATCAAAAGCAAAGAAGCTGAGAATCATGTGCAAGATCTGAAAGAGATTTTCGATCAAATGCGGCAATTTAATATTAAAGTGAATCCCGATAAATGTACTTTTGGAGTAACTTCAGGGAAATTTCTGGGGTATATTGTATCAAAAGAAGGAATACAAGTTGATCCATAAAAAGTACAAGCAATTCGCAATATGCCAACGCCTGCGACGGTAAAAGATGTGCAAAAATTGAATGGACTCTTAGCCTCGCTAGGAAGATTCATTTCGCGATCTTCAGACAAGTGCAAACATTTTTTCGATATACTCAAGAAGGGAACAAAATTCAAGTGGAAAGATGAGTGTGAAAAGGCTTTTCAAGGAATAAAATAACATTTGATGAACATAACTATCTTACAAAAACCTAAACCGGGAGAAGAACTATTAATTTATCTCGCAACAACCACATATGCGCTAAGTGTTGTGTTGCTGCGAGTAGATGCAGGGGTAGAAAAACCAATTTATTACATCAGCAAAACGTTCAATTCTGCAGAGAGAAATTATTCAAAGATTGAGAAACTAATTCTAGCATTGGTACATGCAACTTTTAAGCTTCGCATCTACTTTTAAGCACATAAGGTCAAAGTGTTAACAAAAGTGCCAATTGAGTCAGTAATGAAAAATTCAAAAAGATTAGGCAGAGTTGAGAGATGGAATGCACAAGTAGGACACTTTGATATTCAATATGAAGTTTTATCCTCGCCAAAGTCGCAAGTTATCGCAGACTTCTTAGCTGAATTTCCTTTAGAAGATGATGAAGTTGTGGAAGATATGATGGATGTAGAAGAGGAACATGGATATCCAAAAGAACTATTAACAGAGCCCGACAGATGGGAGATATTGGTGGATGGATCATCAAATGGATAAGGAAATGGGATTGGAGTTGTTTTTATTTCACCAGAGGGAGAGAAAACAGCTTTTTCATTTAGATTGGAATTTACATCCACTAATAATGAAACATAATATGAGGCCGTGATTCATGCTTTAAAATTTGCGGTAGAAATGAAGTTGGAAAATGCTAGAATCACCAAATGATTCACACGATTAGTTATTCGCCGAGATAAAAGGAGAATACACAACAAATGAACCATCTTTAAGAAAGTATAAAAGATTAGTCAAGAATTATCGCGAGAATTCCAAAAATAAAATGGAGACACATATCGAGGAAAGATAATAGGCTCGCAGATGCTTTTGCTTTCATATCCAGTATGATGACAAATCCAGTTGCGAGGTGCATAAAAATTCAAACACTTTTATTACCAGCGATAAACAAGGAAGAAGAAGAGGAAGATGTAATGATGGTAGAAATTGGCGAAGAATAATTAAAGAGCAACATTATAGATTGGCGAGCAGATCTTCACGCATACTTGGCAAGAGGAGAAATTCCAAGAAATTTACTGGAGGCACATAAATTGAAAAGTAGGGCAACCAATTATGAATTAATAGATGGAGTATTATATCGCAGATCTTTTATTGGACCATCGCTAAGATGTTTGACGAGGGAAGAAGGACAAAAAGTATTGAAGATGTTGCATAGTGGTGACGCTGGTAATCATAGTGGAGGAAGATCTTTGGCATATGATAGGTGTAGAATACACCTTAATTTAGTATCTAGTAGTTATGCTTTCTCTGCTATTTTTCTTATGAATGATGTATTTGACGTGTGTTTTTGAGTTATTAGGTACTCTGGAGTTGCACGGAGGAGAAGAAGAAGGAATCACCCAAATTTGAGCAAAAAGGGTAAAAAGGTCATTTCAGGGGAAAACACTATATGGAGCCCAATAAAGGTTAAGGGGCAACTTTGTTTTGAAGTTTTAAAGACAGACTAATCAAGGTTAAGGGGCTGCCATATGGCTAGCCCTTATCAGAAGTGACCATTTATATAGGCACCCAATTTTTGGGTGTATTAGCAGTGGGTGTAATTATCGGGTGCAAATATCATGGGGTGTACTCATTCAACCCCAACCCTAGATCATGAAGAGAAATTCCTCTCATTCATTTCGTCCCTTTAACAGAAATTGAGAAATACAAGTGTGAGTAGCTGTTTCTGTCTGAAGAGATCGAGAAATTGGGGATAATTGATTATGTGATGGGGTTTGAAATGGATCTGTTAGTTGATTCAACAAAGAAGACCTGCTGCTGTTAAAATCAAAAGAAGAAATTATGGTTTCATATGCGTTGGTGAGATAAGATTTGTGAATCAAGAAGAACAAGCTGCTAATTATGGAAACAGAAAGAAGAAATAGAATTCAAGCTAGGGTTCGATTAGATGAAGAATTTAGAGCTATGAATAGAAAAGAAGGTTGGGTTCTTCTCAGATTTGATAAAGAGATATGAAATCAGATACGGTGGTGTTATTGTCGTAGTTGAAATCAGGGTATGAGGATTAACTGAGGAAATTCGATCTGTTGACGAAATTGAATCGAGAAAATGGAAGAACAGCTATGAATGCTTCTACTGAATCAAAGAGTGGGGTTATGGCTGCTGATCTTATTATGAACTGGAAGAAGATGGCGCCGGTTAAGTATAAAGATGGGTCTCTAATTTAATTGGGTTATGAGGCCTGAAAAGCAAGACATGGAAGGTGAATTGATGATGTTGGGGGTCACGGCAATAGAGATGAATTGAAGACTATGGAGTGCAATGGCTAGGTCAGAAGATGGGTTTGATGCCATACCTAACTGTGATGATTAACAGGGAGTTGTGGTAGTGTTTGTTGTCGGAGATTGTAAAGAAGACCTGCTAATGATGCTGCTATATGGAAGAGGATGAAGCTGATGTAGAAAGATTTGGTGGTAAAAATTGTAGGAGGAGCTGACATTTGCATCTCAGTTCAAGAGTGAGTGGCAAGAATGAATGGGTTATGTTGCAGTGAATGAAGTTTTGCTTGTGAACAAAATCCTGCTTCAAACTAGATGTATGATAGGATACAGGTTGTGCAGGAATTGAAGAAAAGATCGGCCTGAAATTTGGCCTGAGATAGTCATATAAACGAACAGAACTCGGTCGGATTCTGGTTCTGGTGAGTCGACTCAGTGAGTCCGATGACCGATCCAGCTTGTGGCTTAGTTGAGTCAGTATCCAGTAAGATCGAGTAAGACAGCTAACTTGGGCTAACTCACTCCTCCCTTGACCCATTGACTAACGGTTTGACATGTTTGACCGTTAACTTGGACGGGGACGTGACAGAATATTCCGCCGACGGACAGAATTTTCAGGTGGCCAGCGGTGACGGATTCCGACCTATTTCCGGCCAAAAAACCCAGTTTTCCGGCGAGCCAAAAGTTGCAGATTTTTTTGTGTGAATTTCTCTAATGGGATGTGAAGACTTGGACTTGGAATTAGATGGAGAATTGGGCTTGGATTTGGAAAGAGGAGATGAATGATTTGAGAAAGGCTTGGATTTGGAAGTTGAACTACAAAGGGAAAGGGATTCTATTCCTTAGAAGACTTGGAGAGCATTGAAGCCTATAAATAGAGAAGTTATCTACTTTTCTATACACTTACATACACTTAGATACACACATCTTTGCACACTTCTATACACACAACACTTTTCTTTTCTTTATTCTTTGTGTGAACTCCGTAACATGAGTAGCTAATTTTATTGATTGAGGATGAATTCCTAGTTCTTAATATATGATTTGAGTTTTGTTTCAATTCTACTTTGAAGTTTTTCACATGATTATCGTTGTTTTTACTATTAGGAATGTTTATACATTCATGGTTGATTGATAGATTGTTTAGGTGCGCAACTAAATTGATTTGTTAATTGATCTATAGCTAGTGAAAGTTAGGGGATAAGTAATCGTTTCTTGACTCTTTACATAAGTAGAAAACACGAGACCTTGCGAAGGGATTACGTGGAGCAATTGTGTGTGAAAGCAACGTTAGCAAGTGGACCTTGATCTAAGAGTCTAACTACTAATATCAACCTAATAAATTCATAAATCTTAATGCATTTAAATAAATTACATCTTGAGTGATCTACTACTAGGCGTGATCTACTACTAGGCGGTTTGGTGAATAGAATCCGGTAGTCGAAAACTTCCGTATCCGGTGATATAAGGGATTTTGAGGTTAGCACTGATCTAGCTGCTATACCTACGGTTGGTGATAATTTGTGACTAATAAAAAGTGGAAAAGAACATAACTTTAATCATTGTTTTGCAGTGAAGAAGGATTCCTTGATCTAATTTCTCTTATTGATTTTTCTTATCTTTTTAATTGTTTTGTTTATTTATTTTATTTTCTTTAACTTATCTAAGACATACCCCCCTTTGTGACAATTTTACAACTAGAATCTCGTGCTCCTCGTGGGATCGATCTTGACTACCTTATATTACTTGTTAATTAGGTAGTAAAGTATTAATTAATTTGTTGTGGTTACGACATGCATCAAATTTTGGCGCCGTTGCCGGGGAGCATCGAATGATTTTAGTTGTTTTCTTTTTACTTTTTTCTTTATTCTTTCTTTGTTGGATTCTATATCGTATCTAACTTAGTTTTTGAGAGAAAAAAAATTCAGGTACCGGTTTTCCATGTATGGTGGACAAGAGCAAGCATATTACAACAATCAATACGGTTTTCAACCTCAACATCATGGCAACTTCCAGCCATCCTTAGGATACAATCAAAACCAATATTTTGTCTATGATCAATTTCCTACAGAATCTTATGGATATTCTCATGCATATCAACAAACTTATGACGGGTATGTAAGTGGACAATCACAAGGATGGACGAATAGTTATGCTTCTAATAAATTGTTTCTAGTAATGTGCAGACAGAGAGTTGGGAATATACTCCTCTTCATCGTGTTTTTCCTTCACTTTTTAAGGATATACAATCTAGAAACTCTAGACACGGTGGTAAGCATGTTAATGTCCGTAAACTTGCACAAAAGTTATACAAATTGGAAGATGATGGAGATTCGGAAGAGCTTATCGCACAAATTAGTAGGACCATTCATATGGAACTTATATGATGTCGGGATAAAGGTTATGAAACCGATGAATATTCTTATTATGGTGATTCCGATAATGAAGATGATTGTGTTGAAAAGGACCAACCTTTGGAGACTTTTGATGACGCTAGTGTAGATTACTCAAGCCTTGATCTTAATAATGATCAATCACCTATTCAAAAGGTAGAGCTTGAAGAAGATGCATTTAGTGCTTGGAAAAAATTCCTTAGGGAAAGATATGAGTCCGCGGAGGTGTATGAGCGTTGCAATAATGAGGAAGTTATTCCAACTCCGGATCATAATAACGATCCTTCGCCTATTCAAAAGGAGGAGATTGGGTGTGACTTTCCTATTGTTGTAAACGGTGTAACACCCTCACAAGAAGATCTTACAATTTTTACCGACGAAAATCATTTTAGTGAATGGCCCGATTCCGATGATGAAAATGTTGAAGAGATGATGCTAGATAATGAAACCGAATTGAATGATATTATGGAAGACCCAATTGAACTTGCCAATGATTTGGATGATGCCGAGACTTTAGTTAAGGTAGAAAACGATGAAGAATGGTTGCAAGCTTTGATAGAGGACCATGATATGCAAGAGGTAAGTAATTCACTCGAATTTTTTAAGAATGAAGAAGATATCGTAATACAAGAAATTGTGCAAGGTTTGTCTAACCCTTTGCATATTGATTCTTCTCCTTTACCTCTTATTGGATTGAATGTATGTGCTTCGAAAGTATTTTTGGATGATTTTGTTTCTCGATATCCACCATTGGAAACACTTGATTCTAACACTATGTAGGTTTGCCAAGAGGAATACATAGAAATTCCCAAATTCTATGTTCTTTATACACTTCCGGGTGTGGACAAGAATAAGTGTGGGGGAAATTTCTACCGAGCGATAACTTTATTATTATTTTCTTGTGCTAACATTTGTATGAAGCTATTGTTTGCAAAGCATGTACTATGGGTGGATCCCCAAATTTTTCGATTGTTAGTATATGGGGAGTGAATCTTACAAGAGCCAAGTCGGGCCGTCGACTTTAAAACAAGCGCTAAGTGGGAGGCGACCCACCGGTTTTGTATCTCTTGTCCTTTTGTTTTTATTTTCTTTTTGTTTCGTTTATTTATTTTTATTGTTCCATATCATATTAGGATTTCCCATCTTGATTTTACTTGGACGATTCAATTACATTGAGGACAATGTAAGGTTTAAGTGTGGGGGAGTGGCTAAGCATATATTTTTTGCATACAAATTTATTTATTTATTTTATAAAACTTTCAACTTTTAGAGATTTTAGAGTCACTAGCATCCTTCTAGGTAGGAATGAAGAGAGAATTCCTGCAACACGTTGAATGGTAGGAAGGATAATTTCCGATATATTTTAAAAACCCACATATTTTAACATTTTGAAAAACCATTTTTCTAACGATCTCTAAGAAAGGAAATCAACCACTATTATCGAGGATGATATTACTTACTTACCTTCACATCCGATTGCCAATTATGATAACACCACTCTCACGGTATCCAATAGAAACATCTTACGCTCCTTGTCTTTATCTTCTTTGTCTTCGGCTTCAACTATTGATGATAAATTTTCGAATTTCGTAAATCCTTGACAATTTGTAACCTTTTTCCATAAAATCCTTGTCGCTTGAAACTTCCTTATATATTTTCCTTCCCCACGGCTTATTAAATAAACAAAAACAAAAACAATAATAGATATTTCTCTTGTCTCATATTTTTCAATCAAATTTTTTTCTTTCTTTTCTTTTCTTTTTTTTTTTTTTAGACAAGAGAAACAAAATACAAATCAAAGTGAAAAATAAAACAAACCATGGCCGTGGAAAAGTACTTTACCGCTTGATTCTTCACAACTTGTATCATCTCGAAATCAAAAATTTCAATAATTCTCACCTTTTACTTTTCTTCGCTCTTGTAAATAAGTCTTCATACTTGGATATAAAATTACCTCATTGTATTGTAAGTCTTCAACTTGTATGTAAAAATCTGCTCATTGTATGTTGCTTTACTTGAATATGAAATTTGCTATTTTTCTTGTTCCATTGTTGCTTTCAAACCTTGAACCTTTTCAACTTTCCTTATAGATTTTGATGTCGCTCCCTTGTTGATAATTGTGGTGTTTCTATGGACCTGTTGTTGTCGAGAGAGAGAATGGTGCTAACTGCAAATCGAACTACAAGAAGGAGGCTTTCATCTATAGATGTCACCCTCATGATTGACAAAAATTAGCACTCAAGAGATCAAAAACAGTGTTGAAATTGGTGTGAAGTTGGGTAGCTCACCATTCTACCCGGAATTAACGTACGGTGACACACACTCAAAAGAAGCTCTTTAGTCAAGGAAGAATTTTTGGTCTGTGCCTTGGTTGATATGAAAACGGGTAGTCTCCACTAATGATATATCAGCAACTCTAGTAATGCATTCTTCTCTGCTCCTAATTTGCATCACCGGCATGATTAAATCCATTATTTAACATTCTAACAAGTAAGAAATCCAAACGTAGTTCCCTAATACTTCCAAGTTCAATTATGTCGGTCAGAATTCTATATGTAATCATTCCAACCTGCACACATGTGAGACCCATAAAAAAGCCGTCTTTTTTAGTGCAATTATCATAAAATCCTTTTTGGTGAGGCAGAAGTCGAGGCGAAATGCTTATTGATCGTTTATCAAACACGCGTTCTCTCATTATGGTGTGGTTATTTCTCACTCAACATTTAAGAATGAGAATATGTTCTTTAGTATTTCTAACTTCTTATTACTAGCATGCAGAAACTCTATGTCTTCATAACTCTTAGGATGCTTGGGACGCTGGAACGCTCTGAAGTTGTGAGTTTTATTTTGTTTTGCTCGAGGACAAGCAAAGTCTAAGTGTGGGGGAATTTGATAGGTGTAGAATACACCTTAATTTACTATCTAGTAGTTATGCTTTCTCTGCTATTTTTCTTGTGAATTATGTATTTTACGTGTGTTTTTGAGTTATTAGGTACTCTGGAGTCGCACGGAGGAGAAGAAGAAGGAATCACCCAAATTTGAGCAAAAAGGGTAAAAAGGTCATTTCAGGGGAAAACACTATATGGAGCCCAATAAAGGTTAAGGGGAAACTTTGTTTTGAAGTTTTAAAGACAGACTAATCAAGGTTAAGGGTCTGCCATCTGGCTAGCCCTTATCAGAAGTGACCATTTATATAGGCACCCAATCTGTGGGTGTATTAGCAATGGGTGTAATTATCGGGTGCAAATATCATGGGGTGTACTCATTCAACCCCAACCCTAGATTGAGAAGAGAAATTCCTCTCATTCATTTCGTCCCTTTAACAGAAATTGAGAAATACAAGTGTGAGTAGCTGTTTCTGTCTGAAGAGATCGAGAAATTGGGGATAATTGATTCTGTGATGGGGTTTGAAATGGATCTGTTAGGTGATTCAATAAAGAAGACCTGCTGCTGTTAAAATCAAAAGAAGAAATTAGGGTTTCATATGCGTTGGTGAGATAGGATTTGTGAATCAAGAAGAACAAGCTGCTAATTGTTGAAACAGAAAGAAGAAATAGAATTCAAGCTAGGGTTCGATTAGATGAAGAATTTAGAGCTCTGAATAGAAACGAAGGTTGGGTTCTTCTTAGATATGATAATGAGATATGAAATCAGATATGGTGGTGTTATTGCCGTAGTTGAAATCAGGGTATGAGGATTAACTGAGGAAATTTGAGCTGTTGACGAAACTGAATCGAGAAAATGGAAGAACAGCTATGAATGCTGCTACTGAATCAAAGAGTGGGGTTATGGCTGCTGATCTTATTATGAACTGGAAGAATATGGCGTCGGTTAAGTATAAAGATGGGTCTCTAATTTAATTGGGTTTTGAGGCCTGAAAAGCAAGGCATGGAAGGTGAATTGATGATGTTGGGGGTCTCGGCAACAGAGATGAATTGAAGACTGTGGAGTGCAATGGCTAGGTCAGAAGATGGGTTTGATGCCATACCTAACTGTGATGATTAACAGGGAGTTGTGGTAGTGTTTGTTGCCGGAGATTGTAAAGAAGACCTGCTAATGATGCTGCTACAGGGAAGAGGATGAAGCTGATGTAGAAATATTTGGTGGTAAAAATTATAGGAGGAGCTGACATTTGCATCTCAGTTCAAGAGTGAGTGGCAAGAATGAATGGGTTATGTTGCAGTGAATGAAGTTTTGCTTGTGAAAAAAATACTGCTTCAAACTAGATGTATGATAGGATACAGGTTGTGCAGGAATTGAAGAAAAGATTGGCCTGAAATTTGGCCTGAGATATTCATATAAACGAACAGAACTCGGTCGGATTCTGGTTCTGGTAAGTCGACTCAGTGAGTCCGATGACCAATCCATCTTGTGGCTCAGTTGAGTCAGTATCCAGTAAGATCGAGTAAGATAGCTAACTTGGGCTAACTCACTCCTCCCTTGACCCATTGACTAAGGGTTTGACCTGTTTGACCGTTAACTTGGACGGGGACGTGACGGAACATTCCGTTGATGGACATAATTTTCAGGTGGCCGGCGGTGACGGATTCCGTCCTATTTCCGGCCAAAAAAAACCCAGTTTTCCGGCGAGCCAAAAATTGCAGCTTTTTGTGTGAATTTCTCTAATAGGATGTGAAGACTTGGACTTGGAATTGGATGGAGAATTGGGCTTGGATTTGGAAAGAGGAGATGAATGATTTGAGAAAGGCTTGGATTTGGAAGTTGAACTACAAAGGGAAAGGGATTCTATTCCTTAGAAGACTTGGAGAGCATTGAAGCCAATAAATAGAGAAGTTCTCTACTTTTCTATACACTTACATACACTTAGATACACACATCTTTGCACACTTCTACACACACAACACTTTTCTTTTCTTTATTCTTTGTGTGAACTCCTTAACATGAGTAGCTAATTTTATTGATTGAGGATGAATTCCTAGTTCTTAATATATGATTTGAGTTTTGTTTCAATTCTACTTTGAAGTTTTTCACATGATTATCGTTTGTTTTTACTATTAGGAATGTTTATACATTCATGGTTGATTGATAGATTGTTTAGGTGCGCAACTAAATGGATTTGTTAATTGATCTATAGCTAGTGAAAGTTAGGGGATAAGTAATCGTTTCTTGACTATTTACATAAGTAGCAAACACGAGACCTTGCGGAGGGATTCCGTGGAGCAATTGTGTGGGAAAACAACGTTAGCAAGTTGACCTTGATCTAAGAGTCTAACTACTAATATCAACCTAATAAATTCATAAATCTTAATGCGTTTAACTAAATTACATCTTGAGTGATCTACTACTAGGAGGTTTGGTGAATAGAACCCGTTAGTCGAGAACTTCCGTATCCGGTGATATAAGGCATTTTGAGGTTAGCACTGATCTAGATGCTATACCTACGGTTGGTGATAATTTGTGACTAATAAAACGTGGAAAAGAACATAACTTTAATCATTGTTTTGCAGCGAAGAAGGATTCCTTGATCTAATTTCTCTTATTGATTTTTCTTATCTTTTTAATTGTTTTGTTTATTTATTTTATTTTCTTTAACTTATCTAAGACATACCCCCCTTTGTGACAATTTTACAACTAGAATCTCGTGTTCCTCGTGGGATCGATCTTGACTACCCTATATTACTTGTTAATTAGGTAGTAAAGTATTAATTAATTTGTTGTGGTTACGACACGCATCAGCATATAGAACAAAAATGCAAGGCTATTACTGGCCATATATGCATGAAGATGCAAAACAATTCCCGAGGCGTTGCGAAGATTGCCAGCGATATGGAAAGAAGATACATGCACCAGGAGCACCATTATCATCTTCAACAAGTGTATGGCCTTTTGGGAAATGCGGATTAGATATTGTGGGACCATTTGTTCCTGGTTCTGGACAAAGAAGATACCTAATCGTCGCAACAGATTATTTCACAAAATGGGGAGAAGTAAAGGCCGTACAACATATCAGCGATAAAGATATTTTTACATTCATATTTGAGAATATAATTTGCAGATTTGGGATTCCAGCACAGTTGGTGTCTGATAATGGGAAGCAATTTGAAGGGCAGAATATAGAATTGCTACTCAATGCATTCAAGATAAAGTGTGGAAAATCTACTCCTCTATATCCACAAGCAAATGGTCAAGGTGAAGCAACTAATAAGACAATCGCAGACATCTTAAAAAAGAAACTAGATGGATACCACAGAGCATGGTGCGAACAGGTGCATAATTCAATATGGGCCTACAATACAACCAGACGAGAAGCTACTGGAATGTCACCTTTTTGTTTGACGTATGGTGTTGAAGCTGTGTTACCAATAGAAGTAGCTATTCCTACAACAAAAAGAGAGTCTTGGGAAAGAAATCTAAGTGATGGAATGATTTTAAATAAATTGGATGAATTAAAAGAAAAAAAAAAGAAAAGGCTTTGCAGCATATAGAAAATTACCAACGAAGATTAGCTCGCGAGTACAATAAACGTGTTAAGAAAAGTGAATTTCAACTTGCCGATTTAGTGCTACGAGAAACACCAAGTTATCAGCGAGAGAATGGTGGAAAGTTGGTGAGAAAATGGGATGGACCATACATCATTAAAGAGATAGTTGGAACCGGGGTATACAAACTAATGGACCTTGAAGGGAGAGATGTTGGTCAAAGACTTGATAGACCATGGAATAGACTATATCTGAAAAAGTATTATCAATGACAACTTCTGCAAGATAAGAGATACAGGTATGTTGTAAAAAAAAAAATCTGATTACGATTGTGAGGTTCTCCTAATAACCAAGCAAAACAAGAACTGCGAGCATAATCGCAAGAAAGGCGAATAAAATTTCGCAGAGATTAATAGAATGGGACGATCCTATATGGCGTGCACACTAGTTCGTAAATAAAATTTCGCAAGAGGCAAATGTAAGACCTAATAGTGCGTCATATAAGGGGGTATCTCTTGATATGACTCAGTAATAAGGTTATACCGCTGCTGGTACCTAAGTTATGCAGATGTTGGGGTTAAAGAATACCTATCCAGGAGAGGGATCTTGGATTTCCAATTATATAAGGTTATACCCTGGTTGGACGACTAAGGACCTCTTCTAAGAAGTGCAAAGTATGACCAAGGCTCTGAGGTACATGGTTGAGCCAAGTGTGCCCGGGGCGTACGAAACTACCCTGGCCATTCTTGGTAAGTCTTGGCTATGATGCACTTGGACTGAAGAAAACCCCACTTAGGGTGCAGTCTTGTAACTATAAGCCATATATGCATAAAGGACAAGAGGCTGCGAAAACAACTGGTTGTTGGAAAATCTGGATGGGAGGAGCTAGTCTTGTATGGCCGATGTGCCCTCCTTGAAGGGGCAACCAGGGGGGAAGATAAGGGCGGCACCCTCCATTAGGGAGCTGATAAGTGTCTAAAGACGGCAATGTCATGGGGCTTTATGATCGTAAGAACATTTAGGCTTGTCATATTGTCGCGTGACAAAAGTTATACAAAGGCAACAAGCCAAAAGAGAAAAGTTAAGATGAGATCAATGGGTTTTTACATTTAACAAGTGTAAAGACGTCCTGCGATTTCATCGCAAGACGGAAATGTCATAAGGTTTAATTCTTGCAAGAGAGTTTATACTTATCATATTGTCGCAGAGATGTTGAAAAAATATTGATAAGTCAAGATCAATGGGTCAATACATGCAAATATAAAGACGTCCTGCGATTTTGTCGCAGAAAGAAAAGATGTAGCAAAATAAGACCTTTAATTAGGAAGGCATAATAAGACCATAAGATTATTGCGATAATGCTCGCAGAATTTATGAGATTTGCGATTCTACGCAGAAATCATAAAGTTATGCAATTATTACTAGCGATAACATCGTCGATATTGAGGCAAATTTAATTTGCTTCACAACTAATATCTAATCTCTACCCAATTTTCTTTTTCATACTGCAGATGAATAATAGAGGAAAGTATGGGAATGCATAGAATGATGAAATTATTATTCATCCATCATATGATAAAATCGCATAGATGATACATTCATACAAATAATTAAAGGATAATAATTATGATTGATTGATTATGTTGCAGAAAAAGAATTGTTTCCTAATTCATACAGATAAAAGCAAAAGAAGTTTACACATCAAGTTGGAGAAGCTCGCAACGATGTTACGAGAAGCAAAAAATAAATGTACAAAATTTACAACGAAGAAAAAGAGAAGAAGAAAGACTAAGAAGATCCATCACCACATTCATCAGAGCTCTTTTCTTTTCCAGATTTCTCTTCATTACCAGATTTCTCTTTTTCATCATTATCATTATTATCTCTATCTACGTCAGATTTCTCTTCCTCGCCAGATAATTCTTCATCATTATCATCTTCGCTAGACTCCTCAGCTTCGCTATCAGAGATAACTAAATTTGGGGAATCAGCAGGAATTTCCTTTGCAAGATCGGGGTATGTAGAATGAGGAATACCATGATCATCACAGACTAGTTTAACAGCGTCATTACGAACACGGAGAAGGGAATTACTAAAATTTGAAGATGAGATTTTCAATTTTTCCTTCAATCTATAATACTTTTCATTGCGAGAAGATAGATTTCCAGCGAGTTGGATTTTCTCTTCTTCTAACTCATCAAATCTTTTACGATAGTTCTTTTCGGATGCTGCGAGCAAATGATAACAAAGTTAATACATATAAGGATGATTCAATTAGGAAATAATTCAGGGAAATCATAAGAGTGATAACCTTCTCTTTCAGAAATCATTTCTTTAATTAAAGCCGCTTGATCAGCATAAATACTAACATCTACACCTAAATTAGTTCTGGCGTTATCAAGAATCTTCGCAGCCCAAGCAAACTCATCATCGCTATTAATAAGGAGATGAGATAAAACTTGAGTTTCCCTCGCAAGAAGATCTTCATTCTCACGGATAAGTTTATCTCTTTCCGTTTGAACATTAAGAAGAGTTTTATGAAAGTTTGCTAGGGTCTTGGAGCCGTTTTTAACAGCAAGATCCTTCTCATCAATAAGATAACTATTCCTTTTTCTTAATCTATTCACTTCTTCCTTTGAACTAAGATAAAGGTTCTTAAACTTGTTGGTTAGATTTAAATTGAACCTATGTTCAATTTTTAAGAGATCAAGTTTGGATTTAAGTTCATCAATAGAGAGAGATCTAATCCTATCATCTGAGAAGTTACTTAAAGAACTATTAATGCAAGCAAGAAGGTTATTATCATCTACAGGTTCAGGGAAGGATTGGAAGAATGTAGCCTCGTCAGTAAGACCATAAATATCTGCAAAAATGGTTGCTTGAATAAGCTGCGATAGGGTGAGAAGAATTAAAAGAGAAAATAAATAAATCATACCATAGAGTTGTTGATTAGCTTTATCAAGATCAGAGATTTTTTGCTTGTCAACTGAATCTTCAGTCTCCAGCTGCTTATTTTTCCTGCGAAGCTCAATAACTTCAACTTCTAGTTTTTCTTTATCTTGGCGAAGATTAGCAGCTTTCTTTTCATAAATGATACGCCTATTGTCTAAATCAGAAGCAACAGCAAAAACGGCTCTTCTAACCTGCGATAGAATTATATAAATCAATGTCTGACAAAAATATCAGTAGATACATAAAAAGGATTAACAAGTAAAAACATACCAGACTACCAAGTGAATTTAAGAGACTTGAAGTCAGCGATCTTGAAACCCCGCGAAGGGTATCACTGTTAGCTAGTATGGGAGCATCGCAGACTTTGGAGAGGGACTGGGATATTTCATTAATAGCTTCATCTCCATACTCATTTGGGATACCAAACATATTCTTGCCAAAACAATTGGATAAATGAGCCATCGAAGAATCAGAATCAGAAGAATTCTTTATAGAAGGGAAGCTGTTATCATTGAAATCCTCATCATTATTGTCCTTATCCAAATCAACACTTGGATTTTCTAGAATGGGTTGAGGAGTTGAAGAAGAAGAAGGTTGGGTTTTCCTTTTCTTCAAAGGAGGATCACCAGATTCTTCACCTTGAGGGGCAAAAGACTTCCCTTTGGGAGGAACAGTAGATTTATCCTGATCGCCAGATTCTTCACCGCGAGGGGCAATAGACTTCCCTTTGGGAGGAACAATAGATTTATCCTTTAAAGATTTCTCCTTAGTTCTCGCGGGTTTGATTGGTTCTAGTTCTTCAATATCCTATGAACACAGATAAAGATAAGAAATAGGTGCTAAAATATATTGTTAAAGCTAATAAAACAATATTTCTTACTTCATCTGTGAAGGATTTAAGAGCTAAGAAAGTGCTGGGTTTCCTCAAAGCCTGATAGCTGAGTTTCATTCTATCAATCTAGAAAAGATTGAAGTAATTAGCGAGAATATAAAAACGCGGGGAAGATAGTGAATAATAATAATGCAAAAAGTTGAGAGGATATACTTCTTTAGATCTTTCAGGACAGTTGAAGACCCATGGCTCATACTTTGAGAGATTCGCAGGTAATGGGAGAGAACCAGATATATAAGGACCTTCAAGACATAATGGAAAAATGAACCACTTGTCATCGCTAGAGTGGCGAGGACCTTGATTAGTAGGTGTATGAATGTCAATGTCCAGCATGAGAGCTTTCTTAACATCGATCTTCTCTTTCTTCAAGCGGATACCCCAACAAGTGTTATCCCTCTTCATAGGAACTATCTTGTAATTTTGTGAAGAAATTCTCCACAGTATAATTTGCAGAGACAATGGGAACATCTTTAAATTGAGGATTCTTCATATCTTCAGGATAGCGAGATCCTTTATCAGCACTGCGAGAAGATATTCAAGCAGTAATCTAATACAATCTCCACCTAATTGATATATCGCTCGCGAGAACCTCTCGTCAGATATTATTTGATAGAATAATGGGAGTTCTGGGTCATAGAGAGGAAGGTGAGACCAGCTTCAAGTTGACCTAGCGATACTATGATTTTCTGGCGAGAGCATTGATGATCAGAAAATAGTTTGAGAGAAAGTTCAGATTTAGGGCTTTGACCTGGAATTGTAGACAAGGTAAAACCTTTGCTTTTGAGCTTTTTCGCATCTCATTAAAAGAAGTCAAGTTTTTAGCACCAGCAGCAACCATTTTTGAGTATGGGAATGAAAGAAAAGGTTGAAAAATAAGAAAGAAATCACAGCAATGACAGACGCGTAATTTACGGAAGAATAATAAACTTGCAGAGAAGTTACGCAGAGAAAGAAGAAGAAAGTAAAAAGAGGAAAAGAAAAGAATGAAAGGAGTATTTATAGAAGAAGAGGTTTCTTGAGAAGATGAACGCAATAAATGCAAAGAAAATAAATAAACGGTTAGATCGCAGCGGTTAGAAAGGACATGTCAAAGATTTATTGGAAGAAAGAATGCATGAAAACAGCTGGCGAAGGATATAGAAACGTGTCAGGAAAAAAAGATCGATGTGAAAAGATAAGTAGTTGCGGAATTTAGTTCTCATGATCTTCTCTTCTTCGCAGAAAATACATGAGAAGAGGAAAGATGTAGGACCAGAATATCGCCACAACGATATTCTCTGCGTGATTAACAACACTTCCCAGCGAGCATCACCGCAAGATCTTCGACTACACTTCACGAGTGTCACAAAAGCCTTCAAAAGAGTGACGTAATAACTGACGATTGAAGAAAACTTGAGAAAAGTATGTTTGTTCTGCGATGGTTACAAAACTTGCGAGATTTAACATTGTAACTATCGCGGTACAATCGCAGAATCAACCCGAAATAAGAGGAAAACTTAGCTGTCATCCACTATGTAACTACCCTATAAATATATCCCCAATGTGTCCAGAAAAGGATGATGTATTTTTGAGAGTTAAGAAAGTCTTAAGGAGAGAGAAACTTCAAGAGAATAGTTGTAATCTTGAATTCTTCCATTTCTGTAAACATTTCTTAGAACAAAATAATAAAGTGTCGTTTTTCATCTTTAATTGTGAGTTGATTATAGCAAGATCTTAACAAGGGTGTAGTGTGGGAAATCTTGCAACTACATTCCTACTGTGAATGTTGATGTTCCTGCTTCTATTGTTGAAATTATTGATGAACATCCCGATGTTCCGGATATGCCAGAGGATCCAAAAGTTAACAAGAATGTGGAGCCTGCTGAAGCAGAAAATGGCAAATCTGAGGATGACAAGGCGCCCAAGCCTACTGGTTGGAGTGACCACGTTCACCTCAAAATTTCCAGAAGAACTGTTTGAAGATGGGGATGGTTCATTTGATATATTTTTGTTGTTGTTGATGATAGGGTTTGATTTATCGATTTCTTTTTGTGGACGCTTTGAAAGTTGTTTTCATTTCTTGTTTCATTTGCCAATTTTGTCATTTAGAAGGTGATGTTTGGAATCATGAAATAAATCAGATAATTATTTACAAGTTCACAGACTTTACAAAATGCAATATACTCTTGCAAATTTGTATTTATTTATGAGGTGTGCATTCTTTTGGAAAAATAAATATAATTAGCTGAAAGAACGGAGGAAATGTAGAAAAATACAGTTGTTCCTCCCTATAAACAATAAGAATCAATATATCACTTTAGGTCTGATCTTATTATCTCCTTGCCAACACTTTTAACAAAAATACGAGTTTGAACAAGTAAAGTGCTATTAAAAGTAAAGTACTGCTATACGATGATGTTAATGACAATGATCTCTGCGTGGAATTGGATGATAATAAGGAACCAGACTAATCTGACAAAGAATTAGACTCATCTAACAAGTTCTTTGCTTTTTAAACAGGGTTTTTGCTGTGTGAACTTTTAATTTACATATTTTTAAATATAAAGCATTTCGTCTGACCATTTTGTTTTCAGTGGTGGTTGTATTTAGTTTTTAAGTATTGATGCAGGCTTTTTATGCTTATAGATAGGTTGACATTTATGTGATGAATGATTCACGTTGAACTTTTATGTTTTCTGGAAATGATGAACATGAAAATGGATGGTTTTAGTTTATTTATCTTTAGTAGCTTACTGTATGATTAGAATAATACGTTTCCTACTGTTGATGGTGGATTTCTATTTAAAGGCTACAATTGTAAAAATCCAATTTTTGTAAGCTGACGTCCTGCAAAGGACAAAGCCTTCAGGCAATGAATACTTCTCGCCATATTAATTCATTGGAGCATGTGCAACCATCCCTCAGAATTAAAACATACCCAGAACGGAGCATGTGGCAACCATCCCGACGGAGCATGTAGAAACCATCCCGGTTTTCTGTAGGTATACATCATTACTATTAATGCTTTAATTAAAGCCTTATGTTCGACGTGCAAACACCCGTAGGCTACCTAACGGCAGGTTATAATAGCCCCGTTGAACGCATGCAAGACTACCCATGTTAGTTTCACTTGCTGAAAACAAACCCAAAAATATATATCATCCGTCCAACTTTGCAGGTATAGATGGAGGGTGTAGATATATATTCAGGGGGGCCTGAGCATGCTACCATGATCACCTCGGACCCACCTTCACACATTACTGAACGGTCAAGACCAACCACAGTTGGTCCTTCCAAAACGTGCTCTCAAAGTGAGCATGACGCACGGCTAGGGTTTCTTTTAATCGTGAGCGTCCAACTTCGTCGGCATAGTTGGACGGCTTAGATTATACCCTAAAACAAGTAGTGAAGTGATGGTACACCATTGGCAGGCCCACTTTCTACCTACATGACTGACTCCCTCATAGGCAAGCCATGGTGCAAGAAACGATTGCCCAATCAAGGCTAGTTTAACGCCTTATGCGGGTTGAGAAGATCCAAAACGATCACGACCATCCGACTTCGCCGGCATAGTTGGATGGCTTAGATTGCGCCCAGGGTCATAGAGCAAGCATGTACATGCTAACCGTCGACCTAAGATGCTGCATACATGGTCGGTCTCCCCAAAAGGGGCGTGCGCAACCCAAAACCGGTCGCTCAAAGTGGCCGGTCTAAAGCCCTAATTAGGTTTTGCGGCGCAGAAACATCTCGAGCGTCCATATTCGCAGGCTTGGACGGAAGGCCAAGATGGAGACTTAGAAGGAACCGAGCATGCTAGCATGACCACCGTGGGCACGGCTTCACATCTAGCTTATCGTCCAAGATCGGTGGTGGTCAAGCTCCCCGGTACGCGCGCCCAAAGGTGACATGTCACGACCCCTCCATAAATTCTAATCTCGACCACTCGTCTTTGCCGCCTGAGTCGAGTGGCTTAGATTAAATCTTTGAGAGTCAAGCAGGAATGGGCGTGAACACCATTGTACTACCTCCATGCAGGGATGATCGGTTCCTCCATTGGAACTCTCTAAGCATGCAAACGTTTGGGCCGAAAGAGGCAGCATGCGCGCCTCCCATCCAACGGTCGCAAGCAAGGCTACGAGTCATCTCGTCCGTCCAGCTTTGCAAGCTTGGACGAATGGCTTAGGTGCGAATCAACCAGCAAACAAGGTATCACTATGACCACCATCCGTCACTCTTCTTCACAAGGTAACCGACCAAGGCATGGCCTGTCTATACATCCTCCAAACGGTTACCTGAAGATGGATGCATGCGATGTTATACCAAGTTCATGGTTCACCCTGCACTATTTTTGTGGGTCCCGCGATCCACACACTCGAGACATTTATCACGTCACAATTGGGGGATACAAACTGGGGTATTGGTCTGGCGGTTTACAGCATGCAGCGTGCAACGCGTCATCACAAGAACGTGTTAGGAAGACATGGGCGGTTAAGTCAAGATGGGAGAAGTGGGCAGTTCTGATCGTGTGACACTCACACACAACTCCACTCTTCCCTCACTTCACTTCCTCCACTTCCCACGAGAGACGTGAAGAAGGCTTAATGAATTGTATAAATAGGTTCTCCTCCCTATTTCCAACAACACAAGTCCAGACAACAGAAAAACCAAGTGTTAATACCATCGTATTCAACACCCAGAGCCTGCCTGCAACATTTGTTAGCCTGCTCAACCTTCTGTTAACAAGTCATCAAATAGCCTTGACCTTCATACTCTCAACACCTTCTTCGCTTCCCTCCCTAAGATCAACCTCACATCCTTCACCTGTGACCGAAACAAATCTGGAACGGCCATGTCTTCGGTTTAGGCCATAATTGTACAGATTATCTCTCGAATCAAAGTGCCCATCGTGCAACACATTTTTTGAAGGTTTAAACTCACTTCTCATCCACACACACCCAAAATTACCTAAACCGGCAGAAGTAGTTTTCTCCCACAAACAATTGGCGACCATAGTGGGAGGTAAATCTCTCGGTTGTGAAGTCGATTTCTTCAATACCAATTCAATTTCTCTGATTTCAAGAATGGTGGATCTTAGGTCTGGATCAGCAACCAACGATGGAGTTAACACCGACAACGCTTCTGGTGGCGCTGATATCCCAATTACTGGTGTTACAAACCCGGTGCAACCAATGTGTCTCGTGGAATCGCGTCTTCTACCATCGATGCCGGTGGAGCGGGAGCGGACATTCCAGCGAAAGTGACACCTCTCATTACAAGAGCCGAGCGGCTGCAAATCCAGAGCATTTCCTCAAGCATGACACTTCCGTCCGTCACCAGAACAATCGTTACTTCCCCTTCAGACGAGGATCTGGAGGACCCGAGGAGGACAACCTCCTATAACCATGGTGGACTTGATGGAGAGACAAGAAACCCTCGCTAAAGCTCAGGCAGACATGGTAACTACTCAGAAGGAGGTACTCACCTTCCTTAAAACATTAACCGATCGATTACCACAAGAGTCGAGACAGCCTCAAGGGCCAACAAGAGATACGTTCAACACACCTGGAGAAGATGCCTCAGTTACGCAAGCCTACCTGAACGAAGAGTCTTATCTTTGCTGACCACGCAAGAGAAAGGGACCAGGAGCGTCTCAGGGAAAGGATCCGATCATCCAACTTTATTACACGTGAAGATCTGGAGAGACTCCTCCAAAATCGCGGCAAAGAAAACCTGATGGACGCTCATCGACACCAGCCTCCATATCCACAAGACGTGCAGCGGATTCCTCTTCCCAGGGGATACACCTC
This sequence comes from Papaver bracteatum, assembly GCA_023529315.1. Lineage (NCBI taxonomy): Eukaryota > Viridiplantae > Streptophyta > Magnoliopsida > Ranunculales > Papaveraceae > Papaver > Papaver bracteatum. Next base: position 510,172 of record JAJJWX010000565.1, on the reverse strand, counting down.
CCCTCAATTCACCCTTTACGATGGTACCGGTAATGCTCGTGAACACGTCTCTCGATTTTTATAATCCTTAGGAGAACACGAATACAATCACGTTCTCCGCTTGAAGGAATTCTCCAAATCACTTACGGGGAGAGCCTATACGTGGTACAACAACATTGCACCCGACAACATGTCCAATTGGAGTGAGATGGTCAGCGCGTTTTACAAGAAGTATTTCTTTGTATCTGAGCAAGTTACTTTCTCAGACCTGGGGAGAATCTCCCAATGGAACAATGAACATCCAAATGATTTTGTCAAAAGGTTCAGAACACAAGCGTTGGATTTCCACGAACCAAATGTCACAGAACGACAGCTGGTGGAATTATGCATCAATGGAATTATACCCATATATCGCGCCCTGATGGAAAACTTGGGATTCCAGACGTTCTAAGAGATCCATGAAGCAGCCAAACGTTCGGCCACTACCGCCCCAGCATTATTGGAAAGAACCAGGATCGTTCGGAGTGACGATTCATGAGGTAATCGGGGAAACAGGCGCCTCATCAACAAACAATATAATACTGGCCCTTCACAAGCAGTGTAGTAAGCGAAGGCGGAAAGAGAAAAGCTCCAGCGGCGGCAGAACAACTACCCAAGCGTGCGACTCAAACGCATAAAGCTTCACCTCAAGAGGGAACATGCAAATATCATGCGCAGAGCACCGAAGACACAGGCTTCCCGTTTCCGATAAATGAAGTAATAGAACTCTTGGAGGCATGGATTCAGGATGATGCTATCAGACTACCTCTTATCAAACGTCCACCAACTGAGAAAGATATGGCAGACCCTAAGTACTGACGTTATCATAGGTTTGTCCACCACCCAACTAAGGATTGCAACAAGCTGAAATAAATCTTCAGGGAAAAGATAGCAGTAGGAGAGCTCCAATTGGGAAATGAAGGAGTTCACACAGACCCCCTTCCCGTCCGAAGTTGCATGATCTCTGGAAGTTCTGTGCGCAAGACTGTACAATCCATGATGGAACACCAGTGAAATCTTGTACCATTCAAGGTACAACGTCAAGATATATTCGTGGCCCTCAACCGTATTGTGTCGGGCAAAGCGATTGTATCTAGAAAAGGAAGTCGTTCCAAGCATCTCAAGCATCCTTGGAAAATAGCACCAACAAAGGAAATCGGGACTTTTGACCGTCGCCCATCGAAAGATGTCAAGTTCGATAGCACATTAATCGATGCACTTATGAATTCAACATCGTTACTATCAAGACCACAAGCTGCGAAAATCTCAAAGCGGAGGCTACCCGTGGTCCGACTGTGATCAAGAGCCCAAGGAGAATTTGTGGATGTCTACGGATACATTGACCTTGATGTAAAGATTGGTAACACTCCAACACAAGCTAGATTCCATATAATTAAGGAACATCCGGATTACGACATGATTAGGCGCGCCCGTGGGTACACAAGGCGCATTCCTTACCAATCTCAACTGAAAGAATCTCCAACAAGCCAGCTCCGATGATTTCCAACAAACCTTGGAGAATCGAAGATACACCATTGCCCCCATACCAACAACTCACAGGCATAACGCAACTCCCTAGTGAAATCCCTTCATCCTGCGTCAAGAGATTCTGATCCCAAGTAAGTCTCATTGAACGACCCTCTTTGCAAGTAGTGGATGATTTTCCTGTTAAACCACCGACCTGTTTCACTGACAAAGGCCACCACCAAGAGATGTGAATGGAGTACTGGCCCCTTTAAGCACTTCACCAAAAGCTTGGAAGCAGTCAAGAACGATACGTGTCAGAAGCAAGCCGTTATTCCAAGTCCAAATCCGTTTCAAATCGGAGATATGGTAGCAAAGGTAACCACGTTCCAAGTTGGAAACATGGTAGTAAAGATAACTGCCCAGTCTGGTATGCCTGCAAAGGAAGAGGAAATATTCTTAGTGGCAGATGTTATCTTGGGCGGTTACTGCAAGATCATCAATGCAGACAAACTTGAAGGTGTGGTTGTTCACTCACGGTGGATCAATCCCTACCTTACCTGAAGACACGAAACCACCTCTCTAATCCCCCCGGGGGATTCCTCCAACAATTTTCCTTTTCACAATATTTGTAATTCCTTCAAAATGATGGCACTGCTTGCCTTCATACTTATTAGGGTTTAAATATTTCTTCAAGTAATCAAGATTTCATTCCTTTTACAATTTCTCATAAAATCACACAAAGTTGTGAGTCACCTTCAAACCACCATTACCCAGAAAGAAAACCCTAAATCCTCATACCAAATCTTCATACCGGCCTGGTAATATGGGAGGAATAAGATATGTAAAAAGGAAGGAGGAAGGTATCCTACATGATCTACTTCAACAGAGCCAGACTCACGTCAGGGGGCACAAGCAGAAAAAAAAATATATGCATGTTTCGAAAAGAAACATTGAATAAAACTTTGTTCAAGACAAGCAAGCAAAGAAGAAAACTTCAAACTCAGCCGCCACTGAGTATATAAAAGAAAAACACTACAAAGAAGAATAACAGTGGAAACTCAATTGCTTGCGTCTTCATCAACATTGTTGGGATCCACATCTTGTCTTTGTTTTCTCCAGAGATGCCTCAACTTCTTCTTCGGACATAGCAGCTGCCGCCTTAACATCTTCAGCATGTGTATCTTCTTCACCTTCTACAGAATCCTTTGCAACCTTGGAAATCGTGCCAATCACTTTTGGGTGTTCAGTCTCATCAGTATCAGGGTCAAGGATTATTACACCACCACGTATTGGGTAATCACACTTCCCATCACCTGCATGACGTTCGTGTTCAACCCTCCGTCTCTTAAACCGAGCCGCAAACCTTTCAGTTCTCGAGCCTGCTGGTGCTTGTGACGCCTTGCGTTTCCACTTCGCTCGCAACGCTTCTTCATGTCTTTGTTTCTCCTCCATATCAATTGCAGCTGAAAGAGCACGGAGCCGCCCCCTGACAATGGTTAAATGCAAGACAGACATTCCCTGTACGGCATGGCCAACTTCACGAAGTGGCAAATCAATTTTAGCCATCACTTCTTCATGTGCGTTAGCTTCTGGTTTATCAACTTCAAAACTTTTTTCTGAAGAAGCTGCAGAGTTATCATCACCAACTCCTTTCATGATGTACTGCAATAAGATTGGAAGTGTTAGCATGTCTCCAAGGGGTCGTACAACAATAAAATATTCTTGTGATTCCCAACTTCATTGTTAGGCACCTAATACGGAGATTACATGGGATTGGGATGGTTCAAGCGTCCTCCAAACAAACTCAGTTGAGGGAAATTTACACTACCCTGTGTTAGATTATGATCTAGGAGAAATGGGTATGGAATCTAGTGTTATGTTATGTTCCATTCTCTTCATATGGAAGTTACCTACAACATATCAAAATTTCACGACAATCGGATGAAAGAGCAAGAATGGGTGGCCAAAACATCAGAAGACACGCAACCTGAAAAATTCTGAAAACCTCCTGGAAGTTTACTATTTCGCGGTTTTTATCCCCTAAACACGCTCAAAATACAAAAATCTTCTTTCTTAAAGCTTGGAAATTTTCTGGGCTTGAAGTTACGTATGCGGAACGTCGAAATACGAGTTTGTATGAAGATTCTACAGCAATTTCGGTAAACGCAAGCGCAGGAGTACCTCAAAATCACGCAGGCGGGCACTAAAGTTTGCATGCGTATCCCTAAAGCTAATCCAACATGTCAACATATTTTTCTACAGTTGGTTATCATGTCTACAAGTTCAAGACAGCGGTTCTACCAAGCTACAACCTGGGTTTTGACATGCAAGGATAAAGGGAACAAACGACATGTTTATGATTTCTTTTACTACGCAACCCTAACAGGCGGTAAAGGAATTAATCATGGTATGTCTTGCTGCACCTACAATCCTCTCAAAATGCAAAATAAACTCTAATTAAATAATTAGGATTTGCAACAAAAAAAAAATCGCACCTACCTGACAAACGGCGTCGGCGGCGACAAAAACCAGCAATGGTGACGGTAAACTCCGGCGGCTGGAGTGACGGCGGCGCCGGAGAGAGCTGGACGTCCACTCGAGAATAAAAAAAAATCGTGAAGAAAAAACGGAAAAGGGTTCTCCCTTTTATAGGCAAAATTTGAAGAATCCTGATTAGAAAAGGATTCCTTTCTGCTTCCAAAAAACCAAGAAGGGGAACCGGCCCACCCAAGATTTCATGCTTGCGATGGTACATCCACATGGACAATCACTAGAGGCTGCCTTCCAAGGTTAGTTACCTTTATTTCTTTTACGTATATTTGTCACCATCTCATGCCTACCCTACAATAGTGTAACCATTGCATGCTAGGCAGGGGACTTAATGTTGATGGTGGATTTCTATTTAAAGGCTAAAATTGTAAAAAGCCAATTTTTGTAAGCGATGTCTGCAAAGGATAAAGCCTTCGAGCGATGAATACTTCTCGCCATATTAATTCATTGGAGCATGTGCAACCATCCCCGAGAATTAAAACATACCCCCGAACGGAGCATGTGGCAACCATCCCATTTTAGCATGTGGCAACCATCCCGGTTTTCTGTAGGTATACATCATTACTATTAGTGCTTTAATTAAAGCCTTGTGTTCGACGTGCAAACACCCGTAGGCTACCTGACGGCAGGTTATACTAACACCGTTGAACGCATGCAAGACTACCCATGTTAGTCTCACTTGCTGAAAACAAACCCAAAAATATATCTCATCCGTCCAACTTTGCAAGCATAGATGGAGGGTGTAGATATAGATTCAGGGGGTCCTGAGAATGCTACCATGATCACCTCGGACCCACCTTCACACATGACCGAACGGTCAAGACCAACCACAGTTGGTCCTTCCAAAACATGCGCTCAAAGTGAGCATGACGCACGGCTAGGGTTTCTTTTAATCGTGAGCGTCCAACTTCGCCGGCATAGCTGGACGGCTTAGATTATACCCTAAAACAAGTAGTGAAGTGATGGTACACCATTGGTGGGCCCAATTTCTACCTACATGACCGACTCCCTCATAGGCAAGCCATGGTGAAAGAAACGATTGCCCAAACAAGGCTAGTTTAACGCCTTATGCAGGTTGAGAAGATCCAAAACGATCACAACCATCCGACTTCGCCGGCATAGTTGGATGGCTTAGATTGCGCCCAGGGTCATAGAGAAAGCATGTACATGCTCACCGTCGACCCAAGATTCTGCATACATGGTCGGTCTCCCCAAAAGAGGCGCGCTCAACCCAAAACCGATCGCTCAAAGTGGCCGGTCTAAAGCCCTAATTAGGGTTTGCGGCGCAGAAACATCTCGAGCGTCCATCTTCGCAGGCTTGGACGGAAGGCCAAGATGGAGACTTATAACGAACCGAGCATGCTAGCATGACCACCGTGGGCCCGATTTCACGTCTAGATGATCGGCCAAGACCTGCGGTGGTCAAGCTCCCTGGTACGCGCGCCCAAAGGTGACATGTCACGGCCCCTCCATAAATTCTAATCTCGACCACTCGTATTTGCCGCCTGAGTCGAGTGGCTTAGATTAAATCTTTGCGAGTCAAGCAGGCATGGGCGTGAACACCATTGTACTACCTCCATGCAGGGCTGATCGGTTCCTCCATTGGAACTCTCTAAGAATGCAAACGTTTGGGCCGAAAGAGGCAGCATACGCGCCTCCCATCCAACGGTCGCAAGCAAGGCTACGAGTCATCTCGTCCGTCCATCTTTGCACGCTTGGACGAATGGCTTAGGGTGCGAATCAACCAGCAAACAAGGTATCACTATGACCACCATCTGTCACTCTTCTTCACAAGGTAACCGACCAAGGCATGGCCTGTCTATACAGCCTCCAAACGGCTACCAAGATGGGCTGCATGCGATGTTATACCAAGTTCATGGTTCACCCCGCACTATTTTCTCGGGTCCCGCGATCCACACACTCGAGACATTAATCACGTCACAATGGGGATACAAAGCGGGGTATTGGTCTGGCGGTTTATAGCATGCAGTGTGCAACGCGCCATCACAAGAACGTGTTAGGAAGACATGGGCGGTTAAGTCAAGATGGGAGAAGTGGGCAGTTCTGATCGTGTGACACTCACACACAACTCCACTCTTCCCTCACTTCACTTCCTCCACTTTCCTCGATAGACGTGAAGAAGGCTTAATGACTTGTATAAATAGGTTCTCCTCCCTATTTCCAACAACACAAGTCCAGAAAACAGAAAAACCAAGTGTTAATACCATCGTATTCAACACCCAGAGCCTGCCTGCAACATTTTCTAGCCTGCTCAACCTTCTTACGTTAACAAGTCATCAAATAGCCTTCACCTTCATACTCTCAACACCTTCTTCGCTTCCCTCCCTAATATCAACCTCACATCCTTCACCTGTGACCGAAATAAATCTGGAACGGCCGTGTCTTCGGTTTAGGCCATAATTGTACAAATTATCTCTCGAATCAAAGTGCTCATCGTGCAGCACATTTTTTGAAGGTTTAAACTCAGTTCTCATCCACACACACCCAAAATTACCTAAACCGGCAGAAGTAGTTTTCTCCCACAAACACCTACATAGGTGCAGCTAATAATTCAAATCATATGTTTCCTCCATAAACCAAGAACAATGCAGGAGACAACCCAGCTTAAAATTATTAAGGAAAATATTATTCGAAATATGGAAGTAATTTTTTTCTATAGCCTCTTCTCGAGTTGGTTAGAGATAGGAAACTAAATTTCGAAAATTTTGGGAAACAATTTTATCATAACTGTCTACGATATATTCTCTCATAAAGTAAGGAAACTAACCATATTGGTTACACTACAAAAATTTGGAAATAAAAAAAGAAAAACACCAAAAATCTTTTGTTTGGCGGGTGATGAAAATGAATTTTACTGGGCGGGTTGATTTCAAAAGGAAAATCAATTCCCGCATGATGGTTTGTTAAATTCCAAAAAGAAAAAGAAAGATCAGTTTGATCTACTTTTTCAGTTTTTTTTACTCGATTCATTCTCTCTATGAAATCATAATTCTACTATTATATCTAATCTTTACAAGGAACCTACCTCTTCAGACTCGATCATTGTTGTTGGTATTATTTCTACAACCCATTATCGAATGAATATTAAATCGAGGTTAGATTTTTTGTTCAATCTCATGGAATCATATGTTAGATCTTATAGGTTTACTAGTTAAAGCATGGTTAGGGTTTTTATTCTATCACTTCTTATGGGTTTACTAGTTAAAGCATGAGTAGGGTTTTTATTCTATTATTATCTCTAATCTTTACAAGCAATCTACCTCTTTAAACTCGATCTTTGTTGCTGGTAATATTTCTACAACCCTGAATGAATATTAAATTTATGTTAGATTTTTTGTTTGATCTCATGGAATCAGATGTTAGATCTTATAGGTTTACTAGTTAAAGCATGATTAGGGTTTTTATTCGACTGTATCAAAGAACAAGTTAATGACAATCATGGGTTGTACGATGAGATGTGATTTCATTTTGTTACGACAATAATATTTTAGGCTTAAGTTACATGAATGAACTATTATAATATTTCGGTAAGGTTCTTTCTTTCATGTTACTTAGTTAGGCTTTACTAGTTAGTTAGTGTTTGTGGGAGAAAACTACTTCTGCCGGTTTAGGTAATTTTGGGTGTGTGTGGATGAGAAGTGAGTTTAAACCTTCAACAAATGTGTTGCACGATGATCACTTTGATTCGAGAGATAATCTATACAATTCTGGCCTAAACCGAAGACACGGCCGTTCCATATTTATTTCAGTCACAGGTGAAGGATGTGAGGTTGATCTTAGGGATGGAAGCGAAGAAGGTGTTGAGAGTATGAAGGTGAAGGCTATTTGATGACTTGTTAACAGAATGTTGAGCAGGCTAGCAAATGTTGCAAGCAGGCTCTGGGTGTTGAATGCGATTAACACTTGGTTTTCTGTGTTGTTCGAACTTCTGTTTTTCGAAATAGGGAGGAGAACCTATTTATACAAGTCATTAAATCTTCTTCACGTCTCTCGTGGGAAGTGGAGGAAGTGAAGTGAGGGAAGAGTGGAGTTATGTGTGAGTGTCACACGATCAGAACTGCCCACTTCTCCCATCTTGACTTAACCGCCCATGTCTTCCTAACACGTTCTTGTGATGGCGCGTTGCACGCTGTAAACCGCCAGACCAATACCCCAGTTTGTATCCCACAGTTGTGACGTGATTAATGTCTCGAGTGTGTGGATCATGGACCCACAGAAAATAGTGCAGGGTGAACCATGAACTTGGTATAACATCGCATGCAGCCATCTTCAGGTAACCGTTTGGAGGCTGTATAGACAGGCCATGCCTTAGTCGGTTACCTTGTGAAGAAGAGTGACGGATGGTGGTCATAGTGATACCTTGTTTGCTGGTTGATTCGCACCCTAAGACATTCGTCCAAGCTTGCAAAGCTGGACGGACGAGATGACTCGTAGCCTTGCTTGAGACCGTTGGATGGGAGGCGCGCATGCTGCCTCTTTCGGCCCAAACGTTTGCATTCTTAAAGAGTTCCAATGGAGGAACCGATCAGCCCTTCATGGAGGTAGTACAATGGTGTTCACGCCCATGCCTGCTTGACTCGCAAATATTTAATCTAAGCCACTCGACTCAGGCGGCAAAGACGTGTGGTCGAGATTATATTTTATGGAGGGGCCTGACATATCACCTTTGGGCGCGCGTACCGAGGAGCTTGATCACCGCCGGTCTTGGCCGATCAGCTAGACGTGAATCCGGGCCCACGGTGGTCATGCTCGGTTCCTTCTAAGTCTCCATCTTGGCCTTCCGTCCAAGCCTACGAAGATGGACGCTCGAGATGTTTCTGCGCCGCAAACCCTAATTAGGGCTTTAGACCGGCCACTTTGAGCGATCGGTTTTGGGTTGCGGGCACCTCTTTTGGGGAGACCGACCATGTATGCAGTATCTTGGGTCGATGGTGAGCATGTACATGCTTTCTCTATGACCCTGGGTGCAATCTAAGCCATCCAACTATGCCGGCGAATTCGGATGGTCGTGATCGTTTTGGATCTTCTCAACCTGAATAAGGCGTTAAAATAGCCTTGTTTGGGCAATCGTTTCTTGCACCACGGCTTGCCTATGAGGGAGTCGGTCATGTAGGTAGAAAGTGTTCCCGTCAATGGTGTACCATCACTTCACTACTTGTTTTAGGGTATAATATAAGCCGTCAAACTATGCCGGCGAAGTTGGACGCTCACGATTAAAAGAAACCCTAGCCGTGCGTCATGCTCACTTTGAGCGCACGTTTTGGAAGGACCAACCGTGGTTGGTCTTGGACCAGCTCGGTCATGTGTGAAGGTGGGTCCGAGGTGATCATGGTAGCATGCTCAGGACCCCCTGAATCTATATCTACACCCTCCATCTATGCTTGCAAAGTTGGACGGGTGAGATATATTTTTGGGTTAGTTTTCTGCAAGTGAGACTAACATGGGTAGTCTTGCATGCGTTCAACAGGGCTAGTATAACCTACCGTCAGGTAGCCTACGGGTGTTTGCACGTCGAACACAAGGCTTTAATTAAAGCATTAATAGTAATGTTGTATACCTACAGAAAATTGGGATGGTTGGCACATGCTCCGTCGGGATGGTTGCCACATGCTCCGTTCGGTAGGTATGTTTAATTCTCAGGATGGTTGCACATGCTCCAATGAATTAATATGGTGAGAAGTATTCACCGCTCAAGGCTTTATCCTTTGCAGGACGTCAGCTTACAAAAATTGTCTTTTTACAATTTTACCCTTTAAATAGAAATCCACCATCAACATTAAGTCCCCTGCCTAGCATGCAATGGTTACACTATTGTAGGGTAGGCATGAGATGGTGACAGTTCGCAAAAAAACTAAATCTAGGGTAAACGTACTTTTACCACATGGGGAGGGTGCTCGTGCCGAATGCCCCCCCAGCGCCGGTGGAGTTGTTCCCCTTCAACGAATTTTTCTCCGATTTCAGCTAGGTTTCTCGAAGCTAGCGCGACTTGGTCGGTGTTGATCCCTTGCTGGCCGGATGTAGTCCGAGATAGCTGCTTCTAGGGTTTCCCTTGGCGTGTATATATACGTATGCACAGGAATCTTCTTCTACATCTTGGCATAGAATTTCTTCTCTGCAGAATTCCATCATGTCAGGCAACATCAAGTCGTCTTCTTCATATCTCTCAGGTTCATCTGTCAAGCGTACCCGCTCTGCAGCTCAGTGCGCTTCTGAAACTCGTGACGATCCTCCAGCTCGCGTGCGTAGAGTCAAGAGGGTCATACCGGTTTGTTCTTTTCCCTTTTCTTTTACGAGTAGTCACCCTTATTTCCATCAGGTGAATAATCTCCTCCTTTGAGAGATGTCCACCTGGAACATGTGTAACAATCATTGATGACGATGACTTGGATAGTCCACTTTCTTGAATTCACTACACCTTCACCTAAGACCTCGAGAATGCTGACCTGGGTATTTCATCCTATGAATACCCCAATGCCGGCCTTTCGTTCGATATTGGTATGAAATGTTTGTCTTCTATCTACAAGACTGTCGGTGGTTTTTTAGTACGAAAGGAGTTCGTCTCCATGTACACAAAGATATGGAGAAAGTATGGCCACATCGCGACCAGGAACGTAGTTCGGCATTGCTCGTCTGCTTTGGTTACTGTGGTAAACTGCTTGCTTCCCATGATTGCTGAGATGGAAGGTGTCTCTATCCGCAAGGTAGCTGAATCAAATCTAGAGAAGTGGGAAAATATGCTCTCTACCTACGAGTCCATGGAGTTCAACCTGAGTTGGCTGCGGCAGCGTCTTGACATCATCAAGGTTGATCGATCTGGTATTCTGGCGAACGTAGTCCCTGCTACGAAGGATATCTTGGAGGAAGAGAATGCTCTGGCTGCTGAATCAGAGAAGGTGGAGCAGGCGATCCAAATCTTGAAGGCCCAGAGAGAGAGGTACCAGGCTAGGTTGAAGATGATGCTTTCCATGGATTACAACCTGTTGGACGACCTCTTCTAAGCTGCGTTGAGTGATTTACTTCCTTCTTTTTCTTTTGCACACCATCGAGAGATGTGAGATTTTTTTTTTTTATGTAGATGGATGGAGAAAAATTCATTAATTTTTCCTGAATAAATTAACAAGTTAGACATGAAACGAGAATGCCTGTATTGTCATGTCATGGGACAAGTATTGGACAATGATCAGGCGTGATATGTCTTGAGCCATTTTCCATTGATGACTGCTTCCAACTTGCCTTCATCCACCTTAATAATTTTGTAGTATCCAGTGTTGTAAGCCCTGGTAATCACGTAAGGTCCTTCCCATTTTGGAGAGAACTTTGGTGCAGACATGTCTTGTTGGATGTGTCTGGCTGTCTTTAGAACTAGGTCTCCCACTTTAAAACTTCGTGGCCTTCTGATTTGTCATACGCCCGGAGACTTCGTTTATTACACCTGAGCGCGCTCCTCTGCCCTTGCTTCTTCTCGTAGTCTAGAGTATCGAGCTCGGCGATCTGCAGCTAGACACCTCGCTTTCGTTCAGTGGACTCCATTCGCCGGGCCGCAATCCCGGGCTGATGGGATTTTGATTTCTCGCTGGAGGACAAAGATCATCCCCGTAAACGAGTGAGTATGGAGAAACTCCAATGGAGCTCCTAGGTGCCGTTCGGTATGCCCATAGTGCCATCGGTAGTTGTTCATGCCACTCTCTGGGATTGTCATGTCTTGTCCATCGAGAATCCGGATTAATGTTTTGTTGGTGCTCTCAGCCTGCCCATTCCCTTGAGGGTAGTAGATGGTGGAGAAGACTTGTTTAATTCCATATCATTCAAGAAACTCTTGTACCTGCTTGTTGGCGAAGGGAGTACCGTTATCGGTAATGATATGTTTAGGTACTCCAAAGCGGCAGATGATATGCTCTTTAATGAACGCTGCAATCATTGCTCCTGTAGTTCCACGCATAGGAATAGCTTCGACCCATTTTGTGAAGTATTCAGTTGCGGTTATAATATATTCATGCTGCTTTGATGATGGCGGGTTGATCTTTCCCACAATATCAAGTCCCCAGCTATAGAATAGCAACGGGTTGCTTATCGAATGTAGGGGAGTGTATGGTGCATGGAAGAGGTTCCCGTGAATCTGGCATTTGTGGCAGCTTTGAACGAAGGCAGATGCATCATCTTTCATGGACGGCCAGTAATATTTCTCGTGTATCGGGAGAAACAATTTCTTCTTTCCTTGATGTTCTCCTTCATGCATATCTTTCAATGTTGTTGAGATTTCTCCTCCAGCCAGGCACCGTAGAAGATCACCTCCAAAGCTTTTTCGGTACAGAATTTCTTCGTGGAACACGAAAACGCTTCGCTCTCTGCTTCATTCGATCGCCTCCTTTGAGTCAAGCAGAACTCGTGCCATCACGAAGGTAGTTAACATATGGCTGCCTCCAATCCCAGGTGTGATTTATGTTGAGTACCTCTAGTTGATGAGGTGGTGCACAGTAGTTTGAGCAAGACTGTTGAGTGCTCGGGATCATGTCTCCATTTCCGACGATGAATAGCTAAACGTTGGAGGCGTCGATAGAGTGTCACCACAATGTTTGTCCACAAATCTCGTTGTGGACACGGTCAAGTTGCAGCTGTGCTTCTTCCTCTCCGAGACATCTTGATAAGGAACTATCCGGGTTTCGGTGGTATAACATGCCGTGGAGCATAAAAAAGTTTTGTAAGGCTTTAAGGCTGACCTTTTTTTTGAGAAAGTGAACTGCTAAGCTCCTGAATGATTGTAGTCCGCCAGTCACAGGTTTCAGTATGCTTGCATCGTGAGAGCCATGTTGATTCCACTGTCCTTCTTTTCACCGTCAGGGTTTCTTCTATACCTTCGAACTGCAATTTAGAAGCTAATGTTGCCAGGCAATCAGCATGCTTGTTGTTGTTGCGGCTGACATTAGTTATGGTTGCATCAACGAAGTAGTTCGGCCAGCCCTCGAGCTTCGACCGTACGGAGATAGAGTTATCTCTTTTAGTGCATACACCCCGTTCATCTGATTAACCAATAATTTGGAATCGCCTCTTATTTCCAAATGTGTGGCTCCCGCCTGCTTGGGTAATAGCAGCCCTATAAGGAAGGCTTCATACTCCGCTGAATTTTTAGTGCATTGAAAATCTAACTTGAAGGAGTGTGAAAATACTTCGCCAGTTGGAGATACTAGGACTATGCCTGCTCCTCCAGTGTTGTTGCTGGGAGTAGAGGATCCATCAAAATATAATATCCAAGCTTCCTCTTCGACAACAGAGATGTCTGGAAACTCTCCAGGCAGGTTTTCATGCAATGTCGTGGTACCTTCTCCAGGGAAAGCTGCTAGTAGATCCGCAACAGCCTGACCCTTAACAGCTCTGGGCGGAGTACACGTTATGTCTATTTCTAACATTTGGAGGAGCCACTTGGCAGCCCTTCCCATTAGAACTGGTTTTGAAAGTAAGAACTTCGCAGGGTCTGATTTGGATATGAGCGTTACCTTGTTGGATAGTAGGTAATGCCTGAACTTCTGGATGGAATGTATCAATGCTAGGAAGGATTTCTCTGCTCTCGGGTATCTGAGTTCAGCGTCCCTCAATAATAGACTGAAGTAGTATATAGGAAGTTCGACTCCCTCATCATCCTATTGCGCCAGCAAGGCTCCAATGGCAGTGTCACTGAAGGCAGTGTAGAGATATAACGGTCTCCCTTGAACATGAGACTTCATGATGGTCGGAGACGACAGATATGTCTTTGAATTTTCCAAACGCTTCTGTTGGGCGCTAGTCCAGTTAAAATCCGCTCCTTTCTTCAGCAGGGTGGGTGAAGGAAACAACGAGTTGAGCCAGACCAGGTATAAAACGTCGAATGTAATTCACCTTTCCCATAAAACTTTGAAGTTCCTTCACGGTTCGAGGTGGAGGCATATTGAGGATGGCTTGAGTCTTAGATGGGTCTACCTTGATTCCCTCAGCAGTCACTTGGAATCCCAGAAACTTTCCATAGGAGACACCAAAGGCACATTTCAAAGGATTCATCCTCAACTTGTACTCACGGCACCTCTCGAATACTTTTCGCAAGACTCCTGTGTGTTCCGTCCGGGCTTTCGATTTGACAACTATGTCATCTACGTAATCTTCAACTTGTTTGTGCATCATGTCGTGAAAAATTGCTGTCATGGCGCGTTGATATGTTGCGCCGGCATTCTTCAAACCGAAAGGCATAACTGTATAATAAAAAATTCCGAGAGGAGTTCGAAAAGCAGTCTTACTTGCATCATGCTCATACATCCTTATATGGTTGTAGCCGCTATATCCATCCATGAAGGAGAACATGCCATGGACGCTCGTGGAGTATACCAACATGTCGATGTTAGGTAGAGGAAAGTCGTCCTTGGGGCAGCACTTGTTTAAATCTCTGAAATCTACACAACATCGGATATGTCCATTCTTTTTCTTTACTGGGACCACGTTAGCCAGCTAGGTTGGATGGTGGATGGGTTTGATGAAGCTGGCAGTTAGCAATTTCTGGATTTCAGATTTAATCTGATCTTCCACCTCATGTCTGAATTATCTTGGAGACTGTTTGATAGGCTTGGATCCAGGCTTGATGTGCAGGTGATGAGTAACCAACTTTTCATCCAGACCAGGCATTTCATCGTACGTCCAGGCGAATATATCTTGGTATTCTTTGAGGAGTTGCACAAGATTCGTCCGTTCCTCCGTGGACAGAGTGGAACTAATGGAAATGGGCATGGGAGGCTCTTCACTGCCGATGTTAATAGTTTCGAGTTTGTCAGTTGTAGAGGTGGTACCGTCTTGCAGTTGTCTGGGGGCGTCCAACACCTCTTCTTGTGAGTCTCCGTTTTGACAACATTCTATTAGGCGGAGAGACCGAGCATCCGTCTCTCATTCTAATTACTAACAGCGGCGGTGGTAGACAATCTTTCATTTCTGATCTTGAGTTGCCACAAAGGTTCGTCCTCTCTTGGTAACGTGGTTTCCCGCCTCATTGGGTGAAGGAGAGTTCCTCGTCAGCTGGGATGCATCATGTCTGAGTTTTAATGACGCAAGCCGATCCTCCTCCTGGATTGACGCCCACGTGGGAAGTGGGGTACAATGTACTTTGCCTGGCTCTTCCTGCATAGCTTCCTTCGGATTGAACAATTCTACTCCGCATATGGATGCGTATGGAGACAACGATGCAGGTATACGAATGACTTCTTTGTTCAGCGTAGTTTTCAGGCACTGGTGATAGGTTGAAGGAACAATCCTATTCTCGTAGAGCCATGGCCTACCCAGTATCATGTGGTAGTCTGGTTCCTTCTCTATGACTTCGAATTTCACTTTTGATTGAACAGGACCTACGGATAAGGTCAGATTGACATACCCATATGTGTTGGTTTGGTTCCCTTCAAAGTCTGTCATTGTGGTAGACAGCCGCACAATCTTGTTTGGGCGAACCTTAGCCTCCTTGAGTGTCTTGAGGGTAATCACATTTGAGGATGCTCCTGTGTCGATGAGGGCCCGTCTGAATTCTGAATCTTTGATGCGTGCGGTTACATGTAGGGGTCGATTGTGGCCCTCTTCTGCCATCATGTCTTCCTCTGTAAAAGTAACGTTGTTTACCGATGCCTCCATTGCGTTTGAAACTTCTGGGCGCACGGGAGTTAACTTTACATCTAAGGCTATCTGGTTGACGGCTGCAAACGTCTCTGTTCGCTTCTCTTTTGAGAGGTGTAGGAGTTCACATAAACTTTCCACTAAAGAAGCGGCTTCCTGATCCACAGGTCTTTGGCCTGTAGTGAAACTGTTGATTTGGGGGCATTCAGTCCCCAGCGTCTGGACCTCCATGACAGGGCCGCCCATCTCTGACGTCATCTTGATGAGGAGATCAAGTATGTTGTTGATCGTTTCTTTGATTAGGTTCATGTTTCTCATGTGGACCTCCTGTACTCGTGCTAACTCGATCAACGTCGGTATTCTTCCAGCCAGACCATTAGGTGTGCTGTCAGAGGGAAATTGATCATGACCTGAGACTGTCGAGGTACTCCTAAGACCGACCATCTTAAAATCAACTAAATCGGACTAGGTATCGAAGAAATCGACTTCACAATCGAGAGATTAACCTCCCACTGTGGTCGCCAATTGTTTGTGGGAGAAAACTACTTCTGCTGGTTTAGGTAATTTTGGGTGTGTGTGGATGATAAGTGAGTTTAAACCTTCAACAAATGTGTTGCACGATGAGAACTTTGATTCGAGAGATAATCTATACAATTCTGGCCTAAACCGAAGACACGGCCGTTCCAGATTTGTTTCGGTCACAGGTGAAGGATGTGAGGTTGATCTTAGGGAGGGAAGCGAAGAAGGTGTTGAGAGTATGAATGTGAAGGCTATTTGATGACTTGTTAACAGAAGGTTGAGCAGGATAGCAAATGTTGCAAGCAGGCTATGGTTGTTGAATATGATTAACACTTGGTTTTCTGTGTTGTTCGAACTTCTGTTTTTGGAAATAGGGAGGAGAACCTATTTATACAAGTCATTAAGCCTTCTTCACGTCTCTCGTGGGAAGTGGAGGAACTGAAGTGAGGGAAGAGTGGAGTTGTGTGTGAGTGTCACACGATCAGAACTGCCCACTTCTGCCATCTTGAATTAACCGCCCATGTCTTCCTAACACGTTCTTGTGATGGCGCGTTGCACGTACGTAAACCGCGCACCAATACCCCCGGTTGTATCCCCGTTGTGACGTGATTAATGTCTCGAGTGTGTGGATCGTGGGACCCACAGAAAATAGTGCAGGGTGAACCATGAACTTGGTATAACATCGCATGCAGCCATCTTCAGGTAACCGTTTGGAGGATGTATAGACATGCCATGCCTTGGTCGATTACCTTGTGAAGAAGAGTGACGGATGGTGGTCATAGTGATACATTGTTTGCTGGTTGATTCGCACCCTAAGCCATTCGTCCAAGCTTGCAAAGCTGGACAGACGAGATGACTCGTAGCCTTGCTTGCGACCGTTGGATGGGAGGCGCGCATGCTGCCTCTTTCGGCCCAAACGTTTGCATGCTTAGAGAGTTCCAATGGAGGAACCGATCAGCGCATGGAGGTAGTACAATGGTGTTCACGCCCATGCATGCTTGACTCGCAAAGATTTAATCTAAGCCACTCGACTCAGGTGGTAAAGACGAGTGGTCGAGATTAGAATTTATGGAGGGGCCGTGATATATCACCTTTGGGAGCGCATACCGAGGAGCTTGATCACCGCCGGTCTTGGCCGATCAGCTAGACGTGAAGCCGGGCCCACGGTGGTCATGCTAGCATGCACGGTTCCTTCTAAGTCTACATCTTGGCCTTCCATCCAAGCCTGCGAAGATGGACGCTCGAGATGTTTCTGCGCCGCAAACCCTAATTAGGGCTTTAGACCGGCCACTTTGAGCGATCGGTTTTGGGTTGCGCACCTCTTTTGGGGAGACCGACCATGTATGCAGAATCTTGGGTCGACGGTGAGCATGTACATGCTTGCTCTATGACCCTGGGCGCAATCTAAGCCATACAACTATGCCGGCAAAGTCGGATGGTCGTGATCGTTTTGGATCTTCTCAACCTGCATAAGGCGTTAAACTAGCCTTGTTTGGGCAATCGTTTCTTGCACCACGGCTTGCCTATGAGGGAGTCGGTCATGTAGGTAGAAAGTGGGCCCGCCAATGGTGTACCATCACTTCACTACTTGTTTTAGGGTATAATCTAAGCCGTCCAACTATGCCGGCGAAGTTGGACGCTCACGATTAAAAGAAACCCTAGCTGTGCGTCATGCTCACTTTGAGCGCACGTTTTGGAAGGACCAACCGTGGTTGGTCTTGACCGTTCGTTCATGTGTGAAGTTGGGTCCGAGGTGATCATGGTAGCATGCTCAGGACCCCCTGAATCTATATCTACACCCTCCATCTATGCTTGCAAAGTTGGACGGGTGAGATATATTTTTGGGTTTGTTTTCAGCAAGTGAGACTAACATGGGTAGTCTTGCATGCGTTCAACGGGGCTAGTATAACCTACCGTCGGTATCCTACGGGTGTTTGCACGTCGAACACAAGGCTTTAATTAAAGCATTAATAGTAATGTTGTATACCTACAGAAAACCGGGATGGTTGCCACATGCTCCGTCGGGATGGTTGCCACATGCTATGTTCTGGGTAGGTATGTTTAATTCTCAGGGATGGTTGCACATGCTCCAATGAATTAATATGGCGAGAAGTATTCACCGCCTGAAGGCTTTATCCTTTGCAAGACGTCATCTTACAAAAATTGGCTTTTTACAATTTTACCCTTTAAATAGAAATCCACCATCAACAGTTAGGTTTTACAAAATAAAAATAAAACTTAACGATGCTAATTTTTTTCTAGGGTTTTTGTTATTGTTTGGGTTGGATTTTTATTGAGAGTTAATAACTCTACATTGATCGACGATGTTGTGTCAATCATACTTATATACAAGGCTTCTCAAGATTTAATCTTTTGAGTCTTTGTTACTTGGCGAGCCTGTAACGTCTGCATTTTAAGTTGCCACTTTTAATAATACCATGTTGTTGGTTGCCCAATTTGATTATATCTTCAAGATAAAAATGGATAATCATTATCTGGTTCTTTAGTGCTCTTGGCTTTTGTAACAAAAAGTTATATAAGACCGTTTAACCGGTACCTTTCGCTTTGTGGATAACATAATAATCATGAAGAGATTTTGTGTGTTACAGTTATTTTTTTTCCACAAGTTACATGCATTAATGAGTTCATGTTTGTTTTCTTTTCATATAATAGAAAATAGGTGTAACACATGTTGCCTATCCTGTTAGGTTTAGCTAATATTTTCCAAAATAAGCTCAAATTCCTAACTGAGATGCACGTACCTGCACAACTTTTTTCATGGGAGAAGATGATGATTACGACTAATGGAAGGAATCAGGTGATGAGGTGGATTCTAATGAAGAAATGATGGATTTAGATGAGATTCATGATGACATTGTACAATCAGATGACGATGATGGTGATGATATGGTCCACACTGCTAGATTTGAAGAATTAACAGGTAATGTGCGAAACCTTGTACTTATTTGTCTCTACTTAAACATCACATGGTTTCATACGTTGCCTCGGTTATTTCCAGAGTCAGAAGTTTTTGAAAATGATGGTTTAGAGGTGCTAGAAGAAAAATAATTGGAAAATGCTCCAGAAACAGAAAAACAGCCACAACAATAAGACACTACAGAAGTGATCATAAAAGAGAGGGGGATGACAAGAATGTTGAAGCTGCATAGAGACTTCTCGGGAAAAAATGCCAAAAGAAGGGATATTGAATTTGACAAAATGTTCCGGCCTATTGGTAACCATAGAATTGAATTCAGTAGTTACCTAGGCTATTTGGTATGTGATATGGTTGGCATAAAACATTTATGTTGGAAGGAAGTCCCTTCAACAACAAAAGAAAATATGTGGGAGAAAATTCTGGTATGCATATGTGGTTACCAATTCGTCGTTTTTTTTTGTCTAACTGTGAGTCTGTGATTAACATACATTAGATGTTATTGCAGCTTCATTATGAGGTGCCCCATGAGCTGAAGCAAGTGGTCATTAAGCGTCTACATGTTCAAATTGCAAGTGGACTTGAGGAAATTGTACAACAATCATGTAAAACCATTCCTGGAAATGCCGCACAAACTAAGAACTTTCCCCAAAAAGTACGAAACGGTAATGGACTAAGAAAACTGGGAGAATCACCTTAATCATGTACTAACATCGCCTATATTTAAGTTATGGAATACACATTGCTTTTTCTAATTTGTGTTTCGTTCTTATTGTCTATCCCAACATACTAATGAAATTATTGTTATTTCCTCTGCAAGAAAAATTCAGAGAGGGGAAAAGAGGCAATATTACAATCCAAGTTCCCACATCGGACGGAACGAGGAGGATACTCGGGATTAAAACTAAAATTAATAAGTCTGTTGTCTTATTTATTATACACTACACAGTAAAACCGGCCATATCAGATACTTTTGTTTTGTATGTCGTGTTGCGTGTCTCGTGTATGCAGAAACTTAAAACAGTATATGGATGTGTCCTCTTACACCAATCTATAATTTTTTCACATGAGATGCTTTGGAATAGGTTTTCTATTTTACACAGTTAATATATATGCGGATGTAAATCCTTACTTGTTTCAGGTAACTACTAGGTCCAAAGCGGAAATTTTGTCGAAGAAGATATTGAAGACCGGTGCTTCATGTAGGCAAGAGCACGCGAAAACAAAGACGGAATTGTTTCAGGCGAGTTTGTCAGGAAGAAAACATCTAAAGTTGTGAGAAAACAAAAACTTTACAGTCCTCATGTTTTTAACCAAAGTAAGTGCAAAGTAATTGCGCAAGGTTTAAATCAGAATTTAACACATTATTTGAACAGGAGAAGCGGAAGATGATTCGAGAGGGAACTCTAATGGTTGGTCATAACGAGGATGCCCTAACAGTTGCGATCGGCCCGAATAAGGGTGGACGTGTCAAGGAGGCTGGCTTGGAGTAACGACAACCCTTTACTTTCCAAATGGAAGAAAACCAAGACACTCGAAAGAGAACTATAAACTGTGTGAAAAGTTGAAAGCTAAGGAGAAAGAATTAGAGTCTACTAACGTATCAGAGATTAATAGATAACTTGTTATCTCAAGGAGTCGACATTGCGAAAATTATGGGAAACAGTATCAGCAAGTCTGGAGGAGAGGTAAGTGAACTGAGTTTTGATTAGATTGTGTAATTGTTTTTTAAAAATGGCAGGCAGTATCTGATTTTTTCAAATAATATGTTCAACTTTAGTCACAGGATGCAGGACCTAGCAACGCCTCCAATCGATCTAAGAATAACATAGGTCCAGAATCAGTTAAGCAACTTCCAAAAAAATATAGGAAATCCGGTCCGCAGAAGTCATCTGAAAGCACCAAAGGGTCCGCGAAGCGGGACTCTCCTTGTACTAAAACGCCGACCGCTTCTACTGTATCCCCAGCGTCTTTAGTATCAAAAAAGAAGTCTTCGTCTCCTCCATCCACTGGGGAATCTCAGAATGTGCCATCTGAAAAAGTTACCATTGATGTATGGTTTTCCAACGCGTTTAAATTTTTAATCTTCCATTTACTATCTCTCATGCACCTTGTGTTTCTGCAGAGCATAGGATGCAAACTTTGGTTTGGATAAAAGGACAACATTGTTGTCGTTGGTAGAGCTTACTCTTCAAAGAAGGTATCTTATACAATGAAGTCAGGAATGAAGGGTAAGGTTACATGCTATAGCGTCCTGGTTAGTGAAATACTAAATGAAACCATCAAATTACCCTTTGGCACATCTTCTGGGATAAAAACTTTAAAAGATGTTGGTGATGCTGAAATTAGTTGGCCATCAAATCAAACCATCTTGGATCAAAAGGTTGGTTGCTATGCTTGTTTTCTTTATTAACTCATCACTGGATATGTTTTTACACAAACTAGTTATATATATATAACTTGTTTGATATAAGAGACGAATATGTTATCAGCTATATGAATCACGGACGTTAGTATATATTTTAGAGAACCTTATAGAACGAGATATGCGGTTAGATATTTTATTGTGAGTCAGTTGTGCATTTTGCTTAAATGGTTTCATTGCAAAAAGAAGGTACAACTTTCATTTCAATTTTTTGATGTAGGTAAGTCAACCAAAACATTCTGAGGTTGTGAAATCACTGGATCTACTCAACGAAAGCCAATTTCGTATCGTAATATCTGAAAAAGTTATGAAGGTATGTGTTTTAAACCAGTTACATGATCTTAAGACCATATGAGTCTGAAATATGCTATCAACTATATGAATCACGGACGCTAGGGTGTATTTTGGATAACCTTGTATATTTACTACCTATTCAATTCATCAGTGTCTTCGCATTCACAGTATAATTTGGTATATTTGTTACCCGAATATGGAATATTACTCTACTGCTGCAGCTAACTCAAAAAAATTCGGGGAAACATACTCTGGATGTGACATCAAAAGCTACATCTAATCGGAGCAAATCTGAGATCACGACAACTGCAGCAGTTCCAGTATCTGTTTTATTTTTACATGCATTTTAAATCTCAAATTTGCTTTGAAGTTTTCGCTTGAAGATGTTCATATGCCATATATTTCCGCAGGGTAGAAGGTGCTACCTTTTGGACGAGCTTTCTAAGGCGAATGTTGTTACTAGAGGTAGAGCTTTTTTTTTAGCAGGAAAACAACAATTACATGGAAAGGATGGGATGGAGGTTGATTGCCACAAAATCCTGATTGATGAAGTAATAAAACTGAATTTCTGTCTACCCGTACGATTTGATGGTATGGAAACATTAGGAAAAACTCTTGGAAAAGCGATTCCTTGACCAAAGTATGGTGTTAAGCTTACCGAGCCTGCTATGAATGTTAGTTGCTTGGCTTGTTTGATTTGTAAGTCGAATATGCATAAACCAGTCTATCAATTATATGAATCACCGATCCAAGTGTAAATTAGAGAACCTAGAAAAATAGAAATATGTGTAACTTTCAAAAGTAACTAATAACTCTTTGAATCTTATACAAAACCCTACCAGTAATTCACAGCCAACTACTTCTCTGCGGAAGTCTCCTTCACGTAGCAACCCTTCTGATGGATCTAAGAAGCAGTCTCATAATCTAATGCAGAACTCTACCAGTAATTCCCAACCAAATCCTTCAATATCTGTAGAGAAGTCGTGCATATCTACGGCAGAACCTCTGGCTAATACATCTAATGGAGTATGTTTTTTTTTGATTTTTTTCTTTTCGTAAATCTATATTGCTAATTATAGCATCTTCTTTTTATATGATGTTCATATGCCGTATCTCCGCAGAAAGCAAAATACGACTTTTGGAATGGATCTAGGGGAAACGTCATTGCTAAAGGAAGTATTTTACCTACGGTGCCTAACCAGAAAATACATGGACAAGATCTTCCTAAATACTATTATGTTGTCAATATTCAGGAGGTTATAGTTCCATCGATCGTGTTAACCGAACCAAGTGGTGAGTTTAAGTTATTAGGGGAAGCTAAAGATGGTTTTGTGGCATGGCCGAAAGTTAACTGTTCCATCTCTGATGACAAGGTTAGTTTCTTAGCTCTTTCGCTCTGTTAATCAAGTATATAAATTATTTTACATAAATCGTGTATTCAGTTTGATTAAACAATAAGTACGAGATAGAAATATATTAACACCTAAATGGAACATGAATACCAGTGTAAATTAGAAATTTGATATTTGGTTACGGATTTTATTATGGGCGTCATCTGTGAAAAATGTCGCGGCCTTCAGTGAAGTTGGCTTTATTATATTATTGGAAAAATAACTTTTGTCTGTCTCTTATTGAGAATTCACATGACAGACGAATTCGCCTTGGATTTAGAATATATATATATAATACATTTAATCTATTGTTGTAGGAAACTCCACAGCATGGAAAACCTCATAAGCAACCAGAACCAGTTTTAGATTTTGAGAAGAAATTGGACAGTGACCTAAGAACAACAAGCAGCCTTACAGAAGATAACTGAATGAGGAGCACCTAGCAGTCAATCCACATTCGGGGAGTCATGCAGCCTCTGAAAAGCTTCCAAAGGAGATTAAAAAGGCGTAGAGAAAGTTATATGTACAAAGTGTAGATCAGGCATACCAACTTCCATATAGGAAACAAAGGATGACAAGGTTTGCCGCGTCGAGAATGTCACAACCTGATCAATTGCTTGAAGAGACACCACCATCAAAAAAGTTGAAGAAAAACTGATGATTTTTGGATAAATGCTCTTTAATATTTTCTTTTGCAAACTGTTAGACCAAAGCTCAACATTTTTTATTGTGTTATTAATAATAATATGAATTTTTGGCATATATAAATTTCAGATTTAATCATAATTTATAAAGTATAAGAGAATTTGGATTATGCTAGGTGGATGCTGTAGATTGTCATATCTTAACGTCTTAGAGGCGTCACACGCGTAATACACATGCTTCGAGATTAATTAGCGTGGCTAAACATAACATAAAGACACATTAAGCAGATATAAATTGGTGTGGCTAAATATCACATAAAGTCACGCTATATGGCGTGTCTATAGGTTCTCCGATGAACGGCTCCCAACGTTACATGTGGACGGTGAAGGATGCATATAATTTAACGGTCAATATTGCATCATATTAAATGAGATCCAACGATTCCTAATACGTCCACGTGGATCAAGGTAATTGGAAATTGGCGTGGATAAATATCACATATAGCCACGCTCTGTGGGGCGTGTCTATAGGTTCTCCGATGAATGACTCCCAACGTTACATGTGGACGGTGAAGGATGCATATAATTTAACGGTCAATATTGCATCATCTTAAATGAGATCCAACGATTCCTAATATGGCCACGTGGATCAAGGTAATTGGAAATTGGCATGGCTAAATATCACATATATCCACGCTCTGTGGGGCGTGTCCATAGGTTCTCCGATGAACGACTCCCAACGTTACATGTGGATGGTGAAGGATGCATATAATTGAACGGTCAATATTTCATGATCTTAAATGAGATCCAACGATTCCTAATACGGCCACGTGGATCAAGGTAATTGGAAATTGGCGTGTCTAAATATCACATATAGCCACGCTTTGTGGGGCGTGTCTATAGGATATCCAATGAACGGCTCACAACGTTACATGTGGATGGTATTCAACGGTTCCTAATACCGCCACGTGGATGAAGGTAAGTGAAATTGGCGTGGCTAAAACATAACATATTACCACGTTTAACCTATATGGCGTGTCTATCGGATGACCAATGGCTACGCAAAAAAGCAATTTGCGTCTCTAAAGTGAACCAAATAGCCACGCCAAAAAGAAATCCGTGTGTCTATAGTGAATCAAATAGCCACACCAAAAGAAATTTGCGTGTCTAAAGTGAACCAAATGGCCACACCATAAAGCAATTTGTGTGTCTATATTGAATTAAATAGCCACGCCAAAAAGCAATTTGGGTGTCTAAAGTGAACCAGATAGCCACGCCAAAAAATAATTTGTGGGTCTATAGTGAACCAAATAGCCACACGAAAACAATGAATCGTGTGTCCATAGAGTGCCAGTACTTAAGTTTTTGGGACACTATATAGCAACGCCTATATGGCTCTGGCGTGTCTATTTCATGCAGAAATAGACACACAAGGAAAGCGTGGCTATAAGATACATAAAACCACGCCGTGTTACCTAAAACCACGCAAGCAGAATCCACGCCAAGTCCAAACCAAATTGGCGTGTCAAAATCCCTATGGACACGCCAATTTGGCATGGCAAAAGGGTCTGTTTGTACAAGTGGTACTAGAAAGGAACTGTTATTACGGAACCGGTTTGGTATCTATACCGGTACACGTACTAGAAAAGTTCTATGGACTCCAAAACGTGTCTATGTTTAAATGGTATCCATACCAGTACGCTTACCACAAAATTTTTGTAGACTCCGGAACTCTGTCATGTTTAAATGGTATCCATACCAGTACGCATACCGAAAAAGTTATGTGAACTCCAAAACTCGGTTATGTCTTAAAGTTTACATACCGGTACACATACCATGACATAACTATTCACGAAAATGTTAAGTATTTGTACCTTGTACGCCTACTTACCATGTCGATTAAATTCATATGCACATATAATTATTTCTCCGAGATAATTAGCATTTGAATAATCTCTATAAACACCATAGACATATTTGATTACATTATTGTGACTCGAGTTAAGTCTTAAGTATTTATGAAAATGCTCAAGCTTATAGTTTAGTTGGCTAGTTTCGACTAAGCATTCATGAGCGTGGTCTTTTACATGGTTCGGTTACAGTTCATTCTAACCAAAGTGTATATCTTGATTATGTTAATTAGATTCAAAGATTCATCTAACCGTGGATATTGTTTACTTGGTTCCAAAGCTATCTTAGCTTAAACCTAAAGCAACATATGCTTTGAATATATATATAAGAGGAACCTCAAGCAACTGGGATCTTTGAATCCCGACATTACTTTTTTTTGGTGTGTCCTAGTTGCAAAACTAGAGTCGTCCTCTTCTTAAAACCCTTTTAGGGTTTAGCGACTACAAAGACTTCCATAGGGATTCGTGAAGCCATGTCCAGTTATTTTTTATTTGATAGCTCGAGTATCCTGATCATATTCGATTGTTGAGCTGCTCACTTGGACAAGATAGATAGAAATCATCAAAGTTATCTTCGTCTCAGACTTTATTGATTCCACAAGTTTAATACTTGTGAGGTGAATAATAATCTAGGCTACACTTCGGGTTGCATAAGTACGGATTTTGAGGTTAGCTAGAATTTGTCTATTGATATCGATTTCCATCATATTGATTTTCGATCAAAAAGTAAATCACACATATATGCTTATCTGTGGGAGGCAGATTGGTTTAAAATCTTCAATTGAGTTGAAGCAACATTTAGTTGGTATGACATCAGCTAAGGGAATCAATTGCGCAGAGTCCTAATAGGATTCAAGAGGTGTAAGGAACACGACTGGAACTAAACTGCTGAGAGGGTTTAATTTGGTCTCAACTATATTCCAGTCCGAAGTTAATTGGTAGTAGGCTAGTGTCTGTAGCGGCTTAATACAATTTAGTGTTGAATCTGTACTAGGTCCCGGGGTTTTTCTGCATTTGCGGATTCCTCGTTAACAAAATTTCTAGTGTCTGTGTTATTTCTTTTCCGCATTATAATGTTTATCTCTATGCGTTAATCGATCATAGTAAATAAGTCCAACCTTGTTTGTTGGATACGACTTGATTGATTACTTGGGAAATTGATCTTTGGAATCACCCAAGTACTCTCACACGTAAATCAGGTTCACGGACTAGTCTCTGTAAAATTTCAGATTGTGAGAGAAAGAGATATAACTCTGAATATTATTCCTCGATTGAGATTCATTAAGATGAACTCTCAGAATTGTGTGTAAGTTTGTCCATACAGGTTGCCTAAGAAAAAGTTGGTGGTGTATTTTGGTACCCCCGCATTTTCAGATATCTATTGTATTTGTTTGATTTCTTGACTAAAGGCGCTTATGTTTATAAATGGAAGATCATTTACTCTTCTTTATCATTGATCAAATGGCTAATACTTATGATTCATAAGTGAGTTGGTTACTAAAATAATTTTTCCATTACAATTTCAGGTTACAATCCAAATGAGTTAGGTGCACAAATCTTCGCAGCGGGTGAAGCAACTCAAGATGGTGGACCCTATTTTGGGATTCACGTGTATAAACCAGATTGGTTTTAGACCCAGGAATATGATGAGTGCCAAATATTGCATGTTCATACACCTTTTCATTGGCACTTAACTCATCTTTCGCGCTTCAAAGTCATATATTATCCCAAATTCTGCATTTTTACCATTTTCAAGAATAAATATTTGTATTAATTAATTTTGTGTTTTTAAGTACTAAATAAAGATTGGAAGAATTGAGAAGACAAAAGAGAAGAAAGTTGGAAGCGTTGCAACCCGCTCGCGCATCAGTGGCAACCTGTTTACAAATTCATGGGATTAAACAACCCATGATCCAAAACCCATGATCCAAAACCCAAGACCCAAATCCATTTCCACCTCACCCCCATTGGATTCTTTCCAAAACATCCACCTCACCCCCATTGGATTCTTTCCAAAAATCCACCTCACCCCCATTGTATTCCATTTCATCCATCAATTAAAGAAAACATCCCCATTCTCTCACTCAATCACTCCCAATTTGTTTCCCACAACCAAATATATTCCATTCAATCCATCAATTAAGAAAACATGTTTTGTTGAGTGGATGCTTTCCAAATTTCGAATCCAAGTGCTTGAGGGAATTTTGTGTATAAATAGAGAGGGTTTTTGTGTTGAAAAACCATCCAAGAATAGCTTGTTCATGTTAGTTTATCAAATTTAAGTTTTGTTGTAATGTTCTTCATGTTCTAGTTTCATTTACTAGGGTTTAGATGAAGCCCTAATCTCATTGGTATGTATTCATATCTTGTATCTTGTTCTTGAAAGTTTAGAATTGTTTAAAGATATAATTTAATCCAAGTTTGTCAACATCTTGCTCTCACAATGTATGCCATGTATCCATTGTAGTTAGAATATCTCTATGTTGATTATGCTACAACTCATGCTTAACCAAATATTGATCTTTAGATTAGTTTTGCTTAATTAGACAATTAATGCTTTGGAGAAATACTTTAGTTTTGATTAAATTATCCATTGGAGAAACACCTTAGTTATACGGTAGACTTGAATCTACTATAAGGACAAGAATAATATTACAAGTTGAATGCATATCATAGGTTATTGGTGGATTTGAATACCCTAGTATCCATATTATCATTGTTTACATATCTTGCTATTTGCATCTTTTACTTTTATTATTTCAGTCACTTGAAAATCATATCGTCGTATCGACAAAAACAAACCCCTTTTGGTTACTCTCTGAATCAGGATTTAGAATCAACTTCTACACTCTCCAAGTCTCTGTGGTTCGACTTGTGCTTGCCCTGTGTTGCTTGTCGACACTGTGCACTTGCAGTTTATACATAGAAGTAGGTATCTTTCCGATCCTACCAGAATACTGAAAAAACTGAGTAACAAGGGGTAGATTACTTGGTCCCAACTACACAAAGTTGTGGGTAGGATTTTTGTGTAGCGACTTAATTTTGAGAGTGTTCAAAACTGTAGTAGGTCCGGTGGTTTTCTGCCCAATAGTTTTCCTCGTTAACAGAAGTTGTATTTGTGTGATTTTACTATTTTTTGTATTAAAGTTAATTATAAAAGCATTATTCCTATGTTTGAATGCATTTAGATTAAAAATATTTATGGTCCACTTGGTGCACTCGTGTTTTCAGTAACAGCTAAGTTTCACCGAGGTTTATATAAGGGTATGATCCAAAGACATGGTTAGAATGATATTTGGTTGACATTTCGACGCCATTTTTCTTGTAAAACTCAAATAGCAATGAATTTAAAGCTATTTTTTTCATCATATTCTTCTTATAAAGATCTACCTTCCTACCAAAAATTAATGCACTATGAGATACTAAACATCACCATCTATAAATTCTAATTTCAACCGTTAAAATTAGAATTTGTAGAAGGTGGACTTATGCGTCTTAGAAAATACTCATTTTTGGTAGAAAGGTAGATCTTTATAATTGGAATTGTCATAAAAAAAACTTAGTTTCAAATTCATTGACGTTTGAGTGTTATAAGAAACATGAAGCGCCAATATTAACCAAATATCATTCTAATCATGTCATTGGATCATCTCTCCTTATAAAAACCTACCTAAATTACTCCAGCTTTCCATACTTTCCATACGGTCGTCTATAGGACCAAGGACACTCCATCTTTGCATACTTTCAAAAGTAACCAAAATTACTTGATAAATTAGGGTTTTGCAAAAATTATTTAGGAATTGAAATTATTCCCACAAAAACCATCAATTTCCCAAATTCTTTGTTTGATATACTAGTTTTCACATCATAGTTTTTATTACTTTTTGATAAATGTCAAGGAAAAATATGAAAATTTTCTGATACACCTTTATTAAAGAAGGATGCACAAAATAATCAAAACCCACCGAGCAAAAGATAAAACCGGGGGATTTGGAAAGTTTAATGCCAGCCCAGGCTACCTTTACTTAATTGCCGTGCAAATAATTAAATGCAGCAGCAATGCGCAGCAGCAGATTCGTTAGATAATAAACAGACATACATGATTACAGTATACAGCCTTGCAAAGAAAAACAGTCCAACTTTGTGCACCCCCTCAAAAACCGGGGTGCACATTCCGGCTTCCCTTATTAGTCAGTAGAATTTCAAAAAACGCTCATGGAAAACCACTCATTTGTTTTTTGCTTTATTTATTTATTATTAGAACATGCGCAGATCTCTTCACTTTTCATTCATCCTTCCAAACACTCAAATACGGCAGCATCGTCTTTTCTCCGCTCCATATTTTGATTAAAATCAAACTCCTATATTTTCTTGGCATTTTTATTCTCCCAAACTTGAATTGATTAGAGTCCGAGGAAAAAATTCCTTCGAGTTTCAACCTATAACAATAAAATCTTAGAAGTTTGGATCCGCTTAGATAGAATTAGGTTTGGTAGTTTCATTAATCAGGAAAATATTTTGTTTTTGAAAACAAACGAGCAAAGGTTAGATCAGATCAGTTGGAAGATAATATTTTCTGAAATTAAAGAAAATAAAATAACTAATCATAATCAATTGAGGACAATCGGTTATGTTTGACCACTACTGATGGTTTGGAATTTCAGAAACGTTTTGATCGGTTATGTTTGAATAATCATAATCCAACCAAACGATGAATGAATTACAGACCCACTCTCTAGAATTTCAAAAACATTTTGATCAAATCAAAAATCTTGATTCAGGAATTATTATGCAAAGGAAACATTCATTTCTCAAAGAAATAAAATCCCATGAATCAATCTGCCTTTCTTTCTATTTTAAATTAAAATTTAAGTTTTGATTTTCAATTGAATCTTTTTGGATTTTGATTGAATCTACAAATTAATTTGTGAGCAGAGTGCTGCATAATGAATCAGTATTACTAGTTTCTCTTATTAAGAAGAAATGTTACTTCTCCACCTTCAATAGTTACGGTGTACCACTAATCCGAATAGAAGAGGCTTAGAGGCACAACAAACAATTGGAGTTATCTTAAGTATACTTCTATTGTTAATGAAATCATCTTACAAAGCTTCTGATGGTGATCGTGATTTTTATGGGGATGATCATGCTACTAAAGATCAACTTGTTACCATTGAACTATCTCTGTTGCTAGGTGAATCAATTTTTCGATGATTCATATATATTCTACACAGCTGCAGAATTAAATTAAAGTTTGGAAGAAACAGTATGAACGTAATATAAAGAAAAAACAAAAAATATAGAAAAGTCAAATAAAGTAAAAATGAAAGGAAAAAGGTGAAGTGGTTTTGTTGTTTTCTCTCCACAAATGAGAGAAGCCGGAACGTGCACCCCGATTTCGTGGGGGTGCACAAAGTTGGACTCAAAGACAAACATTAATTAGTTTATCTTTTGAATGAGTAGTAGTAGTACGACTTGACCCAACTTTAGACTATTAATGCCTTCCCTAATTTTATCTTCATGAACGGATAGTACAACCACAGTATGACAAATTGTAGATCAGCAGAATAAATTTCTATATTATGTCGATCAAGTAAGAAAGAAATATTCTGTTCGTTACAAATATGGTGTGCATATGTTAGACCCTGCACCTTCCTCATAAGTCGTCGTCACGCAAGAAAACACAATTACACTGGTCACTACGTAATCAAAACGGTTAGTGGTTTTTATTTTTGTGAAGATTATAAAGTGGTAGACTCGCGGTCACCTCTGTTGGGTAGAGCTTTCACCCGATCTTACTGTTAATTAAAGAAGGCTATTATTGGGGCGTCACCTTCTATTAGAGGGGCTTTACTTTGATATTTAATGACCAAAAATCTAGTTATGGGGTACTTTTGATTCAATATCAATTGTCCAAATTACCCTTCAATTAAAACTAAAAGAATAAAAACCTAATTTCACACATTTTCAACCATTTTGACTCCTGCTCTTCTTCTTCTCTTTCTCTTCTTCTTCATCAAAGTAAATTTTTCATTTCAATCCGAAAAATTGAACCGCTTAGGATTGAAATCTCTATGAAATATGAGGAAGAAGCAAAATTGCAGTGATGGTAATCAACATCTCAATCAACCCCCTGACCAACAACTTCATCCTCAACAACCATCGATTGAAGCAACTGATTTTTCAGAATTTGGAACTCCTAAAGAACAACCCATGGTGTATGGAAGGTATTAATCGACAAACCTATCTTTTCTTATTCGTTTTTGTGCTTAAAATAGGTTAGATTGAATGAAATTGAAATAAAATTAGGGTTTCTATTCTGTTTCTGCTAGTGTTACGGCTAGGTTAGGGACTTACTTACCAACCGTAACTATAGTTTTTAAGAACTTACGGCTAGATTTAGTTGAATGCAAACCGTAAATTTGGTTTTGCATGTTGGATTACGGCTAGGTATACTAATTTCCCAACCGTAATTGGTTACGGTTTGTTTCCATATATGATAAATCTAGCCGTAAATATTTCTGGATGTTTTAAGATGTTTAGTTACGTCTAGGAAAAGTTACTTGTTTTTCCAACCGTAATATTTATTACGGCTTGGTTTAGTTTCATATCCAGACGTAATTTGTCTTACGGCTAGGTTCGATTTTAGATAACCCATACGTATATTATCCTGAAACCTTAAAGTTTTTCAACAAATTCTATAAGTTCTATTTCTTGTAATTTGTAGGAGAGTTGTTAAAAAGAAGAGAGGAAATGATTTAACGCCAAAAGATACTCCTCCTCCTCGCCATGAAGTTCATTGTGGGGTAAATTATAGAGGTATCCGCAAGGATGCTAAGAAGAAGAAGGATATGATTCAAGGAAGTAGCTCAAGATGTCTTGAACCACCTCAAGAGGAAGATAATGTTTTCCAAGACATAGAAATTGAAGGGAATCAATTTGAACTACCGGTGATATCGGAAGGTACACTTGTGATTAGGGATACACCAAATCAAGTTGTTGAAGGCAAAAGGAAATAAGTTGAAGGCAAAGGGAAACAAGTTGTTGTTGCTTCACCTGAAGCCACACCTAAACCTCAAGCGCAGGAAAAGAAGCCGAAGAAGAAACCTTCACCTAAAGGCAAGCATATTCCTAGTGGAAAAGACATGTTGTTGCCTAAGAAGAAGAATGGTAGACTTTGGGGTGAAGCACCCGATAAATCTGCGATCTTATTTAGTTATCCATATTCATGGGCTGCTAAGGTTTGCGAAAGCAGGGTAATAATCTCAAACTTTATCTTATTTTGCATGATTTTGTTCAACTTTATATATTGTTTATTTGGTATAATTTAGAAATTTAACAAATTTGTTGTTTATACATTCTTTGTAGGATCATGAGATTGCGGCGAAGAAATTGAAACATCAGAAGGCTGCTCATTGGCCGTTAGGTGAAGAATGTGAAGCTGTTCGTGCTATTGTATTGGATTCGGGGTTAGGTCGTGGAATTATATACCATCAGCATGAGTTTGATTCTATTATTGCAAGTGCCTTTAGAGAGCGCTATTGGCCAGAAACCGATACATTTCATCTCCCATTCGGCGAGATGACAATGACGCCAGATGATGTGAAACAAATCTTGGACTTAAACATTGAAGGAATATCTCTTTCCGAAGGTTTTGACAACAACATGAGTTGGACAGATCTTTATGCTCTTGTCAAAGACACACTTGGATGGGAGCCAGCTGAGACGGAGAAACAGTTTAAGTGGGCTGGTGGAGATAAACCAAACCAACCAAGAGAAGGTCCATCTATACCTGTCAAAAAGATATTGTTGAAGAATCTGAAAGATATGTTTGGAGGAACACATGAATCTGTAGTAGTACGTAAGGAGGTGATAGATGAAACAAGAGCTCGTCGTACAGCCAACGCGTACCTATTGCATGCCCTTGGTACTATATTCTTTCCTGATAACTCGGGGAATCGAGTTAATGCTCATTATCTATTTTCCTGATATCCCTCCACGTAGAATAACTTCACTTGTTGTAGTGCCCACACATAACTCTCTTCAAGCTCATTTTCCAAGAAGCAAAATGCGACACTAAACGGAGAGTTGGTGGAAGTTTGTCCAACAATGTTCAACACCGGCATCTCATACTTGTTGGTCTTGTACGTGCAATCCATTAAAAGTACTTGATTGGAGCACCGCGCCAATTGTATAAACTCGGGATGAGCTAATATGAGATTCTTTATTTGTTCATCCTCATCTTCATTATGGAAAACCGAGTAATTATGCTTCTCCCCCAAATGCCTTAATTGTTGCATTTGATTTCTATTTTCCCATTGATGATTTTTCAATTTTGTTTTGGCGTTGTAGATGGTTGGCAAAGTAGAAACATTATTTGGGTTGAGGATCTTTATATGACCAAGTATGTCAAGGGGTTTCATACGGTTTTCCGTCATGGAACTTACAATGAGTTTTTCTTCATCATTAAGCCGCGCCGCATAAGGATGGGATAGCAAAGTTTCCGGTATGTGATGGTTATGATGACCGCATACAACTTTCTCCAAATACCAATACCACTCCTCACTTTTCTCACTTTTCTTGTTGTGCTTGAATTGAATCTTGAACGGGCATTTAGTCTTCTTAGTGAAAGTAGTATTTTTCCTATTCGTCTTTGGTTTATATTCGGTACCCTTTTTCACATGACTTTTACTTTCTCCACTACACTCGCAAACCATTTGAAAGTGGTGGTCATTTGTTGATCCATTACAAACTATAACACACATAATTAACTTGCCACGTTCTCTTGTCCATTCCTGTGCTTCTTTCTTCGTTTTCCATTTCTACATGGTCCAAAAACTCAAAGTTAGTCAATAAAACATAGTGATATGGTCAAATGAATGAGCAACATATCTTTCCATTAGTTTCAAAAGAAAAAAAACACCTACCAAGTCGTTAAAATAGTGATGGGAAGAATCTTCAGTTATAATTTCATTTGCATCGGGTTGGGAAGACATTGGGCTAGGTGGAATCACGATCTATCAACCAAAATATCACAACATTAGTCCAAAAGAAGAAGGAAACTAAAACTTACGGTTAGGTCCAAAGAGCGTCGAACCCAACCGTTTGTTGAATTCCTAGCCGTAAGATTTTTGTTTCCAATCGTAAGAACAAGACTTAAAACAAAGGCACAATTACGGT
The DNA here is from genome assembly GCA_023529315.1 of Papaver bracteatum. Lineage (NCBI taxonomy): Eukaryota > Viridiplantae > Streptophyta > Magnoliopsida > Ranunculales > Papaveraceae > Papaver > Papaver bracteatum. The sequence continues at coordinate 475,205 of JAJJWX010000565.1, read as the reverse complement.
TGATAATTAAAAATCTAACCCAACCGTAATTATAGTTACGGTTAGAAATTCTCAGAACAATTCCAGTAAGTAAAGAGAATTAAATGCCCATGCAAAAATTATTTACGGTTTGGTTTAGATAGAAATTTTCCCAACCGTAATACATCTTTTGTCCTATTCATCACCACGCTCACGGTTTGGAATTCATCAAAACCAAACCGTAAATAATGATTACGGTTGGTTTCGTAACTTAAACCCAACCGTAATAGCAGCAGTAACTTGAAAAATCTTAAATTTTTAATGTACTTTTGCTAATTTTGAGCAAAATTGAGCTCATGGGAGATAGTTTAGAGGCATACCTGTTGATTTTCAACCATTGGTTCTTCACTTTGTCGATTTATTTCTTCAATTGGTTGAGATTCATCATCACTTTGTGTTAAACCCTCTCTACCATCTACCAAATCATCCATCTCTTGATCTCCAACATGAGGGATGTAAAACTTGTTTTCTCTATCATACAAAGATTCACCCACCTCAATTGGTAACTTGTTTCATTCATCTTGATTGAGTGAATCAAAATCTAGGGTTTGAAAGAAATCTTTGGTTGTTTTTCTTCTCTAGTTTTTCTTCCCACAAAAACTTTGACCTTTAATTTACCAAGTATATAACAAAATTCATTAATTTGATTATTATTTAATTAAATTAAACAAGGGTTGTTTGGTCATTACAAAATTATTTAAGATAAGGGGTTTTTGAAATTACTTATGGATAACCTGTTTTTGTCCTATTAGGTGACGCCCCTCTAATGGAATGTGTCGCCCCAATAATAGCCTTCTAATTAAAAGAGGAATTTATTTTAATAACCCTTGAAATTATGGGTCTTACTCTACCGACCCCAGTGTTATTTAATAATATTTACAAATTATTCCGGTGACCCTTGAATATCTTAAAAAGTAGGATTACCAAAATAACCTTCCATAAAAAAACAAATCGATTAGTTTCTTCTCATTTGCTCCCATCTCTTTCCAACGCCTCCAAATCTCATTGCAACTCTCACCTCTCTCTATCCCGATCTCTTCGGAAAAAAAATCGAAATCAAACATCATTTACCGATAAAATCAAGTATAAGAAAACCCAAAAATCTCAAAAATCCATTGTCAGCCTGATTTTTCATTCGTAATCCCTTCAAAAATTATCGATTCAATGCTTATTCATCATCAACAACATCCTTTTGATTACAGACAAAATAACATCAGAAACTAGATCCAAAAGTAATGAGAAAGAAACCAGATGAAAAATTTGTTGAAGAAGAACATTTTGAAACTTATAATGAGAGGAAATTAAATCGGATGACGAAATTTCTCAACAAACAACTCAAAATCCAAAGATTAGCACACAAAAAAAGGTATTAATTCTCTTTTTTTTACCGTGGATTTTTCTTTTTTTTTTGGGGATTTGCACATACGAAATAGATGCATATGATGTTTTCCTTTTACATTGTATACATAATTATTGCACGAAATTTTGTTTCTTCATTTGTGTTGATCACCAACAATCTATGTCGCTTAGAAGCCGATCTGTGGATATTTTTTTCAAAAATCTATTTTATGTTGATGTGTGACTATTTTATGCACAAAACATAAAGCGGAAAAATATATAATGCTATTGAATCTAATAGGTGAGAAAGACTCCTTTTTGACCAGTATGAAAGATAAAAGACGTTGTACGCATATAAATTCGTTTGGAACATTATAAATTCATTGTACACATATAAATTCGAAGTTGTTAGACATTTCTCTTATAAATTCGTTTGGAATTCTAGGATCAATGCTAAAACTTTCTTTTTTATGTAGTATGTGTGGTTCATGGTTGTTTGAATATTATCTATATGCTCCATATGAAAGGCGTGATGCATCTCGTGATCATTTGTTTCTTCGTTGGTCTTGATGTTGTTATGTGCGCATTTACCACACATATTTAATTTGTACATAATTACTGCATATGTCTACCTTATGTTGCTCAATGTTATTTCGTATTACAAATATGCATTTAAAAATATTAATTCTCCCTGATTTATTTCATATTTTACTTCTTATGCATTAATGTTGATGTGTGCAGATTTTTTGCACAAATTTTAGTTGTGGATATTTCTTGAGCTGTTACAAGTGGATATATCATGTATTGTGAACTCAAACTGTTAGTGTTTGTATGTTTGATATGTAGATATTATCATCACAAATCAATTTAAGTCACGCTGGTCAACTAACTAGATTCTTAAAAATTCACAACTCATTACTTAATATGTTGAAGAGAGTTATATACTATTAGACTTCATTACTTACTGAATATTCATTCTAGTTTGTGCATATTTCCTTCACATATCTAGTTTGTGCATGATTTCTGCACAGGTCTAGCACGTGTATATTTTCTATACAGATTTATTTGTGCATGTTTCCTTCTTAGATCAAGATTTAACATCCTTCCAAATTTATTTGTGCATATTTTCTTCTTAGTAATTGTTAGATCTCTCTCTGGCATTTTTTATGTACCCTTGAAATTTGGGTTTCTAAATGTTTAGTTATTAATATCACTGAATTTTTGTTGGATTATGTTTTGGTTGGATGGAAGGTGTTAAGTAAATTCAAGGCATCACTTTGATGGAAAGTGGTATATCCATGGGTTGGAGATGATCTACCTCCTTGGCCTGGTGTTACTTGCTCTGTAGACGGAGATTACAGAATTGTCGCTGAGTTGACAATACAATTTTACATGTATATGGTATTCATTTCGAACTATTTTGATTCTATTGAATCTCTACTTCATAATGCTATAAATTTGTATTATTTCATATTGTTTTTGTGTTTTGATTCTATTGAATCCCTACTATGTAATTATATTGAATCATAACTACAATTTTGATTATATTGAATCCCTATTTTATAATCCCTATTATTTTGCTGCACATAATAACTGCATTGTTTAACGTTGCTTTTATGTTTTGATGTATGTAAAGAGAGAAACTAGTGTATGTTACGTCGTACTATATTTTCGATGTCCAATGAAGAAAAAAATTGAACTTGATTTGCATGAGTCTGATGTACTGGAAAAAAGATTAACTGCATTTGATGTTAAAAATAAAAAGTTTATGATGCAGCTTATGTATCTTAATCTGTTGTTGATGTCGATATGCATGTTCTCTGTACAGATCGATCTTGCGCTGATTTTCTACACACAAATCAAGTTTATTCTGTTGTTGATGTTAAAAGTTATAAAATTTATGATGCACCTTACGTATTTGTTCTTGTAATAAATTTTATGACGCAACTTCCTCATAGTGATCTTGCATTAGTTCTCACTTAAGTTAACTATCTTATGTAAATACGAAGATATTCTTATGCAACAGATTTATATGATGGTTGGTATTCTAGGCCATACATTTTTTATGCTGAAAGATAGATGTAATATTATGAATCATGAAATGTACGTTTTTTTATATGAATCTGATACTGCTTCTTGCTGTAGTTGTTTACGTTAGGACGATTTTGTAAGTTTTTTTAGTGACATTAATTTATATTTGGGTTCTTGTTTCCTTTTATGATTAATAACGTGGTGCAGAAATTAATTAGTTATGCAGTGTGAGTTTTTGCAGAACTTGAATATCTTGCATCTGATTCAGTTTGATAATTTTGTTGTAGGTCGAATTTGAGTTTATACAGGGTTCTACTAAGAGAATTAGCGGAACAAGAATTAAAAAACTATTGGCAGAAGAGTTGACTAAGTAAATTGATTCTGGACGACATTCTCATAATGTCATTGCACTGGTTTATGACTAATAATAAAGAGACACGGGACTCCCAAGGATATCTATGGAGTCTTTGAAACATCTCAAGCAGTGAACATAGTAACTCAACAAGTCCCAAGGTGACAACATTAAATGTAAATGAGGCTAACATAGAATATACAAGGTAGAAGTTCGTGGATGCCAAGCGTCTCTCTATTGATGATGTATTGAACTAGAATCAAGCGGTTGTTAAGGTCGAAGCTCCACCATAGAAATTCACCATCTCAACGAGATTGTATCATAAACTACTTTGTTGATCTTCTTTTTCATGAGTCCTCTGTTTCCCAAATAGAGTGTGAATTTCTTCTACACAATTTGAATTTCTGCATATTTTCTAAGCTGGAAAAATTCTTCATCTGTAGTTCTATGACAACAAGAATCAGTATATGTGAATATTTTTCTGGCACTTGAGCGTGTTCATATTGTTATTATTTTTGGAAGATTGAGTTTGTACATATTTTCTTCACAGATCGAGTGTGTGCATATTTCCTGCACATATAGAAATTTGTACATATTATCTGCACCCAAGTTTGTTCGAAATTTTTAGTATGTAGTTTTACTAGATTAAAGTTTTAGAATCATTTAAAGTGATCAAATCATAGAAACTACATTTACAATATGTTTGTTACAGTAAGTGCATAATAGCTGCACTGAATATTTTTACATAAAGTATTCAAGAAAAGACAAGTCACTGAATATTTGCAAAGCTAAGGATCAAAAAATACATCAAAAATTTTTTGAGACGAAAGGATGCTAAGTAAATAATATAGGAAGGTTGAATAAAATTATGAGTAATAGCTGCACTAAAAAAAACTGCAGATAATAGCTTGAGACCTATCTACATGCATCCAACTTTTTCCCGTCTAGATTTTAAAAAGAACTCATAATACATTAGCAGACTTTTAGAGTCACAATTGGAAATTTCAAAAACACGGACTCAAACTCACTTGACAATCTAAAATAAAAAGCTTGAAACCTATCAACATGTATCCAACTTTTTCCCTTCTGACGAGGACTGCCTATGCTCTCTTCCTTCCTGTGCATCCTTTTTCCCAGTGAAGATTCATAAGATCCATACATGTATTGTTTATCAAAACAAAAACACGAAAAACTATGCAAAACATAACCAAAATACACACTGAAAATCAAACTAAAGGGTATCATTAACTCATCATTTTAACAACCATCTGCAAGTGTATCTTAAAGTGGTAAGTGGATCATGTCATTCGTGTCAACTTCTATAAGCATTAAAGTGTTAAATTGCTAAGAGACGAAAAACATTTATTTGTTTCCCATATATGGATTAACATTTCAGCATCTTGAACCTTCAGCCAACTAAAAGACATGGAACACTTCGAAGTGGTAATCAATAAAAACATTTGAAGTGTTTGTGGACATTTAGAAAGGATTATACCGAAAGAATGATATGGTCTGGGGTACCAATGCACGACAAGTACAATTAAAAGAGAACAAGTAGATAACAAAATGCACAGTAAAGAGAACCACTGTGCTTAATAGTTGCACAAAAAAAGAATCAACAAGGAACATGTAATCGTATCAACACTTATTTTGTGTGTATTTTCTGCACAAACTCAATCGTTGTAGAAAATATGCACATTCCTCGATTTGTGAATATTTTATGCACAAACTTGATATGTGCAGAAAATATTCACATATCAACGCCAAAGAAACACAGACTTTACAATCTCAGAGAATAATTTATAATGGCTTCAAAAAAAAACATGACATTTAATCATAATGAAAACATCGAATTTATGGAAACGAAGTGACACAATTTCTTTAGAACAAAGAACTAACCAGGATGTGGTGTATAAAGCCTGCACACAAATTCAATGATGCATAAAGTCTACAAGAAAATTCTTTGGTGCAGAAAGCCTCCATTTAATATTATTACTGTATAAAGCCTGCAAACAAATTCAATCATGCATAAAGTCTACAAGTAAATTCTTTGGTGCAAAAAGCCTACACGTAATATTCTTAGTGTATAGATTGAATGTGTATATTTTCTGCACAGACTGAATTGTAAAGTGTGATCTTTTTTACCAAGATATGATGCGCACCCAAACAAGGACAATCAGACAAATTGTGTAAAAAATTCACTAGAATAGGTCTGTAAAAGATCAAACAATCCGATTGCTTATTCAAATTGTGCAATTTGAACATAACCAATGATTCTCACATGACATCTGATCAAAATATCTTCATGCCTTACCGAAATCACCACATCTCAAGTTCATATATCTATCATATTAGTGCCCAATATTGTAGGTACTGGTATTAGATTAACATCGACAGTCCCAGTTAACAATCACATGATCTTTAACAAGCAGAAAGAAGACAAACCATAAATGTAGTGTTAAGTGCAACATCGCCGTCTCCATAAACGAATATTTGCAAGAATTAGTAAACTGAATTTACTGCACCAATGGTAGTTCAACATCGTCGGCTCCATAAATCGCATCCAGAGACCTTCATAGACCAAACAACCGATCCAACAAAACTAGTTTGTTGGTTTTGGTTAGCAACATCTCCAGATTAAAGTGCATAATTTTCTATATACAATGAATTTGTGGAATGAACTTAAGTACGATGAATAAATATGAAATATATAGCATTCACAATACAAGCAATATGTACAAAAATTAAAGATTTATCATGTTTCCAGTGATGTACAAAAATTAAAACATATCATTAGATTGAACATGCATATTTTCGGCAAAGATTGAATGTGTGCGGATTTTCTACACAGATTGAATATTGTGTGCAGAATTTCTACCCAGTTTGAATGTGTAAAGATTTTCTACACGGATTAAACATTCAGTGATGCTTGTAGAGATATGAAGTTTTTTACCAAGTTATAATCCACCCAAACCAGAACAAGCAGACAAAACATTCATCATTGCAATCTCGTTTGGTTTCACAGATTGGTCAGCAAAAGATCAAATAATCTGATTGCTTGTTCAAATTATGCAGTGTGAACATAACCAGTGCAAAAATATTACGGATCCATTCAAAAGTAACACAGATTACCTCAAATTGAAAGTTGTAACGAATTAGTTTTTCTTAACTAAAGATTGAACTCAGGAATTAAACATTTCTTTGAGTATTTCATTTAAAGCCTATTGTTAACAATAAAAATTTAAATAACAATGATAACTATTTCCGATAAAAATAGACGAAAACTGCGAGCAAAATCTCGAGAAGGCAAAAAAATAAGAATCAAAACACAAAAAGTGAGAATCAAACCCTGTTTGGCATGCATTACGAGTTGAAGATCGAACCAATTTTTCCTGAACTATGGTTGAAGAGATGCTCATGAAGAGATTCATTTTGAGCCCAATAAACTCAATTAAAATCCTAAATTTAATCTTCAAAATCTAGTGTTTGTTTCTCTCTCAATCAATTTAGATCAGAAGTTGAAAACCCGGAAATCAACATTGCAATCGTTTTCTCATTCAACCTTTTTCTTTCTCCAGATCTCGATTTGTTTCTCTCGTTCTCTCTTTCAATCTGTTTCTTAAAATTTAAAACTGAGAAGGCTATTTTTGGTATAATAATTTTTCCGTGGAAGAAATCAGCAACTGAATTTATTCCCATGACCTCCACATTTTTTCTGATGGCCCTCTCTTGGGCTCAAATTTTTTAAATTTACTTCAAGTCCAAGGTCAAGAGAGTAAGAGAGAGTGAGAAGAGGATCAAACACTTAATTTCCACTAATTAAAAATATTAATTTAACGCGCGCATTATAAGACCAGGGCTGTCGCTGTCGAAGTAAGTTAGGCCCAACGAAAAAAATAATATAAACCAACCCCAAAATCCATGAACTGTCTGAAATACCCTTGCCTTGTTTCAGACAAAAACAACACAGACGGTTCCATTTTCTTCTTTTTTACGTTTCTCTTTCCTCTGCTCTACTCAAAAACCAGAAACAGATCTACATTCTCTTAATTCTCCTGAAACCTTCGATTAGAAACAATATTATGACCTAAAATTAGAAGAAAACTGCTCAACAAGTGAAGAAGAAACCCTAAACCTTCATTTTCGAGTAAATCTTCCATAATTTCTCTGAAATCAAACCCTAAACCTTCATTTTCGAGTAAATCTTCCATAATTTCTCTGAAATCAAACCCTAAACCTTCATTTTCGAGTAAATATCCCATAATTTCTCTGAAATCAAACCCTAAATCTTCCATTAATGGCGGAGAAGCAGGAGAAGAAGCAACCGGCGAGGAAGCAGGAGAAAAAGAAACAGGAGAGGAAGCAGGAGAAAAAGCAAGATGAATCTCCGAAAGGTAAATCTTCTTTTTGATTTTATTTAGGTTTCTGAAGGAACAATTTCTGTGATGGAACAATTTTGGTTTCATATGCTTGTATGAAACCAATTTTGGTTTCATATGCTACTAGTATGAAAACCAAAATATCTGGATTTAATTCCATATGCTACTGGTATTGCATATGAAGGCTTTGATACAGAGTTCCATCTGCTCTTTTTGATGAAACCATTTTTAGTTTCATCATTTCCCACAATTTGGTTCCACCACAATTTCTGAAGATGATGTTGAACCTGAATTTCTTTGATGAAACTATTGGTTTATGATGCTGCTGGAATGTTATTGGTTTCATATTTTTTGTAGTTTATGATGCTAATGGTATGTTACTGGTTTCATCTTTAGAGTTCTAGTAGGATTTAACTACAATATGATATCTATGAATCCCATCTTAAGAGATTAATTGATGAAACTTTAAAATGTAATGGTACTTAAATGAGTAAGAGTTTTCAGTGTCGAAATTCTGGGAATGATATGAACTGTTGGGAAGAACTAGTCCCTGGATTTGAATAAATTTGATATGAAAACCATTTAGGTTTTATAATCTACTGGTATGAAACCCATTTTGGTTTCATATGCTACTAGTATGGAACCTAATTTGGTTACATATGCTACTGGTATTGAATATGAAGGCATTGATATAGAATTAGCTGATCACAATTTGGTTCCACCACAAATATATTCTGGCTTTTCTGATGAAACCTTTCTTGGTTTCATCACTTTTCATATTGATATGTTCTCTGTTTAGCGTGTTTATTTCTAGTTTTTCTTATGAAACCAAATCTGGTTGCATCATTTTCAGTTATTGATGATGAAGTTGTTTTGTACTTCCTTATTCATATTGTTATTGGTTTCATTATTTTTGCATATGACTCACCTAACTTTTGTTCTCATGTACAGGTAAAAAGAGAGAAATCGAGTCGTACAAATGCTCATTGCATCATTTGTGCAAACTAGCAACTAAAATAAAGGCAATGATACAGAACAAAGAACAGCATTTGGCAGCACTTAAATCATGTCCATTCTGGCGTTTCTTTGAGCCCTTCTATGATGGTGTAATGGATGAAGAAGAACTCTTCAAAAAGAAAAAATCAATCATGATGGTTTTACAGTCACTTGAACTCAGAAAATATGGTAAACTACCATTGTGTTTCAGATTATCGAGATCGAAAAAAATGACTCTGCAGACAATTCCAGAACATTTATCTGTGATCTTTAGTCTACAGATTATGAAGGGTGTACAAGTAGATGAAGAAGTGGGCATAGATGAAGAGGTGGAGAAAAAGGTTAACATCTTCGTCGCTCAGTATTTTAATAGAAGTAAGAAGACGTTCAAAGTTGATATTCAACGTTGCATGATGGAAGCCGCAGCGGATGAAAACAAAGCAGATGAGTTTTTGAAGTTTCTCTTCATGTTCCTGTTGGTTTCGGTATTCTCCCCCAACAAAGGTGGGCGAAGTCTGGCTGCCAAGTACTTGTATATGGTATTTGATATGAACAAGGTTTGTTGGCCAGAAGTCTTCCATGATTATCTACTTGAGTCAGTAATAGATTCTGATGGCGATGTTGAAAAGGTAGTTGGTTGCGTAATTTACCCACTGGTAAGATATTTTTTGTTCTTTTGATTAGTATTTTTTTTTTTATATAATGTATCTGTTATTGATTCTTAATTTGAATCTTTTTTTTTTTTAAGTATTGGGTGGCTGAGATGACTATGATTGCAATAAGGAAGGAGGGGCTCGACAGGTATCCGAGGTTTGCTAGATGGAACCTTGGCGTTGTCTGCCAACAAATATTGGAAAACATTGAGGATCTCACCGACAAGAAAGATCTATACTCTGAGGTAAAGAATATTTAATTTTCTATCAATCCATTTCAAATTTAATATCGTCTTACCTCTTTGGTTAAAAAGAGAAAGATTCACTTTTGATGAAATCTTTTCTGGTTCCATCAAAACATCTCCAACAATAAGATGAAACCTTTTCTGGTTCCATCAAAATTTTATCTGAAACCAATTTTGGTTTCATCAAAAAAATTAGCTGAAACCAATATTAGCTGAAGAATATGTCCTCTTCATATTCAAAATTTGCTGAAACCAACCAATCTTGTGTATTGCAGAAGAATATGCGTCGCCGCAAGGGGTCATTCTTGCTCCAATATGATGAACAAGAAAAATAGAAAAATAGGTTGGTTGAGCGCTTGGTTGAGCGCATAGAAAAATAGGACATTGAATATGAAGAGGACATTGAATTGTCGGTTGAAGACAATGGTGCAGATCATATTGCTGAAAGTGGAGTGCATGCGCAACTTGAAGACCGTATGGTTGCAAACAAAGACAACTCTTACGAGGCCAAATACAGATGGGCAAGAATGATCATTGAAAACCTTACAACTTCTGGAAACAAATGGACTCTCTGAAGAAGATAAAGCAGTATTGGCAAGATATGACGCTGAGGTTGGGTTTCAACCTTCATTGAAGACCTACTCCAGATGAAAGCGTAAAAGAGACCAAGTAGACTTACTCCACAAAGAAGGTGTTCGGTTGGAGCCAGAAAAGGTTTCAAATGTTGAGGTGATATGTTAGTTTAGATTTACAAGTTTTACTTATTGAATAGAAATGTTACATTTTTATACAAATTGAAAAACCGATTTGATCTGAAATTTTTTACTTATTGATTATTATTAAATAGAATTTTTATATTTTTATGCCTTGTTTATTTCTTTTTTTATTTTATAAATTTTACATTTTTATTTGACAAACTGGTTCAATTTTTTTTTTATCTTAAAAATTGTACTGCTTGTATGTTAGTATGTGAAATTTTGTATCTTAAACCTTGTATTGCAGGTGGTGAAAGATATAGTGGCGGAGGATGAAATGATGCATATTGTCGGTAAGCAAGGTTTAATGTGCAAGTTTTGTATTTTCCAGCAGATGACATCAGTAAACATCTTCAATATGTTAATGTGCAAGTTTTGTATTTGTTTTTGTCATTAATAGATCTCGAGACAGATTTAATCCATGGAGGAAAAGAATAAGAGCACTTACTACATGAAGGAACAGACCTAGAGGATGCAAGAAAGAATCAAGAGTGTGAAGATGTTGTTATGGAAGAAGAAAGGCTTCAACCTAGTGAAGAAATGATACAAGGTTATGTAGCTTTTTTGATGGAACCAGGAAAGGTTTCAGTACCTGAAAATGTTGTTAAAGATATTTTGATGGAACCAGAAAGGGTTTCACTGTCTGGAGATGCAGAATAACAACAACAAGGAATAGAAGAGTCTGATAAAGAACAATGAGGAGGAGAAATAAAAGAGGTTTCCAAGTTAACTCCGAATACTCTCGAGGAAATCAAGGTGACCGAGTAGGTTGAATTTGCAATGAATAAATCTTCATCAAAGACGGAGGTCGAGACTGAACTAGAAGAAGAAGGTGCCAAATTAACTCCGAATACTCTAGAGGATATCAGGATGGCCAAGCAGGTCGAATCCGAGGCCAAGAAATTTTCATCATCAAAGCAACAGAATGAACAAGAAGAGGGTCTAGAGTTGACTCCAAACACTATTGAGGATATCAAGGTGGCTGAACAGGTTGAATCCGAGGCAAAGAATTGTTCTTCTTTGAAGAAAAATATTAAACAAGAAGACAATGAAACTCAGTTTATATATGATGACGACAGTGAAGATGCTATTCGGAAAATGGAATTCATTTATGCAAAGCAAGGTTGTTCGTCAAATACAAAGGTGCAAAGTGTATACTACTACTCAACTGTAAGAATGGTAAAGGATGTAGCTGATATAAAAGACAGTGAACCTGGATTCAGTTTAGGATTGACACAAAGTGACAGTGAAAAGGAAGACGGTGAGCACGGATCTCAAAACATCAGTCCCAAGAAAAAGTTGAGTAATATGATTACAAGACTAAGAGATAACAGAAGAAAAATGCAAAAACCTGTCAAATATCGGGATTATACAACTGAGAAAAAGAAAAGAATAAAGACTAAATGTGAATGGAGAAAAAATACTAATGAAAATAATAAGCAAAAGGCGAAGAATGATGAGGTGTATGAGGTGAAGGATGTAAATTTGAAAGCAGTTGAAAACTTGAAAATTATGAGGGTACTCGATCAAAGGCAGCGACCACTTGTGAGCAGGTTTTTCAGTAACAATAATGAAAGGTAAGTGCTGAAACCAAAAATGGTTTCATCAAAAAATGTGTTCCAATTTTTTTTTATTTTCATTAAGCATTCACTAGCTTGAGTTTTACAGCTCCACGGCATGGGAGAACAAGGAGCACCACATGATAATATCTGGGAGGATGCTGGATTTGTTGATGAGAAAGGGAGACGTCGCAGGAAACATCATCGAGTTTTACATCTTGAAATTGCAAAAGAACATCCTCAAAGAAGAGTTGAAACCAGATGGTAATCCGAAGTACAAGAAAGTTGTGTTTCTAAGCACATTTTCCTATGTAAGTTTCCTTTGAAATTCTGTAACACTAGTATAACACGCAAGCGCGATGCACCTGCCATTGCATTCTAAATAAAATCAAATTTTATATTCAACAGCTTTCTTTGGTTATCCCAATAATTTGCCACTGATGTAGCTGATTAGCTTTTGATGTGGTTCCCGATTCATGGCGATAATATCCTTTCCTTTCATTTTTTTCATATCAAGATTATCCCGGATTCGAGCTTGCTTCTGCATTCTAGAACATCTACCTCTAATAAGCTATTTCAAATGATGTTGGTTATATAGTTGATTGTATAAAATCCAACTAATAGTTGTTTCAAATGTTGTTGGTTATATAGTTGATTTTGATGGAACCAATTTTGGTTTCACTCTTTAGAAAGAAAGAAGGCACTTGCATTTTGTTAGATAGTTGTTTGAAATGTCAGAAAAAAAAGCACTTGCATTTCTATCACTCATTAGGGATCTGTTTTCTTGTTTTTTTCCAGACATGTCACTCACTAGGAATGAGATGTGGTAGTGCAATTGAAGCGTTCTTCGACAAAATGGACTACAATGTACAATTTTTATTCGTTCCGTTGCTGACAACAGTTGGAGATGGGGTAGACCATTGGACACTGCTAGCTTTTGATATTGAAACTGCAGAATTTTTCACTACAACTCCTTGGCTTCCACTGAAGAAGAATGCATGAAAAGTGCTGAAAGCATGAGACAAAGAATAATATCAGCATTTGCAAAGCACGATGCAAAGCTCCCCCGTGACGAGCAGACAACTCAGCCACCACCATGCATTATGCACACGCCTTCGTGTTATCAACAAATAGGGTAAGCTAGAACAAATCATCACCTATGTTTGGAAGTTCGGTAAAACTATTTATTTATTCATAGTAGTTTTAAATATTAAATATTGAGACGGTTTTTTGGTTGGTTCAGGAATGATTGTGGTCTTCATGTTTGCTATTACATGAAGAGCCTCTTGAAGGTAAAGATGGCATCTCCTGGAGATGACATTTCAGTAAAGGTGCATGAGATGAGACCAAAGTTGGCGTGTAAGATCCTCCTTGATGCATGATGTTTAATAGTTTATAACTTGAAACACAGCTTTCTTTGTACTTCGACTAAGTTTAATAGTTTATAACTTGAAACACAGTTTATAATTTTGGTGGCATCTGCGTCTATTTGTGAACTTCTTTAAATGGTGTATGACTTGTTTCGATTAGAGTATTGTCGACTACCTGTAAATGGTGTATGAATGGTTTCAATATTTGTAATGGTTTGAATTATGTCTGGTTTGAATTAGTACAGAATGTTATGTCTGTTTTTTTGATGAAACCAAAAAGGGTTCCATCATATTTTTGTTACAAAATAAGAGCAGAAATGATGAAACCAAAAAGGGTTACACCATATTGCAGGTGAAACCAAAAGGAAAAGGGTATCAAGGCTTGGTTTATACACAAAAATTGAGATATTTCAAGGCATGAAACATTTTTATATTCCAAAGGGAGAAATATAATTACATTGAAGTATAAAACTATAACATAAAACACACCAAGGATAGCTTAACGATCGACATTCGACACAATGGTAACAAGTCATGGCAATAATTCATAAATCACAACAAAGTTAAAGGGAAAAAACCAAACCAATTAAAACGTATACTTGGACAACTCAAACAATGCACAGTTACAAAAAGAAGTGATCTTACCATAAAGAGTTCCAACCTATATTGGTTACAAAATAACAGTATAAATGATGAAACCAAAAAGAGTTCCAACCTGTATTGGTTACAAAATAACAATAAAAATGATGAAACCAAAAAGGGTTCCAACATATTGCAGGTGAAACCTTCAAGGAAAACTTAATATAAATGAAACAAAGATAAAAAAAAACCAGAAGGAAATGAACATGTTTTAACAGTAAATAAATGTAGACAATAAGATAAATGAGCAATAACAGTCAAATACTCAAAATGGCAGGCTAAAGCATATTGTAGTCTAAACTAAAACTAATACTCAAAGTTGACGAACCGTATTCTAAAATGATATAAGAATAGAAGAAGTATGAACTAAAATTAAAAGTAAATCAGTCTCAAAAAGACTTCACATCTGCTTCTTAGGGCATATGCCCTTTGATTATGAGTACTCAATTCATTGCAGCCACCGCAAGTTCTCATCTTCTTCTTGGGAATTAAACCTGTATTAGGAATCTTTTTCTTCTTACTTGGGAGACCTGACTGTGGCAAAACTTTAGGTCCATGAACAACAGACTTGGGTGAAATTGTAGGAGGCCTTTCAACTGTGGGAACTGGATGAATAGGTCTTGAATATGACTCTCGATAGAACTTAGTGGTGAAGTAGTCTTCAACATATTCATAAGGATCTTCTCCATTCCCAATTATACACCTAACAGCATGGGCGCAAGGAAAGCCATTGATTTTCCAGCGGTTGCAAGAGCATGTCTTTTCTTTCAAATCAACCCTTTGTGTTAATGAGGCATGAACTTCATACACAAATTCTGACGACTTGGTAACAATGTAATTACGACCATGCATCTTATTATTATGGAGTTCAGTTTCCATATTTGGACACAAAACTCCTCGCCAATCAAACAATGTCACTGATTCTTCACGACGGGTGCACATCATGACCATAAGCTTCAGCCTTATTTTATCAACCATGACATCAATGGGCATCTCCCTCTCTTCCTTAACCCAACCGTTCAAAGATTCAGCAACATTTGAGCACAACTCCCCATATCGACAGCCCGGGAAAAAAAAAAACTAAACCATTTATCAACTGGAGCTCTACTAAGATATTCTTGTAGGTTCTGATTTTTAACCAGCATCAAGTCATCCCAACTCTCCTTAAAGTCTACATATGTATTCGCATATGCACATTTCTCAAACAACTTCAACACATATTTGTTATATGTCTTGGCGGACTTAGGCAAGCATGCGTTAACTTTGTTTGTCATGTGCCAGTAACACCAACCATGATACACACCTGGAAAATCGATGGGTATTTGGTTGACTAAAACACTACCTCGATCACTCACAAATGTAAGTTGTCTTTGAGGAGAAACCACTTTGCTGAGCTGCTCCATAAACCATTTCCAGTTAGCATCAGTCTCAGATGAAACTACAGCATAATCTAAAGGATAAATTCCTGCAAAATCAAACGAAACTGGTAAAAATGACAAAACAACAAAGCAAAAAAATGATGAAACCACCAAGACAGAAAAAAGGTTTCATAAAAAAAAATGATGAAAAAAACCAACAGAAAAAAGGTTTCAGAACATTACCATTATTCCCGTTTAGTGCTGTTGCTGCCATCAGGTGACCGAGATATTTACTCTTCAAATGTGTTGCATCCATGAATAGCAAGGGCCGGTAGTAATTAAATCCATGGATACATGCCCCGAAGGAAATGAACATTCTCACAAATTTTTGAGCGCTGTCAGTTTCCAAAACAACATGAGAACCATGATTGGTTTCAGACAATTGCTTAGTAAACCAATGCAAGTAAGAAAATTATTTCTCGTCCTCTCCCCATGCCATATTCAATGCATATCTCTTCCCTGTGTATGCATAATAACGACTTATTTCAAAGCCATATTCTCTTGTAATTTGTTCCATAATCTCCTTTGTCTTCTTCTTTGGGTTCTGTTTAATCTCATCCTTGATCAAGGAACTTATTAGCTTCTTTGATATACGTGGTACATTAATAAATCCAGCGTCACAAGTATGCTCATTATTTAACTCCTTGATGATAAAGGGACTTCCTTCGACACAGTCACAAGAAACAGCATAGATGTGCCAATCACACTTGTCCTTCTTCTTGTTAGCACAACAAGCAGCAATCCGTAACTTCTCGTTTCTTGTTACCTTATATGCATAGCCGTTTGCAGCATGATATTTCATTAAATCGTGACGCACTTGGTCCACACCTCCTGGAAACACTTGTTCAACACTTTGAAAAAAACCTAGCCAACGAGCGGATTTCAACGGTTCTTTGACTACTTTAGGGTCATCATAATCAGTGACACTTGTAACTAGTGGCTGATTAACAGGCACAACTTCTGACCTATGGGATGATGAGCTGGAACTCTCACCTCTGTGGCATACTGAACTTGAACTTTCACTTCTATGATGTACATATAAGTCTAGTATTGGCCAGTTATTAAACAGAGAAAACACAGCAGCTGATTGGAGATCATAATCAGACTGAAGAAGCTTTTGCTGCTCACCAAATTTGTGAATGATTTCAATAGAAAATGGTGATAATTGGACCCAATTTAAACAAATATTATCCTTTAACTCCATAAGAGTTGATCTTAAACCAATACGAAACGACAATGAAGCTTCATTGTGACATACAACTGCAATGACAGAGTTCATATCTACAAAGAAAAGTATGGAACCAAAAAAGGTTTCACTCAATTTAAACTGAAAACTATATCACAGCTTAACACCAAAAAAATTCCATTCATACAGATTTCACTATGAACAACAGAAAAAAAATACAATCAACAGAAGAAAATCTATTTCAATACGAACAACAAAGTAAAATTATAACATTATTGTAACTTCTATAATGAAATCAACTAAGAAATTCAAAACAAATCAAATGAATAAAAATACCTGGAAATCGAAATCGTGTTCCTGATGAATATGATCCAACTACTCCAACGGAAGATTACAGACTCAAGATGACAATTGGAAGGATTAGATTGTTACTTTTCTTCTTTTCTTTGAGGAAGATGAGAACCGAAAACCAAAATAATTCAATTTCTTCAACAATATCAATCTTCAGATTCAAAGGATTGAAATGTTCAGATTTTTTCCTTATGAATACGATCTCTTCTCTGATTCAACTAAATTGAAACAAAACCTAGATCGAAAAAAGAATTTGTGAGATTTAGATAAACAAATCGAACCGGAGAAAAAGATAAGAATAAAGATCTCGTTTCAATTTTTCTAAATCGAAACATAAGAAATCGAACACTAAAAAGAGATGAAGATTCTGCTAGAGAAGATCTCGAATCCTCACCTCCCATCTCCCTGAAATTTTAGTTCTGAGTTTCCGCCAAAGTTTTCTATTTTGAAGAATATATATGGTTAAGGGTAAGATTGGAATTCTAATATTTGTTAAAAACTAAATTTAACTAATTTAAATTCAAATGGAGTTTTTGTTCCATTTTTATTGGATACGAATTTGATTTGGTACAAATAATATGATCGGTGTTTTATTAACTCTAAGAATATCACCTTAGTTTTGTAGAGCTTATTATGAAGAATTAATTGGGGGATATGGGAATTAATTGGGGGATATGAATTACTTCCCCCAACCCATGGTGTGTGCTAAGGGGTGACTTTTGGTTATGAATATACTAAAATACCCTTCCCTCAAAATAAATAAAAAAAACTTAAAATCAAAAAACAAAATCATATCCCCCATTTCCATCTCCACTTCTTCCCT
This sequence comes from Papaver bracteatum, assembly GCA_023529315.1. Lineage (NCBI taxonomy): Eukaryota > Viridiplantae > Streptophyta > Magnoliopsida > Ranunculales > Papaveraceae > Papaver > Papaver bracteatum. The sequence goes on along the minus strand of JAJJWX010000565.1, from coordinate 457,092 downwards.
CAAAATAAAAATTAAAAACTTAAAATCAAAAATCTAAACCATATCCCTCATTTCCATCTCCACTTCTTATTAATCTTATTTAGGGGTAGTGTTTTGAAACCCAAATATTCTCCATTCCCTTTCAAATTCTAAACTCTCCCCACTCTATATCAAATTCTCTTCACCTCACTTTGGAAACGATTTTTTTATTATTCGGAAGTGATGAAGATCATGCTGAAAGTGATGATGACCATGCCGGAATTGATGAAGACCATGCCGGTACCGATTAGTTCCGGATATGGTCTTTATCAATTCCGGCATGGTCTTCGTCACTTCCATTTTGAATTTTTCTGGCTTTAAAAAAGCTTGGTACCGCCATGGTCGGTTGATATGAAGACCCATGCGGTATTTTCGATATAGTTTTCATATTTATTTCCTATGAGAAAAACAATACCATGGTCTGGTCTTCATATCAACTGACCATGCCGGCACCAAGCTTTTTAAAGCCAGGAAAAATTCAAAATGGAAGTGAGGAATACCATGCCGGAATTGATGAAGACCATATGCCGGAACACTGTGTTGGATATTTTCAATAACTTAGAAAATAAAACTGTTTTTCGTTTTTGGTTTGTCACTATGATGGGGAAGTGTTATGTGTTGGATAAACACAATGGATGTTAGTTGGAGATGAAGGGACACCTCTAATAGGTGTGATGGTTCATAAAGGACACAACCATTCCCAACAGACACCTTATGTGTCTTTTGGAAGTGAAGAGGCATCTCCAATAGGCATGAATAACCCTATAAGTAGTGAAGGAATTCTCCCATTCTAATATATGAATTCAATGTTTTCTCTCCATCTAAAGCATCATCAGAAATCTCTCTCATGTGTTCTTGGTTGGGTCAAGGGTGCAAACCTTGAATCCAATTTCTGTTGTAGGGCTTTCATTGTATCCACGAAGGCATTATTTCGCATACATTGCAATCGCCAATTTATATTGGGAGGGTAGAAATAATCGTCTAAAAGAAATCACCCGAGCCTTGAAAGCTTTTGAGTACAACAACAATTTCTTTTAGTGTTATCATCCTCTGTTTTATACCCAAAATTTCCAACACACGGTACCGGCATGCCCGATAATTTCCTATCAATGCCGGTAGTCAAGTGAAAAAAAAAATCAACATTCTGGATATTTTTCATTATGTTCCGGCATAGGTATTTAAGCAAAATACTATGCTTAATGAGCAATCTCACGCCTTTCGAAAAAACTATTACCATGCTTAATACTGCTCAAAACCAGAAAAAAATCAACATTCGGAAGATCAAAACCAGGAAAAAAATCGTAACGAGAGAGCTACGCCCCCCCGAACCCCCCCCCTAGTGGCAAACAATTTATGAACATTTCCAACAATTGCCGACATGAGTTTTTGGTTGAATACCATGCCGGCACCAAGCTTTTTCAGTTTGCAACAATGGTGGATTCAAAGAAAAAAAAATCAATTTTTCAACCTCTTATTATCAGTAATTCTCTCATCACAATCATCTTCCCATTTTCAAAAAAAGAAATTCCTCTCAAATATTTTTTTCCCTCCTTCTACTCTCACCCAAACACAAATAAAAATACACACTAATTTATCCCCCAAATACTTAACATTTTACTAATTATACTTAACCACTAATCCTAATTAGTGGGGGCTAGATTAGGAATTTAAAAAAAAATTACATAGGGGGTCACCCAGAATTGCTATTGGGACACCTATTTTGTCCCGTAACTATATCCCCAATTAATTCTTCCTTATTATGATATTAATTTGTATTTACCGCATAGAATTTAAAAAATAATAAAGAAAAAAGAGTTGCTTCGTAAGAAAGCCTGTCTCTGATTAAGCAAAAGATATTTAAAAACAACAAAAAGCAGAGTTTCCTTGGTATTAAAAAATAACCAAAAGAATAAAAAGAAAAGTTCGAGAGAGAAAATAAAAAAATAAAAAGAACTTGTTCACGAGAGAGTTCACCACCTCTTTCTCCTGTTTTCTTTTATACCAGATTTTTCTTTTGGATTTTTTCTTATCTCTCTCATTTAAATCAAACTACTATTTTTGATTCTACTTCTCTAGGTTTTCCTCATGATAGGATATTTTGGGGTTACAGTTGTGTAAAGGAAGATGTTTTCTTCTTCTTCTTCAAGGATTGTTTCGGCTTCTCTTTGAATTTCATGGCTAATTTCTCTAATCTGGTAAGTGTATTATTATGTTGGAATTCGTATTTTTTAGGTTTTTCTACATTGTTTGATCTTTTTGATTAGGTATGACAATTTCTTTAGTTGCTTACCAGCATTTCATATATGTCGGATCTGTTTTTATGTCAGTTAGGGATTCACTATTTATATTCTGAGGATAATGCTTATTGGAATGCCCTTGTTAAATTTGGGAGAGTTGTTTTATATACTTTGATTTCACTTGTGAAAACATAGAATTGGAATTGTTTTTGTTTGTATGGAGATATCAAGTTAATTAGAGACTGAGCCAGAGAAGTTGAGTATGTAGGTTTACAAAAACATGAAATGTGTTTCCCTTTTGTAATCATTTTGATCGTAGAACTATTTGGCACCTAGATTCATGATCACAATTCACAAGCATAGGCTAGTGAGCAAGCATGAATACGAGGCTGGATTTGCATGTACAATGTATTGAAGAGGGCAACTCCGTCAAGTACAACTTTTGCATGATGAGGTGGTTATTTTGAGCTTTACATTATTAAGCCTGAAAGGATTAGTTCATTAGGCTGGTAAGTTTTATGAACTTGGTTGTGGTCAACTTTAGTGTGCTTTATTACGAAACAACTTAGTCTTGCTTAGAACTTTTAAAGGGGACCTTGTTTCAGTAACCTGGGCATCCTTTTTTGACTACTGACTGAAGATTGAAAACAACAAGTTGATGGACATGTATACTTGTGTAAGAATCCACTGCAAAATCTGGAGCAAACTGGCTGCTGATTGTTCAACCAAACCTACAAGTATTGGTTCTTGCTAAAATCATATTAGCCTTTTCCTTAGCAAGCACTCATATTCTCTCTTTGTTTCATCTATCTGACATTTTGTTGTTTGATGCTCTTATTAAACGACGGTTTTGAAAATCGTTGAAGGCAAGGGTAGCACTTTTCTGCATTTTAAAGTTGTATGTCCTTTCCCCTAAAAGAATCCCCCAAAAACCACCTCTTGCGACTTCTTGAGATATAAAAAAAGCTCAGTAGGCAATTTGTTTTGGCTTTTTGTTTCCTCCATCTGACAATTAGTTCTTTCTTGCTCTTATTAAACAACGGTTTAAAAGTCGATTGAGGCTATGCAGGCCAATTATGTTTGACACATGATCATCTTTCTGCTTTTTGGAGGTGTCATTTTTTCCGTTGAAAATTTCGCCAAACAAAAAAGTACCTCCGGGGGCGATTATTATTTTGAATTAATTTAGAAATAACGTTGTTAGTGGTAAAAAACTCGGAGGGAAGAACTTGTGGCCATATGATAGGACATTCGAATGCTTACCTGGTTGCTTACTTGACTCTTTTGATATATGGAAAAATCTATATGAGATAATGTTTCTGAGTTTAGCTTCAGGATTTATGGCATTGTATTTGGTTATTAAGTGTTTCAGTTGTTTTTACATATTTCAAAGCTATTTCTTTTGTTTTACAGTTTGAGACAGACAAGGTGTATGCCTCTAGGCACCACATCGCAAAACACTTTTTAACCTTGTGTTTGTTTCTCTATGATCAGGCTGGAACTAGGTGTTGACCTCTTCTTGATTTTCTGTTGAAGATAATTAATATTACATGGGATCAAATAAGAGATGCAATTCTGCATCTACAATTGACGACAGAGGCAAATCATCTATGCGTTTCTGCTTATTCCCTAAAGTGCGTTCTGCAAGCTTTGGTCCAGGAAACTCACCAGTCTACCTCAATGTGTATGACTTAACACCCATTAATGGTTATCTCTACTGGACGGGGCTTGGCATCTTTCACTCCGGCATCGAAGGTATTAAAGCATTTGGAATCTGAATTTAATTCTATCAGTTAAAACTTCTCACATTTTTCTGTTTTTTTCTTCTCCCGGAACAAAAATATTGTTTCTTTTTGCGCCTGCATGATGCTTTCACTCTATTTATCTGTTCTTCTATAATTTTCGATTTCTATTCTCTGCTAATTGTAGCGTTTTTATGTTGGAAAGAAAGCTCATCGTGGCTCAAAATGTCGTGCTAAAATACTGGAAAATCTCCCCTTGTTTCTATATTTTCTGAAATTAACAAGCTAGTTTTCTGATGGGCTGATGATGTATGTTCCATATTTACAGTACATGGCGTAGAGTATGCTTTTGGAGCTCATGACTTTGCAACTAGTGGCGTATTTGAGGTTGAGCCTCGGAGTTGTCCAGGTTTTAAGTTTAGAAAATCAATCTTCGTTGGAACAACATCAATGGACCCAATTCAGGTTAGGGAGTTCATGGAGCGCCAATCTGCAAGTTACAATGGTGACACGTATCATTTGATCGTTAAAAACTGCAACCATTTCTGCAAGGATATCTGTTTTAAGCTCACAGGGAACACAATCCCAAAATGGGTGAATCGGCTAGCAAAAATAGGTACTTGATCTGAGATCTTTTTCATTAGACACTACCTTTCACTTGATGAGTTATGAATCTGTAGTTGACACATTTTTGCTTGGGTATTGATTGATCCTTATGCCATTAGATTCAGGTTAAAAGTGTTGGTAGGACTTTCTTTTTTCAGATGTTTGTCTTTGACAGATAGTGGAAAAGTCACATATAGGAGCCACAAAAGTTTGACCACATGCCTAAGAAACACCAAAACCGCAAGAAATTTGTGTCTTACAAAAATAAAATGTAAAATTATTAGCAAATGCTTGTCCGAAGGGAGCAGGATTTGATCCATGTTATTACGTGCCATATCTCAATTCTGTGTAGAAATTAGACTACCCAACTTAGGTAAAACTAAACACATTGATCTGTGTAGTGATATCAATGTACTCATCTGAGTAATGGTCTTGCTCAATTACTTTTGAGTGTGTTACTTCTGTTGTATTTCTGTGTTCATGGATAACTTCATAACAGCATATAGTTTGAATTTTTCTGCAGTAGCAATAGAATATTCCAATTTCAGTTTGTTATTATGTATTAAACCCGTCTATTTTAATAGCCCTAGTGTGTCCCCTGCACGAATTGATTCGATTATATTCTCTTCTTAACAGGGTCACTCTGCAACTGCATTCTTCCTGAAGCTCTGAAAGTAACTCCAGTTCGAGATGACCCGAATGACCAAAGTTTGGATAGTGAGAAGAGGCGCCTTCGAGGCTCCTTCAGTTGCTTGTCTTCAATCTCGATGCGGCAGAAGCAATTGTCATCATCTTCAATGTTTCTACAATCACCGTTAAAAGGTTGCCTACCACCCAGAGGCATGAGCAAATCCAGATCGTTGAAAGAAATGTAAGAAAAAACATTTCATTTTTTCTCTTTTTAAAAAGTATGGAGGAGCTTGTGGAAGATTTGTTTTGCTCACTGTCACTATTATTGAAGTGTGATAAGTAGGTTTCGTGAGCTGTAGCAGGAAAAACCAAAAAAAAAAGGCATGTAGAGATCTTATTGCTGTTTGTATATCAACCCTAAATGAATGTATTTTAATCAGAAATTGCGCCTCATTCTTTTAGAGTTGTATGTCACAACATGATGAAAAAAATTTCAATATTAACTGGAAACTCAATAACTGTCGGTATGCCAATCACCAAGTGGTATGGTGGTTGGCATGGTCCCTCTCATTGCGGAGGTAGGGGTTCGAACTGTCGGTATCAATATCAGGCAAACTCTGATCTAAGGTTAAAACTTGGTAAGTTTTTTGTTTCGTCTTGCTGAGTCAACACAAATACATACTGCATTAATAGGAAACAGAGTTGCACACATCCACCAGGAGATCAAGTAAAATGGAATCCCACACTGACTTGACATGATGCGCTCTGGCATAGAAAGCAAGTCTATTGGCCACAACAAAAGTTTTTAACACGCTTAACATAAACAGACGATACTGCTTAAGTTAACAATAACTTGGCTAACCTTACCTGAGGTTTGTCTCAACATATATATAGATGCAGGTAGCTTTGTCGGAGACAAATGTTTCACAACGATTGCCAAGGACATAAGACATGCATAAGACGTAGGTATTTCTGGCAGCAATTAGATAGGCTCGAGGCTTACAACTGACTCAGGTTGTTTTTGAGACTGACGACAACAGCGTGATGATGTTCTGGTATTACTGCAATTGGATGGAGAAGGCTGGAATGTAATTTTGTACGAAGATGTAAAAATGCAGCTGCTGACTCAAAGCACTTTAGAACTTTTTTTTTTTTTTTTTTTGAAGGGCTACTTTAGAACTCTTAATATTATATTTGTTGCTACTTTAGAAATTGAAAATCTTACGTACTATATTTGTTGCTAGTTAATATATTCATTTTTCCATCAAAAAAAAAAAAAAAGAGGGCTACTTTAGAACTCTTAATACTTAATATTAAGATATAAACAGTAGCATAATATTCATAATACAATGAACATGAAGCAAAACAGAACCAGTGACTAAACCCTACCAATCTAATTGATTATTTGATTAAGAGAAATACAACCTAAAAACATTAAACAACTGGACTAGACTGTTAAATTTAGGCCTAAGATCAAATATTTACATGATCAATTACTACTTACATTCTAGTTACAAATTCTAAAAACCATACAGATTCACCCAATTGTTTTCAGGAATGTAGAGAAGATTGTCATATCCTGCTTCCACCATATTAAACTCTCCACCAAGATAGTGTTGCTCAACGTCCACCGAAAAAGAAGAATTAGGACTGTAAATCGAAACTCCGTCAAATTGCTCCGTCACCCTGCCTAGTTCCTTTTCAGTTTCAGACAGCCTCTCCTTCAATTGCAAAACCTGAAACCAAAACACCAAACAGTTAGTTACTTGGATTAACTATGGAGCTAAGATGGGAAAATCGTGGAATGGCCATGAGAAATACTTTGGTGGGAAGTTAGTAATCAAGTCTGGCAGACTTGATACTTCCATGAATAGTTCAATCCTTAGTTTATCCATGCAGGATTTCTCTGTTTCTAAAATTGCATACAAACTTTCTCAATCTTTTTTTTTTTTGGTAAGTCAAACTTTCTCAATCGCTTGACACACGAAATACAAGTCATGGGCCATATGTCACAAGGATTCTAATGCGAGAGAGGCAACGATTCAAAGCCTGCAATTTTTGTAAGGGTGTGTCGAGTAAGAAACTTGCATATATAAGGTGTTTTTTAGTTGCTGCCTTAGAATACGGCAACCGTCGTGATGCATGAATTTTGTGAACACTGTATAAATCTAGAAAAATGAGATATGTGTGGAACCAACCTCTGCTTCAAGATGGCACTTTTGAAGGATGACATTATCGTGCGAAGACTTGAGCTTGGAGTACTCTTCTTCAAGTTTCTTGTTCTTCCATCTAGCTCTTCGGTTCTGGAACCACACAGCAACTTGTCTAGGATCCAAGCCTAATTCAGCAGCAAGCTTATCTTTCCTTTCTGACTCTAATTTATGCTCATCACCAAAATTTTGTTCTAACAAAGTCACTTGTAAATCAGTTAATTTCCTCTTCTTCATTAAACTATTACCAACTTTGATGTCTTCACTACTTAATACATCTCCTCCTTTATTCTTTCTTCTTCTTCTCTTTGGTTTTGTTTCTGATGATTCCAACTCTACAGAAAACAAAAAAGTAATTAGTACCCTTAATTAAAACATTAATTAAGATATTAAATTCACTAAGTAAAACATAAATAGTGATTATCCAGAAAAAACAAACTAGACTTACTGATTTCCTGTGGAGTCAATTGGTTGTAAGAGTCTGGATAGAATTGTTGAGAAAATAGTAACATTTGATTTTGATCATCCATTCCTACTATTTCATCACTAGTTGTATAACTACTGCTCATTTTCTTTGCTCTTTAGATTCTCCTTCTCCTGTTTGAAATTCAGACTTGATAGTGTTTTATGTCTGCTGTTGGTAAGCAAGCAAGTAGAAGGAGATTGAAAGGAAGGCTCTTCTATTTATAGAGACCAAACAAGCATGAAGCAACCACAGTCCACAAGTCTACACCATTCACATTTCAAGTCACTAGCAGGGTGGTTTTGGTCATTTAATAAATTCGAATATATATTATTATATATATTAAAGGAGGGGTAGTTTGATGACATAGGTTGCTTGTGAGATCATCCAAAATACTATGAAATGTTGGTGAATTTTGGGGTTTTAAAATCGTCCCACATTTAGGGCGACTCATTTGTAATTAGGGGCGACACAAAACGACAAAATAACAAATAATCGGAAGGTTATTTCCGGGCGTATTTTTTAATGGTCAAACTACCATTTACAATCGGTAGATAACTATACAATCGGTATGTAATTAACAATCAAGAGTAAATTTAGTTTGTATGACTTCCGATTATACAGTGGCTCTCTTTGCAAATATCCAACCAGAATCGGTAGTCAAGATAGTTCATATAACTACCGAATATAGAGTAGTCCCAAATTCAGATTTTGCAAAAATCCTTTTTTTTTTTGGAATTTTGGTTGAGCCTATAATCGGTAAGATAGGAAGAGTTATCACGACTTCCGATTATCCTGGCTCTCTTTGCAAATATCCAACCATAATCGGTAGTCAAGATAGTTCATATAACTACCGAATATAGAGTCGTCCCAAATTCAGATTTTGCAAAAATCCTTTTTTTTTTTTTTTGGAATTTTGGTTGAGCCTATAATTCGTAAGATAGGAAGAGTTATCATGACTTCCGATTATCCTGGCTCTCTTTGCAAATATCCAACCAGAATCGGTAGTCAAGATAGTTCATATAACTACCGAATATAGAGTAGTCCCAAATTCAGATTTTGCAAAAATTTTTTTTTTTTTTTTTGGAATTTTGGTTGAGCCTATAATCGGTAAGATAGGAAGAGTTATCATGACTTCCGATTATCCTGGCTCTCTTTGCAAATATCCAACCATAATCGGTAGTCAAGATAGTTCATATAACTACCGAATATGGAGTCGTCCCAAATTCAGATTTTGCAAAAATCCTTTTTTTTTTTTTTTTGGAATTTTGGTTGAGCCTATAATTCGTAAGATAGGAAGAGTTATCATGACTTCCGATTATCCTGGCTCTCTTTGCAAATATCCAACCAGAATCGGTAGTCAAGATAGTTCATATAACTACCGAATATAGAGCAGTCCCAAATTCAGATTTTGCAAAAATCCTTTTTTTTTTTGGAATTTTGGTTGAGCCTATAATCGGTAAGATAGGAAGAGTTATCATGACTTCTGATTATCCTGGCTCTCTTGAAGAAACCCTATGGGAACAGACACATTTTGTGAAAATTTATGGAAAACCAAATAGGTTTTCAAATTAATTACCGAAAAAATTTCCACGAGACGCTGTCTCGCACTCTGCTAGGGGGCGTTGCCCCCTAGACCCCTACGACCTGACCTGTTAGGTCGAACACAGCCGGGAGGGGCTACGCCTCCCCGGATAGCGGCAAACAATCTTGAAAATATCCAACACATATAACTACCGAATATAGAGTTGCCCCAAAATGAGATTTTGCCAAAATCCTCTATTTTTTCTAATTTGGTTGAGCCTATAATCGGTAGTAAATGAAGTTACCATGACTTCCGATTATACAATATAATCTTTGGCGAAATCTACCGTAATCGGTAGTCAAAATAGTTCATATAACTACCGAATATAGAATTGCCCCAACTACCGATTATGGATTAACCTCCCGATTCTGAAGGGGCATATAAGTATTTTCAACCTATTTTGTCTTTTGTGTCGCCCCTAATTACAAATGAGTCGCCCCTAATTATGCTAGGTGCAATTGGGGGATATTGATTACTTCCCCCACCCCATGATTTCGGCTAAGGGGTGACGAATTGATATGAAAGTACTAAAATACCCTTTGGTTAATTAAAAAACTTTATGAAAATACTGTTATACCCTTTCCTCTAAAACATTAAAAATCAAAAACCAAAACATATATCCACATTTCTAACATTAGTTCCGGCAATCCTTTAGGTTTAGGTTTTCGAAATTTTTTTTCTTCATCGTTCTTCAACCGTTCCTTCTCTGATTTTTTTTCCTTCATCGTTCTTCAACAAAAACATATATCCCCCATTTCTAACTTTGATTTTTTTTTTTTTACATTCAGTAGGGATGAAGACCACGCCGGAAGTGATGTAAACCATGCCGACACTGAGTTCCGGCATGATTATTTATGATGAAGACCATGCCGATACTGGGTTCCTCAGTAACGGCATGGTTATTTAGGATGAAGACCACGCCGGTACTGAGTTCCGTCATGGTTATTTAGGATGAAGACCACGCCGGTACTGAGTTCCGGCATGGTTATTTAGGATGAATACCACGCCGGTAATGAGTTCCGGCATGCTCGAAAATTAGACTATCCATGCCGGTAGTCAAGTGAAAAAAAAAATCAATCTTCTAGATACTTTTCTTCATGTTCCGGCATAGAAATTTAAGTCAAAACCATGCCGGAAGTAGTCCAGGCATGCTCGAAAATTAGATAATTGTGCCATAAGTGGACTGATTATAACAAAAAAAATAGGTTTTCTTCATGTTCCGGCTACGCCCCCCCCGGATAGTGGCAAACAATTTATGAAAAAATCCAACAAATGCCGGCACCGAGCTTTTTCAGCTGCAACAATGGTGGATTCAAAGAAAAATAAAATTTTCAACCTCTTAGCAACAATTCTCTCATCACAATCATCTTCCATTTTCAAAAAAAAAAAAAATCCAGATTTTTTTCCCCTCTCCTTCTACTCCTCACTCACACAAATTAAAATTAGATGACCGCTACCACGGTGGGATGGCCGACCGAAAAAAATAACGTAAAATTAAATTTTGTGTTCATAATTTAGTTCCACCGTAGGGTGAAAATATTATTTTTCCTGAGACGGCACGAAGGTATAATTTTTCCAAACACCTCGAGAAAGTATCATTTTTCCAGATATGCAGGCCATGGTATATTTTTACTTTGCAAATAATTTGGTGGTGATTCAACACCATATGTTGTGCTTTTCATTTTAAAATTAGTTGTTTTTTATACTTAGTCAATATTTTTCTTGTAGTTTTTTTCAATTTTTTTTAAGATATGTCTAATTTTAAGCTATGCCTAATTTTTAAGGAGAAAAAATACAAAATTTGGAGAATAATAAAAAAAATTGAAAAACAAAAATTTGATATCATTGTTTGTGCTCATTGCGTAGCTAATTTAAAGGGCTTTCCAAATATATAAAATTTATAAAAATACGACTTGTAGTTTGAAATATACGAGGTTTTTAAATATATAAAAAAATGCATTTACTGTTGTGCCCTTCCTTTTTGGTTTATTTGCGAAAATGTCTAATACTTTATTCCCCTTCCTCTTTGGTTTATTTACGAAAATGTCTAAAGGAAAAAAAGTAAAATTTGATTTAGAGGGACATCTTAGTCTTTTCCAGGTGTCCGGACCAAAATTCAATCTTTTTTGTGTAATTGAAAAAAATGTCACGCTTCACATTGACACAAAGTCACCATATATAGAGTCCTCCCTCGCTTCGCTCGGTCGGCCTAATAAAAACACACACTAATTTATCCCCCAAATACTTAAGAATTTACTAATTATTATTAACTACTAAACATGATTAGTGAAGGCTAGATTAGGAATTAAAAAAATAATTACATAGTGGGTCACCCAGAATTGCTATTGGAACACCGTTTTTGTCATGTAGCTATATCCCCCAATTAATATACGTATCCCAATTGCGCGTTCTTTTAAATAGCAGTATTTTGTTTTGTTTTTTAGGCCTAGGTTTTTGACATTGTGTTTGTGGTCCTGTGGAATGATAATCCACACAAAGTGGAGTGATTACTGTTTTAATGTTAATTAAATATTTTCTTTAAACGTGATTAAAGAAATTAATTAGAGTGAGTCGCGTGGAAGAAGAATACAACCACTTTGTAAGACAAAATATGGATAGAGGAGATGGTGGTAGGGTTCAGATCCCAAGTGAGTAAACTACTAATATAAAATACAGGAGATTAGTACGGAAGTTCTATGGATTAAGACATTCAATCAATCACTCAACCCTCCTCCTCCTCTCTCACATTTCCAGCTCTCCCATTTGTCCACTCCTCTTAGTATCGGTTATGTTTTGGCCCTCCCTTCTTCTTCACTACGCACTCTCTCTCTCCGTAGGACTAGAGTCTAATATTTGGTGGTCAGGTTCTCTCTCTTGCTGTATTTTTGCCATTTTCAATTGAAAAGCTAAACAGCTTGACTTTTTATTTGTGTGGCTCGAGATACATGAAGTCATCAACCACTTTAGTTTCTACTGGGGCAAGTAATTTCTGGGTTGGTGCAGCACCGGCCTTAATTTCTACTTTGCACGGAATGGTTAAACTATCATGGCACATGCTTTTTCGGTGGTTGAAAACTTTGATTCTTCATCAATTGGTATACGGATAGGACTAAGTCTTGTGGGGGTGTAGTCTAGCACCTAGATTATCAGTCAGGAATACTTCTTAAGTCTTATGGGAGTGCTAGTCTAGCGGCTAGATTAGCAATCCACGTCAGCCCAACGCTAAATCATTCCGCGCTAAATGGTTCAAATAACTAATCTCAAATCAGATTAAAAATAAATCCTCAATAAATCATTTCGCTAAAAGATAGTTTTTCTAGTATTTGAATCATTCTCACAGATCAATCTAGAATACTACTTCATATGCTAGCAACTGGCAGGAAAGAGAACTAGTGTTAAATTTTTTGTTACACTTTTTTTTGGAATTGCAACACTTATGTGCTAATTTAGCACCTCCAATCTAGCCCATAAGACTTTAGTAATTCTAGAGGCTTTCTATCCAGGTGAATCCGATGACAAGCCGAGTGGTACTGGACTTGTTGAGTTTGAAACGGCTCCAAAAGGTGAGCGAAAATGACAGCTTACTCGCCAAGAAGAGTCACATGGGAGTCAGTCTAACTTTTACACGTGTCTAATACTCCATGTTTTGTAGTAGGGAACCAAGGACCCTCCCTAGCCATCCATGTGTCGTTATGAGATTCCTTGATATATACCCGGCCACCCCCTCATATTTAGCATTTAGGCCAGCAGTGTGAAATGGCAAGACCTCTCTCGTTCTTCTCTCTCGTAAACGTTTTTTCCAAAAAAAAATCTCTGCAACAGATCTTTCTAAATTTTTGATTCTCTAAAATTGTATTCCAAATCTGTTGGATGTTATCTGAAGTATTCAGATCTTCCAATTAGATTTGGATACAATAAGTAAATATTTTATATTAGTATTATCTTAAATAAAACATCGCTATTCAATGTGATTTTTAGGTTTTTCCTATTTCAATTTCATTATTGCTCTCATGGTGTTCTCAAACCCATCAGAGATTTCTCATAGTCTTATAGGCTTTTCAAATGATTGTTACAATTGTTCAAGTATATCAAGGACGATTTCTTACGGCATGACATAATTCTACATTCTCATGAAGAACAATGACTACCGGATTTGATTGTAATAATGGTGTTTTGTGCTTATTACTCCTATATGGGACAATTCCATTTTAATGAAGAAGATAATGATGAAGAAGACAAATTCTTCAAATCCAAATGGCAGAATTTTAATTCAAGTGCCATCCCTCAAGTATCATCAATTTCCTTGAAATTCATATATTTAATACGTTTGTATCACAGTTTACTCACTATTGTGATACAAAGAATTTGTGTTTTATTATGTTTTTCAATGATGTATCTTAAAATGATGTATACAATCTTTCTATATCAATGAAATTGAGAGGATCACCTCTTTCCTTCAAAAAAAATAAATGGCAGTGGGCTAAACGTCGTAACAGTCACGAGACATAACCAAACATTGACTAAAACTAACCATTAGAGAATAACATGCTTAATCATTGTATACACATAAATCCATCACTCGCCACGTGTCGGAAGGACTACACGGGGAGGACACATAGCTTGAGACATCAAGACTCGATGCCACGCCACAACACTCAAGGGACACACACCATGTACACGTATCCATCATCAGAGTAATCCAATGATGCAGAACCTAGGGGCACTGAAGCATCCAGACACTGAAAAGTACTGAAGAGCACCCTAGGACCTGCTTTACTCCATCCCGAGGAAGATTCAAGATCAACGGCTAGGGTAGGACTCGCTGACACGGATGTGACAAGGGCTTCCGACATCTGCCCAACGCATGCAGACCACCCCAACCACCCGCATTAACTGTATCCAACAAAGGATACGTGTCAAACAGTCTGTGGAGGAGGGTATGGTGACCCCTCGTCATCGAAGAAAACCGTTAGATACCTCGGGCAAGAACGAAGATATCAGCGGGATATGCACATAAATCAAGAGGATAAGATTGCAACGGTCTACACAAGCGGGGCCCATAACTTATCCCTATAAATACCCATTTCCACTAAGGGAAAAGGAGTCGAACAGTTTCAAGTATTTAATAGAGAGTTTAGGAAAGAGAAATAGGAAGAATAGGTATGAATTCTATTTCCCTAAGCAGCGATATTCACTCGAAAGTCATTCGCCTATCTATGTAATTCCTCAAAGTATAGTGAAACACGAACCCCGTGGATGTAGGCCTTAGTGCTGAACCACGTAAATCATTATCTCCTTTATATTTTAGTACTTTACCCTATGTTCTTATTAGTATGTTTTATAACACTCACGTCGTAGTAAGATGATCGTTAGAACCAATCCCATTTGGCCAGACGATAATGAGTCTGAAGACTCCGAGTCTATGAGTCATCGTATTTATGTCATTTTATTCCCATAACGCTTTTGTTTACAAATGCGAATATTGTTTGTGAACATATAAATGCCATCATAATTTATGTGTTCACAATCTGGCGCTAGAAACAGGACTTTGTCCCGGTAAAAGATTTATCTTATCATGTGACTTTGCTTATTTTTGTTATTTCCGACTCCATTCTTCATAAGTAGATCTGCGGTTATCAGATCTGCCCTTTCATATGTTTTTATTTAAAAACCCAAAAGTCTTATAAGTAGATACGCGGTTATCAGATCTGCGCTTTCATATGTTTTTATTGAAAAACCCAAAGGTTTTATAAGTAGATCTGCGGTTATCAGATCTGCGCTTTCATATGTTTTCATTTAAAAACCCAAAAGTCTTATAAGTAGATCTGCGGTTATCAGATCTGCGCTTTCATATGTTTTTATTTAAAAACCCCAAAAGTCTTATGAGTAGATCCGCGGTTATCGTATTTGCGCTGTCATATGTTTTTATTTAGAAACCAAAAAGTCCATGAGTAGATCTGCGATTCTCATATCCAGATCTGTGCTTTCGGGCGTTGGTTTACCTTTATCTTTATCCCAGGAGGGATCCGTTTTTTTAAGCATCGGGTTGAGTTTTCATGATTTAAAAGCTTCTAACTTACACTTAGAGTTTTCTCTACCTTCAGTGGTACCCAATCCAAACTGACATTGCTAACCGAGCCTACGTGGTTATTATTTCTTCGATGATGATTTATTTGTGCAGCAGGAGGAGTCAAAGATTGAAAAAGAGAAATATGTGGGAAATGCCAAGGCATCATCAAAGGATGCTCCAAGGACAACCCCGTTCATGACCCGCAGCAAGTAGAAGGGCGAAAATCTTAAGGCAGCGGACATGAGACATGATGAAGCTGAAAGCACGATGCCATTGGATGCCAGCGTAATAGAAGCGGAAGCATTGAAAGTCGCAGCCGCCAAAGCTGACGCGTCCAAGATAAGAGTTTCCAGAGCAGGAGTTTCCAAAATTACAGCGGACACTCGACCAACCGAGCAGCGTGAAGGAATGTAAGAATCAGTAATACAATAGCCACTCTACGGGATGTCGCTCACCAATGAACAGAACCGGCCGCTTCAGATTAACCAACCATCCCTGATAACGAATCAACCCACACAACACTGCTGGATCTCCAGGACCCGCATATTGACCCATCGGTCCCATTAATACAAATTATTGATGAAGATCACACTGTATTGTCCGGAGGACAATTACGGGTTCCACACCAAACCAAGGATTGAACCACTATGTCCAGATGATGGCAGAACTTGAAGAATTAAGGAAGAACCAGAGGGTGTATGCAGATGCGGTGGCCCTGCTTGCACAAGAAAATCAACAACTCAAAGATAGGATCGCTAATAGCGCAGAAGTGAAAAATCTGCACGACGATGCCAACTCCATGGCACCAGTGCTAAACCAAGACCGAATGATGATAGTAGCCAACGTCAATAATCCCGAGCCATTGAATCAAAGAAATGTTAGAGGAAATCGACGATCTGACCCAGATTACTATCTCGAAGATACAGACTACTTCGATAGTGAAGTTCATAGAGCAGGACGACCCACCGTCCACGAGGACCACCATCTAGCAATGGAAAATCTTCGTGCTGAGATGATGGCCAAAATAAATGAGCTAAAGGATAGACAAGGGGGTGGGAGACTGGATCAAGTGTTAAAGGAAGCCAGCACTATGCCCCTAACCCATCATTTAGCAAAGGCACTTATCCTGCAGAAATGTTCCGTCCCAGCGTTTGAATGTTATGATGGGTCAAGTGATCCAGCGGCTCATCTCCGATATTATAATCGAATCTTAGCCCGATGGGATTACGATAATGCAATACTCTGCAGATATTTCCCTTCAAGCCTGAAAGGATCAGCGTTGTCTTGGTTCGATAATTTTCCAGCTAACTCCATTGATTCTTATGGCCAGCTCACTGAGAAGTTCTTAGTAACCTATATGTATAATAAGGTCGCCAACATTGGAATGGACAAACTTTTCTCATTGGAAATCGCCTATAAGGAGCCGATCAGGGAATATACTGATAGGTGGAACAAGCTTCCAGGAAATAGGGAATGTTGATCCTGTGGTCATTATCAACTGTTACAATTGGGGATTAGATAGGATGAGCCCACTTTTCGTCGAGATCAATGGTAACGTCCCCACTACTGAGGGAAATCTTCGAGTGATCATTTAAAAGCACGCCAGGTTGGAGGAAATCCAGCGGGAAAATCCCAAGGCACAAACACGAAAATCTCACCGAACTAATTCTGCAGAACAAGCCAGCGGGTCAAAAAGGGGTGTGTCGACCGAGCGTCTAAGAGAATACGGTAGAGGACGAGGGAGCGATCGTCGGGGTGATGATCGGAAATTTGAAAACCAAGTGTACACAAAGCTAAACACTAATTACAGCTGCATCCTAAAGGAGATTAAGGGCCGGGAAAACCTAGAATGGCCATGGTCCAAAGGAAAGCAGCCTCCGCGAACTGAAAAGTCAAGAGACTACTGCGAATATCACTGTTTCAACGGGCATCAGACAGAGAAGTGCAAGAATATCAAGATAATGATCCAAAAACTGATTGATGCGGGAGATCTCAAGCAATACATTCACAAAGGAGAAGTCGAAGACAGGGAAAAGCGAAGCAAGCAGGTCTAGCTCCCCGAGAACAATCGAACACTTAACGCCATCTCATGTTACGAAGCCAACGGACCATCACTGACGGCTCAGATAGGGAAAAGGCTGAGGAAGCAATTCGAGGACTACTACGAATTATACAAGATTGACGGAGTGGAAGTGGACGAGCACGAATAGTGGATGAACGCTCCTTTAATTTTCGATAACAAGGATATCGAAGAAGGCATGGAAAACCACAATGACCCTTTGCTCCTTACGTTTCCAGTGGAAAGGTGCAATATCAAGAAGATCCTCATCGATGGAGGAAGTTAGGTTAACGTCCTATTCCTCGACACGTTCAAGCGAATGGAACTTAAGAGAAGAAAAGTTGCTATCTTCGTATTATACCGTCTACGGATTTAACGGAGCAGTAACGAAGCCCCTAGGGGACATTGTTTTACAAGTAGACGCAGGACCAATGAAGGTTGATACATGATTCAGTGTGGTGAACACGCCCTCCCCCTACAACGCCATCATTGGGAGAAGATGGGTGCACAATCTCAAAGGGGTGGCAGCGACTTATAATCAGTACCTTAGATTTCCAACACCCGAAGGGGTAATGAAAATAAAGGGAGATCAGGTCTCCGCCCGTGAATACCAAGCACTACAGAATCATCTCAACACCAACCAAGACGAATAGCGGAAATCCCGAAGAAGCCAAAATAAAGAAGCTGTAAAGCAAAAATCAATTGATCTGTACCTCGAAGAAATCTCCGGAAAAAGTCTGACGAAGGAGACCATTGTTCTAAATACTGAGAATGGCATTCCCACAGTTGAGAAGGCCCAAGAACCTACCAAATAGTAATTAAAGAATATTCCTCTCCTAGGGGAAATAAATCCCACATTCACATCTCTAGATCCCGCCAATGAATCAACATAGGGACGGAAGAGAGCAAGAAGATGATCAAAATTGGGACTTTGATGGACGAAGAAAGAGAGCTAGCTTTAATCAAACTACTCAAGGAGTTAGGAGACATGCCAGGGATATTTTCGCATGGAAATTAGGAGACATTCCAGGGATAGATCCGAAGGTAATACATCACGAGCTTCACATAAAGCCAGGCACCGCACCATTCGGGCAGAAAGTACGAAAGGTAGCACCAGAGTATCACAAAGCAATTGAAAAGGAGCTACGCAAACTGTTGGAAGCAGGATTCATCAAGAAAGTCAAATATCCAACATGGATATCTAACATGGTTATCGTGACAAAGAAGAGCGGAGGAGTAAGAAAATGCATTGATTTCACCAACCTCAACTAAACATGTCCAAAGGATAGTTACCCACTCCCAAGCATCGATCAACTGGTGGAAGTGGTTGAAGGATATGAGGAACTATCATTTATGGATGGATATTCTGGTTACAATCAAGTGGCTCTGGCAGAAGAAAATCAACAACATACTGCATTCTACACCCCTCATGGCCTCTATTGCTTCACAAGAATACCCTTCGGACTTAGAAATGCAGGGGCAACATACCAGAGAATATTTGATGCAATCTTCAAAACTTGGATTGGAAACACCCTGGAAGTCTACGTTGATGATATGCTCGTCAAAAGTAATCTACGTAAGGACCATCATCAATATCTAAGGGAAAATTTTCAAGCAATGAGAAAATACAGCATGAAGGTAAATCCAGAAAAATGCACATTCAGCGTCACTTCAGGGAAGTTTCTTGGGTATCTAGTGACAAAGAGGGGCATCGAAGTGGACTCTGCCAAGATACAAGCCATCATAGGGATGCTGTCTCCAAAGAATCTAAAAGAAGTCCAAAAAATCAACGGTTCTTTAGCAGCTATGGGAAGGTTCATTGCCAGGTCATAGGACAAATGCAGGCACTTCTTCAACATCCTCAAAAAATGAAGCAAATTCGAGTGGACGGCTGAGTGTGAAGAAGCTTTCCAAAAAATCAAAGACTATCTAGCCTTAATCCCGATCCTACAGAAGCCCGATCCGGATAAAGTACTAGCCCTCTACATAGCAGCAACGGAGGATGCTGTCAGCGCAGTTTTGGTAAAAAAAACGCGAAGATAGAACAACCAATATATTATTTCAGCAAGACCTTCAACTCGGAGGAAAGGAATTATACGAAGATTGAATATCTCATCTTAGCATTAGTATGGGCAACTAAAAAGCTGAGAACCTATTTTCTGACTCACTACATTCGCGTTCCATGCAAGGCACCGCTGGAAGCTGTTCTCAAAAGCGTTGGGAAAGTAGGAAGGATAGAAAAATGGAACACTCATCTTGATCAGTTCAATATCATCCATAAGATCCAGCATGCCCAAAAATCACAAGTTCTGGAAGATTTCCTAGCTGATCTACCCCTGGTCGATGATGAGGTGGTAAAGGGAACCCCAGAAATGGAAGACGAGAAAGATATGGTCGATACTTTGGAACCATCCAGCCAAAGGAGATGGGAGGTCTTCGTCGACGGGTCAAGAAATAGGGAAGGCACGGGCATAGGCATCGTAATCACTACCCCCACCGGGGATAGGATTATACATGCACTGAGGTTAGAATTCAAGGGGCATACCAATAGCATCGTGGAATATGAAGCTGTAGTACATGTTATTCGCTTGATAATAAAAATGGGAATAACCGATATGCGCCTTACAAGCGATTCACAACTGGTCATACGACAAATAAAGCTAGAATACAACGTCTACGATAAGACCCTATCAGCGTACATGGCCTTGGTCCAGACTCTAGCATCACAGATACCCAGCATCAAGTTCCGACACTTATGCAGAAAAGAACTCAGGCATGAAGACGCCCTAGCATACATATCATCCATGTTGAAAAATAAAAACGTCAAGGAAATCAAAGTGACAAGAGTGTACGAACCTTTGGTGAACCCTCAAGAATCCTTCTCTACAAGGCATAAGAACAATATTAGCAAGGACATCACTGACGACGATGTAGGGGAAGATATTGCTGACGATTTTCTCGAAGATGATATCATGACAAAGGCTAATGAAGATGAAGATTTCACAAACAAAGAAGATTGGAGAATTGAAGTTCATATATTCAAAGAAAAAATGCTGCCAAAGGATTTGAAGCAAGCTAGAAAAGTGGAATCAAAAGCAGGAAGATATGATCTATGGGACGGGGTCTTATACAAGAAGTCTTTTTTCGGACCGCTGGTTCGCTGCCTATCAAGAGAAGAAAGACATCGGGTTTTAAAATACATACATTATGGAGACGCTGGTAATCACAGTGGGATGAGGTCACTAGCTGACAAAGCTAAGATGCAAGGGTATTACTGCTACATATGATACAAAACGCTGCCAAAATTTCAAAGAGATGCTAGGAGTGTCAGCGCGTTTCTCCAAGAGGATCCATGCCCCTGCGAAAAATATAAACTTGGTATACAGGCCATGGCCATTTTCTAAGTGGGGAATAGACATCGTCGGCCCCTGATCGAAGAATCAGGGAAACGACGATTCTTAATCGTGGCTACGGACTACTTCAGGAAATGGGTAGAAGCCAAAGCTCTTGCTAAGATCCGAGACGTGGATGTGTTCACATTCATCTTCCAGAACATCATATTTAGATTTGGCATTCCCGCAGAAATTATATCCAACAACGGTAAGCAATTACAAGGGAAAAACATTGATATGCTTTTTGACACTTTCAAGATCAGAAAGAACAAATCAAACCCTATCTACCCTCAAATTAACGGCTAAACTGAGGTTACAAATAAGACTCTTGCCCTTATCCTTAAGAAATAGCTGGACGAACTTAAGGGATGATGGTGCTAACAATTACATAATGTGTTATGGGCGTACCGAAGAACACATAGGTATGCTACCGGAGAATCACCCTTCCTCCTCACTTACGGAGCAGAAGCCATCATCTCAACAGAGATTATCATGCCAACTACGAAGACCGAGGCTTGGGAGAAAAACCTCACAATGGACATGATGCTCGAAAGACTCGGTGATCTAAAAGAAATAAGGGAGACATCGTTAAAAAGGATGGAAAACTACTAACGAATACTAGCAAGAGAATATAATAAGAAGGTTAAGCTTAGAAACTTTGTAGAAGGACTGTACTTCCTGAAAACCATTCCACAATACCAACGAGAGAAAAAATGGGGCAAATTGGCACCAGCGTGGGGATGACCATTTTTAATACATGACATTGCAGGAAAAGGATCTTACTACCTACGTAATCTGAAAGGAGAAGTCCTCAGGCATCCGTGGAATGCAAAGTATCTCAAGCCGTACTACCCAAATAAACAATGCATATAAGCATCTGCGTAAAGAACGACAGAAGAATAGGACAACGTATCTGCTTAACATGTCTCTATCTCTGAGTGAGGAATAACAAACCTCGCCATATCAATCAAAAAGATTTTTTGCACAATATATATTGGGGAAAGTAATCATTTACAATCTCTTGGGACTCCCCTATCAACGTCAATAAGTGTATAACCATGGGGAAGGATTCCAGCAGAAAGAGATACCCAACCAACCAACAAAACAGTAGTTGAGCAAAATGAATGCTTGTAAATATTCTAATAACGCGTTACATATCCGGGGACGCTGCATCAACCCCCACCATTAGGTAATCCTCTGGCCAAGGATTAGCCAGCGGGGAGACATGTCCAAATTCAATAACAAAGGTGCTTACCTCCGTTATTGCTATCAAACACTTTCTATGTCTTAAAACATTAGTTTATTTCTTTCACATACATTTGCTCATTATCTGAAAAAAATAAAAATAAACTAACAGTGTAGGAGGAACAAAAAGTACGTATCCAAGCAAACGATGATCTATTCCATAAAAAGTTGATTACAAGCTGGGTAAACTAATCAAAAGCAAAAAAAAAAAAAGATATACAAAAAAGCGGCCCGAAGCCAAGTAATTAACAAAGATCAACTTTCTATAAGCAAGTTTCGAAACTTATTTATCCTTAGAAGATCCGATGAGATCAGCTAGGTCCTTTTTCTGGGACGAAGGGACGCTTCCCCCCGAAGAGGGATTGGAGATACAGGTCAGGGGTTCAGGAATTAGATGACTGGGATAATGCTTAACGATGTTGTAATCCTTCAGAAGACCTTGCTCAATATTGGCCAGAGTTTTATTAATATCCTCGGCTAGTTGACATCGGGCTTTATGCGCAATAACAGTAGACTTAAGTTCAGACTGTGCCAAGGCAGACCTCAAACTAGCTACTTCTTTGGCTGCTTCCTTCACTGCCTCATCACAGGACCCTGCAAATCCTTCGTAATACTTAGTCTGACCCTCCTGGTAGACTAAGGAAGATTGATCCTTTTTAAGCTCTTCATTTGCAAGGTTAAGATGTCCCTCGATCTCTAAAAAAAAGAAAGTAGAAGTAAATTAGAAAAAGGGAAGCATAAAGTTACCCACAACCAAACAAATATATACCTTCGATATTAGCTGAAGCTATCTCATATTCATTAACTACAGCGTCCCGGGCTTCGTCAACAAAATCATACTCATCGTATATTTTCTTATAGTCCAATCGAAGGGTCGTAAGAGCAAACTGACACTCATCCAACTTTACCTGCTTCATGGAGTCTAAGTGATGAAGTTGATTCACTTCAGCACTCATTTTTTCTATGCCTTTAGTAAGACTATACATATTAACTTCGAGATCTTTCTCAGAATCAACCAAACGAGAAACGTCGCCCCAAGAAGTAGTTAAATCCTTGCTAAGGGCATAAGACTCGTCCCTAGATTCATCCCTCTCTTCAAAAAGTTATCGTATATAACTCTGAGTCTCAGAACCAGGGGAATACCTAGCATGACACAGCTCTTCCTCTAAAGTTGTTACCTTAGCCTCTAAACGGGTGACAGACACACGCTCCAAAAAAAGGTTATCACGAGTCCATAGCAAAGTTCCCTTGAACATCCGACGATCAGAATTATATAGGTTCTGCATATCGACCATCTGGCTATTCCTTTCTCGACACTTAGCCATCAAGGTGTTATATCATCGGCACGAGCATTCCACTTATCAGCTTCATCCTTGATCTGCTGCACCAACTCTCTGATATGAGAAGCTTGAAGAGTTATCTCACTTCGAAGCCATCCTAGCTCTCCGGGATTGCCCGCTGAATATGAGCGAGGAGTCTCATACAGTACACTAAGAAGAAGGAATAGATAAGTAGAAGAAAATAAATGAACCTTGGGAAGAAGAAGCCTCGTTACGAGCCTTATTCAACTCGGTACGAACCAACGCCAACTCAAGATGAAGTTTTTATTCCTCAGTACCAAGACGCTCTTTCCCTTTCAATCGATTATTCAGCTCCGAAATTTCTCGATCGCTAGCAGCGATAACAGATTTAGCCATGGAGAGCTCACCTTCTCTATGACGAAGCTTACCTTCCAGCTTAAGGGCATTCGACTTAAAAAACAGGTAAATAGTATGGTTGCAGTGTTCACATCTCATTATCTGCGGTGATAACAAACAAAGGATAATTAAGAAATCTACGACATTGAATCATGCACCTCAGCAATATTTTGAAGACTTACCTCAAGAATCCGCTACTGAGGGTAACCATATTGATACCCATCGGCAATAGCCATCATACCAGAAACTAAATACGGGGGATCAACTAAAAGGCTAGGGGAACTGGCTCCTAAGTTTTTTTCCCAGGCCTCCGCAACCTTATTAGGGGACGTCAGCTGCATTCTTTGACGAGTAAAAGCATCAGAACTCTTCTTACCAGGGATCACGGGAGCAGGGTTAGGCACGAACATCAAATTTTTCTTCATTAGCCACTCAAGTGTGGCATCATCACCATCGAGCATCATAGACCTATCAAAGCACTCCGAAGATGCCTCACCACCAGCAACTCTCTTCCCAGTATCAAAATCTCTCTTAGACTTGGCCTCCCTATTATCATGGGCTTCGACATCTTTACCATCAGAGATATCTTCCGCCTCAGCGGTTTTCTCACTAATGGTCCCCCCAAGGACATCCAAATCATCATTCAGAGAAATCAAAGAGAAGTCCGAAGCTATCCCCATATCAGCGCTAATGTCAACTTGCATACCAGAGGAATAAATCTTACCAAAAGAAAATTCCTGACCGGACCCGGTAGGGATCGAAGATTGAGCTTCAATATATTTAGTCCCCTAGTTTGGGGAAAGTGAGGGGTCGCCGGCAGGAATACCTCCTGGACCACCAGGGACAAACTCCTATTCAATAGCTCGTCCATCGGTTTTCATAACCTCCTCGTGACTAGGAGTGGAAGTCTCTGTGTATTCCTCGTCATCAAAAATTTCTTCTTCCCCTATAGCCTCATCAGTCACAGGACTGGTGACTTCATCGGTGACTTCTGTTTCTCCAACGGAAACGTTGGAAGATTAAACATGATTTATTTTCTTCTTCTTCTTCGGTACCTAAAGACACGATGCTTATCATTCAATATAATAAATTTTTCTTCATACTCTGAAGAATCTCAAACCAAGAAGAGAAAGGGGCAAATATAAGAGTTGTTACCTTCGTACTCTTCGAATGAAGAGATGCTTCGAAACTTTCCTCTTCGTCCACATCAGCAGCATCGTAGGCATATTCAAAATTCATACCAACAAAGTTCAACTTCCAGGGGGAAAAGTCTCCATAACAAGATGGAGCGCTAGCACGAGGTTGTCTACCAGCGATAGGGCACCATCCATGCTGACCGGGGACCCAACCATAAGCCCAAGGGCCGATAACTTCAATAACGGTGGCATGCCACTCATAATCATGATCGCGCTTAAGTTTTTCACGGGCAGGGAAAAAGTTCTGCTGAGAAGACCCTTCAGTACCAGAGACGTAATGAAGCTTCTTACCACTCAATTCACTAAGTAAGTGAATCTCACTATGAGAAGCAGCAATATTATGAAGACCTCCATAGTTTGCGGTTTCTTCCATTGACGTAGTCTCCAAACGAGGCATTAAAATTCTCGGGAGTGTACCAATCCCTCTCAGCAGGATTAGGAATGTAACAAGTCATCGAGGTTTCTCCCTTGCTCCGAAGGTAACTCTATTCAAGCGCCTGAAGAAAGTTTCCAGTCAGCTGTACCACCGAGGGACAATAAGTATGAGGAGTATAGTTTTCACGATGAGCCAAGAAATCGTAATAGAAGGAGTCACCCGACTTGTATAAAGGCAGCATAAGGCTAGCTTCGAAATCTCCCACCGTTGTCAGCAAATGAAAGTCATCGTATTTGTAATGGGTGATCAGATCATAAGTAAGATCATCATCGGAGCATAGAATTTCACATCAAAAGCCTCGAGATCATGCTTCACTTTGAACGCCTCGAGATCTATATGCTTGAAAGTAACTTTTTTTTACCAACGGAAACGCTCGGTATAATAGGGGTAATATCAGAATCAACGTCTTTAGTTGACGTTTTTTCTTTTAGAGGGCTCAAATCCGAAGCCTTTCTCTTGGTCTAAGGATTTCTCGGCAAATCACCCTTCGAGATAGCTTTAGAAGACTCTTTCACCAGCCCGGAGGCCTGCGACACCTTGGCCTTCCAAGGAGGCATCGTAATTTGAGTTGACAGTATAACCTGCGGGGGTAGCGATCGAATAGGTTGAGCTCTTATCGGCTGCGAACGAGGAGGTGGATTGGCCGACCGATGTACTGAATATATAGAACCTTTCGGAGGATCTTCTTTCTGTTTCGAGGACCGAGGACCATATGGATTCTTACGAGCACGAGAATCATACTGAGAAGGTTTAGAAGACCCACCCTTCGGTGGAAACGAACCAGAGTCTTCCGGAGGATGGGATTTGAAAGGACTAGACGGTGGAGTAATGTAAGGGACCCGTTGACGATCACCCATACCTGCAAAGGGGCAGAGGATTTAACAAGATTTAATAGTAACATAGACTTATGATCATCATATTTTATGAAACTCCATCAAAACATGAAACTCCATCAAAAGAGTTAATGCCGCAAGATTGGGTAGTTCTGATCAAATCTATAAAAACTAGAAACCCTAGAAGTGTTTAAAACAGGTTTCGATAAAGGACATGAGTTTTGCGATGAAGAACAGGGGAAAGTATATATATTGTCGTACAAATTTTTCTTCAACACAAAAACTCAGAAACAACAGCAAAAGAAGAATCATCAAACAAAATCAAGGATAAAAGCGCCATACTTGGAATTAGTAGCAGAAGAAGAGTACGAAGATCATGTGAAGACGAAGGACGACCAAACACAACCGTATTATCCCGGTGATTCTGACCTTGAGCAGTAGCTGCAAAATTTAAGAGCTAGAGAACAAAAGAAAAATGGAGAATGTTTATAGAAGAGAATATGAACTGACAATAACAAGAGAATAAAAGTTATTCCAAATAAAACTTCTCTCATATTTATAACCGAGAAGCAAATAAAACTGACCCATGATTCAAAGGAAAGTTAATGCTAGGAGTGGGAAACGTTCCCTAAGAATAAAGAGGAATTAATGAAGAGAGTGGGGATGACTGTGATGACAGTTTTCTCCAAGCTTTGACCGATTTCAAACTTAGAGAAAAGGGGAAAATTGTATACATATAAATCCTTCACTCGCTATCTGTCAGAAGGACTACACGTGGAGGACACATAGCTTGAGACATCAAGACTCGATGCCACGCCACAACACTCAAGGGGCACCCACCATGTACACGTATCCATCATCAGAGTAATACAATGATGCAAAACCTAGGGGCACTGAAGCATTCAGACACTGAGAAGTACTGAAAAGAACCCTAGGACCTGCTTTACTCCATCCCGACGAAGATTCAAGATCAACGGATGGGGTAGGACTCGCTGACATGGATGTGACAAGGGCTTCTGACATCTTCCCAACGCATGCAGACCACCCCAACCACTGACATTAACTGCATCCAACAGAGGATACGTATCAAACATCTTGTGGAGGAAGGTACGGTAACCCCTCGTCATTGAAGAAAACCACTGCATCCCTCGGGCAAGAACGAAGATATCAAAGGGATATGCATAGAAATTGAGAGGATAAGATTACAACATTCTACACAAGCGGGGCCCATAACTTATCCTTATAAATACCCATTTCCACAAAGATAAAAGGGGTCGACCAGTTTCAAGTAGCTAAGATAAAGTTTAGAAAAGAGAAATATGAAGAATAAGTATGAATTCTATTTCCCTAAGCAGCGTTATTCACTCGAAAGTCATTCGGCTATCTATGTAATTCCTCAAAGTATAGTGAAACACCAACCCCGTGGATGTAGGCCTTAGTGCTGAACCACGTAAATCATTATCTCCTTTATATTTCAGTATTTTACCCTATTTTCTTATTAGTATGTTTTATAACACTCACGCCGTAGTAAGATGATCGTTGGAACCAATCCCATTTGGCCAGACGATGACGATTCCGAAGACGCTGAGTCTACGAGTCATCGTATTTATGTCATTTTATGTTCATTTTATTCCCATAACGCTATTATTTATAAATTCGAATATTTTTTGTGAACATATAAGAGCCATAGTAATTTATGTGTTCACAATCATAAACTGGCATGAAGAAATTTGTACCATAATGCACACTAAACTTTGCTTGTTCTTCTTTTCTTAATGCGTATGATTCATACGCTCATGCAAACACGTATGCGACTGATGAATTATCGTAAAATTGGAGAAATTAACTTAGTTTGTTTGTTTTACAAATGTAGAGTATGTTAGATAAAACAGATTTTGTATTAGAATCAAAAGTGCATGGATCATGATTTGATCCCTAGACCAATTGCCCACTAGTTGTTTTTTCATTTGAATGGATAAAATATTAGTCCCACATATACTAAAATCTTAAGAGTTTTAGACTTAAATACCATGGTTTTGCCTAAAGGGCATGGCCCTTTGGGTCAACACACTTTTGTGTGAGGGGAAGACCTAGACTAGGGTAAGAAGAATTTTATGCTTTGTCGAATTTTTATGCTTTGTCTGTACGTGTTTGTCGCACATGTGAAGTATCTTTCTCCTTGTCTGTATGTGTTTGGCTCATGTGTCTGACACGCGTGCTTATTAGCTGACTGACAAAAGCAACACTCTGTTTTAGAAATGAAAAGAAGAAAACATCTTCACTCTGTTTTATGTCTGCCCTTGCCTTGCACTGTTTTTAAACATAAATATTACCATTACGCATGGTTTCTTTGCACGCTATTTTCCTATCGTTTTTAACGTCTTGAACACTATATAAGAGAGGAGTCTTCAGCTCATTTGACACATAACTGAGAAACATCTTTTCTTCTGCTCTTCCTCTGTTTTCTGTAAATAGTTTTACTATCGACTCTTCTCAGTTTTAAGTTTTTGTTTATCACTGCTGCCAAGTGATGGTATTTTTCAATGATGTTGTAGTAAAAGGTTCGTTGAGACTTGTGAAAGCAGAGTTTTTTTAGACTTAATTTTTAAAGCAAAAACATAACAAATTCAAAATAAGAATTATGGAGAGATTGGGGCTAGGATTCCGCTATTTACCAATTCCAGGGTGATACTAATTACAATCATGCAATTTCACACGTTCAATTTGATTCTCAACTATTCCAAAGTAGATTTTTTTATAAATAACAAATATTAATCCAAAGCATGGGATATCAAAACCATAGGCCAAGCATATTCCATCAATAGAAAATACGATTGTTTAACAAAAATCATAAAATCTATTTTCAATCTAGGCAAATAATCATAATTAAAAATTGCACAAATTAAATAATTAAGAATTACCACTTTTTCATTGGAAAGATAGCTTCCTCCGTTGCCCCAGAGGATGGGTCTAGCACATCATGTTGTAAACAGGCTCAAAATGGTTTTTCATTGCTCAAATAGGTATTTACAAGGATGAAATATAGAGAAAATGGTTAAAACCGGGTGTTTTGCAACGTTTATAATTGTTGCAAAACATTGTTACAGTGAACGATATAATTTTATTGTTGCTGTAATTGTAGCTCTGCGATGCACCTTACAGTGTCGCTGTCACTGTAGCAGGAACGAATGTCTCGGGGGGTCTTATGTTCTTCGTGTTCTTCAGTTATACACCAGCAGAAAATATCCTGTAACTTAATGATTCTTCACTCTGCAACTCTCTATTCTCTTCCCAACTTTCTGTAGTCCTCTTCTGTGATCCAAGCAGCATATTTATACTCCTCAGCCTCATTTAATCACGCCATAATTCTCAATATTCTTCATTGAACTCGGGCAGTAAAGAAAATATTATGGGAATATTTTATTCCCTGATTTAGCTTCTCACACATTTCTACAGCTGCAAAATCTCCTTATTTATCTTTTTCAAGGTCCAAAGTTTTGCTAGAGTCATCAGACATGAGCAGAACAGGTTTAAATTTTCCAAAACTTATGCAATCCCATAAACTGTTCCTCTCATGCACGTGCTTCCCTGTTTTATTCTCACGGATATTTCAGCCAAATTTGACCAACCAAAACACTTGTCATAGCTTTGTATATGTCCCAGGAACAAGTCCACAAATTTTCAGCCATTTAGTCTCCCTATAACACCTCCGAATTTTTGATTGAAATTTGACAGTGATAAACATTATTTTCCCGCCAATTTCGAAATTTGAATTTGAGAAGAAAGTCACCCCTTATTCGTTGCTGGAGTCCGAATAACACATATCCTTTGGGGGTCCAAAAAGCACTTTTCATGCAACTTTTTCCGTATAAGTGTAATTCTCCAATAACACCTAAACAATCATAAAAACACCAAAATTAGTACAAAAATCGAGACTAACAATAGAGATACTGAGGACAATTCAGACATAAAAATGTGTCTATCAAATACCCCCAAACTTACTATTTGCTAGTCCCGAGCAAATCTAATCTAGAAAATAAAATGACTACACTTAGCACGTTGATGCGTGTCGTATGCGTCAAAAATAATTTCACTTCCTCACTTAACTAAATATAAATATAGTATTCGATAAGAAAGAGTTCGTATCCACAGAGAGGCGATTGTTGTTATGCAATTTTCAGATTCTTATGTAACCAATTAACCCAA
Organism: Papaver bracteatum; assembly: GCA_023529315.1. NCBI lineage: Eukaryota > Viridiplantae > Streptophyta > Magnoliopsida > Ranunculales > Papaveraceae > Papaver > Papaver bracteatum. The sequence continues at coordinate 426,467 of JAJJWX010000565.1, read as the reverse complement.
GGTGTGTTTTTGTTTTTATCAAAGTAATAATACTAAATAAAGCAAAGTAAATAGTTGGAATAATCAATAAGGAGAAGATATTGGTTAAGGGATAATATCATTCACAAACATGTATTTTTCATCTATGATTATAATTGGTATTTAATCTCTCAATTATCAAAAGTCCTAGGATATCTTGATTGCAAGAGTATCCCGTTTATTTCCTGATTTTATCACAAACAACATTAAAAGATGCTATTGTGAAATCTTCTTAAAAAGCAACCTAAAGTGTAAAAGCACAATTAGATTTAACTCCCTAAGAGCAATAAGTTCTATGAAATAAGACTAATCGATGCAAACGTGTGTTGATGGTGGATTTCTATTTTAAGGGTAAAATTGTAAAAAGCCAATTTTTGTAAGCTGACGTTCTGCAAAAGATAAAGCCTTCAGGCGGTGAATACTTCTCGCCATATTAATTCATTGGAGCATGTGCAACCATCCCTGAGAATTAAACATACCTACCCAGAACGGAGCATGTGGCAACCATCCCGACGGAGCATGTGGCAACCATCCCGGTTTTCTATAGGTATATAACATTACTATTAATTCTTTAATTAAAGCCTTGTGTTAGACGTGAAAACACCCATAGGATACCTGACGGTAGGTTATACTAGCCTCGTTGAACGCATGCAAGACTATCCATGTTAGTCTCACTTGCTGAAAACAAACCAAAAAATATATCTCACCCGTCCAACTTCGCAAGCATAGATGGAGGGTGTAGATATAAATTCATGGGGTCCTGAGCATGCTACCATGATCACCTCGGACCCACCTTCACACATGACCGAACGTCCAAGACCAACCACGGTTGGTCCTTCCAAAACGTGCGCTCAAAGTGAGCATGACGCACGGCTAGGGTTTCTTTTAATCGTGAGCGTCCAACTTCGCCGGCATAGTTGGACGGCTTAGATTATACACTAAAACAAGTAGTGAAGTGATGGTACACCATTGGCGGGCCCACTTTCTACCTACATGACCGATTCCTTCATAGGCAAGCCGTGGTGCAAGAAACGATTGCCCAAACAAGGCTAGTTTAACGCCTTATGCAGGTTGAGAAGATCCAAAACGATCACGACCATCCGACTTCGCCGGCATAGTTGGATGGCTTAGATTGCGCCCAGGGTCATAGAGCAAGCATGTACATGCTCACCGTCGACCCAAGATGCTGCATACATGGTCGGTCTCCCCAAAAGAGGTGCACGCAACCCAAAACCGATCGCTCAAAGTGGCCGGTCTAAACCCTTAATTAGGGTTTGCGGCGCAGAAACATCTCGAGCGTCCATCTTCGCAGGCTTGGACGGAAGGACAAGATGGAGACTTAGAAGGAACCGAGCATGCTAGAATGACCACGGTGGGCCCGGATTCACGTCTAGCTGATCGGCCAAGACCGGCGGTGATCAAGCTCCTCGGTACGCGCGCCCAAAGGTGATATGTCACGGCCCCTCCATAAATTCGAATCTCGACCACTCGTCTTTGCCGCCTGAGTCGAGTGGCTTAGATTAAATCTTTGCGAGTCAAGCAGGCATGGGCGTGAACACCATTGTACTACCTCCATGCAGGGCTGATCGGTTCCTCCATTGGAATTCTCTAAGCATGCAAACGTTTGGGCCGAAAGAGGCAGCATGCGCGCCTCCTATCCAACGGTCGCAAGCAAGGCTACGAGTCATCTCGTCCGTCCATATTTGCAAGCTTGGACGAATGTCTTAAGGTGCGAATCAACCAACAAACAAGGTAACACTATGACCACCATCCGTCACTCTTCTTCACAAGGTAACCGACCAAGGCATGGCCTGTCTATACAGCCTCCAAACGGTTACCTGAAGATGGCTGCATGCGATGTTATACCAAGTTCATGGTTCACCCTGCACTATTTTCTGTGGGTCCCGCGATCCACACACTCAAGATATTAATCACGTCACAACTGGGGGATACAAACTGGGGTATTGGTCTGGCGGTTTACAACGTGCAGCGTGCAACGCGCCATCACAAGAACGTGTTAGGAAGACATGGGCATTTAATTCAAGATGAGAGAAGTGGGCAGTTCTGATCGTGTGACACTCACACACAACTCCACTCTTCCCTCACTCCACTTCCCACGAGAGACGTGAAGAAGGCTTAATGACTTGTATAAATAGGCTCTCCTCCCTATTTCCAAAAACAGAAGTTCAAACAACACAGAAAACCAAGTGTTAATCGTATTCAACACCCAGAGCCTGCCTGCAACATTTGCTAGCCTGCTTAACCTTCTGTTAACAAGTCATCAAACAGTCTTCACCTTCATACTCTCAACACCTTCTTCGTTTCCCTCCCTAAGATCAACCTCACATCCTTCACCTGTGACCGAAACAAATCTGGAACGGCCGTGTCTTCGGTTTAGGCCAGAATTGTATAGATTATCTCTCGAATCAAAGTGCTCATCGTGCAGCACATTTGTTGAAGGTTTAAACTCACTTCTCATCCACATACACCCAAAATTACCTAAACCGGCAGAAGTAGTTTTCTCCCACAAACAATTGGCGACCACAGTGGGAGGTTAATCTCTCGGTTGTGAAGTCGATTTCTTCAATACCAATTAAATTTCTCTGATTTCAAGAATGGTGGATCTTAGGTCTGGATCAGCAAACAACGATGGAGTTAACACCGACAACACTTCTGGTGGCGCTGATATCCCAATTACTGGTGTTACAGTGCATCCCGCCAGTGCAACCAATGTGTCTCGTGGAATCGCGTCTTCTACCATCAGTACCAGTAGAGCAGGAGAAGACATTCCAGCAGGCGTGACACCTCCCATTACAAGAGCTAGAGTAGCTGCAAATCCAGGCATTTCCTCAAGCATGACACTTACGTCCGTCACCAGAACAACTGTTACTTCCCTTTCAGGACGAGGATCTAGAGGACCCAGAGGAGGACAACCTCCTATCACCATGGTGGACTTGATGGAGAGACAAGAAACCCTCGCTAAAGCTCAGGCAGATATGGCAACCACTCAGAAGGAGGTACTCACCTTCCTTAAAACATTAACCGATCGATTACCACAAGAGTCGAGACAGCCTCAAAGGTCATCAAGAGATACGTTCAGCACACCTGGAGAAGATGCCTCAGCTACGCAAGCCTACCTGAATGAAGAGTCTTATGCTGCTGACCACGCAAGAGAAAGGGACCAGGAGCATCTCAGGGAAAGGAGCCGATCGTCCAACTTTATTACATGTGAAGATCTGGAGAGACTCCTCCAAAATCGTGGCAAAGAAAATCCGATGGACGCGCATCGACACCAACCTCCATATCCACAAGACGTGCAGCAGATTCCTCTTCCCAGGGGAGACACCTCCCCTCAATTCATCCTTTACGATGGTACCGGTAATGCTCGTGAACACGTCTCTCGATTTTTAGAATCCTTAGGAGAACACGAATACAATCACGTTCTCCGCTTGAAGGAATTATCTAAATCACTTACGGGGAGAGCCTATACGTGGTACAACAATATTTCACCCGACAACATATCCTATTGGAGTGAGATGGTCAGCGCATTTTACAAGAAGTACTTCTTTGTATCTGAGCAAGTTACTTTCTCAGACCTGGGGAGAATCTCCCAACGGAACAATGAACATCCAAATGATTTTGTCAAAAGGTTCAGAACACAAGCGTTGGAATGCCATGAACCAAATGTCACAGAACGACAGCTGGTGGAATTATGCATCAACGGAATGATACCCATATATCGCGCCCTGCTGGAAAACTTGGGATTCCAGACGTTTTCAGAGCTCCATGAAGCAGCCAAACGTTTGGCCACTACCGCCCCAGCATTATTGGAAAGAACCAGGATCGTTCGGAGTGACGATTCACGAGATAGTCGGGGAAATAGGCGCCTCATCAACAAGAAATATAATACTGGCCCTTCTGTCAGTGTAGTAAGCGAATGCGGAAAGAGAAAAGCTCTAGCGGCGGCAGAACAACTACCCAAGCGTGCGACTCAAACGCATAAAGCTTCGCCTCGAAAGGGAACATGCAAAGATCCTGTGCAGAGCACCGAAGACACAGGCTTCCCGTTTCCAATAAGTGGAGTAATAGAACTCTTGGAGGCATGGATTCAGGATGATGCTAGAAGACTACCTCCTATCAAACGTCCACCAACTGAGAAAGACATGGCATACCCTAAGTACTGCCGTTATCATAGGTTTGTCCACCACCTAACTAAGGATTGTAACAAGCTGAAAGAAATCTTCAGGGAAAATATAGCAGCAGGAGAGATCCAATTGGGAAATGAAGGAGTTCACACAGACCCCCTTCCCGTCCAAAGTTGCATGATCTCTGGAAGCTCTGTGCGAAAGACTGTACAATCCATGATAGAACACTTGTGTGAAATCTTGTACCTTTCCAAGGTACAACGTCAAGATATATTCATGGCCCTCAACCGTATTGTGGCAGGCAGACGATTGTATCCAGAAAAGGAAGTCGTTCCAGCGTCTCAAGCCTCCTTGGAAAATAGCACCAACAAAGGAAACTGGGGACTTTTGACCGTCGCCCATCTGAAAGATGTCAAGTTCGATAGCACATTAATCGATGCAGATTCTAAATTCAACATCGTTACTATCAAGACCCTGCAAGATGCGAAAATCTCAAAGCAGGAGGCTACCCGTGGTCCGACTGTGATCAAGAGCCCAGCAGGAGAATTTGTGGATGTCTACGGATATATTGACCTCGATGTCAAGATTGGTAACACTCCAACACAAGCTAGATTCCATATAATTAAGGAACATCCGGATTACGACATGATTCTGGGGTGACCGTGAGTACACAAGGCGCATTCCTTACCAATCTCAGTACCTGAAAGAATCTCCAACAATCCAGCTCCGATGATTTCCAACAAACCGTGGAGAATCAAAGACTGCCTGTTGCCCCCATATCAACAACTCACAGGCATAACGCAAATCCCTGGTGAAAGACCTTCGTCCTGCATCAAGAGATTCCGAGCCCAAGTAAGTCTCATTGAACGACCCTGTTTGCAAGTAGTGGATGATTGTCCTGTTAGACCACCGGGGACTGTTTCACCTGACAGGCGGGCCACCACCAAGAGATGTGAATGGAGTGCTGGCCCCTTTAAGTTCTTCACCAAAAGCTTGGAAGCAATCAAGAATGACACGTGTCAGAAGCAAGCTATTATGGCAAGTCCGAATCCGTTTCAAATCGGAGATATGGTAGCAAAGGTAACCACGTTCCAAGTTGGAAACATGGCAGTAAAGATAACTGCCCAGTCTGATATGCCTGCAAAGGAAGAGGAAATATTCTTAGTGGCAGATGTTATCTTGGGCGGTTACTGCAAGATCATCAATGCAGATGAACTCGAAGGTGTGGTTGTTCACTCATGATGGCTCAAGCCCTACCTTACTTGAAGACACGACATCTCCTCTCTAATCCCCCCGGGGGATTCCTCCAACAATTTTCCTTTTCACAATGTTTGTAATTCCTTCAAAATGATGGCACTGCTTGCCTTCATATTTATTAGGGTTTCAATATTTCTTCAAGTAATCAAGATTTCATTCCTTTTAAAATTTATCATAAAATCACACAAAGTTATGAGTCACCTTCAAACCACCATTACCCAGAAAAAAAACCCTAAACCCTCATACCAAATCTTCATACCATCCTGGTAATATGGGAGGAATAAAACATGTAAAAGGGGAGGAGGAAGATATCCTACGTGATCTACTTTAACAGAGCCAGACTCACGTCAGGGGGCACAAGCAGAAAAAATATGCATGTTTCGAAAGCAACATTGGATAAAACTTTGTTCAAGATAAGAAAGAAAAGAAGAATATTCAAACTCAGCCGCCACTGAGTATAAAAAAAATATACAAAGAAGAATAACAGGGAAACTCAATTGCCGGTTGCGTCTTCATCACTGTTTTGATCCACATCTTGTACCACTTTCTCCAGAGACGCCTCAACTTCTTCTTCGGGCACAGCAGCTACCGCCTCAACTTCTTCTTCGGGCACAACAGCTACCACATCAACTTCTTCTTCGGGCACAGCAGCTACCGCCTCAACATCTTCAGCATGCGTATCCTCTGCACTTTCTACAGAATCCATTACAACCGTGGAAATCGTGCCAATCACTTTCGGACGTTCAGTCTCATCAGTATCAGAGTCAAGGATTATTACACCACCACGTATTGGGTAATCACACTTCCCATCACCTGCATTACGTTCTTGTTCAACCCTATGTCTCTTCAACCGAGCCGCAAACCTTTCAGTTCTCGATCCTGCTGGTGCTTGTGACATCTCGCGTTTCTACTTCGCTCGCGACGCTTCTTCATGTCTTTGTTTCTCCTCCATATCAATTGCAGCTGAAAGAGCACGGAGCCGCCCCCTAACAATGGTTAAATGCAAGACAGACATTCCCTGTACGGCATGGACGACTTCACGAAGTGGCAAATCAATTTTAGCCATCACTTCTTCATGTGCGTTAGCTTCTGGTTTATCAACTTCAAAACTTTTTTCTGAAGAAGCTGCAGAGTTATCATCACCAACTCCTTTCATGATGTACTGCAATAAGATTGGAAGTTTTAGCATGTTTCCAAGGGGTCGTACAGCAATAAAAGATTCTCGTGATTCCCAACATCGTTTTTAGGCACCTAATACGGAGATTACATGGGATGGTTCAATCGTCCTCCAAACAAACTCAGTTGAGGGAAATTTACACTACCCTGTATTCGATTATGATCTGGGAGCAATGGGTGTGGAATCTAGTGTTATGTTATGTTCCATTATCTTCATATGGAAGTTACCTACAACATATCAAAATTTCACGATAATCGGATGAAAGGGCAAGAATGGGTGGCCAAAACATCAGAAGACACGCAACCTGAAAAAATTCTGAAAACCTCCTGGAAGTTTACTATTTCGCGGTTTTTATCCCCTAAACAGGCTCAAAATACAAAAAGCTTCTTTGTGAAAGCTTGTAAATTTTCTGGGCTTGAAGTTACATATGCGGAACTTCGAAGTCCGAGCTTGTATGAAGATTCTACAGCAATTTCGGTAAACGCAAGCGCAAGAGTACCTCAAAATCACGCAGGCGGGCACTAAGGTTTGCACGCGTATCCCTAAAGCTAAGCCAACATGTCAACATATTTTTCTACAGCTGGATATCATGTCTACAAGTTCAAGACAGCGGTTCTACCAAGCTACAACCTGGGTTTTGACATGCAAGGATAAAGGGAACAAACGACATGTTTATGATTTCTTTTACTACGCAACCCTAACAGGCGGTAAAGGAATTAATCATGGTATGTTTTGCTGCACCTACAATCCTCTCAAAATGCAAAAGAAACTCTAACTAAATAATTAGGGTTTGCAAAAAAAAAAAAAAAAAAAAAAATCGTACCTACCTGAAAAACGGCGTCGGCGGCGACAAAAACCAGCAACGGTGACGGTGAACTCCGGCGGATGGAGTGACGGCGGCGCGGGAGAGAGCTGGACGTCCACTCGAGAAGGAAAAAAAAAAAATCGTGAAGAAAGATGGGAAAAGGGTTCTCCTTTTTATAGGCAAAATTTGAAGAATCCTGATTAGAAAAGGATTCCTTTCTGCTTCCAAAAAACCAAGAAGGGAAACCGGCCCACCCAAGATTTCATGCTTGCGACGGTACATCCGCATGGACAATCACTAGCGGCTGCCTTCCAAGGTTAGTTACCTTTATTTCTTTTACGTATATTTTTCACCATCTCATGCCTACCATATAATAGTGTAACCATTGCATGCTAGGCAGGGGACTTAATGTTGATGGTGGATTTCTATTTAAAGGGTAAAATTGTAAAAAGCCAATTTTTGTAAGCTGACGTCCTGCAAAGGATAAAGCCTTTAGGCGGTGAATACTTCTCGCCATATTAATTCATTGGAGCATGTGCAACCATCCCTGAGAATTAAACATACCTACCCAGAACGGAGCATGTGGCAACCATCCCGACGGAGCATGTGGCAACCATCCCGGTTTTCTGTTGGTATACAACATTACTATTAATGCTTTAATTAAAGCCTTGTGTTCGACGTGCAAAAACCCATAAGCTACCTGACGGTAGGTTATACTAGCCCCGTTGAACGCATGCAAGACTATCCATGTTAGTCTCACTTGCTGAAAACAAACCCAAAAATATATCTCACCCGTCCAACTTCGCAAGCATAGATGGAGGGTGTAGATATAGATTCAGGGGGTCCTGAGCATGCTACCATGATCACCTCGGACCCACCTTCACACATGACCGAACGGTCAAGACCAACCATGGTTGGTCCTTCCAAAACGTGCGCTCAAAGTGAGCATGACGCACGGCTAGGGTTTCTATTAATCGTGAGCGTCCAACTTCGCCGGCATAGTTGGACGGCTTAGATTATACCCTAAACAAGTAGTGAAGTGATGGTACACCATTGGCGGGCCCACTTTCTACCTACATGACCGATTCCCTCATAGGCAAGCCGTGGTGCAAGAAACGATTGCCCAAACAAGGCTAGTTTAACGCCTTATGTAGGTTGAGAAGATCCAAAACGATCACGATCATCCGACTTCGCCGGCATAGTTGGATGGCTTAGATTGCGCCCAGGGTCATAGAGCAAGCATGTACATGCTAACCGTCGACCCAAGATGCTGCATACATGTTCGGTCTCCCCAAAAGAGGTGAACGCAACCCAAAACCGATCGCTCAAAGTGGCCGGTCTAAAGCCATAATTAGGGTTTGCGGCGCAGAAACATCTCGAGCGTCCATCTTCTCAGGCTTGGACGGAAGGACAAGATGGAGACTTAGAAGGAACCGAGCATGCTAGAATGACCACCGTGGGCCCGGATGCACGTCTAGCTGATCGGCCAAGACCGGCGGTGATCAAGCTCCTCGGTATGCGCGCCCAAAGGTGATATGTCATGGCCCCTCCATAAATTCTAATCTCGACCACTCGTCTTTGCCGCCTGAGTCGAGTGGCTTAGATTAAATCTTTGCGAGTCAAGCAGGCATGGGAGTGAACACCATTGTACTACCTCCATGCAGGGCTGATCGGTTCCTCCATTGGAACACTCTAAGCATGCAAACGTTTGGGCCGAAAGAGGCAGCATGCGCGCCTCCTATCCAACGGTCGCAAGCAAGGCTACGAGTCATCTCGTCCTTCCAGCTTTGCAAGCTTGGAAGAATGGCTTAAGGTGCGAATCAACCAGCAAACAAGGTATCACTATGACCACCATCCGTCACTCTTCTTCACAAGGTAACAGACCAAGGCATGGCCTGTCTATACAGCCTCCAAACGGTTACCTGAAGATGGCTGCATGCGATGTTATGCCAAGTTCATGGTTCACCCTGCACTATTTTCTGTGGGTCCCGTGATCCACACACTCGAGACATTAATCACGTCACAACTGGGGATACAAACTGGGGTATTGGTCTGGCGGTTTACAGCGTGCAACGCGCCATCACAAGAACGTGTTAGGAAGACATGGGCGGTTAAGTCAAGATGAGAGAAGTAGGAAGTTCTGATCGTGTGACACTCACACATAACTCCACTCTTCCCTCACTCCACTTCCCACGAGAGACGTGAAGAAGGCTTAATGACTTGTATAAATAGGCTCTCCTCCCTATTTCCAAAAACAGAAGTTCGAACAACACAGAAAACCAAGTGTTAATCGTATTCAACACCCAGAGCCTGCCTGCAACATTTGCTAGCCTGCTCAACCTTCTGTTAACAAGTCATCAAACATCCTTCACCTTCATACTCTCAACACCTTCTTCATTTCCCTCCCTAAGATCAACCTCACATCCTTCACCTGTGACCGAAACAAATCTGGAACAGCCTTGTCTTCGGTTTAGGCCAGAATTGTATAGATTATCTCTCGAATCAAAGTGCACATCGTACATCACATTTGTTGAAGGTTTAAACTCACTTCTCATCCACATACACCCAAAATTACCTAAACCGGCAGAAGTAGTTTTCTCCCACAAATAACGTGTAAAAGCACTAATTCGTTTTAACAAAGGTTATGATTCATATGCAATTAAAAAGATGTATCACTACAAGTATTAACCACAAGATGCTACTAAAAATCAGAGATAACAACTTTTACGTATTGAAAACCCTAATATAGCCTTAGAGATTAAAACAAATCCAATTGATTCCGGACTCAAACAAACTAGCATTCAAATCATATGATAATAAAACGATGAATCATAAACGATAAAATTGAAACAAAACTAATTCATAGAATCAAATAACATGCTTGAAGAAATCAACTTTTTATCCCATAACCAATTATTGTATTTAGCTACTCATATTCATGGAGTTCATCATCATAATATTCAAAGAAATAAGATGAAACATAAAAGAAAGCAAACCCTAGAAGTTGTTCTCTGCAAAAGCTCCAAGAATAGAATAAAACGTTGTCCTATTCATGGAGTTCATCATCATATTATTTTTATTTTATAGTATTACCTTAATAATATTATTTTAAACAAAATTAACATTATTATTACTAATATATTTCTTATTTTATAACTAAAAAATAATATTTTATTTTAAAATATCAATTATTGTTTTACATTAAAATTGTATTTACTTAAAATATAATTAAATATATTTGAATATATAAATTGTATTTTGTCTCATATCTAAAAGGAAAAAGAATATTTTTAGTTAATAAATATAATTAGTATTAATTAACTATTATTTTATATTAAAATATCAAATAAAAATATTTTATAATTACTTATTTAATTTTAAATAATTAATTATATTATAAAATATTATTCAGTTTTATACTTACTTAAAATACTGAATAGACCAATATTATTTGAATATTTTATTATAAAATCTATTTTTAAAATATATAAATTTTGTTATAAAATCTATTTGAATATATAAATTATATTTTTTCTCATATTTAAAAGGAAAAGGAATATTTTTAATTAATAAATATTATTAGAATTAATTAATTATTATTTAAAATATTTTTTATATTAAAATATCAAATAAAAATCCTTTATAATTACCTATTTAATTTTAAATAAGTAATTATACAATAAAATAATATATATTATTATTTAATTTAATACTTAATTAAAATATCAAATATACAAATATTATTATTTGAATATTTTATTATAAAATCTATTTTTAAAATATACAAATTTAATTTTAAATCATATTTAAAAATAAAAAATAATTTTTTACTAATGAATACCCAATTAAAAATATTAATTTATTTATAAAAAGTTAAATTGCTTTAATATTATTTGGATTTTTTGAATCATTACTTTAATTTAATAATATTTTATATAGTTTTTGGTAAATAATTTTATTTTACTAATTAATTTTTTATTAATTGCCTAAAATTAATAAAAGATAATTTAAAAAAAAACTCAGTGATATTCGAAATAAACTTACTATGAAAAATTTAAACAAATAAATATTCAAAAAATAAAAATATAATCAATTTCATTCATAAACATGCCAAACACAAAACTTTTAAAAGATGGAATTCATTTTCTAGGTAGTTTGAACTCCAGGTAGTTGGAACTCCCTAGAATTCAAACTCCATCCGTGCCAAACGGACCCTAAGCTCGTTAGAAACAATCACATGTAACTCTTCATTTTCACCCAAGTACAAGTACTTTAAGTGACTAGGAAGAGGTTTCAATTCTAACTTTGGAGATTTAACAATAGAGGGTAAAAGTTTTTCATCACTGCATGGTAGAGAAATAAAAGAGATATTATGAGTTTCCGGGCATCCTTGTAGTGAGTTGAGATCACCAAGGGCTTCTTTGACCTCATTACCAGACTCTACACCATTATCAATGGATGTAGTTAGAACGGTTTACAAAGCATCTTCACCATTCAATTCAAACATTTGTTGTGCCAAAGTATCCATAACATCAACGGAGAAGCAAGAGTGGACATCACTAGGATACCGCATCGTCTCGAAAATGTTGAAACGTATTACTTCTCCATCAAACTCCATAGTTAGCGTTCCCTTATCCACATTAATAATGGTCTTCGCCGTTTTCATGAAGGGACGCCCAAGTAGCAATGGAAGAGACGAGTCCGGTGAACCTTCATCCATCTCTAAGACACAAAAATCTGCTGGAAATACTTGTTGATTAACCTGCACAAGAACATCCTCAACAATACCCATTGGGTAGACATTAGAGCGATCGGCTAATTGCAACACAATTTCAGCCTTTTTGAGAGAACCTAAATCAAGTAACTTATACATAGATCCAGGCATAACATTAACGGATGCACCTAAGTCTAACATTGCTTTGTTAAATATAGTGGTACCAATTGTGATGGGGATGTCAAAGATGCCCGAGTCTTTGCATTTCAGGGGGAGTTTGTGTTGTAAGATTACCGAAGCATTCTCCCCCACACTAAGCACTTCATTACCTTTGAGCCTTTTCCTATTGGTACACAAGTCCTTCAACACTTTGGCATACTTTGGAACTTGCTTAATAGCATCAATGAGTGGTATGTTCACATGAATCTTCTTAAGAACGTCTAAAATCTCCTTTTCTAGTGCCTCCTTCTTAGAATTTGCAAATCTGCGAGGAAAAGGTAAAGGAGGGACATAAGTAGGAATAGGAGTTTTAGAGTTAGGAATAGGTACCTCAGAAGTTTTGGGAGAATCCTCATTCTTCTCCTCCAAAATAGGTTCCTTTGGTGTTTCCACCTTGCCCGAATCAGCAACTTCGGGTTGCACAAGTTGTGTACCACTTCTCAACGTAATCGCATTGACACCCTCCTTTGGGTTAATAGGTTGAGAAGGGAGTTTCCCACTATTTTGTGCCTTCATTTGGTTCATCTCAAGAGCCATAGAACCAACCTGAGTTTGCAACTCTTTCATCGTGCCCTCCGTTCTTTGCATAAAAGATTTCATCAACTCTTCCATACTCGACCCCTGATTTTGAGATTGTTGTTGTTGTTGTTGAAATTGTTGACGCGGCTGGAATTGGTGCGGCTGGAATTGTTGTTGTTGATATCCACCCGAATTGTTGAACGTAGGTTGTTGAATCGCTCCTTGCTTGTTCGCATATCTAAAATTGGGGTGATCTCTCCATCCCGGATTGTAAGTATTGGAATAAGGATCATACCGTCTTGGCTGATTTGGAAAAACCGCATTAGCTTGCTCATTGACGTCTTCATACCCATGAGAATTTGGTATCACCGCGGCTGAAACTTGTTGTAGCATTGCTGTGATGTTTCCCATTTGTTGACGAAGTTCCTCCACCTCGCTCACTTCATTGACTCAGAAGAAGCACATCCGAACCACGACTCAAGAATTGTTGAGAGTTTGCTGCCATGTTTTCAATCAACTCTCTAGATTGTGCCACCGTCTTGCTCACTAGTGCACCACCACCCGCTGCGTCGATAAGATTCCTATCACTTGATTGGAGTCCTTCATAGAAGTATTAGATGATCATGGCGTCACTAAATTTGTGATGAGGAAAGCTTGCCACCAACCTCTTGTATCGTTCCCAACAATCATATAACGATTCTCCGACATTTTGCTTCATTCCGCAAATCTCCTTGCGAATTTGAGTAGCCTTAGATGCAGGAAAATATCTCTCTAGAAAGAGTTTCTTGAGCCCATTCCAAGTTGTAACACTCCCGGAAGGCAAGTAGTATAACCAATCCTTAGCATTACCTTCCAATGAGAATTGAAAAACCTTCAACATAGCACCATCTGCCTCCATATTTTCTGGGAGCATCGCCATGAAAATGGTGTGGAAATCCATAAGATGCTTGTTTGGATCTTCATTCACCAAGCCATGGAACTTTGGTAATTCTCTAAGAAGTCCCGGCTTGATTTCAAAAGTGGAGTCGGTTTGAATGCAACCCTGCTGTATATCCAGCTTGTGAGAAGCTAAGTCTTTAAGTGAACGATTTGCAGGGTCACCCATTGCTTCTTCTCCTTCTCCTTCTTCTTCAAAAGGAATATCGTGTTCTACTTCCTCTCCTTCTTGCCGAAGAACTTCGTGTTCTACTTCCAAGTTGTGTTCTTCCATTGTGCCTTGCCTTGGTTGGAGTATTGTGCCTTTTTGAGTAGCTATCCCGCACCTTGGATAATTCCAATCTTTAGAAGCCAGAGATTAGGTACTTGAAAAACAATTCTCGCAAACAAGTGAGAAACAAGACAAAAAAAACGAAACACAAGTATGCAAGCAGAAAAATAATAAAAAGAAACTAAAAACTAGATAACAAGCCGAATGCCTCCCCGGCAACGGCGCCAAAATTTGATGCGCGTCGTATGCGTCAAAAATAATTTCACTTCCTCACTTAACTAAATATAAATATAGTATTCGATAAGAAAGAGTTCGTATCCACAGAGAGGCGATTGTTGTTATGCAATTTTCAGATTCTTATGTAACCAATTAACCCAAGGTGTGTTTTTGTTTTTATCAAAGTAATAATACTAAATAAAGCAAAGTAAATAGTTGGAATAATCAATAAGGAGAAGATATTGGTTAAGGGATAATATCATTCACAAACATGTATTTTTCATCTATGATTAGAATTGGTATTTAATCTCTCAATTATCAAAAGTCCTAGGATATCTTGATTGCAAGAGTATCCCGTTTATTTCCTGATTTTATCACAAACAACATTAAAAGATGCTATTGTGAAATCTTCTTAAAAAGCAACCTAAAGTGTAAAAGCGCAATTAGATTTAACTCCCTAAGAGCAATAAGTTCTATGAAATAAGACTAATCGATGCAAACAAACGTGTAAAAGCACTAATTCTTTTTAACAAAGGTTATGATTCATATGCGATTAAAAAGATGTATCACTACAAGTATTAACCACAAGATGCTACTAAAAATCAGAGATAACAAATTTTACGTATTGAAAACCCTAATATAGCTTTAGAGATGAAAACAAATCCAATTGATTCCGGACTCAACCAAACTAGCATTCAAATCATATGATAATAAAACGATGAATCATAAACGATAAAATTGAAACAAAACTAATTCTTAGAATCAAATAACATGCTTGAAGAAATCAACTTTTTATCCCATAACCAATTATTGTATTTAGATACTCATATTCATGGAGTTCATCATCATAATATTCAAAGAAATAAGATGAAACATAAAAGAAAGCAAACCCTAGAAGTTGTTCTCTGCAAAAGCTCCAAGAATAGAATAAAACGTTGCCTATAAAATTGTGTAGAAAACTTCCTTTTTATAGCTTTTTCTCCTTCCAAAAATAGGTCAAAGTCTTCAAAATATTCAAGTCCACGTCCATCTGCCAGTCCACCTAGCCCGTGTGATAAAAATATATCTCTGGAATTTTCGGGTCCAAAACGGCCCGCCGGAATGCTGACGTCATCACCGGAATCCGGTTTACCGGAAAATTGACTCAGGCCACTTTTACCATCGGAGACTGTCACCAGGCAATTCTACACTTTCAGTAGCTCAACTTTGCTTTTCTGCATTTCAAACATTTGCATAACCCATCTAAATCCAATTTTCTATTATTGCGAAAACGTACCCAAAAGCGTGACGCGTAGCTCATATGTCCGGCCATCAATTCTTGCATCTGACTCATACCCCCCTCGCGATTCACTGAAATATTGCGATTCATACTTTAACTTCCGAAATACGACTACCGGAACTATGCTCACCGGCGTGCCATTTTCACCCCGTTTTTGCACAATTTCTGCAGTTCTGGAATTCTGTCACTTCAGGTTATAACAACACCAGCTTCAGTCCTGCTCTTAACCCACTGCTGCAACTTTCACCAGCATTTGCACACATAGTAAGCTGCAAAGAACCACCATCTGCCAACTCAAATCCATAAGACCCTATAACAGCACCATTATAACTATCCAGTCCACCTGCAATTAGCTCTAGCAAACCCATATCAAACCTTGACAAAGAACTACAACCTCCTCCTTGCTTCTTAACCTTGCCTTAAGAATCTGCGAACATAGGGTAAGAACAGCTGCTCTTCTTGGCACCTCACAGGGACCATAACAGCAATTCTAATGCTATTACCCGTACCTTGTGCCGCAGATGCACTTTCTCAGCATCTCCTCTTCAATCCATTGCCACAAACAGCTCGAGCAAATCAGTTCCATTGCCTTGCAGCTTATTATCTTCTCAGCCATACCTGCAATTCTCACCTTGTGACACAACCATACCACCACTGCCAATCCATTCAAGCTCAAACACCTCATCTTGATTAAAATCTCAGCTTCCATCAACTCTCTGAGTTCCATCCTTTGCAGCTTAACAACACAGCCATCATCTCAGTCACTTGCACAACTGCCAACACCCCCTTGCAACAGCAGCAACACAACTTAGCACCACCTGCAAGTCAGGTTCAACTGCATCTACAATAATTCCACGGACCCATGACCTGCAACTGAGCTACATTCACCACCTGCTCAGTTCAGTTCATACAACAGTAGCAGCAGCTACAACTCCACCTTCTCTGCAACTTCTCGCAGCTTCTTGTCCTTGCACTTGCTTGCCAATTGAATGACTTGGCAAAAAACTTAGTCGTTGTTGACTTTGAGTTGTAAGTCAGGCATTTCCTCAAACAGATTGTACGCATCTTGCAGACTGGTGATGGATAAAGCTCTGTTGGATTTATAACCTTCCACAGCTCCTTCCCTGCACATAATTTCAAACACAAAACAAACCCATGACTCTCCAATCTGTCTGAAATTCTATAACCTCAGTAATCCCAGACATTTGTTGATTTCAGGGATTCAATTTTTCCACCAGCAACAAGGGTAATTCCCAATAGCTTCACTGATTTGTTTCTTTGAGAAAACCCAACCCTAATTCGAATATCACTCTTCTGTGTTCATCTACATCAGCCCTTTCTCGATTTCCTCCAATATGTTCATCACTCGATCTCATAAGGAAATCGTCCACATTGCGCCTCTCTTTTCTCTTCTCTTTCCATCTTTCT
Organism: Papaver bracteatum; assembly: GCA_023529315.1. NCBI lineage: Eukaryota > Viridiplantae > Streptophyta > Magnoliopsida > Ranunculales > Papaveraceae > Papaver > Papaver bracteatum. The sequence goes on along the minus strand of JAJJWX010000565.1, from coordinate 409,483 downwards.
TTGAGTACCAAATGATTGGGAATAACTCTCAACTCTAGGTTATGATTAGGGCAGGATTTATCCACCCCAGTTGTTGGGATAAGGGTCACCAAGATCATCCATGGCATGTCAGTTTCGCAGAACTGACTGCCTAATCTTTCTTGCTTAATTGTTGATTTTACTCGTAACCTTCTCATACGTTGTCGGAATGACCTCTTTCTTTCACCATTAACTTCATATTTTCGTGCTCTACAACATGATGAGAAGAAATCCAAGATTTGAGCAAGTTCCACGTCTTTTTGCTCCAAATGACTCCATTGCACCTATAAAACTCAAAAGAAAACATAAGATACATAATTTTCAAGAAAACTTGCAAATAAAGCGTAAATACTAGATATAAAATTAGGTGTTTTAGACACCTATCACACGTGCAGCAAGCCGTTAAACCGCTAGGTGTCCCTAGTGGCGGAGTGTTGTCTCCAGAGGGTTTACCAGAAGTGTACCCACAAAACCTTAACTCCAGACCCTAGCTATCTACGCATAACCTTGGAAGGCACTAAAGAATCTCCTTGGTTGGCATACTTATTGACTATAGGAGGAAGTACCCTGATGCGAAATTCTAATTGATGTACACGAGTTTGCACTCAAGCATACTAAAATTCATATAAAGTGACAGAGCTCTACTCAGATAGTTTCTGGACATCATAAACCGGAGTCAACCAATCACATGGATAAATTAAGAAGATGGAAGTACAGAAAAACGTGGATGATGTTGACTAAGGTGAACCTATCCTAATGAATTGAGATACTGGTATGGACTAATATCAATACACTAGCATATACAAGGGGACCAGTGGTCGATAATCCTACCTCTAGGTCAACTCAGCTGGCATATACAAGGGTGCCAATGGTCGACTTTATTATATTTATTCCGGCTGGTCTAGTGGTCTGGTCTCAAGAACGGGCCCTAGATCAGCTGGTCATCCCCGTTCCCCAAAGTTTAATGCGCTCCAGGAAGTCCCAGGTTCGAGCCTCCAATGGCGTAATATTGCAGGAATTAACATGGAAGGTAGAGTTAGTTTTCCCCCCTTGTGACACAATCTCTCCCCCCCTCCCGCCGTTTCGGCTCTCCTTGGCAAGGTTACCCATGAGGCTCGCTGGTAGGATAGCACATCTACCTGTTCAATTAATGTAGTAGTATGTCGTTGGAGCCTAGCTTGTTATGCTTCCGACTAGTTAATGTAATACTCTTTATCTAATAATTATTATTATTATCTTCTTTATAAAACTTTATTATTTTATAACTTAATATTATTACATGAAACTAGTTGGAAGCCTAACAATCTAGGCTCCAATAACGCACTACTACATGAATTGAACAGGTTGCCTTGCTAACCTACCAGCGAGCCTCATGGGTAACCTAGCCAAGGGATCCGAAGCGGGAGGGGGGGCTGAGATTGTGTCACAAGGGGGGCAAGCTAACTCTACCGTCCATATTAATTCCTGCAATATTATGTCATTGGGGATTCGAACCTGGGGCCTCCTGGAACGCATGAAACTTTGAGGAACGGGATGACCAGTTGAGCTAGGGCCCGTTATTATTATTATTTTTATTTTAAAATTTATTTATATTAGATAAATATTATTACATGAAACTAGTTGGAAGCCTAACAAGCCCGTTTTTTTTTTTTTTTGGGTGGTATCTCAGTCACTCTACTTCACCCTAGCGATGATAAAAGAAGAATAAAAGAAGTGATCAGGATTCTTTCGATGTTTCCATCACGAGGATATGGCGAAACTACCATGTTTTCTTTTCTAACACCTGAGATCTGTTCTTTTATGAATAGACTCTTCTAGATGTTTCTATATAATCAGATTGGTTCCTCAACTCCTAGATCCAAAATGCTTCCATCCACTTAGATTGGTTAGTGCCGACCTTAATAAGAATAAATTTCTAGGCTCTGGAGTTTATTTATTGCAACTAAAATCTAGCAAAAGGTTTCTTCCCCACCCCCAAACTTAAATCTAACATTGTCCTCAATGTTCTAAAGATAAAATTAAGAACATGAACAAGGAGAAATTGTTACCACTTGAGGGAAAAGAAAGGAAGGATATTACCGTAAGCATGAGCGTGGGTGCCTCCCAGAAAATTGCTAAATTTAAATTCTTTAGCTCGACATCAAAAACCTTAAAAAGGATTGTCACCTTCCAAAGTCATATACCAATAGCCGAAATAGCTGTGGGTCCTCAGAACCAAATAGAGCAGACACAAATGAAAGACTACCATCTTGGATTAGAAAAATGAGCAGACTGAGAATAAATTGATCTAGGACTTTTATCAAGGTAACTAGATTTATATGGGGTGTCTCTTTGGGCTCTATATAAGTGTCTAGGGGAATAGGTTCAACCGAATGACATGTCTCTAAGATCTGGGTTTCTTCATGGACAGTATCCGGAGGATCGGGTAGCAGAGTTTGAAGAAACTCAAGAAGTATCTTAGACGCACAAAGCTCGAGTCCCAAGTTAGGGACTTCAATTAAGGATACACGACGATCACTAGATTCATCATTACCCCCAAACTTAGGGTAAACAATATCCTTAAATGGACCAAAATCTATGGGATGGATTCTAGGGTCCATAAAGTCAGCACAATAACTAGCTTCTTTGGGAGACTGGTCATCTAAACGAACAATATCATCATATAAGGGATTATCAAAGAAAATATCTAGTATAGGCTCATCAACTAAGGTGTTCGTCATGGTTACCTCCTCCGAAGCACTGGAGGGTTCATCAAATAATGGATTATCAAACATAGTGCATGCTAAAGGATCGGGAACTAATGTGGTAATCATGTTCACCACTTCTAAATCATCTATCTCAGAAGACTTAATAACATTAAAGACATTTATCTCAGTAGTCATGTTACCAAAAGATATGTTCATAAGTCCGGTTCTACAATTGATGACAACATTAGATGTGGCTAAGAATGGGCGACCTAAAATCACCGGGATTTGAGCACTTGGGTCCTGAATAGGCTGGGTATATAGAAAAACAAAATCTACTGGGCATATGAACCTATCAACTCAATAAGAACATCTTCTATGACACCACGAGGCACTTTGACAGACCTATCATCTAATTGAAGTGTCATCTTGGTCGGTTTCAACTTACCAAGCCCTAGCTGGGTGTACGCATGATACAGAAGTAAGTTAACAATAGCTCCTAAGTCAAGTAATGCCTTATCGACCATGTGATTACCGATTGCACAATATATGGTGGGGCATCCAGGGTCTTTATACTTATGGGGTGTTTGGTTCAGAAGAATTGAACTTACTTGTCCAGCTAAAAAGGATTTCTTATGGACATTAAGCTTATGCTTTCGTGTACAAAGATCTTTAAGGAACTTGGCATAAGCAGGCATTTGCCTAATTGCTTCTAATAACGGAATGTTGATGTTCACCTGCTTAAATTTTTCCATTATCTCGTTGAAAATCGACTCCTTCTTAGTTGGGGCTAACAACTTTGGATATGGGGATCTAGGCACAAAGGTAGTCCTATCAGGAATTTCTTGGGATTCCTTAGGAATTGTTTCAGTTTCCTCAGCTACGGGTTCCTCTTATGGATTAGAAGGTGGAACTACAATATGTCCACTAGGCATGGCTACCTTATTATCTACTGTTTTACCGCTCCTAAGGGTTGTTATAGAATTCACATGATTGTACGATTTCTCTCCTTTGGGATTAGGATCAGTATAACTAGGGAACCTTCCTTATTCTCTCTTACTTATAAACTTAGCTATTTGTCCGACTTGAAGTTCTAATTTAGCAAGAGACTGGGAATTATTCTTAAAATTCTGTTTGGTTTCCTCTTGAAAATTAACCTGGCTCTTTATTAACATTTCCTGGCTTTGTGATAGCATATCTTGGCTCTTTTTTAATATACCAAAAGATTCCTCTAAGCTAGTCATTCTATTCTCATAAGGGTTCTGGAACTGGGCTTGACCTAAAGAATTCTTATTATAACCAAAACCTGGGGGAGGTTGAGAATTACTAGACTGACCTTGATTTTGTCCCCTAGACCAAGAGAAAATATGATGGTTTCTCCAACCAGGATTGTAGGTTTCTGGGTATGGGCAAAACTTCTGACTGTTTTCAAACCTAGCATTGTTATAAACATCATGAGTTTGCTCTTCACTAATGTGACCTTCCCAAAATGAGCTATTGGGTTCTATTCCACAACTAGAGACTTGAGAGGCTCTAATTCTATCATTAGGTTCAACAAGGGACCTATTTTTTGACTGACCTATTTCCAAAGCTTCTAACCTTTCAGACAAAGCAGCAAACTTAGCATCTGACCCAAAGCTTGTATCGACCACATTGGTGCTACTTCTATTGACCAAGAGTCTTTTAGGGGGTTCAACACAAGACTTCCATTATTGGGATTTTTTAGCTACATTTTCTAAGAAGGAAAATGCATCATCAACACTTTTACTCGTGAATAAACCAGCGCACATAGACTCGACCATGGCTCTGGTCGAATAGTCTAAACCTTCATACAAAATTTCAACTAGTTTTATTTTTTCGAACCCATGGTGAGGAAATTGCGACAAAATATCATTAAATATCTTTAAAAACCTATAAAGGGATTCTCCTTCTTGTTGCATACGGGCACTAATTTTCTGCTAAAATATGCGGTTCTATGCTTAGGGAAAATTTGAAGTATAAAACAACAATAAGTTGGTCCCATGTTTCTATAGACCCAGATGGTAGGTTATTCAACCAGGTCTTGGCTTTATCTCTCAAGGAAAAAGGAAACATCTTAAGTTTCAAAACTTTATCAGTGAGGTCTTTATTCTAACTGTCCCACAAATTTCCTCAAAGTCCCTAATATGAAAATAAGGGTTATCATCGTCTTTTCCTAAAAATATAGGGACCATCTGAAGGATACCAGGTTTCAACTCATAATTAGCCGTAGAGGCTGGAAATTTAATGCACGAAGCTCGTTTGGTCCTTGTTGGGTACATGTATCTTTCAAAGTAGCCATTGCCGGAACAACTGAAGTACTAGGGGTACTTTCTGTAGTTGCAGAATAACCTACAACTACACCCTCAATAGAATTAGTAAAAACTCAAGAAGTTCTTGATGATGAATATCAATTTTCTTATTAATGTTCTCAATTGATCACAAAGAAGTATCTAAATGGAATTAGAATAGTTACAACTTTCTCTATTCTCTTTCCTAAAATATTTTCTAACACTTACTAAAAGAACCTCTCGAATTTTACATTTGAACTCTTATTTATAGTAAAATTTATACAGCTGTTCATGAGTTACGAAGTATCGCAACTTATACTCGCAAAATTATTTCATCCTCGCAAAACTTCATATTTCTCCGCGCTTCTTCTATCATCGTATCATTTTATAACTCTTTTCTCCTGATACTCGTGAACTATTATCTTGCGATATTCAGTACCTACATCTTGCCTCTTCTCATGTCAATTCTACGAAGAATAAATGATCGTGAGAACATAACCGTTACTTAGTCTTTTGAAATTTTGACACGTCTTTTGTAACCGTTCTTTTTTAGTTATTCCCTTATATAACTCCTTTATATTCTCTTCCTTTTCTTCTTCTTATTTCCGCAATTCTATCTTCTACTCATACTCTCTATCACTATTTTCTCTGCAATTTTTTATTCTACTGTATCTTCATGAGTTCTCCAAGGTAATTTCCCTCTATCTCTGCGTATTTCATTTGTTCTCCTCTTTAATTTCTGTATAATTTGTTATCTGATTTTGGTTTATTTCCGCAAAATAACTTCTCAGATGAAATCTCAACTAAAGAATCCAAGCCTTAATCCACGAAGAAGAAAATCTGAGAATCAAAAGGTAGTTAAAATACTCTGTCTTCTTTCCTGAACAATATATTGTTGCCTCAGTTTTTAATCTACATTTTGATTCGCAGGTTGACGAAAAACCAAATCCAAGCAAGAGATCTCGAATAACTAAACCCACACCATTAATTCCGATTGATGATTTCCTTCCTGAAGTTGATAAGGAATTTTCCTCTCCTCCTCGTGAAAATGCTTCTTCACATACTCCTGCCTCTACTCCATTACCTGCTTTTCAATCTCCTATCAATGTAAATTTATCAACACTTCTTTAAGACCAACCCTCTCAAAATATTTCTTCAACTTCTTCTTTTGAAAAACAACCCTCGCAAAATATTTCTTCAACTTCTTCTTTAGAAAAACCTGTCTTATCCCCAAATCCTTTGAGTGCTATTTCTCCAGACAATTTGCAGCTTGCTCTTATTCCTTCAAATTCTTCTCCTCTTCCTCAAGAAATTCGAGATGGAATTTATTCAACTTTCCGAATGTTATCTGAGGTTTTGACCAATACTGCAAAATCTACTAATGTTCGTTCGCAATATGAATTTTGCGAAGTTCTGAATAATTTCGTCAATCCAGACATTTCTTCTTCACGTCAATCCTTGGAAAAAGAAATTGAATTACTTCGCCATTCTTTGAAAGCTTCTCAAGCAGAATGCGAGGATCTTCGTAAAGAAAATCATCATCTTCAGAATAATTCTCTGGACTGTGCGATTCTTCGCAAAAGAAATGATGAACTGAAAGGTATGATTACTATCTTCATATTTTCTCTTTTATTTATTTATATTCTTCATATGCTTGAAACATCCATTAAAACCCATTCCCCTTTATAGAATCCATCTAGAAATGTAGAAGATTGGTACTTCACCATGAATCAGATGCAACAGAATATCGAACCAAGCATGAAAGCCTCTCAAACCAATTCTCCCATTTATCTAATCTTTACTCGTGTGCTCTTGACAACTCTGATGCTCTTTTTCAAGAGAATACTCAATTAATATATGATCGAATTTTTTTAAATATTGACATATCTCAACTTTTTTATTCCTTAACCAAAGCTAATTTGAGAATAGAAACCTTATTAGAAGAGAACAAAACCTTATCAGAAGAGAAATGTTCGTTTTTGAATACAATGATTGTTTCTTCGCAAGAATTAAAGACTCTTCAGAATAAATATTGCGATCAAGAAAATCTTCTTTCTTTGTTGAAAGGTGAACTTGAGGAATTAAAGAAGTCTTCAGATGCTGAAAGAAATTCTTTTGTTGTTGAGAAGAATTCCCTTATTAATAAGAATATAGTCTTGTGTGCTAAGAATAATCAACTTGAAGAAGATTACTCGTCATTAAAAAGTCTTAATGCCAAACTTGCGAAGGATAAAAATTTTCTCCTTTCTAAAGATCAAAAGCTTCAATCTCGACTTAAAGGATTAGTTGGTAAAGGTTTTGATAATGCGATGAATCAGATGAAGAACTGTTGTCTATCTTTAACTCAATCTCTTACTTCGCAAAGAGAATGTAGTCATTAAAATTTGACTGCCTCTGGTACATCTTTAAATTTTGTTATACTCGCAAATTTTATTCTTTGAACTTTGTTTTATTTGCAGAATCTGAGAACCACCTTCGTAATGCAAAAGCTGGATTAGAAGCCTCCTGTTCTGAGCTTCGTAAGAAGAATGCTTTGCTTTCTACTCGCTTAATCAACTCTCGTGATCGTGATACTCGGAGATTCAATTATCTTGCTTATTCCAAGGATATCGAAGATACCAATCATAAAAAGGCTATACTTCGTGAAAGTCACCTGAAAGCTCAAGTCTTTGCGAATAACATTCTCTTATCAAGAGGCTTGCCTCCTGTAAAAAGATTACTCCTCGAAGATATCGATGATGAAGTTGCTCGTGAGCCTGATAGTGATTTCGATTATGAGAGTGATGATGAAGATCTTGATGATGAGAGAGAATCTATTCCTCAAGGAGATGTCCTGCTGCATATTCTTCCAAGGATGATATCTCGCAAAAGTCGAAGGCTGCTAATGACCCCTCTGATCTTAAAGATCCAAAGCCAGAGTGTTGATGAAGCATGATAATATTCCTTGTTCAATTTATCATTGGCTCTCCTTTTTTTCTTTCTTCTGAATTCCTTCCCTTAATTACCGTTGGTTTCCTTTTTTGCGAACAATTCTATTTTTTGAGAAGTACATTTGATATTTTACGAAGATGATCTATCCTTTCTTTTTGATATTTTGCGAAGATAATTTAACCTTTCTTTGACTAAATTTTCCCCATTTGATCATGTGAAGAGAAATAATATATAACTCACAGATAAAGCTTAGTATATCCTTTTCCCCTATTATTTCTCTTTAAATGATTAAACATTGTTTGAAGTATTAAAATATCTGCCTCAGTTTATCTTACGAAGTTTCAACCTTTGTAGAAGTATTAGAAGTACCAAATCCATCAAATGAAGAGATATAAGAAGTATTAGAAGTATTCGATCTACCAAATGAATTATTAGAAATACACAATTCCCTTTTTCGTATTAGAAGTACTCGATCCACCAAATGAAGAGATATAAAAAGTATTAGAAGTATTCAATTCATCAAATGAAGAAATATAAGAAGTATTCGATCTTTGAATAATTATGTAACATATGACGAAGTATAATGATTATTTAACTTTCACCAAATGAAATATCCATTAAAGAAGTATAATAAATATGAGATATTCTTGAAGAATTATAAGAAGTATTCAATCTTTTTGTGAAATATTCAATATATGGAGAAGTATAAGAAGTATGTAATTCTCATAAACTTTTACGAATATGAACTTATCTGTATTTGATTGTTATCAAAATCGCATCTTTTGTTAAGTCTTCATTAAAATTCTTCAATGATGTTGTCCTTTTTTGATAGGACTTCTCGTAAAATTCTTCAATGATATTGCCAAAGCTGTCTTCTCTTCAAAATATCTTGATGTATATTCTTGTAAAATTTCTTCAATGATATTGATGCAATAAATTTCATTAATTTATGTGGTCTTATCATGCCTTCCTAAGTAAAGGTCTTATTTTGCCACCTCTTTTGTATTAATTATTTGCGATAATATGACAAGTCTGAACATTCTTGCGAACATACAACCTCGTGACATTATCGTCTTGCGATGAAATCGCAGGACGTTCTTACACTTTCATGCAAAAACCCATTGATCTCATCTTAACTTCTTTGTATAGTATTTTAGCCTCTTCAGGAATTGTTGCGACAATATGACAGGCCTAAATATTCTTGCGAACATAAAGCCCCATGACATTGCCATCTTGCGATGAAATCGCAGGACGTCTCTACACTTTCATGTAGCGACCCATTGATCTCATCTTAACTTTATTATGTTCTGCGAGTTCTTTATTCTTTTCTTTCTTTCTTTCTTTCTTCTTTTTTTTTTTTTTAGAAGGCACGCAGAACTTCATTTGTTGCACAAATATGACAAGCCTTTATGTTTTCGCAAACAAGAAGCCTCGTGAAATTTGCGTCTTATAGCACTTATCAACTCCCTAATGGAGGGTGCTGCCATTTATCTTCCCCCTGATTGCCCCTTCAAGGAAGCGTACATCGACCATACAAGGTTAGCTCTTCCCATCCGGTTCTGCCAACAACCAGCTTTTGATCGCAACCTCTTATCCTTTTTGCCTATAGGGCTTATAGTTACGAGGTTGCACCCTATGGGGTATCTTTGGGCCAAGTGCATCATTTGCCAAGACTTGTCAAAACTGGCAGATGTGGTTCAACCTCACCCGGCACTCTTGACTCAACCGTGTACCTCGGCGCCTTGATCGTTTTCTGCACTTCTTGGGAAAGACAGTATGCCTTAGTCGCCCAGCCTAAATCTTCTTACACCGCATTTTATATTGCGTAATGTCGTTAGATTAGGTGAGAATCCAAGGTGTCTAACCCGGATAGGTACCCCATTATTGGGTTGTACCCCAAAATTTTTACCATGTACTAAGGGCCCTTGGTGGTGTTCCGGTTACCCTTAGCCACGTTATAGGTACCCCCTTAAATGACGTACTTTAGGACTTTGCCTCTTACGAATTATAGCTTCGCGAACTAGGGTGTACGCCACAAAGGTTTGCATGTATAAAATTTTCTGCGGCTCTCTTTCTTTTTTGGAGGCTGATCACAGATTGCGGTCTTTTATTCGCAAATTAATGAAATTTTAATCGGAATATAAATTTTGAAAATTCGTAACTTTTTCCAATTTCCTGCGAGCAAACAATATTCGTAAAATTTTTCATGAGTTTTATGGATAATACCTTTTCAAATATAGTCTGTTCCAAGGTCTACCAAGCCTCAAACCCATGTATCTCCCTTCTGGATCCATCAGCCGATAAGCTCCGCTTCCTACAACTTCTTTAATAACATATGGTCCATCCCATTTTGGTGCTAATTTCCCTCCATTTTCTTTTTGATATCGAGGTGTTTCTCGCATGACCAAATCACCTGGTTTATATTCACGTTCAATGACTCTCTTGTTGTATTCTCGAGCTAATCGTTCCTGATAAATCCTCATATGGTGCAACACCTTTTCTCTTTTTTCTTCCAAATCATCCAATTCTCTTAATATTACTCCCGCACTTAAATTTCTTTCCCAAGCTTCTTTCTTTGTTGTTGGAATTACAACCTCTGTGGGTAATACTGCTTCTACTCCATATGTTAGACAATAAGGAGACATTCCAGTTGCTTCTCTTCTAGTTATATTGAATGCCCAGACTGCGCTAGGTACTTGCTCTCACCACCCTTTGAGATGTCCTTCTAATTTCTTTTTGATTGTATCTGCGATTGTTTTATTTGTTGCTTCAGCTTGTCCATTAGCTTGTGGATATAACGGGGTTGACTTCCCACATTTTATTCTAAAAGAACTGAGTAACATCTCTATATTCTGCCCCTCAAATTGTTTTCCATTATCAGATACTAGTTGTGCTGGAACTCCGTACCTGCAAATGAGGTTCTCAAATATAAACGTAAAAACATCTTTATCACGAATATACTGTACTGCTTTTACTTCTGCAAGCTTCGTGAAATAATCTGTTGCAACTATCAAGTATCGCCTTTGTCCAGATCCAGGTATAAATGGTCCAACAATATCCAACCCCCATTTACCAAAAGGCCAGCAGCTTGTTGAAGAAGTTAATGTAGCCCCTGGTGCATGAATTCTTTTACCATGTCGTTGGCATTCCTTGCATCTTCGTACGAACAATTTTGCGTCTGTATGCATATAAGGCCAGTAATATCCTTGTATCTTTGCTCTATATGCTAGAGATCTTCCCCCACTATGATTTCCAGCTTCTCCTCCATGTAACATCTTCAATATCTTTTCTCCTTCTTCGCGAGTTAAGCACCTGAGAGGTGGTCCACTAAAAGATTTTCAGTATAAAATTCCTTCTCGCAACTCATAGTTTGTTGCACGACTCTTTAGTTTATGTGCTTCTAGTCTGTTCCTGGATGTTTCTCCTATTGCGAGGTATTCATGAATTTCTTTTCTCCAATCTGCGATGTTGTTTGATAACTCTCTTTCTACTTCCATCGCAACAGCTTCTTCAATTTCTTTCTCTTTGTCCACTGATGGGTTTTGAATTGTTTGTATTTGGATATTTCTTGTATTTGGATTTGTCATCATGCTTGGAATAAATGCAAAAGCATCTGCGAGACGCTTATATTTTCTTGATATATGTCTCCATTTTAATTTTGTTATCTTCGCAGATAATTCCTCAACGAGTTTCTTGTATTTCTTCAAAGAAGATTCATTTGTGGTATATTCCCCTTTAATTTGACAAATCACTAATTCTGAATCACTTGTTATCCTTATACTTTCAAGCTTATTTTCTATTGCGATCTTTAATGCATGCACTACAGCTTCGTACTCTGTTTCGTTGTTCGTGGATGCAAATTCTAGTCTGAATGAGAATGCTGTTCTATCTCCTTCTGGTGAAATCAACACGACTCCAATTCCATTTCCCTCACTATTGGATGATCCATCCACCAAAATTTCCCATCTATCAGGCTCTGTTAACAAGTCTTTTGGATTTCCAAATTCTTCTTCAACATCCATCATTTCCTCTACTGCTTCATCTTCTTCCAAAGGAAATTCTGCCAAAAAATCTGCGATAACTTGTGATTTTTGCGATGATAACACTTCGTATTTTATCTTGTAATGGTTTACTTGTGCATTCCACCTTTCTATTCTTCCTGACCTTTTTGTGTTCTTCATGACTGATTCAATTGGGACTTTGGTTACCACTTTTATTACATGTGATTGAAAGTATATTCGCAACTTGAATGATGCATAAACCAAGGCTAAGATTAACTTCTCCATTTTAGAATAGTTCTTTTCTGCTGCATTAAAGGTTTTACTAATGTAGTAAATGGGCCTTTCTACTCCTGCGTCTGCTCGTAACAGAACTGCACTTAGAGCATATGGAGTTGTTGCGAGGTATACCAATAATTCTTCGTTTTTCTCTGGTTTCTGTAGTATAGATGTATTTGCGAGGTATTCTTTGATTCCTTGAAAAGCTTTTTCACATTCATCAGTCCATTTGAATTTTGCTCCCTTCTTAAGTATGATGAAAAAATGCTTGCACTTATCTGACATTCGCGAAATAAATCTCCCAAGTGAAGCCAAGAGTCCATTTAGTTTTTGTACTTCTTTTACCGTTGAAGGTGTTGGCATGTCACGAACTGCTTGGACCTTTTCTGGATCAACTTGTATTCCCTCCTTCGATACTATGTATCCCAAGAACTTTCCAGATGAAACCCCAATTATACATTTCTCAGGATTTAATTTGATGTTGAACTTTCTCATTTGCTCAAATATTTCCTTCAAATCTTGCACATGGTCTTTAGCTTCCTTGCTTTTTATCAACATATCATCTACATATACCTCCAAAGTTTTATGTATCCACTTCGCGAACACTTTTTCAACCATACGTTGATATGTAGCACCCGCATTTCGCAAACCAAATGGCATCTTCACATAACAATACAAACCCCTTGGAGCAAAAAAGGCAGTATGTTCTTGATCTTCTTCTGCGAGTGATATTTGATTATACCCTTTATATCCATCAAGTGAAGTGACTCTATCATGACCTGCAGCTGATTCCACCATTTGTGGTATATCTGGTAATGGAAAACTATCTTTGGGACATGCCTTGTTTAGATCAGTGAAATCTATGCAAATTCTTATTCCTTTATTCTTTTTCGGAACAATGACCATATTCGCAATCCATTCTGGATATTTTGCTTCCCTTATGATCCCTGCATCCAACATCTTTTGTAATTCTTCTTCTATCTATACATGATAATTTTGTGATATCTTCCTTATTCTTTGTTTGAATGGTCTTATATTTTTATCTATATTCAATCTATGACATGCCACTGATGGATCAATTCATGGTATCTCATCTACACTTCCTGCGAAGATATATTTATATTCTCGCAAAAGATCAGTAGTCCTTTTTTCTTCTTCTTCATCCATCTTAGTTCCAATTCGTATGAATAAAGGCTCTTCTTTACTTCCAATATTTATTTCTTTAGTTGGTTCAGCTGCAACATAGCTTGGACTTTGCTCCCCCATAGGTGTTGGTTCTTTAATTATTTTTGCTGGTTCCCCTTCTTTTTCTGGAATTTCATTTGGTATACCTTTCCCTTCCTTTGATCTTATTGTATACACTCGGAATTCTTCTTCTTTTCTTGTTTCCTTCGCAAGTTTCCTACGAAGTTGTTTCTTTCTTTCTCTTCCTCCGCATTGTGTTACTTCAATTTGATAACAAAATTTTGCACTATCAAGATCTCCTTTTATTTCTTGAATTCCATTTGGTGCAGGGAATTTGATTTTTTGATGTAATATTGAAGCAACAGATTTGATCGCATGAATCCTCAGCCTTCATATCAGCATGTTATATGGAGATTCCATATCTATCACACACAAGATTACACGTGTTTCGATTTCTCCTAGTAATACTCGCAGCACGATTTCTCCTTTATATTTTGTTGTAGATTTCCCTAATCCATGAATAAGACACTTTGAATTTATGATTTCTTCATCTCCAATTCCCATCCCCTTAAGTGCATGATAGAATATAATATTAACAGAACTCCCTGTATCAACCAAAATTCGGTTTAATTTCCATTTTTCTTCAGCTTTCTTATCTTCTAGCATGATTGGCAATGTGATCACCAATGGTGAAGTGTGGTTCAAGTCTTCATTTGGAATTTCTCTTGAAAATGTGATTTTCTGCTTTTCCCATTCTTCTAAAGTTGTCATCTTTTCTTCCTCCATGATCTTTCTTCCTCTACAATCTCGCTTGTATATTTTTCCCTTCATATTACTATGAAATTCATCAATCATTGTCTCTGTGATCATATTACATTCTTTTTTTTTACCATCTCCATCTACTGACTTCATTTGATCTTCAAATTTTCCACAATTCCCTCAAATTTAGGCTACCACAATTCTCAAGTCCCTGTTTCTAGCGCCAATTATGTAGTTGCAGAATAACCTACAACTACACCCTCAATAGAATTAGTAAAAACTCAAGAAGTTCTTGATGATGAATAACAATTTTCTTATTAATGTTCTCAATTGATCACAAAGAAGTATCTAAATGGAATTAAAATAGTTACAACTTTCTCTATTCTCTTTCCTAAAATATTTTCTAACACTCACTAAAAGAACCTCTCGAATTTTACATTTGAACTCTTATTTATAGTAAAATTTATACAGCTGTTCATGAGTTACGAAGTATCGCAACTTATACTCGCAAAATTATTTCATCCTCGCAAAACTTCATATTTCTCCGCGCTTTTTCTATCATCGTATCATTTTATAACTCTTTTCTCCTGATACTCGTGAACTATTATCTTGCGATATTCAGTACCTACACTTTCCTCACAAAGAGACAAATTCTCAAAACTGAAGTTTCCAAAAACGGGGCTCTCAAAAGAAGAGTCTTCGAGCTCTTCGTCTTCACAAGAAGAACTACTAGGTTTGTCACTAATCAAACGACCTAGAGTGTTTCTTTTCCAAGCCCGTTCTCTAATGACATCATCTTATAGCTAAGATAAATGAGCACTGCATATTATCCCTACATGCCTGGTATCTTGATGATGGCACTGTTATTGGCGACACCGAAGAAGTGGCAAAAGCACTCACTATTATCAAAACAGAAGGGCCTGCGCTGGGGCTTATACTAAATATTAAGAAAACTGAAATATTTTGGCCCTCTTGTGATGGACGAAGGATAAGTGATGGGATGTTTCCTGTCGAAATCTCAAGACCAGATAAGGGAGTCAAACTATTAGGTGGTGCAGTTAGCCTCGACGATGGTTTTGTGAAGGGCCTTGCCATTAAGAGGGTTGAAAAAGCAGTGGATTTGATGCAGATTTTATCCAAGCTCCATGATCCTCAAAGTGAATTGCTGCTTTTACGAACGTGTATGGGTATCTCCAAGCTTCTTTTTGGCCTTCGTATTTGTCACCCAGACTATATTATGGAGGCGGTAGATATATTTGATAGAGGCTTGCGAGAAGTGGTGGAAGGCATCGTGGTGTGCGGGGGACCGTTCTTTGGAGAGCTTCAGTGGAGACTATCTACTCTACCAATCAGATATGGAGGTCTTGGACTTTATACTGCTAGGGAGGCATCTGAGTATGTTTTTGTGGATTCACGTGTGCAATCTTGGGGATTACAGGATCACATATTGAGGAGTAGTGGTGTGGACGGTATGGATGATAATTTTAATAAGGCTTTGGAAACGTTACAAGTGACTCTTCCTGATTTTGATCTTAACAACTTCACCAATAAAGACAACGCCCCCCCTAAAGCACAAAGCATCCTGGCGAGTGCTCTTTTTGGTAAAGTGGTTAAGGACATTGATAGAGTTTACATTCTAACGGAGAGACAGAAAGCGGTTTTTGGTTGTTTGCAAGCAGCACATGCCCAGGATTTTCTTCTGTCTATTCCGATTGAGGGGCTAGGGCAGAAGATGTCTCCTTTGGAGTACCGGTCTATCCTCAAATACAGGTTAATGATCCCGCTTTATCCTCGACTCTCGCTGCCCGCTTGCATCACAGGTTGCTTGGATTCATATGGTGAACATGCAGTTCATTGTAAAGTAGACCCTGGTTATAAATATAGACATGATCATGTGAGGGATATTTTGTATGATGTATTGTGGAGGTCTGGCATTTCGGCAAAGAAAGAAGCACCTGTGCATTTCCTGACAGACCCACTTGAAGGGAGATCGACACTAAGACCAGCTGATGTTCTTATTTTTGGATGGGCTAATGGGAAACACACATGTGTTGACCTCACCGGGGTATCTCCTTTGGTAGGAATTGGACATGGCACCTTTACAGTCGGGCGAGCAGCGCTAAAGGCTGCCTCAGGTAAGATATCGAAGCATGAGAAAGCATGTGTTGACAATGGGCATGCTTTCGTCCCCTTTGCTTTTGATACTTTTGGCTATTTGGCTCCAGAAGCAGTTGGACTACTCAAGAGGGTCCAGAAAGTCATGCGCAGCAATGTAATGACCCCTGGCTCACGAGATTTTATTTTTAATAGGATAGGTTTTGCTATTCAAAAAGGGCTAGCGGCACAGCTTGTCGCTCGCTTGCCTAGTATGTAATTTTTAACTTTGTAATTTAATAACTATCTAAAGTGTGAGATGATT
The DNA here is from genome assembly GCA_023529315.1 of Papaver bracteatum. Classification (NCBI taxonomy): domain Eukaryota; kingdom Viridiplantae; phylum Streptophyta; class Magnoliopsida; order Ranunculales; family Papaveraceae; genus Papaver; species Papaver bracteatum. The sequence continues at coordinate 392,901 of JAJJWX010000565.1, read as the reverse complement.
AGTTATAAAAAAAGAAAAAGAAAAAGAAAAATCCTAAAAGGAAGGGAGGTTATAAGGAAACACAAAGCAGGCTGACTCCACCAAAGATAACCAAGAGATTTCTAGCAAACAAAAAGCATGATGGATCCACTTAGATTGTTTCTAGACCAGCTTTTAATCCTTCGAAAGGGAATTCGTTACAATCTAAGCAAACCCCTCTGGAATCAATCCGAGTTTAAGTTAGTTGAATAGAGGCGAGGGAAGCTGCGTGGAGCTTTGATACCCAAGGCCTCACCGCATTACAAGGCGGCGCAGTTACGCATTCAACTCATGGAAACCTTCATGAACTTCAAAGTATGCTCAAAAGAGTAACCAATATTTTTCGAATGACTTTCCTATTAAGTTCGTTACCCTATCGGTCTTGTTCTATTCCAAATTTTAAAGCTTAGTTTCACATTAAGTTTCGTTTTTCTAAGGCGGGCAAGAAGAGAACAGTGATGAAATCCGAACCCTTATCTTGTATGGCCAGTCCTTTCCCTTTACTAGGAATTTAAAGCAGCCATATTAAGTTCCTCAACATAAATGCAAACGAAGGAATACAGTAACTCGCTGACAGGGGATTCACGAGTGTTTCGACAAACTTACCTCCCGTACCAGACGGGGGATGAACCGTTGTAGTCGACTCGGGCCATGACTCATATGTCATGTACGAACCCGAGGGGCCGATGTGATATCGTAATCACGGTCCTTCTCTACAAACAGTTTAATATTTAATACTACCCTTCCATAGGGTTTAAAAATAAAAAAAATGTCCAAATGTCCAAGTCCAAAGTCCAAAAAGTAAAGTGCAAAAATAAAAATAAAATTACAAAAATAGAGAAATCCTAATACAATCTAAAAAAATAAACTTTTTTTTTTCTCTCTTTTTTATAACAAAAAAAAAAAAAATCTTTTTCTTTCGCTCCTTTCGCTTTGCCTTTTACTCCAAGTATTTTAAGTATTCACCAAAAGCTTTGGCAAATTTTCCTTTTGCTCCAAATTCCAAAATCTGTAATGCAAAGACAAAAACCCAAAAACGTAAAGAAGAACAAATAAAATAAAAACAAACCAACTCTCTTGTAAATGAGGATGATGATTAGTACTTTAGTACTTTTGATATAAAAATAAAAACCTAAAAAAGAAAACAAAACAAAAAAAACAAATCTAAAAACTCTAGCCTAAAGACAAGTCTGTGTCGACGGCGCCAAAAATTGATGGTATTTTTCAATGATGTTGTAGTAAAAGGTTCGTTGATACTTGTGAAAGCAGATTTTTTTTAGACCTAATTTTTAAAGCAAAAATATAACAAATTCAAAATAAGAATTATGGAGAGATTGGGGATAGGATTCCGCTATTTACCAATTCCAAAGTGATATTAATTACAATCATGCAATTTCACACGTTCAATTTGATTCTCAACTATTGCAAAAGTAAATTTTTTAGAAACAACAAATGCTAATCCAAAGCATGGGATATCAAAACCCTAGGCCAAGCATATTCCATCAATAGAAAATACAATTGTTTAACAAAAATCATAAAATCTATTTTCAATATAGGCAAATAATCATAAGTAAAAATTGCACAAATTAAATAATTAAGAATTACCACTTTTTCATTGGAAAGATAGCTTCCTCCATCTCCCCAGAGGATGGGTCTAGCACATCATGTTGTAGACATGCTCAAAATGGTTTTTCATTGCTCAAATAGGTGTTTACAAGGATGAAATATAGAGAAAATGGTTAAAACCGGGTGTTTGCAACGTTTATAATTGTTGCAAAAAACTTTTACAGTGAACGATAGAAGTTTACTGTTGCTGTAACTGTAGCTCTGCGACGCACCTTACAATGTCGTTGTCACTGTAGCAGGAACGACTTTCTCGGGGGTCTTATGTTCTTCGTGTTCTTCAGTAATACACCAGCAGAAAATATCATGTAATTTAATGATTCTTCACTCTACAACTCTATATTCTCTTCCCAACTCTCTGTAGTCCTCTTTTGTGATCCAAGCAGCATATTTATACTCCTCAGCCTCATTTAATCATGCCATAATTCTCAATATTCCTCATTGAACTCGGGCAGTAAAGAAAATATTATGGGAATATTTTCTTCCCTGATTTAGCTTCACACGCGTTTCTACCGCTGCAAAATCTCCTTATTTATCTTTGTCAAGGTCCAAAGTGTTTCTAGAGTCATCATACATGAGCATAACAGGTTTAAATTTTCCAAAACTCATGCAATCCCGTGAACTGTTCCTCTCATGCACGTGCTTCCCTGTTTTCTTCTCACGGATATTTCAGCCAAATTTGATCGACCAAAACACTTGTAATAGCTTTGTATACGTCCCAGGAACAATTCCACAAATTTTCAGCCATTTAGTCTCCCTATAACACCTCCGAATTCTTGATTATAATTTGACAGTGATAAACATTATTTTCCCGCCAATTTTGAAATTTGAATTTGAGAAGAAAGTCACCCATTATCCAGTGGTCGCCCCTTATCTATTGCTGGAGTCCGAATAACACATGTCCTTTGGGGGTCCAAAAAGCACTTTTCAAGCAACTTTTTCCGTATAAGTTTAATTCTCCAATAACACCTAAACAATCATAAAAACACCAAAATTAGTACAAAAATCGAGACTAACAATAGAGACACTGAGGGAAATTCAGGCACAAAAATGTGTCTATCACCAAGTTCTTAGAGTGCTTTCTTTGTATGCTACGAAGAGGAGTACTATCAGTAGTTGTATCCTTGAGGTGACTTGCCAACTTCTATAGCATCTCTCTACAGGAGGAGTAACAAGTAATATTACCTTTAGGTCAGCGTATCTCATACGCGCCTCTACTAGTTCCTGCTACCATTATCAGTGCATCTCCCGGAATATCAATCACGCGTCAGTTCGAGCTAAGTATTTTTTTATCAGTTAATTACGAGTGTTGTCATTATTTCTGAAACGACAAGGTTGAGAATATTAATTGAAGTTTTCTTATTGAAAAGCTTAGGTTACAAAACAGGTTTCCCTGTGAATAAATAGGTAGAAATAAAACAAATCTGCATGTAATAAATATCTTTCCTAACTAAGAAAATATATAACCATATGTACAATATATACGATAAATATATATCTCCTAATACTCCCCCTCAAGTTGGAGCATGGAGATAACAAATTCAAAACTTGCGAAGAAGCAGCTCAGACTGAGGACGTGCAAGAGCTTTGGTGAAGATATATACAAGCTGAAAAGTTGTCCGAACATGAGAAGTAACAATAGCACCGGACTGAATTTTATCACGCACATAATGACAATCAATCTCAATATATTTGGTGCGTTCATGAAAAACAGGATTAGCAGCAATATGAAGTGCAGATTGACTATCACAGTAAAGTCGCATAGGCTGAGAGTGAAACACACCTAGAGATTTCAATAATGCCTTTAGCCACATGAGATCACTTCAAGTATGAGACATGGAACGGTACTCGGCTTCAGCATAGGAACGAGATACCGTGTGTTGCTTCTTTGTCTTCCAGGATATAGGTGAGCCTCCCAAAAAGATAAAGTAACCAGTAAGTGAACGACGTCTAATAGGGCATGAGGCCCAATCAGAGTCACAATAAGCAGTAAGTTGAAGAGCACTATCCTTACGTAAAACAATCCCTTGACCTAGATGGACCTTTAGATAACGAAGAACTCGGTGAGCATCTTCCTAATGAGACACCCGAGGAGACTGCATAAATTGTGCCAATACATGCACCGAGTAACACAATTCAGGACGAGTAATAGTCAAACAAATCAAGCGTCCAATAAGCCGACGATACTGGGATGAATCAGAATACAGGGGTCCATCATCAAGAGCTAAACGATGATGTTTATCCAAGGTATATTTTCGTTGAGATAAAAACAAACCATCGGTTCCTCGAGATATTTCAATACCAAGAAAATACTTGAGATGGCCCAGATCTTTCATATGAAAACAACTGTTAAAATATGCTTTAAAAGCAGTAATGGTAGCGGAATTATTCCCAGCAATAATTAAATCATCCACATAGACAAGTACGTTAATAGAATTCTCACCTCGTCGCAGGGTAAATAAAGAATAATCAGCATAGGACTGTACAAATCCATAAGCCTTAAGAGCACCTGCAAGCTTAGCAAACCAATTACGAGGAGCTTGACGAAGACCATACAGAGATTTATGGAGCCGACAAACTTTACCAGGAGAGTTAGTCGAATATCCTTGTGGAAGTTGCATATATACTTCCTTATTAAGATCCCCATGTAGAAAAGCATTGTGAACATCCATTTGTTGTAACTCCCAATCACGAGCAACTTCGACTGCTAAAAATGTTCTAACTGAAACCATTTTTGCTACGGGAGAAAATGTTTCATGATAATCCACACCTTCCACTTGTATATTATCGAGGACAACCAAACGAGCTTTATACCGCTCGACAGTACCATCATAATTATATTTAATTTTGTAAACCCATTTACAACCAATAGCCTTCTTCCCTGGGGGAAGATCCGCAACAGATAATGTTCCATTCTTATCAAGAGCACTAATTTCTTTAGACATAGTTACACACCAAACGGGAAGACGAACAACTTCGGCATAACTCATAGGTTCTTTATGAGTAGTAATCGCCGCCAAAAAACGAGTATGATTAGCAGAAAAATTTGCACAAGACACATAATTAGTTATGGGATAAGGCGTACCTGAAGACGTTGACGAGTGAGGAGTGGAGGAGCCGGGGTCTATTTCTTTGACAGTATTACACATAATCCTTTAACCTAGTATTAGAAACTCGAGACCGAACACTTCTTCGAACTGCCGTATCCGAAATATCATTATTAGCATCTGACAAAATGTTGTCTGGTATGCCAGTGCTATCATCAGATTAAGGTAAGACAGTTCTTTACTGATTTTGAGAAATTAGATCGTCGGTTGAGATAAATATGTCATCTGACACATGTGGAGGAGGAACTACAGATGAAATCCCAGTGACCTTTCGAATTCTGTCACAACTAGACAAGTTCTGTACTCTCCTAGTGACTGTTTGACTTTTGTCACAACTGGACAAATTCTGTACACTAGGAAGTTTTTGAATATAATCACCTCCTGACACGTCTTGTACTCCAGTGACTGTTGAAGTTCTATAATTATTTTCACCTCCTGACACGTCTATTATGCATGGGACTGTTGGAGTTCCATAATTATTATTACCTCTGGACACGTCTGTTATGCCTGGGACTGTTGGAGTTCCGTCCTCTCCTGGAAGGTTCTGTATAGGTGTTGTTTCTGTCATTTCCTGACAGATTCTGTCACTTCCTAAATTTTCACCATTAGGCACATCCGGGACATCAATCACTGTACGACTACCACCAAATAAGCTTGACTCTTCAGCAGATTCAATTTGGTAGTCTTCATTATTATCATCTAAAGACGCAGCTGCATAAGTAAATTTGTTTTCAAATAAAACTACATCCCGAGATACAAAAAATTGTTTTGTTTCCAAATCAAATAATCACCAACCCTTTTTTCCATAAGGATAACCAACGAAGATACATCTACGACTACGTAGATTAAACTTATTACGATCACGAGGCACAACACTTGCATAGCACAAACATCCAAATACCCGAATAATATTATAAATGGGAGGCTTTCCATGTAAGATTTCATAAGGAGATTTCCCATTGAGCAAGGTAGTAGGCGTGCGATTAATAATATAAGCAGCGGTTAGGATGCACTCACCCCAAAACCGAAGAGGTAAATTTGCTTGAAAACGCTAATCACGCCCCACATTCAATATATGACGATGTTTGCGTTCCACTCACCCATTTTGCTGTGGTGTATCCACACATGAAGTTTTAAATTCTATTTCTTGTTCAGAAAAATATGGAATCAATGGACGAAATTCAGTACCATTATCATTGCGAACCTGCTTAACTTGTCTATCAAACTGTGTCTTAGTCATAGCACAAAAATTCTGAAAAATCTTCACCACCTCAGTTTTATGTGCCATCAAATAAACCCAAACACAACGAGAATAATCATCAACTATCGTAAGAAAATAGTGTGCACCACAAGAAGACGAAGTACGATACGCACCCCATACATCACAATGAACTAAAGTGAAGATGTCATTAGCTTTATTCTCACTAATAGGGAAACTAGCACGAGTTTGTTTAGCCTTAAAACAAGTATCACATGGTTCATTGAGAAACTTCTGACAATTAACTTTGTTCATACCAGGAAGCAAAGAAATAATTTTATTAGAAGGATGGCCCAAACTCCTATGCCATAAGTAATAATATTTACCCGTAGTAACTCAATTTGCCATAATCTGCGCCCCACTGTGAAAGATATAGACCCCATATTGTTCCTCTCCCATACCAATCAACATCCTCGTAGTGCGGTCCTGTATCACACACAACTTATCAGTCAAAATGACAATACATTTCAGATCTTTAATTAAACATGCTAACGAAATCAAGTTACACTGAAGATCAGGAACATATAAAGCACGATATAATCTCATATTATCTCCAAACACCACAGTGCCTTCACATGGAGCAATTATGTATGTGTCGTTCGGAAGTTTTACCAAAGTAAACCCTATTTGATATGTTGTACACAAAAACTCTTTCCTTCCTGTCATATGCCTTGAAGCCCCTGTATCAAGTATCCACTTACTAGAAATATTTTCCTTCGAACCATCCTTATTCGAAAAATTAAACATATTCACAATTGCTTCCCATTGTGCATCTGTAAAAGTATTAGCAAGTGGTACTCGATCTTGTGACGAAAGATATCTTCCAGTTGAATTCACATCAATATTCATAAGTGCGGTATTAATAATAACTTGTCCATCTTGTTCATAATTATCGCCATTCAATTTCACTTTATTACTTACATCCTTCAAATAATACGGGTAAGATGTTTTCTCCCGTAAAATTGAACCAAATTTAGGTTTAACAATAGAAGTAGATTCTTCCCAAGCCATGACGCTAAAAGAGAGATTAACTTATTATTTTCAATTAATCAAGTTATTTCGATTCTGGCTCAAATGCCATGAAACGACAAGGTTGAGAATATTAATCGAAGTTTTCTTATTGAAAAGCTTAGGTTACAAAACAGGTTTCCCTGTGAATAAATAAGTAGAAATAAAACAAATCTACATGTAATAAATATATTTCCTAACTAAGAAAATATATAACCATGTGTACAATATATACGATAAATATATATATCCTAATAATTTCCAACACTCTAAATGTAATAATTCACTACTGAAGTTTTCCGTGACAACATGGGAAAAAGTACTGTTGACAAACCTGCTAAGTTTAGTGGAAAAGACTTTAAACTATGGCAATCAAAAATATTGTCTTTTCTTAAAGACCAAAGGTTAGATGAAGTTGATTTGGAAAAACCCTTAAGAAGGCTTCATGGCTGTGGTTATGAAGATATACTGGATAGGTGGACTACGAAGAATTATATGTGTAAAAATAATATTCTTAACTGCTTGGATGATTCCTTATATGATTTTTATAATGCAAAAGAAAATTTTACTACTTTTGATTTATGGGAAGCCTTGGAAAAAAAATATCTTGTTGAGGCTGCTGGAAGCAAGAAGTTCTTGGTGGCTAGGTTCCTTGAATAAAAAATAAATGATGAAAAACTTGTGGTTGATCAATTAATGGAACTTCAGAACCTCATCAATGAAATTCTTGCTGAAGGCATGGTTATTGATGAAGCTTTCCAAGTATCTACAATGATTGAAAAACTTCTACCTTCATGGACCGAGTACAAGAGGAAGTTGCGACATAAAACTCGTGAAATCACCATGATAAAGCTAGAAAAAAAGATTCAAGTCGAGGAGCTACTCTGCCGCAAGGACAAGAACATGTTGTTGAGCAAAGACATGTCAAACAAAGCTCATATCCTAAATGACAATGCTGCAACAAAGAAAGAACATGAGGGAAAATCTGATTCCAGCAAAAATGGTAACAAACATAACAAACTTCGTAACTCCAAAGGTAACCATCTTAAGCCAAAGGGTGGTGTCTCTAAAAACACCATCAAAGGTGACTGCTATAACTTTGGTAAAACTGATCATATGGCCAAAGACTGTAGGGCACCTAAAAAGACCAAAAATGATCCAAAACACAAAAATAAGGCGAACATAGTAGATGATTCTGGATATTTTACTAGCATGGTATCTGAAGTCAACCTTGTCTCTAATGTGACCAATATGATAGAATAGTGGTTAGATTCTGGATCCACTACGCATGTCGACAAGTTCAGAAATGCTTTCTCCTCCTATGCCACAGTAGGAGACAATGAGAAACTGTTTATGGGAAACTCTTCCACCGGGAAAGTGGTGGGGAAAGGCAAGGTTGAATTGAAGCTTACTTCAGGAAAAACTCTCGCATTGAATGATGTGTATCACGTCCCGGACATATGCAAGAATCTTATCTCAGAGACCATCTTACTTGGGAAAGGTTTTAAAATTGTTGCTGAGTCTAACAATGTTATAATCTCTAAGAGTGGTGACTTCGTAGGAAAAGGTTACGTCACTGATTGTAGGACCAGAATATCGCTCCAAATATGTTCACGCGGGATTAACAACACTTCTACGAGCATCATCGCAAGCTCTCCAACAACACTTTGCGAGAGTCAGAGAATAATACAAAAAATGACGTAATAGACAACGACAACATAAAACATGAGAAAGATGTGAAGCTTTTGTAGTTAGAGAGAATGCTCGCAAGCACAAGGCGGGATCTCGCGAGAGCAAGGCAGGAAATGAAGATTTTGTGGTTATAAAAGAGTCTCGCGAGCACGATAGCAGATCTCACGAGCATGACAAAAGAGTCTCGCGAGCACGATAAAAGAGCCTCGCGAGCACGACAAAAGAGTCTCGCGAGCACGATAGCAGATCTCACGAGCACAACAAAAGAGTCTCGCGAGCACGATAGCAGATCTCGCGAGCACGATAGCAGAGCCTGCAAGGAGCATAGCAGAAATCCTAAAAAATGGGAAAGATGAGTTGAATGTGAGCTGTCACCCACTATGAAGATACCTATATAAAGAAAAGAGCAGGAGAGAGAAAAAGGGAGAGACAATTTTAGAAGAGAGAGAGATATTTTGCAGAGAAATATTAGGAGAGAGAATGTATTTTTCTTTATCATCTTCTTCCCCAAAACTAGATTTAGAACTCCATTAATGGAGATTATCAATGTCAATCAAATGTAAACTTAAACGATTATAGTGAAGAATCATGGATGTAGATCATATTGATCGAACCATGTAAAAAATCTTGGTGTCCGTTTATAATTTTAGCAATTTTACTACCATTTTTATATGTATATCTAGAAATTAATATCAAGATATGATAAGGGGTGTGTTGTAGGATTTCCTGCAACTACATTTTGGTGCTAGAAACAGGACTGCTATTTGATAGATTGAAGAAGCTCAAAGAAATTAGCTACTGGGAGAGTTAGAATTCGTGGGATCTAAAAGTTTTGAGAGGAAAAGTGGAAATTTCAATGGAGAAATTGTGTCTTCATGCAAACACCAACAACACAGTGAGAGAAAGTTAAAGAAAAAGATGAAGATGCAAAGCTACGTTAAAAGGATGAATTTCTACATCAACAGAGTCTACATCAACTATGAGTTTAAAAAGGACAAATCCCTTACTATTCTATCTTGTTTTATGCTTGATTGTTTATATCCGGAATTTTGGGAAAAATTAATTTGATTATTAAGTTTTGCTCTTCACGAAACAAACGTCAGAAATAAGCTTTGTTTTTCATAGAAATTTGATTCTCAATTGTAATCTTACATCAAAACGAGTTCTGTTCAAAGATTTGCATCATCCAAGTTTAATTTTCCAAACCTATATGATCGTTTAAATTTTTTTACAGAAAACGTATGAAAAAAATTTGGCCATGCGAATTTCAAATTTTTAGATTGTGCGAATTTCTCGAATTTCAGAGCATCAAAAAATTTCGTTCTTTTTAGGTTATGTGATTTTAAAAATAAAATTGATGATTATCCTTGTTTCGATTTTATGAAGTTGATACAAAACTTGCATTACTCATGGTGATTGCTCGTAGGGAATGAACTCTCGCAAGAAAGAAAGATAAAATTGCATGACTAGAAAAGAAAATAGAAAGGGACAAGGAGAAATCTTATACAAAGGACAACTAAAAAGAATAAGTCATGTGAATCTAGCCACTCTTTCACAAGTTGAAGACAGTACAGTTGGTCAAACCAGAAGCGTACAAGTTTAAGGTCGTGGGATCGATTCTTCCTAACTGCGATATTTTCGCATATTTTTGATGAAATACTAAGGACAAATAAAAGAACAAGTGATAAGTGTTATGCAAAGATATCGCAAAGAAATATTAGAACAGCTGGTTCAAGTTTCAAAGAACAATCAAGAGGTCATGTGTTCGAATTCGCAGAGATTCATATTTTTCATTTTCTTCTCATTTATTGGCGAGTAAAAGAATAAGGAAAAAAGGTCTGCGATAATCTCACAAAGAGGTTCTTTAACAGATGGTCCAGAGAATAGTATGGGAGATTGTAGTCACAGGTTCGAATTTGCCTGCAAGCATAATTTTCTTCTTTTTACAGAGGGTAAAAAAATAGATAATCTCTCAGCAATGTTTCATAATTTCGCAAGCAAGAGGCAACACAGTTGGTGATCTGCGAAGATTAATGAGTTCATGGTCGCGAGTTCAAGTCCCAACACATGCATATTTTTTCGCGAAATCCTTCATAATTTCGCAGATAAATTTCGCAAGAAAGAGAACAAGCACAGTTGGTTGGGAGGCATGAATGCACGCAGCAGATCGCGTATCAATTTTTGCTTCTCGCATGTTTATTTTTAATATGCGAAATTTCTACATAATTGTCTCTCGAACATTTAAACTTTGATTACATCGCAAGATCTTTGATTAATTCGCAAGAGAGGGATAGCACAATTGGTTTGTTGCGAGAAAATGCAAGAGGCAGGTCAAGGGTTCAAGTCTGATCTCTCACTCTTCTTTTTGCTGCGAGACGTTCAAACAACTCACATAAGAGCTAAGTACCCTTTCCTAGAACATTTTACTTACCGCAAGTAAAGATTTTTTATTTAAATTTCAAAAAATGACACAATCTTAAGATTTCAAAGATTTTAAAAGATTACAAAAGGTGAAATCATCGCAAAAAATTTATAGATCTCAAAAAATTTCAAAACATTTCAAAAAGCGAAATTATCGCAAAAAATTCTAAGATTTCAAAACATTTCAAAGATTTTTGATTTATTTTACAAAAAGCGATACTATCGCAATATTTCAAAGAACATTTCTAAGATTTCGAAGATTTTTTATTTGACTTACCAAAAATTATCGCAAAAATTTAAAGATCTCTAAATTTTTTGAAGGTTTCAAAAATTACAGAAAATGAAATTATCGCAAAGACTTCTAAGATTTCAAAAAAAATTGATTTAATTTCCAAAAAAGCGATACCCTCGCAAGATTACAAAGACTTCAAAATTACAAAAAACCGAGAACATTCAATTTAATATTTCACTAGAAAAATTTTTGTTCAAAAGTTTTTTGACTTAAAAATACGATACAATCGCAAGATTTCAAAGATTTCTCTAGAATATTTCTTTTACAGAAAGAGATTTTTGATTTAACAAATGCGATACAATCGCAAGATTTCGAAGAATATTTCTAAGATTTCAAAATATTTTAAAGAATATTTACCTCAAATATGATGTTATGAGAATGGCAGAAGAAATGATAGAAATGAAAGAATTGACAGAAATAAAAGAATAAAGAAACGTGAAGCTATCGCGAGAAACGCGAATACAATTTCGCAGAGACATAAGAACGGGACGAACCTTTATGGCGTGCACCCTAGTTCGTGGATAAAATTTCGCAAGAGGAAAATGTAAGACCTAATAGTGCGTCATATAAGGGGGTATCTCTTTGCATGACTCAGGGATAAGGTTATACCGCTGCTGGAACCTGAGTCATGAAGATGTTGGGGTTAAAGAAAACCTATTCAGGAGAGGTACCTTGGATTTCCAACTATATAAGGTTATACCCTGGTTGGACGAACGAGGGTCTCTTCTAATAAGTGCAGAGTATGACCAAGGCGCCGAGGTACACGGTTGAGCCAAGAGTGCCCGGGACGGACGAACCTACCTGGACATTCTTGGTAAGTCTTGGCTACGATGCACTTGGCCCGAAGAAAACCCCACTTAGGGTGCAGTCTTGTAACTATAAGCCATATAGGCATAAAGGACAAGAGGCTTCGAAAACAACTGGTTGTTGGTAAATCTGGATGGGAGGAGCTAGTCTTGTATGGACGATGTGCCCTCCTTGAAGGGGCAACCAGGGGGAAGATAAGGGTGGCACCCTCCATTAGGGAGCTGATAAGTATCTAAAGACGGCAATGTCATGGGGCTTTATGATCGCAAGAACATTTAGGCCTGTCATATTGTCGCGTGACAAAAATTATACAGAGGCAATAAGCCATAAGAGAAAAAGTTAAGATGAGATCAATGGGTTTTTACATGAAAATGTAAAGACGTCCTGCGATTTCAACGCAAGACGGCAACATCATGAGGCTTTGATCTCGCGAGGGAACTTAGACTTGTCATATTGTCGCAATACAATCAAAGAATAAAGATAAGGCAAGATCAATGGGTCAATACATGCAAATGTAAATACGTCCTGCGATTTTGTCGCAAAAAGAAAAATTGGCAAAATAAGACCTTTAACTAGGAAGGCAAAATAAGACCAATAGAATAATCTCAAACATTAATTATTTTCTTTTAAGAATACAGAACAGATTTGTTCATCGCAAGAGAGAAAGAAAGTACTATTCAGAATTTTTCAGAAATACTATTCAGAATCTTTCAGAAATACTATTCAGAATTTCTCAGAAGTATTATTCAGAGTTTCTCAAGAGGATTATCCACAATCTTGCAGCACTATTCATAATCTCGCAGTACTATTCATCAGCTCGCAGCACTGTTCACATCACTATTTTAGGAGCACTATTCATAATTTCGCAGGGTTATTCAGAAACTCGCAGATACATTTATAATCTTGCAGACACATTCAGAAACTTGCAAACTCATTCAGCACCTCGCAAACTATTCCAGAATTTCGCAGAAAATGTGATTATTTCGCAGAATATGATTATTTTATCGCATGAGGCGGAGGCAAGATAAGAATAAAGAAACAATTCATTCATTTAATATTTTATCAAGGATTCTACCTCCATAGATAAAGAACAGAGGAAACTATGGATTACCAAGAAAACATTTTATGTTCTTTATCTTCTCGGCAAGAATCATTTCCAAAATGGACAGGGATTTTCACCAAAATTGAAGTAATAATTTCGCATAACAGAGGCAATACTTATGATTTTCATTCAAAGACGGATACTTCTTATATTTTGAGGATTGAGTACTTCTTATATTTCTTCAAGGATACTTCATACTTCGAATACTTCAAGAGTTAATACTTCTTATTTACTTTGCAAAGATACGGAACTTCACAAAAGAATAGAGGCAAGTACGTACTTTTCGAGTCTAGTATTCTTTCGCTCGTTCCTTCATCAACAAAGATCAAATACTACTACAACAACAGATTTTTTTCTTAAAGATTACTTTTCAAGCAATATTCAAGAAAAAAGAGGCAAGATGTAGGACCATAATATCGCTACAACTATGTTCACGCGGGATTAACAACACTTCTGTGAGCATCATCGCAAGCTCTCCAACAACACTTTGCGAGAGTCAGAGAATAATACAAAGAATGACGTAATAGATAACGACAGCATAAAACATGAGAAAGATGTGAAGATTTTGTAGTTTGAGAGAATGCTCGCGAGCACAAGGCGGGAGCTCGCGAGAGCAAGGCAGGAAATGAAGATTTTATGGTTATAAAAGAGTCTCGCGAGCACGATAGCATATCTCGCGAGCACGACAAAAGAGTCTCGCGAGCACGATAAAAGAGTCTCGCGATCACGACAAAAGAGTCTCGCGAGCACGATAGCAGATCTCGCGAGCACGACAAAAGAGTCTCGCGAGCACAATAGCAGATCTCGCGAGCACGATAGCAGAGCCTGCAAGGAGCATAGCAGAAATCCTAAAAAATGGGAATGATGAGTTGAATGTGAGCTGAAACCCACTATGAAGATACCTATATAAAGAAAAGAGAAGGAGAGAGAAAGAGGGAGAGACAATTTTAGAAGAGAGAGATATTTTGCAGAGAAATATTAGGAGAGAGAATGTATTTTTCTTTATCATCTTCTTCCCCAAAACTAGATTTAGAACTCCATTAATGGAGATTATCAATGTAAATAAAATGTAAACTTAAACGATTATAGTGAAAAATCATGGATGTAGATCATATTGATCGAACCATGTAAAAAATCTTGGTGTCCGTTTATAATTTTAGCAATTTTACTACCATTTTTATATGTAGATCTAGAAATTAATATCAAGATATGATAAGGGGTGTGTTGTAGGATTTCCTGCAACTACACTGATAACATGATTAAGCTTAGTGTACTTGCTTTGAACATTAATGTTAATACATTTTATTCTTCTTATGTTTGTGACTCCTCACATGTTTGGCATGATAGACTTGGACATGTTAATTTCAAATCCTTGGAAAGACTTGCTAATTTAGGTTGCATTCCTAAAATTGACATTGAAAAAAATCATAGATGTGAAATTTGTGTTGAATCTAAATATGCAAGAAAACCATTTAATAAAAAGGTTGAATGTAGAACAGTTCCCTTACACTCGGATTTATGAGATTTTAAATCAACACCAACTAGAGGTGATAAAAAATGGTATATCACTTTTATAGATGATTACTCACGGTACTGTCAAGTTTATCTTCTTAGAAGTAAAGATGAGGCTTTAGAGGATTTCAAACTATATAAACTTGAAATAGAAAACCAAAAAGGTGTTACAATTAAAAACCTAAGGTCAGACCGTGGCGGTGAGTATGTGATACCCATAGGTGAATTTTGTAAAATTAATGACATCATTCATGAAATTACTGCACTTTTTTCACCTGAGTCGAATGGAATAGCCGAAAGGAAAAATCGAACACTCATAGATATGGTGAACGCTATGTTGACCAGCTCAGGGTTACCTTCGAACTTGTGGGGGGGAGGGAAGTGATTCTCTATGCATGTTATATCTTGAACCAAGTTTTATTTAAAAAGTCCGATAAAACTCCTTATGAGTTATGGAAAGGTAGACAACCTTCCTATGTATACTTTAAAATGTGGGGGTGTTTGGCCAAGGTGGTCATTCCTCGTTCCAAGAAAACCAAAATAGGACCTAAAGCTGTGGACTTTGTTTTCCTAGGATATCCTGAGCATACTAATGCATATAGGTTCATGGTCATCAGTTCTGACCATAATAACATTGGTTTGAACACCATAATGAAATCTAGAGATGCTGTGTTTTTTGAACACATATTTCCTTTAGGGTATGGACCTCGAAAAAGGGCCTATGATGACCTCTCAGATGTTCCTTCGACTAGTCAGCCCCTATCTGTAGAATTTGAGACCGAACCGAGAAGAAGTAAGAGGGTTAGAACTGAGACAAGTTTTGTCCCAGATTTTGTGACTCTTACGGTAGAGTCCGAACCTCAAACCTACAAGGAATCTATGACTTCTCCGGAAGATCCCTTCTGGGAAGAAGCTTCAATAAATGAGTGGGAGTCCATTCAGCAAAACGAAACTTGGGAGCTTGTAGACTTACCCCCTGGAAGTAAAGCCATAGGTTGCAAATGGGTTTTCAAAAGGAAGCTTAGAACATATGGAACTATAGAAAAACATAAATCTAGGTTGGTATCTAAAGGCTATAGACAAAAGTAAGGATTAGATTTATTTGATACATATTCACCGGTCACTAGAATCACTTCTATTAGGATGTTGATTGTTATTGCTTCTATTTATAATTAGCATATACATCAGATGAATGTTAAAACTGCATTTTTATATGGTGAATTGAATGAAGAAATTTATATGAACCAACCTGAAGGTTTTGTTGTAAAAGGTTATGAAAATAAAGTATGCAAATTGAACAAATCTATGTACGGTTTAAAACAAGCACCTAAACAGTGGCATGAAAAATTTGATCATGTAATGATATCTAATGGCTTCAAGGTTAATGAATCTAATAAATGTGTTTACATTAAATCTGTGAATGATTCTTATGTTATTGTGTGCCTGTATGTTGATGATATGCTCATATTAGGCAGTAACCTTGATATTATTAATACCATTAAAAGCATGCTTAACGAAAACTTTGACATGAAAGACTTAGGCCCTGCTGATGTAATCTTAGGGATGAAAATCAGAAAGACGTCTAATGGATATAGTCTTAGTCAATCTCATTATGCTGAAACTGTACTTAAGAGATTTAATCATGAAAATGCTAAACTTGTATCTACTCCTTATGATCCCAATTATAACTTGAAAAAGAACAAGGGTGAGGGAATTTCTCAACTTGAGTATTCTCGCATTATTGGCAGTATTATGTATTTGATAAACTGTACAAGACCTGATATTTCCTACACTGTGAGTAGATTAAGCAGGTACACTTGACCCTGGGCGGGATCACTGGAATGCTCTCTACATAGTTCTACGCTACCCGAGAGGCACTTCAAACTATTGCTTAAGATCTGGGAAGTATCCTGCTGTGCTGGAAGGGTATTGTGATGCCAACTAGATATCAAACTCAAATGAGTGCAAGTCTACTAGTGGGTACATATTCACACTTGGATGTGCGTCTGTGTCACGGAAGTCTTCCGAGCAGACATTTATATCTCGATGCTCGATCCACTATGGAGTCTGAGTTTATAGCCTTGGAGAAATATGGAGAGGAAGCTGAATGGATACAAGGTTTCCTGGGAGGAATTACACTCTGGCCCAAGCCCGTGTCTTTGATCGCAATCCACTGTGATAGTCAAGCTGCTATTGGATGTGTAAGGAATAATGTATACAATGGAAAGTCTATACATCTACAAAGAAGACACAAGACAGTGAAACAACTACTCTCTAGTCGTATCATCTCTATAGACTTTGTGAAGTCTATAGAGAATATTGCATATCCTTTGACGAAAGGGTTATCTAGAGAGGTAGTTAGATCCACATCGAGGGGGATGGGACTTAAGCTCATAGAATAAGTCACCATAAAGGATACTCAACCTTGTGAATGGAGCTCCAAGATCAAGGTTCAATGAGACGACTAATTTATGGTGATATCGAGAAGGCACTATCTTTGTCCATCCCTATGATATAACAGTGCGATAGTGCTACCTGCATGATTTAGGATGATTTGTTGAGATCTTAATGGGTTCCATGGCTTTGTTAAAAGCGGGGTGTGGCAGGGCACTCTTAATGGACTCGCCTATGTTGATATTGGAAGTGGGGGCCGCTTCCTATGAGAATTTGATCTAATTCTCTAGAGACATTCATTAAGTCCGGGATTTAGCCTACGGCCAAAACAGGCAAAACGACAAGAGCTTCGCATCTTTTCCTTGAGACATCAAAGTGTGGTTGTTATTTCTGAATTGCATTCACTGTTGGCGGTTCAAGACATTGTGTTCACCTTTACAACAAGCAGTTCCGGTAACCTCTCACTAAGTTAAGGTTCAATCTCTGGGACACCTTAGCCTAATTTTGTTGTCTTGTGTTTTCTCGTGCTTTATCGATATGTTTTATTATTCATTGGGGGATTGTTAGAAAAAACGGATTTTTTATTAAAACCAAAAGTGCATGGACCATAATTTGATCCCTAGACCAATTTCCCACTAGTTGTTTTTTCATTTGAATGGATAAAACATTAGTCCCACATAGACTAAAATCTTAAGAGTTTTAGACTTAAATACCATGGGTTTTGCCTAAAGGGCATGGCCCTTTGGGTCTACACACTTTTGTGTGAGGGGGAAGACCTATACTAGGGCAAGGTTGCCTTTCTCATATGCGTGGTGCTTCGCACAAAAGCACGCGCGCTGCCGCCGTTCGTCCGGTCGGGCGGGCCGGGCTCGGGCTAGGGCGTGGGTGTGGGTTCACTAGATCCTATATTTTTGTTGAAATTTTTTGTACGTGTTTTCCACACATGAACAAGAATAATTTTATGCTTTGTCGAATTTTTATGCTTTGTCTATACGTGTTTGTCGCACTATCTTTCTCCTTGTCTGTATGTGTTTGGCTCATGTGTCTGACACGCGTGCTTATTAGCTGACTGACAAAAGCAACACTTTGTTTTAGAACTGAAAAGAAGAAAACATCTTCACTCTGTTGTATATCTTCCCTTGCCTTGCACTGTTTTTAAACAGAAACATTACCAGTACGCATGGTTTCTTTGCATGCTTTTTTCTTCTCGTTTTTAACGTCTTGAACACTATATAAGAGAGGAGTCTTCAGCTCATTTGATACACAACTGAGAAACATATCTTCTTCTGCTCTTCCTCTATTTTCTGTAAATAGTTTTACTATCGAATCTTCTCAGTTTTAAGTTTTTGTTTATCACTGCTGCCAAGTTCTTAGAGTGCTTTCTTTGTATGCTACGAAGAGGAGTACTATCAGTAGTTGTATCCTGGAGGTGACTTTCCAACTGCTATAGCATCTCTCTACATGAGGAGTAGCAAGAAATATTACCTTTAGGTCAGCGTATCTCATACGTTCCTCTACTAGTTCCTACTACCATTATCAGTGCATCTCTCGAAACATCAATCACGCGTCAGTTAGAGCTAAGTATTTTTTTTCTCAGTTAATTACGAATGTTGTCATTATTTCCAACAGAGTACGAGTTCAGTGGTTGCCAAAGCAGAGTTTTTATGGTCTCAATAAGCTTTCCTTACATATAACTAAGCTTATCTTATCTTATTCGTAATATTGTCTACAATTACTCTTTAACTAGTTTAGTTTAGTTTGTGTGTGACCACATAATATCTTTCACAGTATTAATGGCAGGCACTCCATCGTCTTCAATAATTCTAGCACTAAGATACAAGCATATTCCTTCCTTAATAGTATTGGGATCAATACAGAAGAAGGATGCAACTTCTTTGGATCCGTAACTTTGCATTTCCCACAACTCCCCCATTTTTGTCCAACAAGATAAGATTCTTTACATTTCCCCATTTTCTTCTTTATTACCTTACCTCTGATATTTGGTATCTTTCCTTAATTTGAGGTATGTTTTACATGCAACAGCTCGATTTAACGTAAAAAATGACTTAGACTAACGCTGCAATGGAATTTTGTTGGAGAAATGCTAATTAAAGATGTTTTTGAGGAGATTAGTTAGAGAAAGAGAGAGGGTATCAGAAAGAGAGAGAAATACTAAAGCTGCAAATGTCGAAGTCACACATGTCACTACATCACAGTAACAAAAATTATTTTTATACTTCCAAAGTGAATGGGGCATCAGAATCTCTTTCATTATTCTCAATTCGTCGGGTTGGATAATTTGTAAGGAGGAGCTTCCTACTTTAACTATTGATTCCGGGATTTAGCGTCCTAATAGCTTAAGAGTGTCTAATTTCTATGTACCAATTAGAAGTTTTAGAGTTTTGTTTCGTAAAATCTTACATTCAATGCCATGATGTTAAAAGTTTAGAGTGACGGCATGACAAGAAATAACATGCAAAAACATTTTATTCAAATTCTGCATGTGCGATATTTCAAAAATTCGATCAATTTGTCCGTTTTAGATTAAGAGAAAAACATTTGGTTGGGCGTTGCTCAGAACATTTTTTATCTGAACAAACCATTTGGAAATGTAACGGTATTTAGTCAATTTATTTACAGCGTATTTGGATACCAGAAGTAAAAGTCAGAAACAAAAACATTTTACTTCACAAAAAATCAATTTTTTTGTTTCTAGAAATCATTCTGAAATTGTCTACTCAAACTAACTTCTGACCTTTTTTGCTCACAGAGGTCAAAAACCAACTTCTCGGCGTGTGTCCAAACAACCCATTTATTTAGACAAGTTTTTACTTATAAGGTGTTGTTATAGCAAGTATCATTACAACCATCCATACATGGTTGTGATGTTGTTATATAAAAAATGCTCGAATAACACATGAGCAAGCATGAATATCTTTTGCAAATGTGGTTGTTAATAAAACTACCAATTTGCTTGGAGGTGTAATTGCACCACCAAATAATTGATACCCCTTTTCTTAATGTTACTTGTTAAATTAAGATCTAATCAAAATATTCATGCATTAGTTTTTAGCCACAATATCACAAGTGTTCTAATCTTCATCCAACATATATATTTAAATTCTCGGTTGATTGTGATTCCAACATTTTAAAACCCTAATATATTAAGATTTTTTTGGTAGAATCGGCTTTCATTTAGTTTATGACATTCAATATAGGTTTTTTTCTTGGAAGCATGATATTTATTAAGATTAAGTCGAAATTATACGTGGTACATTGTATCCATAGATTCAACCATTACAACAGGACTAACACACAAGGG
This sequence comes from Papaver bracteatum, assembly GCA_023529315.1. Taxonomy (NCBI): domain Eukaryota; kingdom Viridiplantae; phylum Streptophyta; class Magnoliopsida; order Ranunculales; family Papaveraceae; genus Papaver; species Papaver bracteatum. Next base: position 372,345 of record JAJJWX010000565.1, on the reverse strand, counting down.
TGTTTTATGGTCCCAAATTGTTATTAATAGATTTCTTAAAGTCCGCTATTCGGTTTACCAATCAATCTGCTACTTGATTTCCTTCTCTGTAATTTTGTGTTATAATGCAACTTTGACATTTATCGATATAAGGAAACTTTTCGATTTCAAATAGCAATAATTACACAAACTTACTACCATTGTTTCAACAAATACATTTTCACATGTTCTGATACTTTTGGAAGAGTAAAATATGGAATCCAAAACTTAAAAGAAAAAATAGCCTATATTAATAGTTTACTTAATCCATGTGCAAAAAAGATAGAGTCCAATTTTGTGCACACTCAGAAAACAACCCTATTGGTTGTTCTTAAAACAGAGGTTTTTTACTTGATAAAATTGGTTTTAATCTAATTTTAAATTTAAAAAAGGAAAAGAAAATATATATCATATCTTGCGTTTCCTAAAATATAGCGATTTAGTTTACAAAAAATAAAAAAGTGGTAACCACCGAATAACTATTGCTTTTAGCTAATCAAAAACGTGATGATCAGTCTGGTTATAGTGCTATAAGAAATTGAAGAATGTATCATCATTGATAATTCCTATTTATCCCAATTGAAGTGACACGGTTTTGGTCTGTTGAAATAATATTAAATATGATTATAACATAAGATGTTCTCCGATGTCACTGCATGTACATATCTGTTCGTGATTTCGTTCGGTTTGGTGTTTTGTAATCAAGTGCTTAGGAATGTTAACAACCAACGAACTAGCTCACAATTTAGATGTTTGGGTACTAGAGCATCCCGGTGATTATGATTCTTACTGAGATGATTCAAAATTACACTACGCTAATTGGCTTTTTCATAATGTGAGATCAAAGGAATAAAGGAAAAACTAAATCAGGGGATATTAGGTATGCATATATATTATTTTCATTTTTTAAAATGGTGATTAAATAATAATAAAATAAAAATCAATTTTATTAATTATAAAACGTCTATTTACGAACAATCAATAAGGTTGTTTTGTTTTTTTTGTATTGTTTTGTGCACACTCTTTAAAAGGAGTGTGCACAAAATTGGACGCTAAAAAATATGGTAGGATTAGAGACTAGAGAAAATTAAGGGTATGATTAGAATGCAATTCGCATGGGTTAGGGTTGATTTTGTTTTATTATCAACCCTAATATCTATCTTTAGCTTACTAATCGTTTACTTTGTTTAATGAGAACTAGTTAAAGTTAAGGAAGTATGTTATGTTAATCTCAGACACCCTATAGAATTGTTTCCCATTTTCCAACTTTCTCAATTCAATCATCTTAAACTAGCTTTTGATTGTTAATTAACCAAGCCAATTAGGATTAACCAACTTTATTATAATGGCACTTAAAGTTTATTCGCTTTATTATCGTGACAGTGTCACGCATTAAATCCCACTGGTTATTACTAGCTAATAAGGATCTAATTTCGTCACCCAAACTTAGCTCTATGTGATTAAAGCACCTAAATCATACTGTCTTTACATCCAACTTTAGCACTACAAATATATCGTGTACTACGTATGAGGAAAACACAACTTTAATTAAAAACAAATAATAATATTAATCTTTAATTTTAAAGCTCTAATCAAGATTTTAAAAAATTAATCGATTCTCGCATTGTATACTATTGCTCCCTTATTAGGTCTATTATATTTGGAACATTTCGTAAGTCGCGATATTAGTACTTGATTTTGATTAAATACAAACAAGTTGCACTCCAGAGTACTAGAATTTGATTTAAAACAAAAAAGTTCCACCGAAATTATTCATACTAATCCAATCAATCACCAGCTAGTTTTTCCTTTAATTCTAGATAGGGCTGGCAATGGATAACCGATATCCGGTATCCATTTCCGATTATTCGAAATCCTATAGGATTTTATCCGTTATATCGGATACCGGATATCCGGATCCGATAACTTATCGGATATTTCCTCTTAACCTATCGGAATCGGATTGGGCTCTATCCGATTGGTTAATATCCGATATCCGATAAGGTAGGGGTTAACGGATAAAAATCCTATAGGATAAGGTCATACATTAACGGTTTACTAGTAGTGACAATTGAAACAATGTTGCAATGGAAGGTTATCGGGCAATAAACAATGTTTAGTCGTCACATTGTCTTTAGCATTAGAGTAGTAGCAAGGTTCAAGTTAAAATGGTTTTACGTTTATGGTCAAAAAACTGAAGAAACGTCCATAATGATAAGGTCATATATTAACGGATATTAACGGATAAAAATCCGATATCCGATAGCTTAACCTTAACCTTATCGGATTGGAATTTTTGGTATCCGCCGGATATTATCGGATACCGGATATCCGATAATCCTTAACCTTAACCTTATCGGATTTGCCAATATCCGTCGGATATCTATCCGTTGCCACCCCTAATTCTAGAGATTCAAATTAGCCTGATCCAACGATCAATAAAACGTGTCTATTTTGGTCCATTTTTTCTGTGTTGTGGTATATGCCATACAGGTTCCTCCCGTGTTTCCCTCCAACTACACCAGATTATAATTTTAAAACTACACCAGATTATAATATTCTCGTAAATAATTTTAAAACTTCATCCCACTCGAAACCCTAATTCACGCATGGCTTACTTAATATTCTCGTATATAAATTATAAACATGAATTTGATTAGGGTTTAGATCCCAATGACCCTTGATTTACGCCTTAATTTGCTCCATACTTTGGTTTCAATTCTTCCTCTCGAGTTAAGTCACTAAGCTCTAGGTGTATCTGGGGCAAGGTTTGAAAAAGGGGCCACAGGTCGGGTCACGGTTACATGGCATGACCGTTATAACGTGTTTTGACGGGTGTGGGCACGTTTCGGGCAAAAAAACGTGTTGTTTAGGGAAAAAATACGTTGATTTGACATTTTTCCGAAATAATAGGTGTGATAATAATTAAATAGAAAAAATAAATAAATAATAATTTGAATTTCCTATCTAACGGTTTTAACATGCGTGAAAACGGTTATATCGGGTTTAAATAACGTTGTTACAGCGTTTTTATTAATTATTAATTCATTTATTTTAATTTTTTTAATTGTAATTCTTAATATTTTATTTTAGAAATAAAAAATTCGTAAAAATAATATTTTTATATTTTTCTCTCTAAAATACGGGTATAACGAGTGTGAAAACGGAAAAAACAGTCTAAAAAACTTATGTTAAAATGTTATTTAGACGAAGAAAAAAACGTAAAAATCAATTTTAGAAAAACGAGATAATCTAGTATACTTATTCTTTCATAAACTAGACATATTTTATGGGTATACTTATTCTTTCATAATTTGATCTTGAGAAATGGAGAATTCAAATAATTTAGTATACTTATTCTTTCATAATTTAGACAGATAGTATTCATTCATATTAGACGAACCTCCTGCCATAAACTAGACAGATTTTGTTATACTTTCATACAGATAATATTCATTCATAGTTTTGGGAAATCAACATATTACATAATTTAGGAGATTAACATTACATGGGATAATTTAGTATACTTATTCTTGAATCTCGCACATTAATAATGAATCTCTAAGCACGTTTATTCAACATGATATATTCCCTCACAAGCATAAACCATCGTTCACCATTACGTATTCGCCATAAGCTACAAAATCGTTTGACTTGGAATTAAACAAATTACATTTTAGTATGCAATATATCAAAGAATGAGAAAGGGATAAACATGTTAAATTACCTAGTCATTATCTACGGTAAGCTTTGGGATGATTGTCCATAGCCATTCTTCTAACTTTACGGAACTCTCGCATATCTCATGTGATATAGTCGAATCTTAATGCTAAGTGTCTCCATTTTTTTTTGTATTGCCGATGCGATCATAATAGAATTATTTGACTCTCTTCCAAAACATTGAATAAAATTCATCTTGAAGTTTCTGGAAGACGAGAATGAACGATTTCACAAGCTTTGTATCTTCTTCCGGTTCCCATCCAATTTTCCAAGATCTATTTGAATAGTGGATGGAGTAGGAGTGGCTAATAGTTACAAGTTTGGGGCAAAATGTGCTTGGAAAAGAGGTTGTCCTTATATAGATGAATACTCAACGACTAGTTATTTTGAAATAAATGCCAACAATCGTCTTATAAAAATTTCCACGTTCACTGATTTTAACCTTGCAAAATCGACTAGTTATTCTAGATAAGGGTATCCACATCGACCGATTTTAGCCTAAAAAAGCATACAAAAAATGCAATTTTTACGTACAAGAATCGGTTTATATGATTTTACACATCAACTGATTCTGTTAGCTAGTCAAAAAAAAAAAATCAAAATCGGTCTATACGATTCTGAAACCCTGACAAAATAAGGGAATGAAATCCCCAGAATTGGTCTATAGGTATGAAAATATAGATTGATCCTGAACCTTGTAATTCTGGGGAAAAATTACAATTGGTTTTTAATCGATTTTTAGATAGTGGTAAATAAGGTTGTCGTTCACTCGGACTTGTTACGATTCATTTTAAGAATTAAAGTTAGAAAACACTAAAAATAACAAAATATATATACAAATAATGGTAACAAGATGAAGAGAGTTACTGGGACTAGGATTCCACCAAATATATAACATAAGGTACAATTATTTATTCTCAACAATTATCGCTCAATAAATAAAATAACATCGACTCTTATTTTGCCAAGGTAGATTCTCAAAATATTAGTTATAAATCGTAAGAATGGGACATCAAACATTTAAGCAAGCATGACCCATCAAATAAAATAATAAGTAATTAATTCAAATCATAAATCAATTTAAAATAAGTGCAAAAGTCATAAGAAGAATAAAATAAATTTACTCATGTATGAAATTCGGATTCCTCCGCCGACCCAGTGTAGGGGTCTAGCTCCGCATATTGGAAACACGCTCAAAATCCATCTTTATTGCTCAAAGGGTGTTTACAAAGATGAAAATGGAGGGAAAATGATTAAACCGGGTTTGTAACACTTATTTTTGTTACAAACAGAACTGTTACAGGAACGATAGAATGAAACTGTCACAGACACTGTAGCACAACGACTGTATTTAAAAGGTCTTAAGTTCTTCGTTCTCTCCTTCAATGGTAGCAGCAGAGACAAGCTCTGCAACTCTGATTTCTCACCCTATATCGTCCCCTAACTCTGCATATCCTTCTTTCTGATCCCACCTGCCTTTTTATACTCAACAGGCATAAGAAATAACTCTGTAATATCTCACAAAAATCTTCGAGAATAATATGCTATCAATCACCTTTACTCTTTACTTCCAGTTACGGGAAGTTTTATCTGCTGTCCGATGAGTTGTCAATGCTCTCTCCACTGTTAAAGAATGAAATCCTCCCTCAAAATCTTCTCCCATTCAAAACATATCCTCCAAATACAAAAAAATAAATATCCGATGCTCTAACTGCCCTTATGTCGAAGGAAATTTCCCTTTTCTATCACTTCCACATGCATGCATCCTCCAAACATGTTGAAAAACCATTGCTGCAACACTGACTACAGAAGCCGGCCCGAGAAAATTCCATGAAATCCCGAGAATGACTCAACCAACTATATGTTCCCTGTTTTCCATTATTTCACATAAACTTGCCAAACTTTTCCGATTCTAACAACATTACCAACCCTATTTAGTCAAAACATGATATTTTATGCCGATTCCAGCTATTCAATCTCCTTCAAACTCGTCGAAATCTTCACTGCACATTCTCGGGTTTTCAAAAACCGATTTCCCGCCAAAAAAGAATTTAAACGAAGAAGAAAGGGTTGCCCTTATCCAACAACTGGGGTGCGAATACCAGAAAAGGTGCCCCTTATCAACTGGTTTCCCCTTATCCAATGTGGGAGTCCGCTTAGCAAATGTCCTCCGGAGGTTCCTTTAACAACTTTTCGAGCTGATTTTCCAAAAATGTTTATTGCCCAAAAACACCTACAAACAAGTTTATTAGTGATAAAATGAGTCCCAGATAATGTATTTATGGGTGAAAATGCATCACACTTGCGTGCTCATCAGTTTTCATGAAGGGTACACATCCAACGATTGTAGCTTAAAAACAACCAAATTTCCTGCATTATTGGCCCAAATTGCAGTTATTTTCTCGTGTCTTAGGCAAACATAAAGGTTTTAAAATTAACCAGATTCACTCATTCATAGAATAATAAACAAATCATAACATGTTTTAGTTCATTCAAAGAAACTATTTGGGTATGTCAAAGAGATAGACTCGTTTATAAATGGATAGTCAAATGTTATCATAACCACTTATCTCCTCTCTTTTTTCCCTCTCTTATCCAAAAAGGACCACTTTTTTTTTTTCTTTCTTCTAGTTTAACACAAAAATAAGACCACTTCTCTCTTCATCTCTAATATCAATTGAATGGGACCAAGGATAAATTAGAAAAAAATATAAAAAAATGGCTACAATGATTAGTGATAGGTGTAGAATACACCTAATTTACTATCTAAGAGTTTATGCTTTCTTTGCTATTTTTCTTGTAAATTATGTATTTTACGTGTGTTTTTGAGATATTAGGTACTCTATTTCATAGACTATCGTCAAGAGGAGCACTAAAGACGATAAGTTAATGTTAAGGGCAACCTAATTGGATAGCCCTTATCCAAAGAAGAATGAATACTTGTTATAAGACCTCCAAATGGGTGGTCTATATCCATGACCCATATACCCAAACCCGAACCCGAACCGGATCCCACCCCAATCATATCCCTAACCCCTAAAAACGAGAAACATTCTTGTTCAATCATTTTCCATTCAACTTTGAAATTTAGATGAGGAGGAAAGCATCTATGTCCGGGAACAAATCGAGCAGTTAGTTCTGCTGATCAGAAGAGTTGAATGAGAAGAGACAGAGAAGATGGGTTGCTACTGTTGATTTTGAAAGAATTGGGAGGTGGTGTTGAATCATGAAGGTGCACCGTGTTGGGGTTTTTGAGCTTTGAGGATGAATTCCTAGTTCTTAATATATGGTTTGAGTTTTGTTTCAATTCTACTTTGAAGTTTTTCATATGATTATCGTTTGTTTTTACTAATAGGAATGTGTATGCATTCATGATTGATTGATAGGTCGTTTAGAGTGCACGCTAAATTGATTTGTTAATTATTCTATAGCTAGTGAAAGTTGGGGGACAAGTAATCGTTTTCTTGACTTTACAAAAAGACCTTGGGAGGGATTCCAGCAATTGTGTGTTTTTGATCTAAGAGTCTAACTACTAATATCAACCTAATAAATTCATAAATCTTAATGCGTTTAACTAAATTACATCTTGGGTGATCTACTACTAGGTGGTTTGGTGAATAGAATCCGGTGAGGCTTAAACTTCCGTATCCGGTGAAATTAGGGATTTTGGGGTTAGCCATTACTTTTAATCTATGACTAATAACAAGTGGGAAAAGAACATGAATTCCTTGATCTATTCTATATAATTGATTTCAACTTTTACAATTTTAATTCCTTTGTTTATTTCTTTTGCTTTATAAATTTTACAAACAATACCCCCTTTTTGTGACAATTATACAACTAGAATCTCTTTCCTCGTGGATCGACCTTGACTACCCTATATTACTTGTTAATTAGGTAGTAGTGAATTAATTTGTAGTGTAACGACACGCGTACAAATTTTGATTTTAGTTGTTTTTATTCTTGTCCTAGTGCAGGTCACTCAACTAAAGGATTTAATTCAAGAACACTCCGCTTCCTCGTTCTACATCAAGTGAATTCGCAGATTCGGACATTGAAGAAGAGGCAATTGATCGACACTCCAAGGACCTACTTCTCACAAGTCGATACACAACAATGGTGTATCCAAACTAACTCAATATCACAACATGGAATGGGATGAAGAAAATTTTCCTCCAGAGATATTTTCCCCGCATCAAAGGCTACTCAAATAAAGAGATTTGTGGGATCAAGCAACATGGGAGAGTCATTATATGAATGTTGGGATCATAAAATTTATGATTCTTTGAATCTTGGTCCTCTTAAGGAGACCTGGGGTAGTTCTTGAACTTGCTAACCGATAATGTTTATTATTGAAATGTATTGGTGCAGGTTAATGGGCTTGTATTCCCGGCTGATTTCTAAATCATTTGCTGTGGGTAACCATTCATGAGTACATGGCAACTTGACTGTTTAAAATTAACCAGATTCACTCATTCATAGAATAATAAACAAATCATAACATGTTTTAGTTCGACCAAACAACATACTCCATTCGTTTCTAAAAGAGAGGCTTGGTTTCCCTATTTGGGTATGTCAAAGAGATAGACTGGTTTCCATAAATGGATAGTCAAATGTTATGAGTTTATTAATCTACCCATGGAGGGACCACTTATCTCTCTTTTTTTTTTTCCCTCTCTTATCCAAAAGGGGACCACTTTTTTTTTTTTTTCTTTCTTCTCTGTCTTAACACAAAAATAAGACCACTTCTCTCTTCATTTTTTCTCTAATATCAATTGAATGGGACCAAGGATAAATTAGAAAAAAATATAAAAAAATGGCTACAATGATTAGTTTTGTCAATTTTTGTGCAAAAACAAACAAGCTTATGGAGTAAGTTAAAAACATAAGATTTGACTTTGTAGTTACTCATAGTTAAAGACATAAGATGGAAAACAAACATTTATTCATTCAACATCATCTTCATCACCATCAACATCCTTACCACGACCATATCTATGACAAGGACCACAACCACCTCGGCCTCGTTTAGCAGGTCATTCTCTGCAGGTGTTTGATTCCACCCGAGCATTCCTACTATCCTTTCCTCCTTGGTCTTGTTTCCACCACTTCCCTAAAAGATGTACTTGCATTTTTATCTTCCATAATGTCCCATTCTTCATTCTTCCTTTTATTCTCCTCAACTTTTTCTCATTTCCCTATACATGCTCTTGCTTCTTCGATCATAATACCTAATTCGTCTTCTCCGTTTTTATTTCAAACAACATACATTTAACAAATCATGCTAAAACCATTAAAAAAACCCATAAAAGAGTAACAATATGCATCAGAACTTCGAGAACTCTATCTTGGTTCCTGATAAAGGGACTCTCATCTACTCGTACCACACGAATATTCAAAACGTTGAGATACCAAGGTATGCGTCATCATTTATTTTCGGAGAGCCGACCACCACGTGGATATTTTACCTCATATTTTCCCAATCATCAGATGTTGGTAAAGATTCATGAACAACCTCAAGATCGTTATCAAGAGACTTACATGCTCTCTTCTTCAAATTAAAATTAGGGTGCTTAGATCTTAAGATATTTTGTACACCATCACTTTGTCTCTCCAATCTCGTCGGATTGTACATTATATATCCTTTGGTGTAAAATAGAGATCCAAAATAACATTGTTCCTCGCACCCAATCATCCATTTGGTAGACAATGCTTCTTTACAAGGGTGAAAGACAACATCTTTTGTCATCAAGTTATCCAATTGGTGTGTCAAGTCCATAAATTTATTTTCTTGACTCTTCATCTTACTGTTGAAGGAGTATCTGATAGGTGTCTAAAACACCTTAATATTTATCTATTATTTATGCTTTCTTTGCTAGTTTTCTTGTAAATTATGTATCTTATGTTTGATTTTGAATATTTAAGTACTTTGGAGTCACTTGGAACTAAAGAAGAAGAAACAGGGCAAAATTCTCATCTCATGTGCAAATGCTTTTGGAGGCGGATTATTTCTCATAATTTACTTTTATTTCTTCATCTATGTCTGAAAAGTATGTCGGCTTTAGTGATGCAAATTTTCTGTCTGAAAAGCACGACAACTTTAGTGATGACTCTCATCGAAGAGAAGAAGTGAATATGAGGAGTAAAAGACGGTTGTTGTTGGCGAAAGGAGAAAGTGTCGGGTCGTATGCAAGCGCTATCGGGAGCACAATGGAGGATACAAGATTCTACATCACCAATGCAAGTTCAGAAATAGGGCATCACAGCTCGGCAGCCCCTATCCATTAATGCTGGGTGTCAATAGTAATTTTAATCATTACCTAGCCCTAAAAACAAGAGAAATGTTTCTCTTCTCATTATTATTCTTATCTGAAATTCAGAGTAGAGAGAAACGGCGGCTCCATTAGTTGCCTGAGAATAAGATCTTGTTGCTGTTACTGGTGAGGGACTAGATCTGGAAATTCAGAGGAAAAGAGATCGAGAATTTGAGCTGTGTGTCTTAGGGTTAATACTGATGATCGAAGATAACAAGAGTATTAAAAGATGAAGTTGGAGTATGGTTCTAGTGTTTGAGTTGAGAGTTTTGGTCAAGCTTCTGTCTGGGAAGTTAGGCCTGAACCGCAGCTGAATTGGTGAGATTGCTGCTATCAGTTGTGCTACGAATTCTAATATTTGATGAAGCTCAGTTGACAAAGTTCGAAGGAAAGGAAGCAGAGAAGAAGCCTTGTATCTACTTCCCTTTCTCTGTCCGTACATTTAGAAGGTGATGTTGTTGTGATGCAATTGTGGCAGTGAATGATGAATGATTGAACAGTTTCTATTGAATGGAGTAATGGGTTTGTTTTAATGTGCAATTGTATGCAGGGAAGAAGGTATAGTGGTGATAGAAATCACCAACAAATTCATGTCAGAAATTGCAGCAGAAACGCACACATTGTGCTTGCAGAAATTCCTGAACGAGCAGCTCTTGACTGCGAGTTTAGCCGCGTGCTATCATGATTAGTACGCTTGTTTGTCACAGGCTCTGAGAGATTGTGGAAGTTTAAAAAGCTCAGATTGTCAGTGAGATTGAGAAGAAGGAGCTGTGCTGTGGAGAATGGGTTTTGTCTCGGGTTAAAAATTAAGAAGTTATAGTAAGGGACAGGGTATTTAATAAAATAATAGCATGGCAGTGATACCAGCGAGAGGATGGTAGTGACGCTGCGATACTCAGGGATGGAAGAACTCTGATGTGCTGAGATGATGTTGTTTAAGTTTTGTTGCCATACTGGTGGACTGTGGTGATGTTGGCAGCGATGTATATGAATGATGGAGATTGGTGGAGACTGAGTTTGGTTATCTCTCGAGTGTTGGTTCTTTCCAGTAATGGTGAAGATGGTTGTCAATGGAATGGAGTCAAGAAACCAGTTAAGAATAGTTGCAGCTGGATGATTAGGTATGAATTGCAGGGAACTGTTGGTTCATGACTGAGTTGCATTGCAGGTGGACTTGCTGAGCAGAAATGAACCTAGCTGTGGCTGACTTATGGATTGTTGAGAAAGAAAAGAACCTCGTTACGAAGCTGTGATTCAAATTTGTGTAGAAGCCATGAAATGGGGAAGTTTGTTCGCGGTTAATGGATTGTGCAAGTGATGATAATGCTGTAAGAAGAAGCTACAAGTATGGGTTCAGGTCGAGTATTGGTCTGGTGCTGTTAGAGATTATGAGCTGCAGCTGGAATTGGCTTGCAGTGAATGGAGCTAGTGCTGTTATAGCAGTTAGTTTGTATGAGCTACAGGTGATGATATGAGGCAGTAGCTGGGTTATGCTGGTGCTACTGGAAGCTGTAGAAAATAGGTGTTTAGACTGCAGGTGTAGATTGCGGTGATGAATGAGAAACTGTGTGCGTTTGTGTTGCAGAGTTGAAAAGGTGGAAGCTACAAACTTGCTGCGAAGCAGTTGCAGGGATGAATGGTAGCAGAGAGTTTCTTAAACTGAGTACAATCAGTTGCAGGTGGTGGTAAATGTGGTTTGTGTTGAAATATGCAGTTGGAGGAGAAGGTTGAGGCTGTGTTGCAGTCTAGGAGATGGCTCGAAATGAACTGGAATGAGGAATCTGTGGAGCTGGTGATGAATGGAGTATGAGATGTTTTTCATGGGCTCATTGCAGCTGAGATATATAACAAGTGAAGAGTGTATGGAGCTGTCAAGGGTTTGATTGTTTTGGAAGCGGATTGAGGTTATGGAACTGAACGAGTTGCAGGTGCAATTCAGGCACTGGTGGTTTTACAGGGAGCTAGCAGGTGGATTTGGTGTTGCGTATATTGAAGCTAAGGAAGTGCAGGTTGGGTAATGCACAATAAGGTGCTGAGAAAGAGGCTGTAAAGAAGGAGTCTCATTAGTTGCGCAACTGGTGTTGTGTATGTGAATTATATGGACTGGAAAGGAGCTGAGGTTGCTGCGACTAAAACTGGGTTATGAGATTTGCAGATGGGCATTGGTGAATTGCGCAGTATAACTCAGTTTGACTGACTGGTGACCTGAGATGTTTCCGGTGGACCCTTCCGGCTAACTTCCGGTAACAAATTTTGTTGCATAGTTTCTACTGGGCTACTCTCACACATGAATTATATGGGCTTGGTGGATATATTGTGCTTGGACTTTTGAGTTATGACCTAGTTTGGAGAAAGAAAGCTACAAAAAGGGAGGATTTCTACAACTTTGGATATCACGTATTTTTCTATTCTACTTGGAGTTTTGCAGAGAGCTGGAACTAGGGTTTGCTTCGTTGTTTTATTTTCATCTTCATTATTTCATTTATTATATTTTATGATGAACTCCATATTTATGAGTAACTAAAACTCTTCTTGATTAAGGGCGATTTCAAAGCCCGAAATATGAACCTATGATTGATATGAAATAACTTGTTCTCTTGCATTTATTTATGTTATTGATTGATTTCTACCATGCTAATATTGTTTATGGATTATTTGTTAAGGGTTTAAGTTCGAAATTGAATCATTAATTCTTAATCCTATTGCTAGTTTAGATTTTCTTCGACCCGTAATTGTCTAGAAATATATGGGTACTGATGATGGGACTTTATTAAGTGCCCGTATGTAGAAATCAACACTAGTAGGTGATTCATGCTTTTGAGTTCATCACTAGGAGCAACCTTATCTCACAAAACTTAGAGCACTTGTTTAAGTCACACCTAGTAAGCGTAACTCTAGGAAACTTGGCAAGTAGGAACCGGTAGTCGAGCGCTTCCGTATCCGGTGAGCTTAGGAGATAGTAACGGAATAGTTGAGCGTACTAATTATTCTAGGGTTGTTAGTAACATGATAATGTGAAGAACTTGGCTATATATCAATTTGGTTTGTATTCCGTGGTCTAGAATGAACCTTTAATCAATTACATCTCATCTTTGGTTACAATTTACAATTTTCAGAATTTTCCACAACAAAATCATCTTTGCTAAGAGTATTTGCATAACAACTTGGACTTCGTACCTCCCTTGGGACGGTCCTACTTACATTATACTACTTGCTAGTTAAAGAGAAGTAGAGAAATTTATTTTTGCGAGTTCGACGCCTCGTATGTATCGATCTCCAAAACAAGCATTGTCTCACCTTTTGTTCACGCATGCCCTTTTAGAAAACTTTGGGAAGTGCAAGTGTATCTACACCTACGCCAATGAAGGTTTACATATGAGAAAATCAAATAGTAATATAAACATAATACAATAGATTCACCACTTGAATTACCTGCAGAAGAGTCATATTCCATTCATTTTGGTTCATGTCATCTATATCTCATTCAACAAGTATGTAAGGCAACCAGAGCCCCAATAGTAGTTGTGAATCTTGTTTAGTGTTTCTAATAGTTTTATATTGTTGGCATTCACAAAGGAACTGGAAACATCGGGAAAGATAAAAACTCCCAATATGTAGAGGACATATGTATAAGTTGTAGCATTGATACGTTTTGGAGTCAACTTGCCTTCTTAAGGAAGCTTGTTTGTCTCCAAGAATTGTTCCCTCAAGCTCTTGATACGGGATACTCTATGCTTTGTCATACCTACTAGCGTCTCCAAATCAGTCTTCTCCTCATCCCAACCTAATACCCTCTTAGTGATATTATAAATCTTCATTCATTCATGCTCATTCACTTACTCAGGCCCCTCACATATTTACCTCTTACTCTAATACAATAATCAACTACACACCATTAGGAGTTATTATTATGTCTCCAATCAGAAGATGGAAAGTATCTGTTTCCTCGTAAAATCTCTCGGTGAAGGCATACACAAAAGGTTTTTTATATCCAACCAATGAATTTTTGACCGCAACCAACAACCCCGTAACATCTGCTAGATTAAAGACTTTGGGTGCTTCATCATCCAGTGGCCATAAGATCATTTTATCCAGTGATGATCCTATCTTAAGGATATGCACAACATTGGCGTGATCCTAAAAAAAAATACCGGGAGACAATAATCAAAACACCAAATGGATAATAGGTGATAACTTAAATAAAAGTATGATACATAGCACAAGGTTGAGACAATCACTATGGTTGCACATACAGTAGCATTCCAACTATATTTTATATCCCCACAACAACTCTCATTTATCACCGAGTATCCCATAAATAGATAGGTAGACCGGGGACATGAGGTAACATTATCTCCATCGTGGGCATGTATTCCTTTCTTCTTCGGGGTCCCTTTGGAGCATTTCCTTTACCTTCTTATTTTTCTTGACCTTATTGCTCTAATTTGTAGTGTATATGATATACTAAGTTTGTTGATCGGAGAACCTGTTGTTATGAGAAGAGAAAACTTATCTTGACTACTATCAACCTGCAACCTCCTTTAGTCTCAAACCAAAATCGACAAACCAGGATGTAAACTGGTTCATGCATCGTATCGATGAGTTAGGGTTTCCTTATAAAAAGAGGTAAAGAACTCATATTATTCATAAACCCTTGGTTCAAAGAATAATTAATTGAGTTTCAGACTTTCATCCTTGCAAAAAAATAGAAAGCTCCAAAATACCTCATGAAACCATCAATCTCGATGAAGATGACTCAAAGGAAGGAAGTTCTTGCCATGAAATAATGCTGAAAAGGATTGGATCAAGACAAGAACATAACTCCTGGATTGTTGATTCCATTAGGGATCTAACTCGTGCTCAACGTGACTCTAATATTGAAATTTCCAACCTTCAGTTACAATTAAGTCAACTATTCGATGGTCAGTTCAAGATGATCAAAAAGCAAAAAATCATGATCAGGAACTAGAAAAAGCTGATCTTTGAATATACGACACTGAGGAAGCATATTTGTATTGTGAAACGGAAGGTCATCGTACTGAGCCAGGAACACAACATGTTAACCATTTAATGGTTAAAAGATGTTGGAGAGTCATTCTTCGATGGAGTTGCAGAAAGGTATGAAAAAATAAATGAAGTCTAAGTTTTTAAAAATCTAGGTTATTTTGTTTTCTTCTATTTATTTTATCTAGGAAATTTCTTTTGCTAATTTTTTCTTGAGAAGGATAACTAGGGTTTGGTATAGCAAAGATTATGATTACACATAGATATTTCCAACGTTTTTCATCTTACATGTTTTTAGATTTATTTATTTAAATTCTAGAGTTATTGGAAGATGAACTGTATGTAATCATTATTGGTTTAATTATTGCAAAACTTGATAGGTTGGGAAACCTACAATAAAATACCGCATGTGCACAACGTCTAACTAGTAGACAATGGCTAGTACAGGTCGTTCCCACGATGAGTGTGAAATACTCTACCAACTAATACCAAAAACTAAGTAATCAACTATATGATATTTTTGAGAGTTTTCAGAAATTCGGACAAAATGAAATAATACATAACAAAGACGTAACCAAAATGAGAAAGGGTTATTAGGGTTTTCTATTTCCACCAATTCAATCATATAAAATCTACTAATTTCTATTTATTACTCGAGACAAATATCGAAATCAATCTCATGTCTCGGAAGATGGTATGTTAAATTCTACAATATTGTTTCTCCGTTGTAACTTCCTTCGCTTCATGGGTAGTAATTCTAAAGCATTACATATCAATCCTAAAGCATATCACGTCAAGGGATTTAACCAAAGCACGAAATATCAATTGAAAAGCATAAATAATCAAGAAAATCACATGAACGATTAAACACCAAGCTATTTGAAGAGAAATTACTACTCAATGAATCATTATTAGAAATATCATCGTAGAGTTTATAAAATTAAATTGGTTTCTATCTAAACCCTAATAAAGAATTTGCAAATCACGGAGAAAATAAAATCAAAACGGCAAACCATTATTTTCTCCTACTCATGGCTCTGTAGCCTCCTCCATCTTCCTCCTCCCCTTTTTTTTCTTCCAGGTTTCTGTTTTCTTATATCTCTTTGTTGCGAAGAAACAAGACCTAGCCAATAATATCCAAGCCCGGTCCAATATCACTGAAACTGACGTGCAAATCCATGCCTTTCAAATCCGTTCAACTCTTAACTCCATCCATCGTGTCCGAGCGTGCCAAGAACCCCATTCTTAATCATTCCACTGAATATAATTCTATGCCTGTATCAACGGCTCAACCATATACCCTACAGAAAACTATCCGGCCAACAAGTATTCTTTTTACACTAGGCTACAACACCGATTGCCTTTCTCTCAATCCCCACTTCAATCTGTACCCTTTAAATTGTCTTCAAATCTCTCCTTACTTGTGGTAATTATATAATTGTTCCTTGTTTTGATGGGCTTCACAAATACCCTTATCCCACAATAAATATATCCCTCTTCATTTATAATCCCATCAGGGGTCCATTCATATCTAAATTTTTTTTCCATCTACCACACCTCCTCCGCCACCACCAAATAGGTAACCAATTCACTTCTCCATCGCTGCTGCTGCCAGTACCACTACCATCTCTTACGCCACCACTACAACCAACACTATTAGCACCACCATCTCCATTGTCACAACCATCACCATTGTTTCTCCACCTCCTAATCAATCGATTGGATTGATTTTCACCCAAATCAGTTTCTACAGCCGTGAATAAATTGATCACCTAAGTCATTTTGTACTTTGACAATCCAAAAAGAGGCATTTTCGTCATTGAAAGGATAAAAAGAAAGAGATCTTCGTCGGAATTCACTTTCAGATTCACAAATCGAGATTGATAAGTATCATTAAATTCTTCTTCTTGTTCTCATTTCATCACTGGTTTCCAATATCATATAGACTCAGGAGATCGGGGAGATTTTATTTTAGTTTTTTATGGATTCAAAAAACTATGGAGATCCGGAGATCTGATTCCAATATCACTGAATCGATATTTGATTCAACTATATTTCTGTGTTTAGTTCGATTTGTTTTTCGTCTTTTGATTATGGATTCAAATCTATAACAAAAATCAATCTTGTTTGTTTAGTTTATTAGGTTATAACTTTAATTTCTTGTATGTTCTAGATCTTAACCACTTTTTTGTTGATTTTGTTTTTTGTATGCAGTTAGATTTTTAGGTTGTTGGTGGATCATTTTGATGTTTTTTCTTTGATGTTTTGTTTCATGGTTGAAAAATCTTTGGACTTCAGTTTTTATGGGATCAACTATTATTGTTGATCCCATAAATGGAATTAACTTTTGTTGTTGATCCCATTTATGAGATCAACTCCTATTGTTGTCAACATTTTTATGGGATCAACTACTGACTCATATTGTTGGCAACATTTCCTTGGATTAGTATAGTCATGACTGTAGTTTAAATCATGTTTGTTAAAAAAAAAATTTTTTAACTTAATTTGTTGTTGTTCTGTACTTGTGTATTGTTGTTGACTAATGGTAGTGGTGGTGCTGTTGAATTTTTAGTTGTAAAGTTCTTCAAATGTTGAATTTTTGGTGCAATGGTAGCATGACTGACTCAATGTCAGATGATGGGTGTTTGACTCACGCCAAATTCACTGATTCGTATTCACATGCATGTCCTTTTTTGTTTTTGCGTGTGTCAAACTTTGGTTGTTGACTCCATTTACTAGGATCAACTTCCATTGTCGATACAACTGAACTGGAATATTTTTTCAGTTATCGTTTCAACTTTGGTTGTTGACCCCATTCACTGGGATCAACTTCTATTATTGACACAACTGAACTGTAATATTTTCTAGTTATTTGTATCAACTTTGTTTGTTGATTCCATTCACTGGGATCAACTTCGATTGTTGACAAAAAAAAAAAAACTGGAATTTGTATTAGTAAAGTTATTTTTGAACTTTTAATTTTTTGGATCAGCATCGGTTGTTGACACCAAATTTTGATAGCGGCGGCGGAGACAGCAGTGGTAGCAGCACCAGCAGTGACAGCATCAACAATGGTGGTAGCAGCGGTGCAATATTAGTGACAGTGGTGGAATATTAGTGGTGGTTGTGGTTAGTAAGTGGTGGCGGTGGTGGAATGATGGTAGTGGCGGAAGTGTTGGTGGTGGTGCTGGTGGTTGTGAAGTAATAGAAAAATAAATTTGTTAATTAAGGGATTCTTACAGGGCCTACGTCCCATGGATGTGCGGTCTATCCAATTACCCCTTTATATGTATATACTGTAACCTATGTAATAGAACTACTAATCTCTCCAATAAGATGGTTCTTCTTCTTGTCTCTACATCTCTTTCCTTCACCTATGATTCTCCTCAATCACGTTATCATGCATGATGCTATACCGCAGAGCTATATCGGATTGATTGATTTTTTTTCCCTACACGGATTGTTAATGTTGAAATCGCTAAAATCAAATCAGATAAGTTGGATATTTTTTTGCCTTTTTTTTGTCTTTCTTTTCCCTAGAATTAAATCACTAGGATTTGATTTGATTATTGAATCTGTTTTATACCATATTGATCGATTAGAAAAAAAATCTATACTTTATACCATGATCTATTTTTTTTCTCTCTCCATGATCTTCAATTTTGTTCAAATCAGTGATTCAAATATATATTATTTTATCATATGAGTATATGATGATTATTATATACAAAATAGATTCAAAACAATTATTATATAATAATATTCGTATTTGTATGTAATATTTTTGGGCGTGAATATTTGATTCGAAACTACTGTGATGTATTTGATCTGAATGTTATTTGTTCGTCGGTTGTGGAGATATCTGATCTGAATTTTAGTTCGTCCTTTTGGAATTCAGAGAATAAGGAAAGCCATCCGGTCCACCCGACCTGGTCTGGTCCATCCAACCTACCGATATGGTCCACCCAGCCTTGGTTTACCCGACTCGGTCCACCAAACCCGACCCGGTTCTGTTCTAGATGATTGACATATTACATATTATCAATATTACATATAATCAAACCAAGAGATATCAATATGTAGTAGTATCAATACATAACATATTACTATTAGTACTAGTTACTACTGGTATACTAGTAGTATACTAATATACTACATACTACATATGTTATTACTACATACTAGTTACTACTAGTACTAGTAGTAACATATGTAGTATCAATACATAACAATTTTTTGATATGTAGTATCAATACATAACATACTACATATCAATATATAACGTGCTACATATCAAACATACTACATATCAATATATAACGTACTACATATCAATATGTAGTAGTATCAATACATAACATATTACTATTAGTACTAGTTACTACTGGTATACTAGTAGTATACTAGTATACTACATACTACATATGTTATTACTACATACTAGTTACTACTAGTATACTAGTTATACTAGTATCCTAGTAGTAACTAGTACTAGTAGTAACATATGTAGTATCAATACATAACAATTTTTTGATATGTAGTATCAATACATAACATACTACATATCAATATGTAGTATCAATATATAACGTGCTACCTATCAAACATACTACATATCAATATATAACGTACTACATATCAATATGTAGTGTCAATATATAACGTACTACATATCAATATGTAGTAGTATAAATACATAACATATTACTATTAGTACTAGTTACTACTGGTATACTAGTAGTATACTAGTATACTACATACTACATACTAGTTACTACTAGTATACTAGTTATACTAGTATACTATACTAGTATCCTAGTAGTAACTAGTACTAGTAGTAACATATGTAGTATCAATACATAACATACTACATATCAATATGTAGTATCAAAATATAACGTGCTACATATCAAACATACTACATATCAATATATAACGTACTACATATCAATATGTAGTGTCAATATATAACGTACTACATATCAATATGTAGTGTCAATATATAACGTACTACATATCAATATGTAGTGTCAATATATAACATACTAGATATCAATATGTAGTAGTATCAATACAAACATACTACATATCAATATGTAGTGTCAATATATAACGTACTACAAATCAATATGTAGTAGTATCAATACATAACATATTACTATTAGTACTAGTTACTACTAGTATACTACATACTACATATGTTATTACTACATACTACATACTAGTGACTAGTATATTACATACTACTAGTATACTAGTAGTATACTAGTCACTACTTGAATTTAAATGTAAAAAACGGACTTATAATGTTCGGGGTATATAGGTAAATTTACTTGAATTTAAACTTTATTGGACTAGCGATTAAGAAGAAGTTTTGGCTGGACTAGCCACTAAATCGGGTCGGGTTTAGTGGACTAAACAAGAAATCCCTCAATTCTAGTACGGACTCGGATTTTGATGGTCCGCCCCTCCATTCCATACGGAAAATAATTTTCTATCTCCTAACACGGGAATATTTAGGATTTAAGCTCGTTCGGGAGGAGAAAACAGTCCGAAAGCAAAACCCATGAAGAATTCAGGAAATTGATACTTGTGAAGTATCGTGTGTATAGTATGCAGGTACTGCATTGAGTATATCCAGCATGGTTTGGAAGTTGCGCATGCAAACCCTTCCTTGACCGACCACATGGTGTGGTAAAATAGCGGATGGTAATCACCATGACTCCGCACTGACTAATTAACTCCTGACCAGGGCTATATAACCGAGCTGGTGAAGTTGGAAGGATGATATGATCTTTGAGACACTCATCTGCGACACTTGGTGGAATTAGGGTTTCGAAGGAGGTGCGCAAGCACTGCTCTTCACCCTGGCCGAAACCAGGCTTAGGGAACTATTCTGGACTGGCTGGTCATGCATGTGTGTAGATGATGTGACGGTATAGGCGCCTAAACCTACCGTCCCATAAAAACGTGATCTATGTCACTCAATTCGTCTGGAGAAGTTGAGTGGTCGAGATCAAATTGCGACAGAAAATTAGTGCTGCAAAAGCCGTTTCCCATACCAACTCCGGGTGGGCGTTCCAAGACGACCAGGCTTGGTCGGTCTTGGTCTACTTCTCCAACATGTAGGTGGTAGGCTGGTGTTCACTCCTATGCCTTATTTTCCCATGAAAACACGATCTAAGCCACCCAATTTGTCCGGATAAATCGAGCGGTTGAGATTAGTTTGCAGCTTGGGAGGTGCGACCACGCATGTTGGAGCGAACGATTTGGGAATATCCAGGCATGGTATGCCTTGGCTGATCAGGTGAGGGGATAGATGGGTCCACGGTGGTCATGTTGACATGGTCGGACCTGCTTTGATCTAATCTCGGACCCTCCATTCGTGCCGGAGAAGATGGACGCTCGTGATTCAAAACCCTAATTTTTGGGTTTCAAAGCCGTGCGTTATGATCCATTCAGGCGCACGATTTGGAATGACCAACCATGGTTGGTCCTGACCGATTGGTCAGGTATGTAGGCGGGCCTGCTGTGATTGTATTGACATACTCCTTGCCCTTTGAATCTACATATGCACCCTCCATCTATACCTGCGAAGATGGATGGTTGAGGCTGTTTTACGACACATGTAATGTGCCACAGGCCCTAATTTAGGGTTTTCTATCCATACTGCTATGGTTTGGATGTTTTGGCAAGCTAGGCCAAGGGAGGCCGACCATGCGGAGTCCGCGTTGGTTCGGCATGTATTCCATACCTGCTTGGGGGTTATGGAATCGATCTGGGCCATCCAATCAGGATGGTGAAGTTGGATGGTTGCGATCATATCCAGACTGATACGGTCAGTCTGGATGCTCAATCGAGCTAGTATAGCTCAATCGGGCTAGTATAACACACCGAGAGTTCAGCCTGTACGGGTATTTCGTACATGCTTTCATTATAATGCTTGGAGATTCGTGTTACTCTGCTAAGAGCAATACTCAGTCGTCATGCCACACTGATAATGAGTACAGGAAATACAAGGTTGTTTGCGCATTAATTAATAATGCTGGAAATTCACAGGGTATATGGGATTGTTGCTACATGCTCCAACCTGGATGAATTTCGTATTTTATTCACATAATGGGATTGTTGCCATATGATCCATCCTAAGTGAATTAATAAAGTGAAGGAGTATCCATCACTCATTAATGGCCTTATCTTTTACAAGATGCTAGCGCACAATTTTTTTGGCTTTTACAATTTTAGCCTTTAAATGAAAATCCACATCAACATTAAGTCCCCTGCCTAGCACATAATGGTTACACTATTGTGGGGTAGGCATGAGATGGTGACAAATTTATACATTGAAATAACCAAGTTAAAGTGAATGCATATTTACCAGATAGGTGAACCTTGTCAGGCGTTTCCAGGGTCGTTAAGGAAGTAGGATCCAGTGAGTCACTTTGGTTTCCTTCGCACCTGTCTGGGCAAAGATCGGTCCCTTGGGTCAGGTGCACTCCTTCTCATCATACTGCATATTTCTCTAGATGCGTTCGATAAGCATTTGTGGATTATTATCCCGAAATAGTAGCCTTCACAAGCGGTAAGTGAAGACTTCTTTTCTCTCGGGATTCTGTTGAGATTATAAAGAATCATCTCACGTAGTTTTTGCTTCTACATCTCAGATATTGCTCCGCACTTATCTGATCTTCTGATTGACTGATTGATTGATTTTTTTTATAACTTCTTCTTCTTTGCAGTTTATCATGGAGGCGGTGGACGACCATCCTATCACCTCTCCAGAAAGAAGCTTCGAAGTTGATAAGATCGAAAACCATGCGTACGAAGAAGTAATGACTAAGATCGATCTTCCACTTCGTGAAGTTGGCCTTGCCATACAGTGGATGTCTATTTTGCATATGCATATCGCCAGAGGACGCATCTGTGCACTCTCAGATGCAATTGACATGGAAGAACGGTGGAGGTGCGAGGAGGCGTTGCAAGCATCAGTAAGCGCAAGGGAGGAGAGATTTGCATCGTGGCTGAAGAGGCGGAGAGTTGAGCACAAATGACCTCCAAGTGAAAACAAGTGCGATTACCCAATCCATAACGGTGTAATAATTCTTGATTCTGACACTGATGAACCTGAATGTTTGAATGCAGTCGGCCCGACCCCTGATGTTGATGTGGACCTTGATGCTCCTACCGATGTTGTTGGAATGGAGTGCGTTGATGCGGAAACATATGATGCAGAGGCTGAGGCAGATCCATAAGGAGGAGCATCATCATGTGGTGGCATTGAAGCAAAATCTTATTTCAGCGCTGGCGCAGTCGACTCTCTTGATGGTTGAAACATATTTACTTCTTTTCCTATTTTCCAGCATATTCCGTAATTTGTGAACACTTTCTTGTACTCAGTGGCAGCAGAGTTCAAGGGTTTACTTCCATTATTTGATTATTTGAATAGAGCTTTCTATGTTATAATCTTTCGTTAAGACTACATCCGAACCTTCTCAGGCACAAGGGTGCTTGTGCGCCTCCACATGCATGTAATTCCTTGACATAAAAGAAATAATGCCATAATAGAATATCACGGACCTATGTTCCTGATGAAAAATCTTCTTGTTTCTTGCTGGGGTGAGCGGCTCAAAGCTTCTTCCCTTTCTGCGTAACTCTTTTCAGGATTCTTTTTTTTTTTTGCTTAGGGTTTCTTTCCTGACCTACCCTAATGGGTTGATTTAGGCTGAACTTTTTGTCTTTAGGGTAAAGAGGTCCTTAGACGGAAATAATACTCCAATTAATTTGAAAATTGAAAACTGAAGATTGAAACCATAATCATGAATGCAAGTATTGCAATCATTTTCTAAAGGAATTACAAATACGATGTGAAATTGTAAAGGGAAACATGCCGGAGGAAGTATCACAGCGTCTTAAAGTGTGTAAGATGCTGGAAAGTGATAGCACAACGTCTTAAGTGCGGTAGGGTTTGAGCCACCTTGAGTGAATTGTTACGCCTTCTAGCTTGTCAGCGTTGATGAGCTTGCAGTAGCCTCCTAGGATGATATCTGCTACCAGGTACGGTTCATCCTCCTTATCGGCAGGCGAATTAGGTGAGGTAGCCATTTTCACCGTAATGCTTCCGACCTTGAATATGGTTGCCTTTGTTGCTAGGTTTCCAATTCCGAATGGGTTTGGACGTGTAGACATCAAGGTCTTGGTTTTGTCGTCTTTAACCGAGACAGCTTCTAGACTCCGGATAAATTGTTCAAAGGGGTCGGCCTCCCATTCGCATCTCTTAGCCAAGATTGGTTTTTTGGCTAGAGCCAATCCCCAGGACTTATCAAAATGAGGGGCGGTTGATCGTAAAGAGGATTGCGTGATGAGACTTACTTGAGATCGGAACCTTTCAACATATGCCGACAGGCTTTCTCCGGGAAGTTGTGTTGCACTGGTAAGTTGTTGATGCGGTAACAAACAGTCGTCAGGTCCAGAAGGCGTGTTGGAAATTCTTTCAGGTATCGAATCCGGTAGAGGACAGACTCCTAGCATTGACTTGTTGTCGTGCATCCAAGGGCGTCCTAGGATCATGTCATAGCTGGGATGTTCTTTGCCTATGTAGAACTTTGCTCGTGTCGAGGCATCACCCGATTTGACTTAAAGATCAATGTATCCGTATGCATCTGTGAGTTCTTTATCTGGATCTTTAACCATAGTTGGATGACAAGTAGCCTCTCGCTTCGGAATCTTAGTTGCTCTCAAGGTTTTGCCGGTAATGATGTTAAATTCAGAGGCCGCATCGACCAACACGCTGTCGAACTCGACATATCTCAATCGGGTGACGGTTAGGAGTCCCCAGTTTCCCTCTCTCGCGTCTTTCAGGAAAGATTGGGGTTTCTGGACTGCTTCCGGATACAAACGCCTGCTTGATACAATTCGGTTGAGGGCCTTAAACATGTCTTGACGCTGTCCCTTGGAGAAATACAAGATTTCACACAAGTGCTCCATCATAGATTGTACAGTCTTGCGAACAGAATCCCCGGAAATCATACAGCTCATATTAGGAAGAGGATCCCTGTGAACACCTTCGTTTCCAAGTTGGAGTTCTCCCGTCTCTATCTTTTCCCTGAATTTTTGTTTCAGCCTGTTACAATCTTTGGTTGGATGGTGGACGAATCTATGGTAGTGGCAGTATTTGGGATCCGCCATGTCTTTCTCAGTTGGAGGACGTCTGATAGGAGGCATCTTGATGGCGTCGTCTTGGATCCACGCTTATAGGAGTTCTATCACTTCATTCATGGGGAAAGGAAAACCCGTATCTTCGGTGTCTTGTGCAGGAGTTTTGTCCGCTCTTTTCCGAGACGAAGTCTTGTGTACTGGGGATGCCCGCTTGGTTTGTTGTTCCGTTGCGGGAGCTTTCCTTTTTTCTCCTCCACTCACAGAAGGACCAGTGTTGTATTGCTTGTTCGTGAGGCGCCTGCTTCCTAGACTTTCACGTGAATCTTCACTTCGAATAACTCTGGTTCTTTCTAGCAATGCTGGTGCGGTTGTTGCTGAACGTTTGGTAGCTTCATGGAGTTCAGAGAATGTTTTAAAGACCAGATTCTCTAATAGAGCGCGGTATATGGGTATCATCCCATTTATGCAAAACTCCACCTATTGTCGTTCGGTGAAATTTGGGTCATGGCAATCCAGCACTTGGGTCCTAAACCTCTTAACGAAGGCGTTGGGGTGCTCGTTGTTCTGCTGAAGAATTCTTTCCAGATCTGAAAAGGTGATCTGTTCAGATACAAAGAAATACTTCATGTAGAAATCACTGACCATCTCGTTCCAATTGGATATGCTGTTAGGCGCGATGTTGTTGTACCAGGTATATGCCCTCCCCGTAAGTGACTTTGAGAATTCCTTCAGGCGTAGAACATGATTGTATTCATGCTCCCCCAGGGATTCCAAGAATCGAGAAACGTGTTCACGAGTGTCACCAGTACCATCGTAGAGGGAGAATTGAGGAGAGGTGTAACCTCTTGGAATAGGAATTCGTAGCACATCTTGAGGGTATGGCGGATGATGTTGGTGTACATCCGTTCGGTCTCCTTTGCCTCGATTTTGGAGAAGTCTTTCCAGGTCCTCGCGTGTGATGAAGTTGGATGGTTGGTTCCTTTCCCTTAGGCGTTCAGGAGCAACGCGAGTTTCTTCGTCCGTGTGAGTCAGGATGGAAACGTTTCCACCGAGCTGTCGTGAATCTTGTGGTAAACGTTCAGTCAAAGTTTTGAGGAAAGTGAGTACCTCTTTTTGAGTTGCGGCCATATCCGTTTGAGTCTTAGCCAAGACTTCATGCTTCTCCACCAGGTCTTCAATGGTAATGGGCGGTGGTCCTCTCCTCGTCCCTCCGGATCCTCGTCCTGATGAAGGAGTGAAAGTCGTTTCCCTGGTGACCACCGGAGGTGTTACACTTGAGGAGATGTCGGGATTCGCGGATGCTCTGGCTCTGGTGATGGGAGGCGTTACACCTACTGGAATACTTCCCGCTACGCTGGTGCTGACGGTAGAATTAACGGCCCCTCGAGATGTATTGACCACGGTAGCTCCACTGACAGATACATCGACACCGGGAGTGTTATCCGCACTAGTTCCATCAGAATTGGTTACTGATCCAGACCTGAGTTCCACCATCTTGAAATGAATTGTCGATTGAATTGATCCTAAGATCTACCCTCTTGAAATTGCGAAAATCGAACCGGGTACTGAAAAGATGAAATTGATAATTGGAAATTGATATTGCAACCGAGAGATTAACCTCCCACTGTGGTCGCCAATTGTTTATGGGTGAAAACTATTCCTGCTAATTTTGGTAATTTGGGGTGTGGATGAGGAATGAATTTAAACCTAAAACAAATGCACTGCGCAGTGAGTGCTTGTAGATTCGAGAGATCAATCTGTGCAAGTCCGGCCTAAACCAAAAAATGGTCGTTTCAGACTTGTTTCGGTCACAAAGTGAAGGAGATTGGGTTGATCTTAGGGAGAGAAGCGAAGAAGGTGTTGAGAATGTGAAGGTGTTGGCTATGCAGGACTTGAAGCAGAAATCTGAACTGGCTTGCAGGATGTAAGTTATCAGTTCCGGTGTTTGAATATGATTGTATCAACACTTTCTTCTGTTGTCTGGACTTGTGTTGTTGTTGAAAATAGGGTGGAGAACCTATTTATACAAGCCTTTTAGCCTAACCTTCGTATCTCTTGGGAAGTGGAGAAAGTGGAGTGATGGAGTAGTGGAGTAGTGTGTTGGTGTCACACTACAAGGATTTCCCACTTCTCCCATCATCACTAACCGTCCATGACTTCCTGACACGTTCTTATGATGGCGCGTTGTGCGCTGCACGTTGTAAACCGCCAGACCAATACCCCAGTATGTATCCCCCAGTTTATGACATGATCGATGTCTTGAATGTTTTTGGAAAACATGTAGCATGTTGTTGTGGCTTGGCAAGTCAAGATCGGGAAACTTGCTAGCTTGGTGACCTTCGACGGCCGAGATTTTGCATCTTGAGACGAGGGGCAACCGTTGATTTTTGCACTAGAAACCCTAATTAGCGCCCCTTACTAGAATCGTTGTAGAATTCTAGTACGGACTCGGATTTTGATCGTCCGCCCCTCCATTGCATACGAAAAATAATTTCCTATCTCCTATCGCGGGAATATTTAGGTTTTAAGCTCGTTCGGGAGCAGCAAACAGCCCGAAAGCAAAACCCATGAAGAATTCAGGAAATAGATACTTGTGAAGTATCGTGTGTATACTATGCAGGTACTGCATTGAGTATATCCAGCATGGTTTGGAAGTTGCACATGCAAACCCTTCCTTGACCGACCACATGGTGTGGTAAAGTGGCGGATGGTGATCACCATGACTCCGCACTAACTAATTAACTCCTAACCTGGGATATATAACCGAGCTGGTGAAGTTGGACGGATGAGATGATCTTTGAGACACTCATCTGCGACACTTGGTGGAATTAGGGTTTCGAAGGAGGTGCGCAAGCACTGCTCTTCACCCAGACCGAAACCAGGCTTAGGGAACTATTCTGGACTGGCCGATCATGCATGTGTGTAGATGGTGTGACGGTGTAGGCGCCTATACCTACCGTCCCATAAAAACGTGATCTGGGTCACTCAATTCGTCTGGAGAAGTTGAGTAGTCGAGATCAAATTGCGACAGAAGATTAGTGCTGCAAAAGCCGTTTCCCATACCAACTCCAGGCGGGCGTTCCAAGACGACCAGGCTTGGTCGGTCTTGGTCAACTGCTCCAACGTGTAGGTAGTAGGCTGGTGTTAACGCCTATGCCTTACCGTCCCATGAAAACACGATCTAAGCCACCCAATTCTTCCGGAGAAATCGAGCAGTTGAGATTAGTTTGCAGCTTGGGAGGTGCGACCACGCATGTTGGAGCGAACGAATTGGGGATAGCCAGGCATGGTATGCCTTGGACGATCAGGTGATGGGATAGATGGGTCCATGGTGGTCATGTTGACATGGCCGGACCTGCTTTGATCTAATATCGGACCCTCCATTCGTGCCGGAGAAGATGGACGCTCGTGATTCAAAACCCTAATTTTTAGGTTTCAAAGTCGTGCGTCATGCTCCATTCAGGCGCACGATTTGGAATGACCAACCATGGCTGGTCCTGACTGATTGGTCAGGTATGTAGGCGGGCCTTCGGTGATTGTATTGATATATTCCATGCCCTTTGAATCTACATCTGCACCCTCCATCTATACCTGCGAAGATGGATGGTTGAGGATGTTTTGCGACACATGTAATGTGCCGCAGGCCCTAATTTAGGGTTTTCCATCCACACTGCTATGGTTTGGACGTTTTGGCAAGCTAGGCAAAGGGAGGCCGACCATGCGGGGTCCGCGTTGGTTCGGCATGTATTCCATACCTGCTTGGGGGTTATAGAATCGATCTGGGCCATCCAATCAGGCTGGTGGAGTTGGATGGTCGCGATCATATCCAGACTGACACGGTCTGTCTGGATGCTCAATCGGGCTAGTATAACACACCGAGAGGGGCTCAATCGGGCTAGTATAACACACCGAGATTTCAGCCTTTTCGGGTATTTCGTACATGCTTTCATTATAATGCTTGGAGATTCGTGTTACTCTGCTAAGAGCAACACTCAGTCGTCATGCCGCACTGATAATGAGTACAGGAAATACAAGGTTGTTTGCGCATTAATTAATAATGCTGGAAATTCATAGGGTATATGGGATTTTTGCTACATGCTCCAACCTGGATGAATTTCGTATTTTATTCACAGAATGGGACTGTTGCCACATGCTCCATCCTAAGTGAATTAATAAAGTGAAGGATTATCCATCACTCATTAATGGCCTTATCTTTTACAAGATGTTAGCGCACAATTTTTTTGGATTTTACAATTTTATCCTTTAAATGAAAATCCACCATCAATAGTCTTACATCAGGGGGAGCATCTAATAGTATGTTGAACTATTTTCCTTCACCGAGGTTACTTTTTCCCATATAGTTTTGTTACTCGGCAAGGGTTTTAATGAGACAACAACAAACATCGGGAATATAATTTCCCAATTAAGGATATTGTCTTTTCCACGAGGATTTTCTTCCTTAAGAGTTGTGAATCAAATAGTCAACTTCAACGGAGCAAAGTGATCATCTGCAATGGATCACCTTTACTTGCATCTGTCATGTTATACTCTTTTCCATCCGTCAAGGTTTTATCCCACTGGGTTTTTCCTTGTCAAGGTTTTAGTGAGGCAACATATTGGAGTCCAACTATGTT